>CM066329.1:278057818-279257818 GCA_033807585.1 Hydrophis major
TAGCTTAAAATATTATTTTTTAAAATAACCAGAAGTCAGCAAATGATACTTTTCCAAGTAATGTCATATGTATGCATGAATCAGTTTAGTCAACAACAATCTGTTGTTATTTCCTGTTACTTAGATTTGTTATCATCCAACTACTTCTAAAGACTGTATTCTTGACACTTATTAAGCACTATGTTAAAGTTACTGATTTTACTTGAGTAGAAAAATGAATACTTCTAGATCAGGAGTGTCAAACTTGTATCATCACATGACGCATTGGGACGTTTTTCCCCTTCACTAAACTGGGCGGGGGCAGGGCCAGCACATGACGCATCCAGGCCGCAAGTTTGACACCCCTGTTCTAAATCAAGGTTCAAGTATATCAATGCTTGTGAAACTGTTCTGAAAATGGTAGGTCCCTGCTCGTAGAAGAACTATGAGACTTCAACATATGGATATAATTCTTGCATTGTAGAAGTTTAGAAACAAAACTCAAGTGCCATGACCTTATTTTAAAGCTAATTTATAAAAATATGGCACATTTATCTATAAATAAATCGAAGAGTTGATACTAGATAAGACATAGTATATTACTGAATCATTTCTGAAAGTGCTTCCCTTAGTATTCATTTAGTTGATAATTCCAAAGTCTTTCGATGTTCAAATTTATTTATAATTAGTTTGTTGCTTTAATTTCTGCTCTTAAGGTATATAACATGAGATATAGTTAGGATATATAAATTGGCTTTAAATCTGCTTACAGAACAAAGTCATCTGATCAACATAGTTTAAAATATTTTAGTTTTTAATTTGTAATATCCTTAAATATTTACTCTTTTTGTTTTGTAGATTCTGGAAGTAAAGAGTCCTATAAAACAAAGTAAATCTGAAAAACAGATTAAGAATGGTGATTGTGATAAGGTAAATAGAAAAAGAATGTTTAAAACGTGCTTCTATACACTAGAATCTAAATTTAGACAGAAAATCTAATTGAAATCAACATCTACATAAAAATGTAAATTTGTACATACATTTATATGTAAATGGTATGTGATTTCATAAAATATTTCTTAATTATTCCTTTAGCATTTTGTATTACTACATGTATATTGTTTATTGCTGCTATGTTGGTAAGATCATATAAAATAGAAAATATTTGTGAACAAAACTATGCGGTTTCACAAACTGGCAAACTTTGCATTTTTTGTTTTAATCTGTAATTATTTATTTTCAGGCATATCTTGATGAATTAGTTGAGCTTCACAGAAGGTTAATGACTCTAAGAGAAAGACATATACTGCAACAGGTGAGGGCTTCTATGTCAGTTTTCCAAAACCAACATTTTATTAAAAAAAACAAAGTCGAAATCTAAATTTTATTTTTCAACAGAAAGCAAATCCTTCAATCAAAATATTAGTGTCTCACATTTTTTTTATAATCTATTCAGTTCTACAAAAGCAT
The DNA here is from genome assembly GCA_033807585.1 of Hydrophis major. Lineage (NCBI taxonomy): Eukaryota > Metazoa > Chordata > Lepidosauria > Squamata > Elapidae > Hydrophis > Hydrophis major. The sequence continues at coordinate 278,059,268 of CM066329.1, forward strand.
AATTCACACTGAAAGGAATTTCCTGAATGTTCAAATTATAATCAAGTATTTTCAGAAGATGAGAGAGAGAGCCACCACAGAGAAGGCCCTTCTTCTGTGTCCTACCAAGTGTCTGTCCCTCAGAGATGGGACCTCAGCATTCCTTGCATCCCCCCTCTGATGAGTCGGGTATATGTGACCAGCAAGAGATGGTCCCTCAGATAACCTGGTCTCAAGCCATGAAGGGCTTTAAAGGTGATGACCAGCACCTTAAAAATTGCAGCTGGAAGCAAATCGGTAGCCAATGCAGCTCCTGCAGGAGAGTGATACATGTGCACATTGGGGTCTGCACAAAACCATGCAGGCCACTGCATTTTTCACCAACTGGAGCTTCTGGATGCTCTTCAAGGGCAACCCCATGTAGAGCGTGTTGCAAAAGTCAAGATGGGAAGTGATCAGGGCATGAGTGACTGTGAGAAGGGATTGTTGGTCCAGGAAAGGGCATAACTGGCGCACAACCCACAGTTGCGCAAAAGCCCTCCTGGCCACAATCACCACCTGTTCTTTGAGCAAGAGTCGTGAGTACAGGAGAATCCCCAAATTACGCACAGGGTCTGCTTGGGGTATCCAAGACCCCATTCAAGACCAAAGGTGGCAATTCTCCCAGAGCCAATGAATACCAAACCCAGAGCCACTTGGTCTTGTCAGGGTTTAATTTCAATCTGTTGCTCCCCTTCCAGCCCCTAACACCCTCCAGGCATTGCGGGAGGGAGGACACGGCATCATTTTAACTCACCACGGGCCAAGACATACAGTTGAGTATTATCAGCATATTGGTGATTCCTCAATCCATGGTGACAGATGATCTCACCCAGCGGCTTCATATAAATGTTGAACAGGAGCAGAGAGAGTACTGAGCCCTGCAGAACCCCGTAAAGCAGTGGGCGAGGGCTGGATCTCTCCCCTCCTATCAACACTGACTGAGAGTGGCCGCAAAGAAGGGAAGTGAACCAGGATAGCACAAGGCCTCCCACTCCCATCTCCCAAAGCTGCTCCAGAAGAATGCCATGGTTGATGGTATTGAAAGCTGCTGAGAGGTCAAATAGAGCAAGGATGGATGCACTCCCCTTATCTGAATTCACGTAATTTCAATTTAGATCTGCAATACTGAAATTTGAATTAGTTATTTTCATTTATTTATGGACTTTGTGCATTAGTACTTTGATGTGGTTCAATGACAAACAATTCTTTTTTCACGGAAATTAGTGCTTCACTATGAAACTTTTAAAATGCAGAATTTTCTGTACTTAACATGGCTTACAATATTGACTTCAATAACAATAGCAACAGCAACAACAGCAACAACAACAACAACAATAATAATAATAATAATAATAATAATAATAATAATAATAATAATAATAAATTTCCCAGTATAACACATATTCATACTCTCTGCCTTTATCCTACATACACACACCCAAATATAAAAGCAGTCGTTAATCTATTTGTTCATTGCAAAATCTTGGTTCATTTTTTTGTGGGTGCCATTAAGATTTGTGCCCATCTTTAACCATGGAACTACAGTAACTGCATGGCTTCAGGCCAGTTGCTGTTTCTATGCCCAGCCTACTACTTCAGGATCTTCGTATAAGCTACCTGAGCTAGGGATATACACACACTGACATACATACATTTTTCTCCACATTATTTATTTCAAACTCTTACGTCAGTAAGTTCTTGATTTATCATGTGGTGAAGTTTAAAAAAAAGTGCAATCTCACTTGAGATCAGCTGGATCAATTAATATGAGTCTGTAGGCTTCAGATCTGAGAAATGGGGTCTAGTTAATCATAATACCTGAAGTGATTCTCTTAAGTTACCCTTAAAATCAAAGCCCATGACTATATCCTCAAGCGTTATGGTAATGCAAGGCTTCATATCATGATATTAACTTAGCTGACCCCTAAATCAAAAAATGATGCACTTCTATTTCAGATTTTAACTTGATAGTTTATCATTTAAATGGCAGATGATCATGAATTACATCAGTATATTTTATAATCAATGCTAACGCTTCCCAATATTTATTTATTAAATTTATGTTTTGCTCATCTCATTATTGAAGCTGTTCTAGGCTCCAAATATGAAGAGAGAGAAAAATGTATATTTATTATTCATTTATTTCTCCCATGAGCTGTTCAGAGCATCCAGAAGTGGGAGGTGCTTTAGTCTCTTCTGGAAAGGCTGGGCTTAAAACTCCGGGACGCTCCTCCTCCTCCACGGGACACCTCCTCAGCGTCCCCCAGTTTTAGCTCAGCCTTCGTGGTAAGAGATTGTGCACTCCCTGACATGGAACAGTTTTCTGATTCAGCTAGTCAAAATTTAGGTTTGCTCTTGGGTTAATTTTCCCCCAATTAATTTGGCGATTTCAAGGCTTGTGGCTCTATTAGGTTATCCCCCTGATCAGTTTGAGAGCCGCCAGCCACTCCATAGGCAGCCTAAGACAGCCGCTTCAGGCAATTAGCTTATCTTGAACTTTGCATCCTACATCTTCAGCTGAATTACTTTTAATGTGATTTTAAAACTGACCATCTGAAATCTTGCCAGCTGTTATCTTATTTTTCCGCCAAATATTTCTTAATAGATTAAGAATATAAAAACTTGGTTTCCTTTCACAGATGGTCAGTAAAAGCCCTCAGGTTTTCTGGTTATATTCTTGAGTTACACCTCTATTAAATGTGAATATTCATCCTACTCAGCTGTAATCCTGGGACTATATTTCCAAGAGGCCCTTATGAAGAGCAGGATTCCAGTGTTCATGCTGTTTTTATTTAGGAGCTTAAAAAGGATAGATAGTAATCAAACCAAAGCTAAGTTTCATTTCTCATCCCTCTAAAGAGTGCTGCATTGCTTAAAATGCATCTGTTAACACTTCCTAACAGCTTTTGAATTCCTTAAATTTATTATCAAGGGAGTTAATGGAAAGCCCTGTTTTGGCAGAGTTCCACAGGAAGGCATATCAAATATAGATCATTCTTTAAAAAAAAAAAACTTCTGAATTTTTTTTCTAGAAATCTTCCTGGGCTGGTTTATTAGCTAGGGTTAAATGAAGCATATTTTAGAATTAATTTACATTCCTAACTCATTACTTTGACACAAGCTGAGGAGTGTTGGAGCCAAAGTTACTATATAAACCAGTGTGGCAGAAATAAAGGAACGTCTACTTTAAACATGGTGCTTCTCAGCAGGTTGACATTTAATTTTTAGTAATGCTGTATGTTTCACATTGTGGACTGATTAAACCTTTCATTAGCTCTTGCTGATCTGGAACACATGGGTGGAAATATATATTCGTAATACTACAGAGTTCCAGGTTATTCTGGCTATCTCGCCAGAAATGCTTGCTTCTTGCTCACTTAATAGTACAGCTCTTAATATTTTTATGTCTTTCAGTCCAAAATGTTCTAGGGTTTTGCTATTCTTTAAGTATCAAAAGCATATACATGTGGTCCTTTACTTATGACGACAGCTCAGCCCAAAATTTATATTGCTAAGTAAGACAGTTGTTAAGTGAATTTGCCACATTTAAAACCTTTCTTGACACAGTTGTTAAGTGAATCACTGCAGTTGTTAAGTTAGTAACCAAGTTAAGTGAATCCGACCTTTCTATTAATTTTACTTGTCGGAAGGTCACAAAAGGTGATTCACATGACCCTGGAACACTGCAACCATCATAAACATGACTCAATTGCCAAGCATCTGAAAGCTTGATCATACGACTATGGGGATGCTCTAATGGTTGTGTGAAAGATGTAGTATAAATCACTTTTTCAGTGCCGTTGTAATTTCAAACTGTCACTAAATGATCTGTTGTAAGTCGAGGATACTTTTATTTATAGTATGGCTGCCTGCTTGGATATAATAATTGGATAAATATTTGCATTTCATACCATAGTTTCACACTGCCTTATACATCAATATATGGTATACAGCAAATTAAGCTGTATAAGATTATTGGGAATAGTTCTAATTCATAGGCAGAGCATGTGCTTTGCATGTACAAGATGTAAACACCTAGGTCATTTTCATCTCAGTTAAAAAGCTCTTGAATAGAAGAGGGGGGAAAGGCCTCTAGATGAAACTTAAGAATGCTAAAGCCACATTATACAATATATTGTATTATAACTGTCATCTCCAACACATTTGAAGGGCACTAATTCAGAAAAGGGTTTGAGTAAAAAGAATTACGAGACAAGAATTACAGCAACAAAATATAAAGATAGATTGGTGGCCATACATGCAAATTCAGGCCAGATATCAGAAGGACAAAGAACAATTTGGTTTCTGCATGGAAAAGCATCAATTAGATAAAATTCTACAAGAAATGGAAAAAGAAAATGATTTCAAGAATATATAACTTTCTACTAGATTTTAAAATGGAAGAGGAGGTGGTCAAAGAGACGATGGTGGTATGGGTGAAAAATGTTGGCCACAATATAGACCTGGACAATTGGGAGAGAATGTGGGGATCAAATTACAAATTAATTACATCCACAGCATACAAGGAAAATAAATACAAAATGTTCTAGAGATGGCACCTTCCTCCCGCTTGATTGGCAAAAATGTTTAATTCAGACCTAAATTGTTGGAAATGTGGAAAAGAAAAAGGCATTTTTATTTTCATACCTGGTGGACATTCCAGGAAGTGAAAAAATATTGGAATACAATTAGACAATGGATAGAAGAAATCACGAATCAAAAATTTGAATTTAATCCGGAAACTTTTTTATTAGGTATAATAACACAAAAATGCAATAAAACAGATAGATATATTATGTTACATATATTAACAGCTGCAAGGATTTCGTACTCACAACTCTGGAAGAAAAAAAGGGTTTTACTGGAAGGCGTGGTTATAAAAAAAATAATAGATTGTATAGAGATGGACAGGCTAATGATGAAAATAAAAGACAGAGAAGATTCAATTTATTATAGGGCCTGGGATGCCTGGTATGAGTGATTTAGAAATAAAAAGGCAATTAGGAAAAGAATGAGGGAATATGTAAATATATCATGGAGACGATTGTGATGTAAGGATAAAAGATATTGATTTAGAGTAAGATGTAATGGTAAAGGAATAAGTAAATACATATACTGAAAAATGTGAGGAGATGCAAAAGATGTCTTGATGTTGATAACAATGTATAAAATTTTTATGTTTTTAAAATTTGGAAACTTAATAAGATTTATTTAAAAGAAAGAAAGAAAAGGGTTTGAGTAGATCATAGTAAATTACAATATGTGTGTGACATTTTCATGTCAGCAAATAGCCGAATCAAGTAGAATTATAACTGAGAATTGCCAATTAAGAGTTGCTGTTCAGTTTGTTACTTCATTTCTCCAGTTAGTAGGATACTTGCCTGGAAAGATCTGCAACAGTCTACAAATTTTATTTTAAAATGATTTAAGAGAAATAAACAAAAAAACAAACAAAAATATTAAGGAAGGTTATAACAAACATAAAGCTATTGTTGGCATTCCTGTATCATGCTCAGGCCCATGGACAAAGAAACAATGTAATGCTACATTTTATCTGAAAATCTCACAGATGAGATGATCAGAAGTGTTTAAGTTTAACCTTTCCTTTTGTTTTTGAATGACAGATTGTAAATCTTATAGAAGAAACGGGACATTTTCACATCACAAACACTACGTTTGACTTTGACCTTTGCTCACTGGACAAAACCACAGTTAGAAAATTACAGAGTTACCTGGAAACATCTGGAGCATCCTGAGGACATCAGTTGTGGTTGCATTAAAAACTGCTGGTTGGTTGTTTGTTTTTTATCTGAAAAAGAAAAAAATAAAAATAAAACATTCAGAACGATGCAGCCATGGTGCAAAAACCCCAACAGCTCTCTTCAGCTTTATTTTTATTTTATTTTTTTGTTAAAGCCAGTTCATCATCTCTTGATAAAGGAGAAGAAAAATGACAAGCCTCAGCGAATTGCTCTTCTCACCAAGGAAATGCTCTGGAAGAGTTAGCCTGGATAGCCTTGAAAAAAAAAACACTTAATGAATGTGTATGGTATCATGTGTCTCTCTCTGTGGTACTCCAGGCCACAAGATAAATGCATGTTCAACACACTGCCTTATTACATAACTGATCTATTTATTACTGCATATGCATATTCCAATGTCCTTGAGGGAATGGCACTACCAGACGCTACAATGTCCCGTGTCTCACGGATGCTCCTTGGATCCAGCACACCGCCATCACAGGCCTTCTGACCTTACTCTTGCTTTGATGCCACTTTGTCTTGACCCTTTTGCTAGTACAGTGTGAAACACCCCCCCCCCCGCATTGTTTGGTTTCAATTTCTGTGGTTCCCCAAAATAAGATACTGGTGTGGGGTAAGGCAGAAAAGTCTCCTATCCATTTTTTTTAAAATGCTCAGTCTACTGTAGCAGGATCACCCAGGTTATAATTAATGTGCTCATTTTGGACTATATGTAACAAAACAAAATGAGATTCTGACCTGTTATTAAGGGGAAAAAACACAAATGTGTTAATACAATATGCTATCCCAATTCAGAATTGCTTTCCCATCAACATTTCTGCATCTGTTTTAAAGTTATATTAGAAACAAATATAACATTATAAGCAGATGTTTGCCATAAGAGGAATACTAGTTCAGTTTTCATAGTATAGACAGAAAGCCCTTGATTGGGAACTATTTACGGCCAATATGCTGAAAATTATTTCTAAATTTCATTACTTGTTCCATACTTCACATTCAATTGTAATAGGGCTCTTAACTCAAACTGGTTAATCAGATTAATTTCAATTGCATAATTAATACATACTATGTTTGGATATGAATAAATGAGTTCTAAACTACTCTCCCATCCCCCATCCTTTCTTTAAAAAAAAAAAATTCTACATTCGTGCATGTATTGCTATAGGGACCACCTGAGAACTTGTATTCCTTCCATTTTTTTTCAGAGATGTTTGGACTTCTTCCAAAATGTTACCTGTCCTACCATTTTAAACTTTTTAATGGTAAAATGATGTTTTTCTAAAAAAAAAAAAAAAAAAAAGCCACCCAATAGAAACATCTTTCTTTAGTGAAATTATCTACTAAACATCACTGCCCTGATTTTCAGAAGTATTTTTTAATCTTTAACAAAAGTAATTTCATAAAACAAAATAAAACTCCATTTAAAGAAAGAGGGCAGAAAAGAGGCCTTCTCTTACTGAAGCCATTAAAGCAGGGATGTCAAGTGATATATCCTGATAGAAGATGTTGCTTAAGGACTACTTTTGGATCTGAAGGATTTGTTAGCCTTTTCAAAATAAGCTGTGCTTGAAAGGCTGTTGTATATCCAATTGCTGCTTGGTTACCAGATTATCATCTGTTGCTACAGAATCATCCTGCAGAAACATCTAATAGATTTCCTTGTTCTTTGTGCACAGTATGTTGCAGTATGAAAAATTAAGTTTGTAGTAAGGTTATTTCTTCATCAAATGGGAATTCTTAGCGCTGTTTCTTTAAGTCCAAAGAAATTATTTCCTTTTGTGTGTATGTCATGTGTGTGAATGTGGGTTTATTTTTTATTATTTTTAAATTAAGATATTTGACCTAAACTACGGAAGTCTATCTTAGACTTTCAAAAGAACAAGTGTACTTTTCTTCAGTAATGTTATGACTCTTATTGATGATTGGCATGAAACATACTTGAAGTGTTATGTTCTTTTTTAAGTCCAACTGTTAAATGTGCAATTGTTGGGATGGGAGGTTTTTGAAATCTTTTGACATCAGGTGTATGATGTGATCTTGGAGCACGGCGGGAGATGTTTGAGTGGGTTTTTTACATTTTTGTTAGCATTTTTATATGAAATGTTTGAAAATCTAAAGGCTGTCTTTCAACTTTTTTTAACAGTGCACATTCAACACGATTCATTTCAATTTGAGCACAAAATCTGTGCTTTGGGGGAGGGGTCAATGATGACTTTTCTAACTAAATTTTGTGGCAAAAACTCTTGAGAGATTGTTGGAAGGAGCACAGGCCAACATAACTTCGACTATATACTGGACATGTGTTTTTTCTTTGTTTTTAAAAAGGCAAAGTAAGTCCTTTGAGCCACAAAAAATAGTAGCTGATGTACAGAATTTGTGGGGGTGGAGGGGTTAACTATGTAAAGGGAATATTACTGAAATTACAGTAGACTCTTAACTCTGACTTGCATGTAGCTCATCAGTCATCCTTATAAAATGTTAGTTCTCTAGTTTGATGAGAATGAGGATGGAATAAACACATTTCAGCTGCATTTGTGTATTGAAAGTGAAGAGTGTTTTCCACAAAATTCTGGTAGAATAAGAGCTGGTAAGTGGTGTCCTTTTCAAAAAAAAACAATTTACTTTAGTTATTTTGTATGCTGAAACAAAATAAATTCTTTTTCAATTAATTTCAAATAGTCCTATTTTCTGGCAAAGAATTCAGTCTCAGCTACATGGAAGAGTGATCATTTAGGATTGGTAAAATATATAGTACGATATCTGACTTTATGACAACTACATTATATTCTTATGGTGTTTCACCTGAATCAGAATCTGTATTAAAACCACTATTTTTCCCTTGACCTTTTTTGACCTTTTCTAATGAAAACAATACTTTTTTTCACAAGTTTATGAATACGCAATCTTGATTGTCAAGTCAAACTGTGGAACCAGAGTTGATAGAGTAGGGATGGATATTGTGTTCATGGCTTAGAGTCTCAAATTTAAATAGCCAGTTTGGTGCCCTTCACATGAATTGCACATCTGAAAAACACCAGACTGGAGACAGCTGAGGCAAAATGTAAAGGTACTTATATTACCACAGATTACTACAATAATAATTAGTTATTGGGAGTGGAATTGCAAGACATAAGGATCATATATACAAACCATAAATGGGTGAGTCCTTTGAGGTGTAATTACTTATTTATGTAGTATACATTACAGCCCTCTGAAAACATCCTTCAGAAGTACAACATACATTGTAAATCCAAACACTAGCTTGTCCTTTGCCAAGTGTTTTAAAGAATGCCTCTTTCAGCATTAGTCTGGGGTAAATAATTAATTCAAATGATTCAACAACATGGTAAAAAAAAATGAATGCTACAGAGAAACGTGTCATTTAAACATCATTTGCCTGGAATTTCACACTGCAGTTGATTATGTTGTGCTTTTTTCTTGTTTTTCAAGAATTTCGTTTGGCCAATTCAGTTCACCTGGCCCAAAGCTGAAATAATTTTTCTCCTCAGAGTTCAGTTTCCCCCCTGGCCTGTTCAATCATGAGATGATTGAAAGAGGTATCTATTAGATCAGGGGGGGATTTTCCTGAGTTCATACTCAGTTATATATCTTCACCCTGGGCTTGATCAGAGATGTTGTAGAAGAAGTGATCTGATATCTGGATGGAGAAAGAAATTACTCGGATTCCAGCCAGAATAAAATAAAACAGCCATGTTGTTTTCTTCATTCCAGCTCCATCAGCCTCAAGTTCTTCTAAAGAATGTTCTCCAACTCTATTATTACTAATCGTGTTCAATTGTTAAGTGAATCATTGCAGTTGTTAGGTTAATAACATGGTTGTTAACTGAATCTGGTTTCCCCATTAACCTTGCTTGTCAAAAGCTTATATAAGGTATTCACATAACCCCAGGACGCTAATCATCATGAATACATACCAATTGCCAAGTGTCTGAATTTTGATCTCAGGATCACATGCTGCAAAGCTCAAAAATGGGGGGAAATGATCATGTCACTTTTTTTCAGTGCCATTGTAACATTGAACGGTCACTAAATGCACTGTTGTAAGTTGAGGACTACCTGTCGTGTTATTTGTAGCACATTGATGGAAAATTAAATCAAGGAGACTTCAGGGAATAATAAAGACAACATGTGACTTCCAGATTGTAAGCCAATTCCCAGGATCCTAGCTGAGATGGTAGGGATTTGGATGGAATGGGAAAATGGGAGCAATATTTGAGAGCATCTTGTGATAGGAACCCTGTTAAACTTAGTTCTGAGTAGAGATGCATAGGATGAAATTTACATGTTGTTTAAGACATAAGCAACAGTATTTTTACAAACTAGACAAATATGCGTTCATTTCTCAAATAATTGCAAGAATGGAACAATTCTGATTGGGCTTCTGCCTGTGTTTTTAATTTGGCAACAATAGTATGACTTTTTTAATATAACACACTTTCCCTTTCTGTGGTACAAATGACAATTTTCTATTATAGGATGTAAGAATGTATAAGAATGTAACTCCGGTTAAGATGTCAAGTGCAGGTTCCCATCCAGATATGAGAAAGTAAAATGTCTCTCCTAAGGAGAGAAGAAAGAATGGGTATATTTCCTTTGACATTATTCCTTTTAAAGAAGGATTTCTCCCTGGACATTTTCTCTCTCTCTCCCTCCTCCCCTCTTTTGGAGGGGGAACCATGTATGCACTATGGGGAAGCCCCCCCCCAAAAAATATATATATATATATATATTAAAAAAGAGGAAAGAAATGAGTTGTGTTAAAAGGCAGGCTCTTCCAAGTAATAAGGTTCTGATGCTGATATTGATTTGGGCGCTGAGCAGACATTCCTAACCCATGTGGTTTGTGTATTCCTATCTGAGTGGGTGGTCTGCTCTGAAAGGAGGGGGAAGGGCGGCAAGATGGCTTAGTTTCTGAGCAGTGGAGGGAAATTATGAGGCTTGGCTAGCATCATCCAGCCATCCTTCAGAAAAACAAAGTACCCCTTCCCTCTTTTCCAATGTGAGGGAATGAACGTTGACCAAATATCCTGAAGTACTGTTTGGCACTATATTAAACTTTGTGGCAGGAATCATGTGCAAGTGACTAAATGGGGCTCTCTATTAAAAAAAAATTTTTTTTTGATGGAGACTGGGAAATGGCAAATTTTGAGGGATGAGAAGAAAAGCAATGTCTTAGCTAAGGTGACCAATTATTTTTCCCCTGTCTGGGATGCAAGTAATCTCCCCTCGAAGCTTTGGTTTTAACTCGTTTGTATGGAGAGGGAGGGAGGGAGGGAGGGAAGTCTCCATTACACATTAATTCTTCATTAGCATCCTTATCAAAAGATCTATTTAAAAAGAAGCCTATAAAAGGTGCATAGAGCTGAGTAAATCCTACCCAGGAGGCATCTGCAGAAGTTGGAAGTTCAAGACTGGCCCTAGCATGAGAGCACTCATTTTATGAAGAGATTTAATTCCCCCACCCTCTCTTCCTCCTTCTGAGCCCACCAATAATTGTAAGCAATAACATAGGAATTCTTGTATAGTGGCCAGGGAAACTAGAAGAGGATGATAGAAACAATATGGGACTTCTTTCCTTGTACATGTGTATGGTGAGGAGAGGGAGGGAGGGAGAAAAAGCGAGAACTTAATGGAAATATTTGCATTTGTGTTGCTAACTTAACAACTGCAGTGATTCACTTAACAAAAAAATCCGTAAAATAGGACAAAACTCACTTAATAAATGTCTCACTTAACAACAGAAATTTTGGGTTCAATTGTAGTCATAAAGTCGAGGATTATCCGTATGTCTTTTTGACCTTTCTGGAATTAGAGGATTCAAGGAGAGTATCTGTAGTTCCAAGCACTGGCCAGGCAGGCCCCAAGTTTATTGATTTGAATATTTGAATATTTTCTTCTTGGTCAATGTTGGATATCAAGTGAATGAACAATTGCGAATTTCTCAAAGTCCAATGACATTAGTAAAGAAAGGAGGAAATTAAGATCCTTGTCACAGAGGATATCTTAGAGATGACCTCAGTATGGCCAAAGCCACCCAAACTCTGGATGATGTTACTGGTCCATCAGCTGTGTTATGAAATCTTTTTCTTAAAAAGCAGAACTATAAGGATCAGATGACAAAATAAACATTAAAGTTTGGTTAACAAGTTGATATCAGAATTGGCTGAAGGAAAACAGCCGTAGTAGTATAGTATAGTATATCTTCTTTATATTAAAACAGGTGTGTATGTGTGTGTGTGTGACTGTGTGTTCCAGTATAACTCTGGAACGCCTTGAGCAATTTCAACCAAGCTTGGTACACAGATGACTTACCCTCTGGAAACAAATACTGTGCGGGTAAGATACCCCTAACACCCCTCAGAGATACGTGTGCCTTAAAATGGCTTCTACTGTACAGCACAGTGGATTTGCCATGGTAACCGCTTCACAGTACTCCAGTACTCCACAAGGGGGCTCCCTCTCAGCCTTCAACATGACTCCCAACTATAGGGTTTTCCTGTCTAATAGAGGATTGGGGGGGGGGGAAATGCCCGGGCAACACTGGGTTATCAGCTAGTATAGTATACAATAGAGTTATATACCGCTTCACAGTGATTTACTGCCCTCTCCAAATGGTTTACAGAGCCAGCATATTGCCCCCAACAATCTGGGTCCTCCTTTTACAGACCTTGGAAGGATGGAAGTTTGAGTCAACCTTGAGCTGGTGAGATTAGAATTGCCGAACTGCTGGCAGTCGGCAGTCAGAAGAACTAGCCTGCAATACTGCATCCTAACCATTGCACCACCACGGCTCTTAGTAGATAGGAATAAAACAAAGAAGTGTACTGAACTGAATACAGATAGTCCCTGACTTACGGTTAAAATTGTGTTCAAAATTTATGTTGATCACTGAGATATTTGTTAATGGGTTTTAGCTCCATTTTGCAACTTTCCTTGTTAAGTGAATCACTGCAGTTGTTAAGTTAGTAACACGCCTGTTCAGTGAATCCGGCTTCCCCATTGACTTTGCCTGTCAGAAGGTCGCAAAAGGGATTGCACGACCTCGGGACACTGCAACTGTCATAAATAAGAACCAATTACCAAGCATCTGAATTTTGATCACGTGATCAGGGGGATGCCACCAACGGTAGTAAGTGTGAAAAACAGTCATAACTCAATGAATCCCACAAAAAAACAGTGGATTTTTGTCAAGAGCTCTCAAAAGATTCCAATTGATCTTCCACTTCTGATCCTGATATAACCTCAAAATAGAAGCACAAACTTCTAGCAAACCCCTGGGTGCAGCATCTGTGCGAAGTAAGAAATGAATGCTCATTTACTGTTCGGTGCAGGGAGGGGACACCCATTCATGATGAAAGGCCCTTAGACTAAACAGGGAATCCTGATCTTAGACAGCACTGCAAGATTGTAAAAGCTCAATAGAATAGAAACAGATAAACACAAGAGTTCGTTTTATGTAAATATTTAATGTCAAGGTTTTCAGTGTTTTAAGGAGATAGAAGTGTGAAAAGTGAAGTTTGTTGAATCTGCGAGAAAAGCTGCACTTTTCTTGTGATTTGCTTGTGCTAAGTAGCCAGGGCGTGCTCATGGAAACATCCAGAAAGAAACGACACCGTAAATTTCTTAAGATTCTTAAAGGGGAAAAAAAAATGCAATACATTCCCATGGGTTGAATAAGGTAATTTGACTTTCCATCCTAGAATTTGTTTAGCAGTGTTTATTTAGATTTGTTGAGACTGTTTTAATACACATGCTGTAAAAGGAAGCAGATTTTATAACCAATGCAGTCGAGTTAATAATTGTAAGATGGAATCTACCCCACAGTGCAGTTGATATATGATGTTTTTCCGGAACTACATGCTTCCACTTACCCTAAAGATTCAATTATACGTCTTGACAAATAAGATGGGAAACAAAGCTGTTAATTAAATCTTCTGACCATTCTTACAGCAGTGAATTAAGAAATAAAATGATAAAAGCATGCTTAGACCGTGAGCCAATTCCCATTATCTTACGTCATGCTAATTGTGCTGCGTAAAAATTAATAACAGGTGTAATGAGAAATCATCTACAGGGGAGATAGGCACATTTTAAAAAAATAATAATGAGAGGCCAAAAAACAAACAAACCCTAAAACAAAAAAGAGATACTTAAAAAAATCTGTAGGAATAGATAAATATTTAGAATTATTTTTGTTAAAAACAATTCAGATGGCTTTCAACTTTTCACATATAGAAAAAAATAAGATCAAGGAAAACAAAGAAAAGAAAAGAAAAACCCATGTAACTATTCTTAAATAATAAGAAACATTGGCTACACTTTCAATGCAGTAATAATCAATAGCCACACAAAATGAAGCTGGTCACTCTTTCCATTACACTGATACGAGCCAAATTTTATAAGCAGAAAGAGAGTACGTATCTTCCACCCAAGACAGTAAATGCAGGATTACACAGTCTTTCCATTGTAAGAGAATAACCAACTTGCAATTTTGCCTGTTTCTTACACAGACAATTGTTCTGAAATCAAAACAGTCATAAAAGATCTAGGACATAAAATGGCTTGTAAAATGAAAAGACTATCTGTTAGTGGGATTCATATTACAAAGCACTTGCAGCCCAGATCTTATCGAAAAGTTGTCAGGAACATATTTGCAATCTGAAACGATACATCTATGTTTCAAATATGGAGATGTCCCAGGACAAGAAGTAACTTTTTAAAAAATCCATTCCTGTCATCCCAAATATCATAAGCCTCAACCAGCCATTTTTGGGGGGACATTCTTCATTTACTACCCTTGTTAAACAGATTAAACAGATAATCAGAGTCGGAAGGGACTTGTCAGTGGTGGGATTCAAATATTTTTGCCACCAGCTCTATGGGCACGGCTTGGTGGGCACACTTTGCATGCATGCATTCATGCGCCAAACACACACTTTGCACAGAGGCATTTGCCAGGCACAGGGATGTTCTAACTTGCCTCCTGCAAGATCCCGGTTGCTTCAGCAGCTGCCGCACGGCACTATTCTGTGCCACGCAAAGCAGCTGCGCTTCAAATCCAGCGGATAAAGGTGAGTATGGGTGGGCAGGTGGGCCCAACAGCAGAGTGGCGGAGAGAACTGGTTTGGTCTTCGCTGCTCATAACTGCTACCGGCTTGCCAGAACCGGGCCGAACCAGTAGAGTATCACCACTGGAGTTTGTAGGTCATCTAGTCCAACCCTCCACCCAAGCAGAAGACGCTGCACCATTTCTGACAGATGGCAGTCCAATCTCTTCTTGAAAGTCTCAACTGATGGCGCTCCCACAACTTCCGAGGGAAAGCTGCTCCACTGGTTGCTTGTTCTCACTGTCAGAAAGTTTCTCCTTATTTCCAGGTTAAATCTCTCCTTGTTCAGTTTCCATCCATTATTCCTTGTCTGGCCTTCGGGTGCCTTGGAAAAAAGCTTGACCCCTTCCTCTCTGTGGCAGCCCCTCAAATATTGGAAGACTGGTATCATGTCTCCCCTGGTCCTTCTCTTTACTAGACTAGCCAAGCTCAGTTCCTGCAACTGTTCATTGTATGTTTTAGCTTCCAGACCCCTAATCATCCTAGTTGCTCTTCTCTGTACTTTTTCTAGAGTCTCAACATCAAAGTCCATAAGGGAAGTTAACATTAGGATAATCCTAGTTCAGATTCAAATGACATGTAGCGCTGTTAAAATAAGAACAGGCAGTCCTTTAAAGGAGGATATTTGTAGCTCAGGGTTGAAATGATGGGTCCTTGGTGTATGATTTGCTTGTTTTTTTGCAGATCTTTCATTACCCTTTAGGTTATGAAATGTCTGCAAGAAAGCAGGCAATCTCAGAGATCACAAAGGACCCCTCAGTCCTTCTTTAGCAAGAGCGTTCAGCAATTTGGTCAGTAAGCAAAGCAGTCACTAAGTGAACCCGCGACTGTGATTACGATCTTGCTTCAGGTTTGTTTTTTTTGTTTTTGTTTTGCTTTACAGACCTGACAAGGTTGTGAATACAAGGACTGGTCATAAAATTACTTTTTCCTCACCATCATAACTACAAACCATCACTAAATGAGCCAATTGCTAAATGAGAATTACCCATAAGGCCAAACATGCCAGGGGTACAAATTAGTATAAAGGCACTCCTTAACTATTTTAATCTTATGGTCTAGAATTGTATGTCATGTTAGGTTTAACCATACTATGACTGAGAGTCTATAATATATTGTATATTATGTATATCACATCACAGGGAGACAGAGCTAAAGCTGAGTGTGGATGTTTCTGTTCTCCTTTCATAACATTTCTCCTAGTTGGGAATTATTTAGAATACATGTTTAATTGAGTACTGGACTCTGCCCATCCCTGGCCTTCAACACTTCAGAGAATGTGGTGGCTGATGGGAAGGAAGGAAAAGCCTTTACAAGGCTGGAACCAGAATTAAAGTCAATGTTTACAAACCTGGCATTAGAACTGGAGAAGTAAGTGAAGGGTTTTCTTGTAAAGCCTGGGATGAGGTGAGGCATATCATATACTTCGGTGAACCAGGGCCCCGTTTTCTAAAATGAAACCCACAAATATTGAACAGAACGGAAGAACTGAGTTGGAAGGGACCTTGGAGGTCTTCTAGTCCAACCCCTGCTCAAGGAGGAGACCCTATACCATTTCAGACAAATAGTGTCCAATCAACACAGTTACCTCGACTTACAACCAAACTGAGCCTAGCATTTCCACTGCTAAGCAAGACAGTTGTTAAGTGAGCTGGGCCCCTTTTCATGACATTTTTGCCGTTAAAGCAAATCACTGAAGTTGCTAAGTGAATCAGGCAGTTGTTAAGTGAATCCGGCTTCCCTTCATTGACTTTGCTTGCCATAAAAAGGTTGCAAGTGACAATTCCAGAATTCTGGGATATTGCAACCATCGTAAATACATTCCAGTTGCCAAATACCCAAAGTTTGATCACGTGACTGTAGGGATGCAGCAATAGTCATAAGTGTGACAACTGGTCATAAGTCATTGTCTGAACGCTCATGAAACAAATGGTTGTAAGTTGAGGATTACCTGTATTTCATAGGTTGCACCACAAGGTGAATGTGGTCAATTCTACACCAGGCTCTCTGTTTTGAAATCTCTCTCAGATTAAGTGCTTCAGCCAGGATCTCTGTCCTACATAGTGTAGCAAACAAGCTGAACAAATGTTGAGTGTTACCATTTGTTGCTTGCTGCCTTCAGGATCATCTTAAGCAGTTGGCACCTCCTATTACAGAACAACATAAAAATGTGTTTATAAAACACGGGTGGTTGGGCTATTTCAAACTGACAAGAGTATTATGTTAATATTCTAAGCACATTTTAAAATTAGAATGAACTCTTTGTCTTTTTTGAAGAAAACACCAACATTGGAAACATTTTATATGCTTATTTGGTAAAGAACATTTGTATAAGCTCCCTTTGACATTGGGTGACTATAAATTTAAGGTGAACTGAGGGGCTGCCACAGAGAGGAAGGGGTCAAGTTATTTTCTAAAGCCCCTGTAGGCCAGACAAGGAATCATGGATGGAAACCGAACAAGGGGAGATTTAACCTGGAAATCAGGAGAAAGTTTCTGACAGTGAGAACAATCAACCAATGGAGCAGCTTGCCCTCGGAAGTTCTGGGAGCGCCATCACTTGAGACTTTCAAGAAGAGATTGGACTGCCATCTGTCAGAAATAGTGTAGGGTCTCCCGCTTGGGCAGGGGGTTGGACTAGATGACCTACAAGATCCCTTCCAACTCTGATGATCTGTTATCTGTTACAATCTGAAGAAAATGCAGGCTGAAAGATTTGAGGCAACATGCCTGCTTAGTTTATATGGTTGCAACCAAATCCAAGAGAGAGAATTTTCAACTGATAATACAGTTCTATCTAAAATGAAAGGTAGCATAGGAAAACTTGCCAAAATAGCAAAGAGCAGTGCTCCGTTGGATACTCAGTGCAGAACCAGCAGGAGATCAATGTTTCCAGGTGTCTAAATGAAAAGTTAGACTTGATGGACCCATCACTTCATTTCCAAGGATTTCCTCATTATGCCTGCCTGTTTCATGAGTTCATCCCAGTCTTCATTAAATTAGAAATCCCCTGACACTTAAAAATGGACAAACCCAGTTATATATCAATAGAGTGCTATCTCAGTACACATCATTAATTGGTTCCAGAAGGTTCGATGAATACCAAAAATGATGAGTACCAAACATCTTTTTCCCAGTAAGGAATATAGTGAGTCACAAGGGAACCAACGATTGACAAGTTCTAGCTTTTGCACTGAGGACCAAACAAATGATGAGTATCAGGACATAATTTTCACATCAAAATCCATTGAGTATTAAAAATTCAATGCGTTTCAAATCAGTTGAGTACCAAGATACCACTGTATATATTCCATTGACACTTTATGTAGAAAATGTACAAGTGAGATGCCTGAAGAAGTCTATTAAACCTTACAGTGAAGCACCAAAGATCTTCAAAACTTGCTACCAAATTTGTACTTTTGAATTCAGCAGATTCAAAACTAAACAGTACAATGAAAACAAGAAATGAAATCAGTTTTGATACTGATGGACTCAAGGTTGATTCAGCCTTCCATTCTTCTGAGATCAGTAAAATGAGGGCCCAGATTGTTGTGGGGGGCAACATGCTGACTCTGTAAACCGCTTAGAGAGAGGGCTGTGAAGCACTGGAAGCGGTATATAAGTCTAAGTGCTATTGCTTTTTGCTACTGTTGGGGGCTGGAGTGGACATGGACTGAAAAAAGAGATCAGTATGCTTAATCAGCAATCAAGTAATAAAATACTTCAAAAACATCTGAATTTTTACAAGAGATATCTAAGTTATCTAAAGTAGCACATATAACAATATATGCAGCTGAAACTTTCGTTATATACATATTTGTCATCCAGTATCTTCCTGGCCTCTGGAATTCTGGAGGCTTTGAATATATATGAAAGAAGGACTCAATCACGACTAAATTAATAATTTATTACTTTTAACAAATTACAAATGCAGACCACCACCATTGAGCCCTAAAATTTCTGCTTTTAAGAGAGACATTTGTTAAAATGAACTTTGCCCCATTTTATGACCTTTCTTGCCACAATTGTTGAATGAATGTGTTGTTAAGTGAATATGGCTCCCCCCCATTGACCTTTGCTTGTCAGGAGGTTGGAAAAGGGGATCGTATGACCCTGGGACACTGCAACCGTCATAAATATGAGTCAGTTCCCAAGCCTCTGAGTTTTGATCATGTGATCATAGGGATGTTGAGATGGTTGTTAAGTGGTCATAAGTCACTTTTTTTCCATGCTGTTGTAATTTTGAACAGTCACTAAATAAACTGTTGTAAGTCGAGGACTACCAGTAATTGGAGAAAAGGGTAACACATTTCCAAGTTGGGTGTGCTCCAGATGTTTTGATCATGTGATCATGGGATGCTGCGATGGTCGTAAGTGTGAAAAATGGCCATAGGTCAGGGTTTTTTTTCAGTGTTGTAATGTTGAACAGTCTACTAAATGAAGTGTTGTAAGTTGAGGAATACCTGTAGAGACGATTGGCCGAGTGGGTACTGGGGTGTAATCCCCCTACTCATTACTCCCTGTAATTTTCCAGTTATTTCTATAATCAACCAAAACAGTATTGGTGAGTTGCTTTGCCATCTGTTTTCCTCTCAAGAAGGCTGCTTCATCTCTCTCTCTCTCTCTCTCTCCCTCCCTCTCTCCTTCCTGACAGGATCAGAAAATGGTGGCATTTTTCTGTTTCATCTCCAGAAGTAAATCTGGAAGAATTAAAGTGCTACCCATTTTAGAGCCAAATAATTGTCTCAATATCAGAGATTTACAGTTCCAAACTCTTTTTCCATTGAAAAAGAGGATTCATTTCACTGCAGAAATGCCATAGAAAACCACTTTGCATTTCTATCTGCGTTTATAACAGGCAGCCCCATCAAACTGTGATGAGAAGCAGTGTTCATGATGCATTCATATCAATACCAAGAGGAGCGAAAGCCATTTCAAAGGAAACTCATTCGAACTCTGCCTTAAACAGAATTTAAGTAACTGTACTAAAATTGAGGATCTCAAAAGACATTTCACAGACCATCTGGAGTCTGTCCCCTATCAGCAATGGAATTTATATCATGCATTCAAAGCGGTGAAACTCATTAACAAACTCTACAATGGAAATTTCAGAATCAAAGTATCAGATGTTTGAAATTTCCATACAGCTGTGCCTGTCATCCTGATGTGAGAATTTTATTTTGTAGTAGGGACGAAACAGATCTCTTTGTTGGAATCAAAGAGTAATAAATCCAGTCTAACAGTTAGTTGCAAGAAAGTTACAAGGGCCAGGAAACACAAGCCAGAGTGGAAAATGGTTTTCTAGCAAATTTGCGGGGGGGGGGGGGGATGTGTTTCTATATGTTAGATGCATTAACCCTGAGTTTTATTGTACGCATGAGAAACTGGCATACAACTTTCTAATTATGTACTGTATTTTAATCATGAGAACAATATATGGTTCTTTAACAAAAATTCTTGAAGAATATAACCTTGCTTCATTTTCCCCCGCCTCTTGTGAGTAAGCTTCATTTTTAAATTTTTGAACAAGTAACCAGGTAGTTTGGTGGTCTTGCCTAAGCAAAGCTACTGTTTCTTGGAGATGTTTAGATTGTTTTCAGTCAACCCCTGTTCAGCTAGGCAACATTTGTTTCCAAACCAAATAGAAGTGAGGCAGACTGGACAGCTGTGGGTGACACTGATAAGACCCACAAGATCAGATGGGTTTCCTTTTCTTCTGCTCATCCCTCTGGTCTATGCTGCGACTCTCTAGTCTTCTACTTAGTGCCTAATCCAGGGGTCTTCAAACTTGACAGCTTTAAGACTTGTGGACTTCAACTCCCAGAATTCCTCCTCCAGTCATGTTAGCTCAAGAATTCTGGGAGTTGAAGTCCACAAGTCTTAAAATGTGCCAAGTTTGAAGGCCTAGTCCTTTGTGGATTCCAGACCTTCATATCTCTGTTCATTTGCCCTTCTAAGTGAGCAGCCCTGGATGTTTTGCCAAGACCAAGAAGACAGATGTGAATACAGGCAATCGATTCCCACTCACAGGTAATGGAAGACCTTGAATCAGTCTTCTCCTTCACTTCTAACTTCTAAAGAAATACATAGCCTCTTTGCAAGAGGTGGACCAGACTGGCTAGATAACATCCTGTGGGGTTTTATGTCAAGAAGAAAAAAAAGAGAGCCTCATAGCACCTATAAAAATATAAAATTAAGTAAGTTGGATTAAAATTGCTAGTAGCCTACATTCATCAACCATATGGAAGATGCACATGTAGCTGCTAAATATATATATGATCACAGTAATGGGAGAAAACCTCATAAGATCTTAAAATCTGGAAAGGTATATACAGAAAAAGATACTCCCAGAAATATTGACATTCAACCTTTTAGTGTTTTAAATGTCATCACTAAAAGTGAAGTTAACAGAGTTTCCCTCACATGTTAGCTTTATACGGGCATCCTTATTTTGGCATAGCAAAAATAAAATCCTAAACTATGTGTTTTTGCTGTTTGTTTATTTTTTTTATATATATACTACTCCAATTCATTTTAAGGTAGGTTTTCATAGCTCTTTTTAAGTCATATCTTTAACAGTTAAGCAAATTCTATGACCTCTTAGT
Source organism: Hydrophis major (assembly GCA_033807585.1). NCBI lineage: Eukaryota > Metazoa > Chordata > Lepidosauria > Squamata > Elapidae > Hydrophis > Hydrophis major. The sequence continues at coordinate 278,080,784 of CM066329.1, forward strand.
GCTTGGAGGCTGTTAAGGGCTGGATAGGGAGCAATGGGCTGAAACTGAACCCTGGGCAGATGGGATGACTTGGGGTTTGGGGTTCTTTGGTACATTGGAGTTCTTTGGAGAATTGCCATCTCTGGCCTTGGGTGGGATGGCACTGTTCTAGACAGACCCGGTGTGTAAACTGTGGATTCTTCTGGACTCACGACTCCAGTTCAAGGAAGAGATGAGGCCTTTACACAACTATGGGTTGTGCATCAGTTACTCCTTTTCTTGAACCAATTTTCCCTGCATATAGTTACCCATGCCTTAACCTCCTGTCTTGACTATTGCAATGCACTCTAAAGGGGATGCCCTTGAAAAGTATCTGGAAGCTTCAATTGGCTCAATTGCATTGTTTTGTGCAAGCCTGGGTTTGCCAATGTTTCACCTCTCTTTCAGGAGCTACATTGACTTCTGATTTGCTTCCAGGTTCATTTATTGGTTGTCATCTTCAAAGACCCTACATACCCTGGGAGGAGGTATATTTGAAAGACTCGTATCTACCTGACCCACTATAGCAGGGAATGTTAGGGGTCCTCGAGCACCTTCTAGTGGGACCAAGAAGAAGGGTCTTCTCCATGGTGGCTCCTTCTCTGTGGAACATTATCTCTCTGGAGATAAGATTGTCCCCCATGTGACACTCTTTTGCAAGGCCCTGAGGACATAATTTTGTCACCTGTGAGGTGGGCTGGACTGAAAGAGTGACTGGCCCAAGGTCACCCAGCTGGCTTTCATGACTAAAGTGAGACTACCGTGTTTCTCACATAATAAGGCCGGGCCTTTTTTTTTGACCCCCGAAAAACCGGCTAGGCCATCTTTTGGGGGGTGCCTTAATTACCCCCCCCCCGTTGCATCCTCGGGTGGGCGGGCAGTAACAGCTTGGATGTTCGGGAGACCTTCCATCACCGTTGCTTTTCCTTCTCCCTTGCTGCCGTGGCGTTACAGCAATGCCGCGGCGTTTGGCGCAGCCACGTGCAGCCAGTCAGGGCTCCTCCCTGCAACCAGAGCCCTGAGGAGACACTTGGCTTCAGGCGCTCCTGTGGCCGCCTTCCCTTTGCCTTTAAAGATAAAGCGAATTATTTTAAAAACCTCTGCTCATCCCATCAGGGCCGTGCCGGAATTGTGCGAGCTGGGCAGAGCCGAGAAAGTGAGCTGCGGGTGTTTCCTGGTTCTGCCCAGCTCGCATGGCTCCGGCGCAGCCCTGATGGAATGAGCAGAGATTTTTAAAATAATTCGCTTCACCTTCGAAGGCAAAGGGAAGGCGGCCACAGGAGTGCCTGAAGCCAAGTGTCTCCTCAGGGCTCCGGTTGCAGGGAGGAGCCCTGACTGGCTGCACGTGGCTGCACCAAACGCCATGGTGTTGCTGTAACGCCACAGCAGCAAGGGAGAAGGAAAAGCAATGGTGGCAGAAGGTCTCCCGATATGAAGTGCTCCACCAACGCAGGCAGCAACAAAGTACTTCCTAATTGCAAGCCCCCCCGCCATTCCCCCCCATTTCGCATGTTTAATATGGGTCTTAATTTGGGGGGAGGGGCTTAATTTGATTTTATGCCAATAAATCATGCTGGGGCTTCCTATTGGTGGAGGCCGTATTGTTGGAGAAACACGGTAGAACTCACGGTCTTTCTCTTTCTAGCCTGACACCTTAATCACCAGACCAAACTGGCTTTGTTATCTAGCTGGGTAATGAAATGTTTGCAAGCAAAGAACTAATCTAAAGAGCGTGTTATTGTCAACAGAATATTATTGTGTAACAGAATATAAGTACTTACAGATATTTTAACCATCACAGAAATGACAACAATGCTCCAAACAGGCAGCAAAGAAGAGCTGGGAGGAGCCAAAGGGTTAGAGTAAATATACTCTCTCTTCTTTGGAACAATTCAGTAGAAAAGAATATGTTTCATAGATTCAGCTTCCCTCAAATTATAGTGTCAACACTGTTAGATAAATGGAAAAGTGTAACATTCAGTTCCTGTTTTGTGCGTTGAGACTTCCAGAGCAAAAATTAAAAAGATTTATAAAAGAGAGGTAACCGATTCTCTATGTCAGTTCTGATTATTTCAGACAATCAGAACAGAAATGAAGTAGAGACACTAGAGGAAACGGGAATCCAAAACAGATTATTCAAATAAGGTTTTCCTTCTATGAAGACATGAATAAGTCAGTTTGGGTTATATATGCAAATAAGTTTAACATTTGAGCATAATCTAAGCCATATGGCATGACTCCAGGGCTAACGGGTCAAAGAATACAAATTTAAGTGGGCAGAGAAAATACTCATTTTCTTCATCAGAGTTTAATATATCCTTAGGCATTGCTTAGAGACACTGATAATCTTGGAATGTAATTCTGAGATCTATTAACAGTTGTTTCGACACATGCTTCAAAGGATCAAAGGCGTCTTATCTGATTAAGAGAGAGGTAAAAATGCATTTCGTTTCAGGTTTTTCATCTGCCTGTCATTTAGGCTGTTCCTACAGAATAGTTACCAAAGTTATTGAATCCGTATCCTAATCCCTTAGGTAAAGTCTGAGAGTTCCATTCTGGTGATGCACGTAGACTGAATATTTTGTAAACTGTATTTTGCTGCCTTGAAAATGCTGGTAAAAACTTTTTTTGGGTTTTAGTACCATTTTTTGAAGGGGGGGGGGGAAGGTGGCATTTTAGTTTTATAAATTGGGTCTGCTGCCAGAACAATTTTCCCCCTAAAACAAAGCTTTTTTTTTAATTACAAAGAACACAGCCTGCCTAGAAAAGAGAAACAGGAAAAATTGTAAATTAAAATAAAATCTAAATTCACCAGATATATGTGCTTATATTTCTATTACAATCAGATCCTCAGAGTCCAAGTGGATTACTAAAACTTTAACTGGTGCAGTATTTTATTTCCAATAACCGTGGTTTTCTTTTAGCAACTTATCTAATGTGTTGAACAAGGGATGCAACATCAGAGTTGAAGTAGGCAACTTAAGCAAGCCAATACTTTGCTTATCGCCCACAAAGCTATCGAGAGCTCATCCTACTTCAGTTCTGCCTGAACAGAAAAGGGTCAGAAGCAATTCTCTTGGCCATGGTGAGCGTGTTTGGAATTCGTACAGCATATTCTGAAGTGGTTGGAAATGTGCAGTGCTCATGGCCAGTCACAGAGCACCCAGGAGGGCGTTCCTCCCTTCCTTTTCTTCCTCCCTCCCTCCCTGATAGTGTCCCTTCCACTGAGATAATGTTCCAATACCCTCAGGGGCTGCCACAAAGAAGCTCTTCTCCAAAGCACCTGAGGGCAGGACAGGAAGCAATGGGTGGAAACGGATCAAGGAGTGAAACAACCTAGATACCTAAGGAGAAATTTCCTGACAGGTAGAACAATTAATCAGTGGAACAACTTGCCTCCAGAAGATTGTGAATTCCCCAACACCGGGAGTTTTAAAGAAGCAATTAAACAACTATTTATCTGAAATGGTATAGGGCAGTGGTGGCTAACCTTTTTTGACTCCTGTGCTGATAATTGCGTGAGCAATTGCTTGCACATGCTCGCATGCCAGCACCCAGAAGGCAATGCGTGCTGGGCCCCCCACACCCCCTGCGCATATGTGCATGACCCCATCTTGGGCTCCACGCACAATTCCCCCCTCAAGCGCCATGTGTCTTTGTGCATGCACACACATCTCCCACGCACCCCGCCTCTGCCTGTGCATCAGACACCTGACAATCAGCTGTCGGGCGGCGGGGCATGTGCAGTAGGGCTCTTCCAGGAAACCCCTCGTGTGCTGGGGGAAATGGCTCTGCGTGCCACTTCCAGCACGTGTGGCATAGGTTCGCCAAAACGGGTATAGCGTTTCTTGCCTGAGCAGGAGGTTGGACTAGAAGACCTCCATAGTCCCTTCCAACTCTGTTATTCTCTTTACTCAACAGAGTATGCCATAAATATTCATGAATTAAGGTTAAAAAGCTCAGTCTAATAGATGCCTATTTGCGAAATTTCTTAATGCTGAAAGAGCAGGGATCAATGACAACTCTGAAGGAGCCCATTCCATTGCTGGATTTAAATCATCTAACCATCTTTCCTATTGTGGATCCTCTGGCTGCCTTAGTTTCCCAATTCACAAGACATTGATTCAGGCTTTATGGTTGGACTATGGTTCATTATTTGAAAATCTGGAAAACCCAAGTACATTCCGAATCTGCCCTTCATTGTAGTATTTCTAAAAAAAATTGTCACTACTTATTAGTCACATCTTTCCTAACAGATTGTTCTTTTCTGTGCAAATATCATTTTATGAAAAATATATATTGATGTTCAAACATTGTATTTCTCCTTAAGATTTCTATATATTGATTTCTGGCTGCGTACACTTCTTTCTCCCTTTCTTAAAATGTTCTTGGTTTTGTCTTAACTTAACTTAATTTTTCTTTTCCATTTCTTTCCAGAGGCATATATAGAATCCAATGATTTCATTCACATGATGAAACAAACATTGTTTTATATGTATACATTCATTCAGATATGTTCAGTTTCTAAGGATATAGTTGTAAGCTCCCTGCCTCTCCCAATTTGAAGTTAAGTAAGTTACTTGCTGCAAGTAAATAAATAATATTAAAAAAAATAGTGGGAAAATTTGTTAAGAGGCTGAATTAACTGTTCCCCCAAATCAGCCTAAACCTTGAAATGTTGAAGGGCATAGTTGTATTGCAAAAATTGTACTTCCATTTTTGAAAGACTGTGATTTTATTCTTTCTGCCTATGGAGCAATAGAAAAAGCATTAAAGGAAGCTCTGGAAAGTGCCCGATAATACTTTGAGTTAGTAAGCAAAATATAATTATAAAAAATATAATACCCTCCATGAGAAGCAGGTAGCTAATTATATTGTCTAGGCATTTGACTTCACATTCTGTTACCTTGTCAATGTTAACATACTTTCACAGCATCTAATAATGTTTGTAACCTTATTTTCTCTTTTGTTCTGGTCTAAAGTATAACTTTACCATGCTAGGGGAATGCTGAGATTTGATTTATGCCCTATTTTCCCACTCCAGTGAGCACACAAGACAGTTAACCAAATTTAAAAACAACATCAGAGTATAGAAAATTGAAAATGCAAATTACTATTATCAATAACGCAGAGCCCAAGAGAACTAACAGGATCCTGGTGATTTTCCTGCCCATCTTAGCAACCATATTTCAAACAGGAGAAAAGATCACTTAATCTGATGCTTAATATTTCAGGCTGCAAAGACCAATGCTATCAACATAAAAAGTGGGCAGAAAGTAGCTCCTTCAGGACAAAGTGTGATATCCTGGTTTGAATAACGGAACAGAGTTGGAAGGTATTTTGGAGATCTTCTAGTCCAACCCTGTGGTCAAACAGGAAACCCACAAATGGCTATCCAATCTCATCTTAAAAACTTCTGGAGAATTCACAACTTCTGGAGGCAAGTTGTTCCACTGATCAATTGTTCTACCTGTCAGGAAATTTCTCTTTAGTTCTAGGTTGCTTCTCTCCTTGACTAGTTTCCACCCATTGCGTCTTGTCCTACCTTCAGATGCTTTGGAGAATAAATATTAAATATTTAAATACTTAAATATTGGAAGACTGCTATCATGTCACCCCTCATCCTTCTCTTTACTTAATTGGACATACCCAATTCCTGCAACTTTTCATTGTGTCTTTTAGCCTTCGATCCCCTGATCCTCTTGGTTGCTCTTTTCTGCACTCTTTCTAGAGTCTCAACATCTTTTTTAAATTGTGGCAACCAAAACTGGATGCAGTATTCCAAGTGTGGTCTTACCAAGGCCTTGTACTAAGCTTACTGAGATTTGTAGCCTCGCCGCCACATTTTGAACAAACTGCAGATTAAAGATATTTTTCGAGGGTACCAAAGAGCCCATTGCAATGGTCAAGGATGCGATTAAGGCATAGATAATGCTCATCAAATCTGATTGGTTCAGGAGCAGATGCAGCTGGGACTCTGGATTTAATTGTGAAAACACTTTCTTCAACAGAGTTTCTCTGAGCAAAGCCAGCAGCATTGAGCCCTGAGGACTGCAAGCTTGCTCCATTTAATGGGAAATACAGTCCGATCTTTAAAAAGCTGGACTCTTTGGTTTAAATATGGGGAGGCGATCAGGACATGTCAAAATGTGAGCTTCTGTTCATCCTGCCTTGTTATGGTTTTATCACACCTACCCCTTGTGTGGTTACCCCCAAACTGGGTTTTGCGCTAAAGGCAGCTTCCCTCCCTTCGCAAAGGGTAAATTGTGATTCTCATTTGAGCATTATGTCAGGAAGGGTTTAAAAAAAAAAGAACGAGCGTCATCAGTTCCATGCCCTCACACACAACATTTTGAAAGGTATTGAGAAAAAAAAAAAAAAAAAAGCAAAAGAGAACTAAGTAAATTTGGAGGAGGTGTGAAAAGCCCCTTCATGTTCACTCACAAGTACTAAGAGATTTTTTTTTTTTTTATGCATAAAAGCCTCTAATAATTGAACTAATTTGCTTGACTCAATCTATAAAAGCTTGCAAAGTCTCACATGCTCGTTAAAGCCTTTCCAAAATAAAGAACAGGCTGCCCGGTATAAATCCCAAATAGGAATTATCATCTATCACGCTCTGGGATCGGACCATTTTGAGGATTGCAAAAGTCTTCCGAGCGTATCTATTTAGAGCCTGTGAGTTTATTTCCATGCTGATCCATATCACTTGCCCTCCTGTGTGGTCAAAGCACTAGATTAAAAATTCAGAGAGGGCTCCTGCCACTTCCGCTTGCAAGTTGTTTTGTGGCCAGCTGCCTCAACCCACCATGACCGAAATAGGTAATGCAGTTTCTTGGGCTTCCTGATCCAATGGATTAAGTGTGTGAATGTGTGTGAAGTTTACATTTCTGCTGCTACTTTTCCCTTTGTCGGGGCTAACCAAAATTGATTACAGTTCCACGATAACATGCTAAAACACAATCCTTTCTCTTTGACTTCCTGGGCCTTTGAAAGAGTTCCCCCTTCCACAATGCTGCCAGCTCCAGCGGCAAGTCCCTCTGAGGTTTTTCTGAGTCAAAAAGAAAGTGGGCTCTAAAGGGAAGCCCTGCAGCCGTCTAAATCCTCCTGGATTAACTTAAGCCATCTTGCGTCGGCAACGCAGCCAGCGAAACGGAGCCTTTCAGAGTCTCAGACACCAGCAGGACATCCTGTTTCAGTTTAGAAATTGCCCCCTTTCCTGCCTGCCCCCCCCCAGACACACATCCACCCACCCACCAGTAAAACAAAGGAGCCCAAGGAATAACCTCCAACAAGAGGAGAAGGGCTCAGGAGTTATTGTCACACTGGCACTCAGCCAACTCTTGTACACCACAGAAATAGACCAGACCAAAAAAAAAAACCCCAACAATTACAGTCAACAGTCAAAGAGCACCAAAAAGGCAATTCTTTAAAAACACTCCAACCGAACTTACTTACTTACTTGATCATCAAGTTCTTGGTTTAGCTTTTGATTAATTTATTTGATAAAAAATAATCCAGCTTTTTGATTCTGCTATTAACTACTTATTATTTGTGAGGAAGCTTTTCTTTAGGAAATAAAAGTATAATATAAAAATCAGTAATAAAAAGTTTGTTTTTTAAAAAAAGAAACAGTAAGCAATAATTTAAATATTTTTTGTACACTAAGAAGCCTGGCTTAGTATCTTTATCTATTCATGTATTTATAATATATAATATAATATAGTATGGTATGGTATGGTATGGTATGGTATGGTATGGGTATGGTATGGTATAGGTAGTATTGTATATAGTGCAGTACAATAATACATTACATTACGTTACATCACATTACAATACAATACAATACAATACAATACAATACAATACAATACAATACAATACAATACAATACAATACAATACAATACAATACAATACAATACAATACAATATACAGTATTTTACTCTGAGAAAACACAGGGTCAAAAACTTTAAGCAAGAGAGGTAAGGGCTAATAATTTTTGATATTTCCTACCACCTAGATTTGGATGGAAACAATTTTTCCTGGGAAGACTCATCTCTCTTTGGAGGTGGTACATCAGTGGTAAGCACAAGGATGTTCATAAGGCGTAGCCAAAAAAAGTGAAGATGGTGACTACAATGGTGCTATTGAAGCTTTGTCTGTTTTTTATGGGTTGTTGTACGGAAAATAGACAGGACTGTGATTTAACCCCTTCTTGGGTCATACAAAACAGCAGGATCTAAATCCAATATAAATAACTCTAAATTTTTTTTTACAACAATCCTATCTGCTAAACAACTAATTCCCACAACACTGTCAAATTATTTACTAAGACTGTATTATTATTATTCCTCTCATCTTTCCAAGTACCTGTCTCTTTGCACTTATGACTATAACCATGTCGCTTGTATCTTTACAATTTACATTGTTTTATTTGTTTCTTAATATGATTTGATTGCTTATTAGTAATCTATGACTATCATTAAGTGTTACATCTTATGATCCTTCATGAATATATTTTATTTTTTCTTTATGTACAGAGCAGAGTGGTAGTCAGCAGGTTCTGACCATTTTTGGAGAACTGATAGCGGAAATTTTGAGAACCAGCAAATACCACCTCTCACTAGAGATTTTACAGTATCCTTCCCCTGCCACGCCCACATAATTGGTAGTACAACATTTGAATCCCACCACTGATACAGAGAGCATACGCACTAAAGACAAATTCCTGGTGTGTCCAATCACACTTGGCCAATAAAGAATTCTATTCTAAAATACTATTTTATTCTATTATCATGCATATTGGGCTGAGAGACCAAGTCAGTCTAAAGTGACTCTGTAAATTTCTGTAGCTGAAGGTGGCCTAAATCCTCACAATCCTAAAGTTGCTATTCTACATTAGGTCTTGAATATAATAATCCTTGTAATGAATAACAACTATATACAAGTGGAAATCAGCAAAAAAGGGACCAGCAAGTCGTCTTTTTCTCCCCATTTCAGAGCGTTTTTGCTGTGCATCAAATCAGAGCTGTAAACAAAGAGATTTTTCAGAATGAGTTTTATAGCATGTGGTTTACGAGGAAACACTACACAAATTCGTTAAAGGATCTTATTCCCATCCTTTCTTTTAAGTAGCCCAGGAGTTCCAGGCTGCCAGCGCATCTCTAATTATTTAAACCAAACTGAAGTGCTGAGTGGCACTGTTAACTTCCAGCTTCAGACAAACATTTGACTGAGGTTTGCTTTGCTTGACTCTCCCATTTGTTTTAAAGAAAAAGAGAAATCTGCCCCTGGTTTTAATTAACACCGAGATGTTCTGAAGCAATGCAACACTTCTGGTGGTTCCTTGCCTATGTGTGTGTGGTTCACACTATGGAAGAGGAAGGGAGGAATGTGGCTTGAGACCCAGCTTTTACCAGAAAGGAATTTTTGACATTGTTGTTTTTAAGGGTGCTTTCATAGCAAGAGACCGAGCTCCTCTTTTATTCTTCCTCTCCATTTCACACATTCCCACCATCCATCCCAAAACATTGGCAGTTCAGCAAATAACTGGAGCAGAGGCAGAGTTGTGAAAACATCTGGCCCACAGGACAAACAAATATAGAATTTGAAAACATTTTATAAGAGAAAGGGAGAGACCATAAAAAGAACAGAAGCATGAAGATAAGAAAAGTATTCCCACACACATCCAAAGGACTGTAAAACATCATAGATGCTAACAATGGTACAGGAAGTCCTCGACTTAAAACCATTCATTTAGTAACCACCCGAAGTTAGAACGACAGTGAAAAAAGTGACTTCTGAACATTTTTTACCCTTATGACTAGTGGTGGGCTTCCAATTTTTTCCCTACCGGTTCCATGTGGCACCTAATGCGCTTTTGTGCACATAAGCAGGGCTCAAATATTGACCTGGATAGCTGCCTGGAGTGTTTTGAAGCTCAGCTGGGGCACAAACCAGCTGAGCCTCACATGCACACGGCCCAAATACATAGCTCTGTCAACCTGGTCAGCTGCCTGGAGTGTTTTTAAGCTCAGCTGAGCTAAAAAACCAAGGAAATATAGGAGAGGTAACAGCGGGGGTGGATGGTTGGGGTTAGCCAGAGGTGGTATTTGCCAGTGCTCTGAACCAGTCAAAATTTTTGCTACCGGTATGCGAGAACCGGTCCGAACTGGCTGAATGCCACCTCTGCATATTACTGTTGCAGCATACCGTTGCAGTCATGTGATCAAAATTCAGATGCTTGGCAACTGGCTTATATTTATTATGGTTGCAGTGTCCCAGCAGGTCATTTGATCCCCTTCTGATGAGCAATACCAATGGGGAAGCCACCTAGCAACTGTACTACTAACTGAACAGCTACAGTGATTCACTTCATGTTCACTGAATGACCAGAAAGGTTATAAAATGGAGCAAAACTCACTTGACAAGTGTCTTGCTTAGCAAAAGAAATTAGGGCTTCATTGTGTTTGTAAGTCAAGGACTACCTGTATCACCTTTGCAAGCAGCAGAGGTGGCTTGTGAGTCCTGCTATCCTGGGAGTTTTTAGCTTTTCTTGAGCTTATATATCCCCACCTGATGACATCCTCCCTGCCTGAATACAATCACGTACAACAGGAGTCTCCAACCTTGTCAACTTGAAGCCTGGAGGACTTGAACTCCCAGAATTCCCCAGCCAGCTGGCTGGGGAATTCTGGGAGCTGAAGTCCTCCAGGCTTCAAGTTGACAAGGTTGGAGACCCCTGACCTAAAATACCATGAAAGCACATTCATTATCCAAATAAATAGCAGATATGCAAAAGTGCTTCAGGAGACAAGATGATGTCAGAAGACATTTCTTGGAATTTGAGAATGCACCGCAAATTATAAGCATCCTGGTTCTTCCCTTGTCCCATCCAATGCATAAAAACCTCATCAGATGGCTTTCATGCAGCCGTCTCCTCTCCTGCCACTTTGGCTTCTCCCACTCTCCTCACATCTGTCTTTTATTTATTTCTTAGGTGGATTCCAACTGTAGGGTAGTTTCCCTCCAAAACCAAACGCTTCAAGCCACTAACGAACTTTTTGAAGCATTGAGGTCTGAAGGAGCAGCATGGAGCCTCTCAGGGAAAAAATCTATATATTAAAACAGACAGAAAGTAAGGGAAATGGTTTTTGGCCTGGTATTAAAATGATGATGTCAGAGGGAGCGTCCAGAGAGCCATCTGGAGGAAAACACCTCTCCCCCTGCCTCCTTTGATTAAGTTGGCCCCCACCATTGTTACTTTCTGGAAATCCCTCAAAATTTGGTGTGTGTGTTTTTTTAACAGGCCTGGGAACTCCCTGGCAACAAAGACCCCACAGATTAACTGCATCATATGTAATTTCTCATGCGTTCCCCCTGATAATCTTGTTTTTATTTATGTGTCATTGTTTTGAGTGGTTTTTGGAGAATGTTTTTAATTATTGGTTTTACTTGTACACCACCAAGAGTGAGATGTCCAGCCATACATAAGAGAGGAAGGGAGGAAGGGAGGAAGAGAGAGAGAGAGAGAGAGAGAGAATGCACAGATAGTAGTAGCCCTGTCCAAGGGCATCAACTCACCTCAAGGCTTCTCTTGGAACATTTATGGAGCTGCAGGCTGTGACATAGGGAGGGGAAACAATAGAAATGTTGTGTAGGCACTTTTTAAGAAGATATGCCATTTGTATCTCTGTATCTCTGGCACAGCAACCAAACAGGACAGGTACAGACTTCAAAGAATAGTTAGGACTGTAGAAAAAGCAATTGCAACCAGCCTGCCTTCCACTGAGGATCTGTCTAACTCCTCAAACCAGAAAGGGGGCTGAGAAAATATCTTTATGTCCTGGACGTAAACTGTTTCAACTTCTCCCTTCAGGATGCTGCTGTAGGGCATTGCATGCCAAAACAACTAGACACAAAGACAGTTTCTTCCCCCATGCCATCATTCTGCTAACTCCCACAGCAATGTCTTATGCCTAAAGATAATTTACCCATGTAGAAGGCCATATTGCTACTATCCTTCTCATCTTTTCATCTTTCCCACCTTCTCATCTTTCCTACTACCTTCTCCTGTTCGTATATTATGATCTATCCCTTGTTTGTATCTTATGATTTATGATCTATGACTTATCACTTTGTGGTTTGTATGTACATTAAGAGCTTATGCACTGAAGACGAATTCCTAGTGTGTCCAATTGCACTTGGCCAATAAAGAATTCTATTCTGTTCTGTTCTGTTCTGTTCTGTTCTGTTCTATTCTATTCTATTCTATAGTATGGATTCTATTCTATTCTATAGTATGGATTCTATTCTATTCTATTCTATTCTATTCTATTCTATTCTATTCTATTCTATTCTAAATATTTGACCATATGTAATTGCTTTATTTTAAAACCCAAATAAATTAGGCATTTTACAGAATGGGCTAAGCATTTAAAGCAGCGTTTTTCAATATTAAAATGCATAAACTTTAACTCCCAGAATTCTGCAAGTTGAGGTCCACAAATCAATGCAAGTTGAGTTCCTAAAGCTGTCAAGCCTGAAAAACGCTTCTTTAAAGCATGTACAGTCTGAATCAAGACCCAATTATTCAGTTTGCAAAGCATCCAAGACCTACTGTGGTTTTGCCAACAATTAAATTTGATTTCCCTTTGTTCAAGGCCTATATTTGAAAAACAGATTTATGTTATCAAGCTGCATGCACAAGTAACCGTGATTGCTTTTGCTTTCTACAGATAAATGAACCAATGGCAGCCATCCTCCTTAAGACTGTAGTCCACACAGTATTCAAACAATTTCAAACAGGGTGTCCTAAACTGGAGTTTGTGAAATCCTTAGAATTTAGAGCCTGATGCAATGATCTTTGTTATTTCAAGAGCCCTAATGGCCTGACTGGTGCCTTCTGATATCAGGAAATTAAAGGAAACCATTAATGAACTGGCGAAGATTGTGGAGATGATTCTTGATATTACCTTCAGCCACCTTCAATTTATAATTAGCTCTATGACTGCAAGGAATGGTTGCTCAAATTAGGCACTGGGAGGTTGATCACTGATCCAAGGACAGCGAGGAATCCAAGCCCCTTATGTCCATTGACATGATCCTGGTGCAGACCAAAAAGAGGAAGAAACAAGCCCGAGTGGAAATGGAGGATTTAATCCTTGTCTGTTCCTGTTGGGAGCACCTTGTGATGAGCCCTATGCAGTTCCTGATTGCTTTCTTTGAATATTGCAAAACATGTAGAAATCAGAGATGGTATTCAGCAGGTTCTGACCAATTCTGGAGAACCGGTAGTGGAAATTTTGAGTTGTCCGGAGAATCGGCAAATCCCACCTCTGACTGGAGATTTTACAGTATCCTTCCCCTGCCACGCCCACCAAGCCACAGAACCGGTAGTAAAGAAATTTGAATCCCACCACTGGTAGAATTGCACGTCTACACACACACACACACACACAGGAAGAGACAGACAGACAGACAGACAGACAGAGACAGAGAAAGACAGAGATTCAGAGAGAGGGAGCTTTGATAACCGCAAATTCTCATGCAGTTGCCTAATTTTCCCAGTCTTTCAGATAAGTTTATCCATCTTTTTTCTTGTTTAATTTGGCAACCAATTCTAAGGAGGCTTATCAAAAAAAGAGGAACTTCTTCTTAAGGGAGCTCACAAAAGTTTTACTGTTCTTCAATCAACAGTAAAGACGTGTTCATTTAGGCAAGAGTCGGGTAGGTGGGGGGTTAAGAGTGGTTCTCTTTCATGATTTCATGCAATGGCTTTTTAATTCTATTTTTATTATTTTTATTCTGGCAGGCAGGGCTGCATCCAATTAGGCAAGCTTACAAGAATCCACAAAGTTCTGAAAAGCAATGAGTCCTCACAAAAGAATTTTATAGTACACAGTGGCATCTGCATTTTGAGAGAAAATCCTATTTATAAAATCAACACGTAGACAGCCTCTTTCTCACCGAATATCATGGTTTATCAATCCTCCCCTTTTGGGCAGGAGATCCACAGTCCCTCAATTCCCTTCTTTTTTTGCAAGTGGTCAGATCAGCTACTGTGCTGTTTCTCTCTAAAAAGCTAATTCTAATGCTCACTCGCGTAGTGTGGTTTGGTGAAAAAAATAGCAGCATGAGCTTTGGGCCAATCTTTATTGCATTAAATGAAATATTTAATTCCATATGTGTAAATATGTATGAATGCCTCAGACAGGTGGCAGTGCTCAGCTGTATTCAGCTGATCCCAGAAACTAAGCATGCCTTGCTTAGGACTGAATGGGTAGCATTCAGAAATTCTAGGACTATCGGTGGACTAGAAAGTTGGGAAAAAGATATTCCGAAAGCAGCAATGATAAATTACTTCCATAACTTGGACAAGGAAAATGCACAGGTGTAGTCGCCCGTCCAAGGATGTCTTTACTATTTGTGTGCATGCACATGTATGCCTGTGTAGCAATAGCAATAGCAGTTAGATTTACGTACCGCTTCACAGTGATTAAGCCCTTGACAGAGTCAGCATATCCCCCCCCAACAATCTGGGTCCTGATTTTACTGACCTAGGAAAGATAGAAGGCTGAATCAATCTTGAGTCGGTCAGGATCAAACTGCTGGCTGTTGGGAGAATCAATCTGCAATACTGCATTCTATAACCACTTTGCCACCACAGCTCGTATAGTATAGGTACCATTACATATGCACATCTGTTGAGTACATACTGTCCTGTACTTACATCTCACTGTGATTTCACCAAGCCTGTTTCAATGAAAGACACCGACATTTGAAAATATCATAATCTTCAACAGGAATGGGATGTGTGAATCTGTAGATATTTATTTACATCCCATCTTTATTATTTTTACAAATAATTCAGGTGGCAAACATATCCAACACGCTTTTCTCTTACAATTTTCCCCACAACAACAACCCTATGGCGTAGGTTAAGCGGAGACAGAGAGGGACTGGCCCAAAGTCCCCCAGCTGGTTTTCATGGCTAAGGCAGGACTTGAAGTCATGGTCTCTTGCTTTCTTGCCCAGTGCCTTAATCACTACAAACTGGCCCTCTATGGTTCTATATCAGTGGTGGAATTCAATTTTTTTTACTACTGGTTCTGTGGGTGAGACTTGGTGGATGTAGCAGGGGAAGGATACTGCAATATCCCCATTCCCTCCCCACTCCTGGGGGAAGGCTACTGCAAAATCCCCATTTCCTCTCCACCCCACTAACCTGCTTTCCAGCTCTGTTCTCCTGTGCAGGGCAACAAAAGAAGATCAGCTGGGACTCAGGAGGCAGAGAATAGTTGGGGGCAGGGCCAGTCAGAGGTGGTGTTTGCTGGTTCTCCGAACTACTCAAAATTTCCACTACCGATTCTCCAGAACTGGTCAGAGCCTGCTGAATACCACCTCTGCTCTATATAATACAACTCCCAACACCCCTTGCCTTCTGACTATACAAGGGATATGGAGTTCAGTCTGGAAAGCCATGTTTCCACTAATCCTTCATTGAAATAGATTGATTTTTAAATGGTGTTTTTTTTTTAGTTACAGCATAAGGAACAAGTATCCTGTGCATTAGAATGGGTAGAGAAACAGGTTTTATCAAGACAACACGATGTAAGAATTCCTCTGAGTATCTTCTATTTGATACACTTACATTTTCATGCAGTTTCTGCACAAGGTGACAGGAACACCAATAAAACATGATAGTACTTAACACAGAGACCCTGTGTGCACACCTGTTTAGCTTTAAGCACTAGTGTCTTTGTTGAGTGGAGGATGCAGGCTTCTCATTGTGACCTTTTCCATCACCGAATAGATAAATAGCTCTCTTTCAATTCCGATACTCTGTTTGCAAACAATTTTTGTATAATGGAGAAATGTCCTTTCAAAAGGAAACATGATCCCGTCAGCCTTGCGACTCTACTTTCACATCTGCAGTCAGTTGTGGAGAGAAGATGTGTGCACGTACACCCAACACCAGCCAAGGCATCTGCAAGCTTGATTGCTCTGTGTCGATTGCAATAATTGTTTGTCAAAAATTAGAGGTTTTCAGAGGGGTGAAAAAAAGAGGTTTTAAAAGCATGTCTAATAACCCTGCATTGAAAGAAGATGAGTGAACGTGGTGGCTTCCTTGATTGATTCTGATGACTGGAAGCACCTGGGTTGTTGATGCTGAACAAAATACCGTGTTTCTCCCAAAATAAGACCCTATCTTATATTTTTTGCTGCCAAAAAAGGCACAATTTTCGGGGGATGTCATCCACTGACTACCCTCACTTGCGCACGTCAGCCCCAGCTTCCATTTTGCTGTCAGAGGCCTTCAAGAATTTCTTCTGCAGCCAGAAAGTCTTTCCTGAAGGCCTCTGCAGCCAATAACAGAGCTCCGGATAGACCCAGAGCTTTGTTATCAGCTACAGAGGCCTTCAGGAAAGCCTTGCCAGCCTTGCTGGCTGTGGAAGAAATGGGCCAGTGAGGCAGGTTTCAAGAGTGTGTGAGGCCTGGCTACAACTGTCCAGAGTTAAGTAGTAAGGCAGCTTCACCACCCCACATCCCAACCCTAGTTTAATTTTTACCTTTGCACTCTGGAGTGGGCGGGATCTTAATTAGGGCTTATTTTGGCGGTAGGGGTAGGCACACATGTTAAACTCAAGCTAGGACTTACTTTCAGGGTAGGTTGTATTTTCAGGGAAACAGGGTAGTGGAGTTAGAATTTCCTAGATGGAAGTGGGCATCTTTAATATACAAAAGGTACTCATTATTAATATTGTAGGTTATCAAACTGAATTTCCAACCCAGGGAACATCCTTTTGCAATCCCTGATGTACAAACACGACATACATTAGGTAGGGTATTAAAAAGTGAGAGATGTTGCTTCCATTTCATGTTAAATAGTTTAGTTAAATTTGCTGTTTGGGCCTGCAGCAGAGGTGATTTTTAGCAGGTTTTGACCAGTTCTGGAGAACCAGTGGAGGATATTTTGAGTAGTTCGGAGAACCGATAGTGGAAATTTTGAGTAGTTCGAAAAACCAGTAGCAGAAATTGTGAGTATTGATGGCTGGGGAATTCTGGGAGTTGAAATCCATGATTATTAAAGTCACCAAGGTTGGACACACCTGATATCCTGGTTGCTTCCTGAATTTCACTATTCTGTGAAAGCACATGTATCAGCCAAGGTATAATGAAATGAAATGGTTTGTCAGTGAAAACGTATTTTTTCTGAAAAACATAGTTTCTTCTACTCTACTAGCATGGCTCCATTTAATATGAACTTCATTCAGGTTTGTTGTTGCTCAATTGCACTTATACGTGGCACTGCTATATAGGAGATACACTACATTGGGGCTATGTAAAATGTACTTCTTTGACGCTTCACTAATGATATTTAACGGCTGGAATGTGGTCCAGTCAGATCATCTGTAATCCTATTCTTGCCATATCACTAGCAGAAATAAAACGAAGAGCTTCTTAAAACGAAGCCTAACATTTATGTGTAACTTTTCATAGGACATATTTATGTCACTCATTTCCATACTTATAACGACACCTCCTTCAATTCAATTTTTTTTCAGATTTACCTTAGGACACTGTCACTTTCCTTAATAGTTTGTTATTGTATATGCAATTTGAGTTTGAGATTTCTTAAAATAGCTTTTTGTAGAATCAATATTTAATTTTTTTCCAAAGTCAACCATTCTGCATTTTCTTATACTGTAGTCTTACCCTGTCTAACCAAATGAAGTTCCCAAATTCCTCATTATAATAAATTACTGTTAATAAATGGGCTTATCATAAATTGTTTCAACTTCTACCCTCAAAACGACGCTATAGGGCACTGCACACCAGAACAAGTAGACATAAAGACAGTTTTCCCCCGAATGCCATCACTCTGCTAAACAACTAACTGCCACAACACTGTCAAATCATTTAGTAAGACTGTATTACTATTCTTCTCATCCTACCTACTACCTATCTCTTCCCACTTATGACTATAACCATGTTGCTTGTATCTTTACAGTTTATATTGTTTATTTGTTTTCCTTTGTTTTGATTACGTATTAGTAACCTATGTATTATGTCATTGCTTATAGTAACCCCATGATGGCGAACCTATGGCACGCAGAGCCATTTGTGCTGCAGGCAAACTTACCTCACTGCACATGTGTGCGCCTCACAGCTGATTTTTGGCTGGTTTGAGGCTTTTTTCGGACTCCCAGGCTTGAGGAAAGCCTCTGCAGCCTGAAAAATAGGCCCATTTCATCACTTCTTGTATTTCCGGAAATACCGGAAGTGACAAAATGGGCCTATTTTTCAGGCTGCAGAGGTTTTCCTCAAGCCTGGGAGGCCGAAAAAGGCCTTAAACCAGCTGAAATTCAGCTGGGAGGCACAGTGCAGGTAAGGGGGCAGGGATCACGCGCATATGCGCAGGGGAAGTGGAGGGCCAGCACACATTGCCTTCTGGGTGCTGGCACACGAGCGCACAAGCACAAGCGTGTGCACAAATTTTGGCACAGGAGCCCAAAAAGGTTAGGCACCACTGTAGTAACCTATGACTATCACTAAGTGTTGTATCTTATGAATCTTGATGAATGTATTTTATTTTTTCTTATGTACACTGAGAGCATATGCACCTAAGGCAAATTCCTTGTGTGTCCAATCACACTTGTCCAATAAAGAGCTCTATGTCATTCTATTCTCCTTCTTTGTGTGTTAGATATCACATTATCATTTTTTTTCTACAGCAGCAGCTTTCCCTACAAAAAGCTGTTTTTAATCATTAGTGTTCTGATCTTTAGTCATTGGCCACCTCAAAATTACTTAACAATATAATAAAACAGGATATAAAAGCTTGCTTCTTTAATGACATACATTTCTTTTTAAAAAGACTGGCAAAAATCAGCAAGCATCTTCTTTATTCCATCATAGTTTCTGCAGTTTTACTCAAGCCTACCCACCATACGTATACCTCCCCAAACCCACACATTTGTGTTTCCATATAGACAGACAGACAGATGGACACATTTCTCCCCCACCCCCTCTGTAAATTCATTTTGCCTGCTGATAAAACTTCTATACAGAATTCTGGGTGGCAGGCTTGGACTGAGGCTGCATACAAATGAAGTCTTGTGAAAATAGCATGGAGTTAGGTCAAGAACAAAAGCAAATGGACATCAAAGGGAGCAGACCAAGTGTGGAATCTCTGACTTGCTATATTACCCAAGGTTTAAGAGATAGAGTGTTAAACAGAATTGCTTTTGGGGGAAACAACGGCAGCAACAAACGATGGTTTTGATCCTCCGGGCTTCCTTTTGGTGGCAGAAATAGATCTCTTGCCTCCCCAAATGGAAACACTTCTTCAAAAACTCCACTTCTTTGATATCCTTTGGGACGTCTGCTGCTTAGCTGCACTTTGTTCTTCCCTTGTGTTTCCCAGAGGCATAAGAAAAATCCCTGCCTGGCTTGGCCTGGCTTAGGAAAAGAAAAAAGAAGAAAAAAAACCAGCCGGGAAAATCATAGCCGGGCACTTCTGTCAGGCTTCAAAAAGATTAGAAGCTCGCCTTTCTTTCTTTCTTTCTTTCTTTCTTTCTTTCTTTCTTTCTTTCTTTCTTTCTTTCTTTCTTTCTTTCTTTCCTTCCTTCCTTCCTTCCTTCCTTCCTTCCTTCTTTCTTTCTTTCTTTCTTTCTTTCTTTCTTTCTTTCTTTCTTTCTTTCTTTCTTTCTTTCTTCTCCTCCTTCTGTTTTCCCCCTTTCTAGCCATCCACCGTTATATGCATGGACTGCAAAGATACGAGGGAACATTTAAAGTGCAGCATATTTTTCAAGTTTATTCTACTTAGTTGCCTTGCTCCTCCCTCCCCCCAACCTACCCTGGGGGATAAAAAGACTGAAATGAAGAGAGGTTAACAAGATTTTTTTTTTTCCTTTAAGGGAGGAGGGGGAAAAATCTGTTTCCCCTTCCCTCCCTCCTCTCCCTCCAGCCCAGCATATTAGAACACATATTAGAATGAGAAAGAGCTCTTAAAAACTACATCACCTCCGTGTCAGTAAATGACCCATTATTAAAACTTCATTGTTCTTCAATCGGATACAATGCTGGATTGCCAACTCGCATGTTCGTATTGTGAGTCATGTGATCTTAAATGCTTTCTGAATGCTCAGGCTGATGTTGTTGCTTAAATGTTATTTTAAGGGGGGGTGGAGAGGCAGGGAAAGAGCCCTCTCTTTTCTCTTGATCCTCAGTAAGTGTTTAAGGATGTTGGGTATCACAGGTATAATAAAGAGATGCCCAGTGGAAATGGCTTACGGGATGTTGGAAGTTATAACCCAACCCCTCCTAGAAAAATGAAATACTTTAGGATATATTAAAAAGGCAGAATATTTCCCCTAAAAGAGTAGTAGAAATTCAGAAGCAGAAACTCACCTCAGAAGCAGAAGCTTATCCCCAGCTTTGTTAATGGGTGAGCCATTAAGGCCTGGGCCAGAGTATTCTACATAACAAAGCCCTCCAACCCATCTCACCACATGGTCTGGCAAGATGGCATCAGCCAGCACTCAGGTGAAGCCATGTGTTCCAGACAAAGCCTACAAAGTTAGCTAAGACCCCCACCACCCCTGGGAGTCTGACAGCCAATGGGATACATTTCTTACACAGGAACAGGAAATACTACCATCTTTCCAAGCGGTCACCATGTTTCCAGTGTCTTTCTTCCCTACTTGGAACCGAACCCAGAAAGAAATTTATCCAACAGGGAGGTGCGTTGGTTGTTTACAAGGGCTCTTTAAAACATCCATCACCACCGAAAGACTGTAAAAATTACACTGGGTATGAAAAATGTCATTAGAATCACCATCGCTGGCAGATAAACTTTTTCCTCTCTGGTTCCAATAGTCTAGAGAGATTGGGTATGCTTAGTGCCTGTTGGTCTGAGTCTGCATGTTAATTGAAGTTCCGCCCTGCACTGTGGCCACACCCCAGTTTTCGACTTAGTTCCAGCCAGGATGGACGTGAGTCTCTTGGGCTCCACTTCGATTGGAAGTGGAGGCCTGTTTTTTTGATTCAAAAGAATCAGTTTATATAGAAGCAAGCAGGAGGACAGCAGCCAGGACAAAGGGGTTTTCACACCCCAGCCCAGGTGGGAGCGCTGCGGCTTCAGTGGCAGTAGAGCGATTGGCCTGATAAGGAAACTGGTACTGTGACACCACAGCAAGCTGCTCAATCGGGCAAATTGGTCCAATCCCAGCTGGGAGTCAACAATGTGGTTGTTGCAGAAGAGGATCATCTAGGCCCAGCTGGAGGCACAGAATTCAACCACATTGCCAGCGCTATGGTTCTAGTTCCAGCACTGAGGTAGATGCGTGGTGCACCAGTAGACCTATATGCAGGTCCCTCCCTATAGCCCAGCAAAGGCCTCTCAGGCCTGCTTCTCCGGCTAGGAGTTAAGACTGACTGTTTGGAGCTGGAAGGGGGCCTAAAATGCAAGGTAAGAGATTGAATGTGAAAGTAACTCTCCTCCCCTCCCCCTCCAGGAACCAGTCTCTCCATCAGGCTTTCCTACAGCCCTAACCCGCCAGATAAGATGGTTGACACAGAGGAGGAGGATCACAGCCCTTCTACTCCTAGAGGCAGATCTAGAAGAGACAAAAGAAAAAGGCTTCTGAACCTAAACAGCCTTCCAGGGCAGAGGAGCAGGATGCCTTGAGAAGACAGAAAACTCTAGAAAAACAAGTTGAGAAGAGCCAGCCTGCTGTTGGGGGGAGGAGCCTCAGATCACCCCTCCCACCACCAGATGAGTCAGCTTCTTCTGCTCTGCTTCCAGTCTTACAGATGGAGTCTGGGCCTTCTACTTCTACAAGTAGGCCTCTTTTACAGGCCTGGTCCTCTGAGGGATCATCCGCTTCTGTTGAACCTCAACTTCTAGAAAGAGTCAGGAATTGAAAGGGATCTCCAGATAGCCTTTCAGGATGAAGCTTGGGAACCTCCCTCCTAAGAGACCTAGACCAGGAGTGGAGGCAACTTTTACGACCACGGTGGCAGGCTTACGTGGTCCTGAGGGGGGCAGAACAAGAGTTGTCTACCCACATGGAGGCGATTATCTCAAAAGCCATTAGGCAAGGGATTGTGGAAAGCCTTCAAGCAAATGTGAAGGCCTAAATCTGTGGTGTCTGAATACTCAGACCTCGAGCATTATATACATTCTAGAAGCAGACAATCCTTGAGGGAAAGGGTTTCTCCTGACCCATCCATCCATAGCCTCCCATCTAGAGCACCAGAGAGGACAAGAGAGAATCTGACTTCTCTGCGATGAAGACATGGCCCCTGAAAGACCTGTTTTTTCAGGACTTTTTGAATCCCATAAGTTCCGGGCGTTATTTTTCAAGGCTAGGAAGAAGGCCCACTTGGGCCCAGAAGCAGATGTCAGGGACATCGAAGGTGATACAACTGCTCCTCCAGACCAATTTATTGCTGAGCCCACGGGACAGCCTGAAATGGTTCCAGCTCCTAGATTATTTTTAAACGTAATTAAGAAACAGCTGGAATCATCTGGCACATCTGCCATGTTGTCGGCCAATGTCAGCTAGTTCAATATGGGGCCTGAACTTACTAGCTCATTGCAGGTGCCATCAGTGGACAGTCCAGTTGTAGCCTTGGTATCTTCCTCACTGAATCTTGAAGATCCAGAGGAAGCTTTGACGGAGAATAAAAGGATTGAATACTCCCTCCAGCGCACACACCAGATGGCTGCCTGAGTGGTCAAAGCTGCATCAGCTGCCTCATTCTTCATGAGGACCTCCTTATGCTGGCTTCACTAACTTCAGGCCAGGATTCCTGCCACCGATGCCCGAGTCCATCAGGACATCCATAAGCTTGTAGCAGTGGCTGAATTTACTGCAGATGCCACCTTAAACAGTGCCAGATTTGCAACCAAAGCCATTGCCTCTTCAGCTGCTCAGAGAGTGATCTGGCTGAAAAACTGACAGGCCGATGGCCTGCAAAAATGGAAGGTGGCATCTGCCCCGATAAAAGGGGATAAATTGTTTGGGGAAGACTTGAACCCCCATCTTGTAGAGACCAGGGACAAAAAGAAGTACCTTCCCTCTCTGTCAAGGAGATCAAGTTTCAGGGCAGTTTCATACTCCCGCAGGTCAACATTCAGAGCTGAGTGTACCGGGCTCAAGGGACACAGAGGCAGACCTTTAATCACCAAGAACGCCCACAAGAAAGAGCGGCCAGAGATAGGCCTCAATTCTCAGGCAAGCAGCCTTTGCGTGGGGGAGGAAGTCGCTTTTTCCCATTAATTGTGGCAGTAGTTCTCCCATTGGGGGCAGAGTATCCAGTTGTGTGGCCCAATGGGAGGCTACAACATCTGACGCTTGGGTCCTAAATCCCACCAGACATGGCCTTTTCTTAGAATTCAGGTCACAAACCCTACCAGGTTCTATGTGCCTTGCCCTGTATCTAGGGAGGCATCCTATAGAAAACTCATGGAACAAGTGATTCAACACCTGGATATTCAAGCCATCCAGGCTGTTCCATTGATCAACATGGTAAGGGATTCTACTCCTGGCTATTCATTATCCGTAAAGCTTCTGGGGGGTGGAGAGCTATTCTTGACCTCAGAAGGCTCAATAAATTCTTGTGTTACAAGAGTTTGCAGATGCCTTCATGGCAATCTATTCTGGAGGGCATCAGGGAGAGTGACTTCCTCACCTCAATTGATTTGACAGAGGCTTATCGTACCCTTTGCTCTTTCTTCTGCACTCAGAGTATTTACTAAGATTCTGGCTACTTTGGCAGCCCATTTAAGAACCATCCAGTTAGGGTGCAGTGTTATATGGATAACGTTTTAATTCAATCCTCCATACAAGACTGGGCCTTAAAGGACCTCCAGGTGACAGTCTCCCTTTTGCAAGACCATGGTTTCTCAATTAACCACAAGAAAACTCATTTCGTACCAACCAGATATTTATTACATCTTGGAGCAAACATTAATACTGTGGCTTGTAAGGTGTTCCTCTCACAGGAACGCAAGGATAGTTTGTAAAGAATCGTGGGGGAGATCACGAGGGCGGATAGGTCCCCTTTGGCAGTTCTCTCTCAATTCTTAGATGGTCTCTTACATTTCCATTGTGCCTTGGGCTAGATTGCATTCTAGAAAGTTACAGCAGTTCCTCTTGCCTTACCAAAAAGCAGGCAGAAGCCACTCTTCACTCAGAGTCACAGTCCCCAGGCCAGTCAAGCATTCAAAGAGCCGCCTCTCACTTGGTCATCACCACCAATGCCAGTCTCTTTGGCTGGCGGGGCTCATCTGCAGTCACAGTTGTCTCAAGGCCAGTGGTCTGCTGTGGAGAAAGGTAAAAACATCAATTGGTTAGAGTTGAGAGTGGTAACATGGGCTCTCAATAAATTCAGAAACACTGTACAGAATACACATGTCCTTATTTTGATGGATAATGTCGGAACTAAGGCTCATATTAACAGACAGGGTGGCACCAGATCCAGGGCTCTAATGCTGGAAGCTGAATGCCTGGGTCTTTGGGCAGAAAGGAATCTCTTGTGCAGAATTGACCCCTCAGAGTGGAGTATTCCCCCTTTTATTTCAGGAGCTGACATGACAGTTCAGACTACCGGTTGTGGACCTGTTCGCATCTCCAAACAATGCGAGACTCCCCTGATTTTTCACCAGGTTCATGACACAGGGGGCAGAAGGGACTGATGCCCTCAGGAGCAGGTGGCCTCAAGGTCTCCTGTATGCCTTCCCTCCTCTTCCACTGCTTCCAGCTGTCATCAGAAAGATACTGGAGGAGGAGTCAGAGGTCATACTTCTGGCTCCTTACTGGCCCAGACGTCCCAGGTTTGTGGACCTGGTGAATCTCTCAATCACCCAACCATGGAGGATTCCTCCGCACAGGGTTTCATCATACCAAGGGGAGATAATTCACCCAGAGCCTCAGTGGTTCCAACTGACCGCATGGCAGTTGAGCGGAGTGCTCTGAGAAGACAAAACATATCAGAACGAGTCATCCACACAATACTAGCGGCTAGGAGACCATCCACCAACCGCATTTATGAAGCCACATGGAAGGTCTTCTGTCAGTGGTGCAACAAGACTGGGATCTCTCTCCCACTTCTGCATCAGTAGCCAACATATTGGAATTTCTACAAGAAGAGCTTGACCAAAGGCTCTCGGCCAACACCTACGTGGACAGGTGGCCACCATCTCTTCAATCTTGTATATTCATAGGAAGGGGTCCTTGTCTCTTAACAAGACTATCCGTCAGTTCCTGACAGGAGCGTCCAACCTTAGACCACCAGTAAGGTTCCCCACTTGGGATCTCTCTAAAGTGTTAAAGGCTTTAATGAGTGATCCATCTGAGCCTATCAGATCCATCAGTTTACATCTACCATCACTTAAAGTAGCCTTTCTCGCAGGGGTGGGATTCAACCAGTGTTACTACCGGTTTGGTGACTATGTTTTGCATGCGCATACATGTAAAAAACCTGAAACTGTGCCGCCCAGACAGCTGAAAAGCGCTGTGTGCAGGTGCACAGTATTTGAAAAGCCACTTTTTTACTGCTTTTTCTACCTCAGCTGTGCTGGGCAAAGCAGCTGAGGTTGAAAACAGGAAATAAAGGACAGGTAAGAGAGCAGGCGGGCGGGCAGGCCAAACAACAGCAAAGACAGAACCGGTTTGGGGTCTGCTGCTCTTCAGAGCTACTGGTTCTATAGAGCCAGGCAGAACCAGTAGCATCCCACCCTTGCTTTCTAGTAGCCATGGCTTCAGCTAGAAGAATCTCCAAGATGGCTGCTCTTTTGGTCAGGGAAGACCTGTGTATTTTCTACCCAGATAGGGTTATTTTGAGGTTAGACCCATCTTTCATCCCCAAGATTAATTCTAGGTTTTTACAGAGCCCAAAAACTTATATTGCCAAATTTCTGTCCCAATCCTACACATAATTTGGAACGGGCATGGCATACTCAGAGCATTGAAAATATACATCTGGAGAACACGTCCATTCCTTAGACAAAGTCACTTTTTGTGTCCTTCCAGCCGGGTACATTGGGGTTAAAGGTGACTTCGTCTACATTG
Source organism: Hydrophis major (assembly GCA_033807585.1). Taxonomy (NCBI): domain Eukaryota; kingdom Metazoa; phylum Chordata; class Lepidosauria; order Squamata; family Elapidae; genus Hydrophis; species Hydrophis major. The sequence goes on from CM066329.1 coordinate 278,106,889, forward strand.
GATAGATGGATTAGGGATTGCATATCTAAGGCCGATCAGAGTAGGTCTCTTTCTGTACCTTGAGGGGTGATGGCCCATTCTACTAGAAGTGCGGCAATGACTGCAGCATGGGCCATTCAAGCACCCATTGAAAAAATGTTGAGTTGCTATATGGTCTTCACCATCACCATTTATTCAGCATTACCAATTGCATGCCTTTGTGTCAGCTGATGCAGCCTTTGGCAGAAGTGTTAAGTTTTGAGCATGGGCGAGAAAGAATGGAGACAAGCCTCTGAACGGTGAATTTCAGCTCTTTATTTACATTGTGACTTCTGACTCAATAGCAGTTGAACCCGCCTTATATAGGCAAACCCTGTAACTTTTAACCAAAAACGAGCTAGGAGCGCTAGCTCTTATAACCAATAGAAACTCTCTGTTAAGGGCCAATCGGATTCCCTGGGACGGGCCAATCCGGTCCGGTCGCTTAACAGCCAATCAGAAGTGCAGGGCCATAACCCTGCACTTAACTCCAAGCTCAAACTTTATTAAATCTTTATGCATACACAACACCCCTTCCCCCAGGCTTCTTATTTGCAGGGCGCAGTTACATAGTCCCTTAGGTAGGATGGTTACCTTATTAGTCTCTTTGATTTCTGTTGTATCTGCTGGCTGCAATCACGCTGAGGTAGATCGTTGTTTGGCAGTGGGGCTGTTTCTGGTTCAGAGGTCACTTCTACGTCAATGCCCACATTCTCTGCAATTCCCTGAGGTGCAACCGTTTCTCCCTCCGGCTCCGCTTCTTGAGTCTCTATCAAGCCGTCGTTTCCTTCGAACGGGTTCTCTAGGAATTCATCTTCTTCTGTAACTCCCCCCCCCTCAGTTTGGTCATAGGGGAGTTGCGGAATGGCCGCTGGAAGCTGCGATCGTAATTGATCGATATGACGTTTCCAAAGTTTATCGTCAAGGCATTGTACAAGGTAGGATCTGGGACCGGGTACACGTACTACTATCGCTTCCACCCACAATGGGTCACCCGATAGGTTTTTAGCATATACCAAGTCTCCTATCTGGAAGGTACGACAGCGGCCGCTGGATCCTAGTGGTTTCTGCGGTTCGTAAGCTGGGTGCAACCGGTCGAGGTGGGAGCGGAGCTTTTGGCCCATTAGCAATTCAGCGGGAGTTTTGTTGGTGACGCTATGTGGGGTGATGTGTTGCAAGAAGAGGATTTGGTTGACCTTGTCGTAGTCTACCTTCTGCAAGGTTTTCTTCACAAATTGGACCATGCGTTCTGCTTTGCCATTGGTTGCAGGGTGCACAGGCAAGGTGAGCGCATGGCAAATGCCACGGTCAGCGAGGTACTGCTCAAATGCTAGTGTGGTAAATTGAGGGCCGTTATCGGATACCAGGACGTCTGGTAATCCGTGGGTTGCAAAGAGTCTGTCTAAGGTTTTGATAACCGCCTCGGAGGTCGTAGTCGTAATGTGATGGATCTCAAGCCAATTCGAATAGGCGTCAACGGTAAGCAGGAAGGTGTGGTCTTTGGTTGGCCCCGCGAAGTCCAAGTGAATTCGGGACCAGGGTCCACGTGGTGACTCCCATTCAGTAGGCATGGCTTTTGGTGGGGCGTTGCTGACTTCTTGGCATTTGGGACAAGCTTTAACCCACTGTTCGATTTGCTTGTCAATGCCTGGCCACCATGCGTAGCTTCGCGCAAGGGCTTTCATTCGCACGATGCCGGGGTGGCCATTGTGCAAGGTTCTCAGCAGCGCTTTCTGGAGTCGTTCTGGGATAACGACTCTATCGCCCCAGATGACACAGCCTTTCTGGGAGAAAGCTCGGTTTGTCGAGTCTTGAATGGTATGAAGTCATCTGATAACTGGTCCAATGGCCATCCGTGTTCTACCCAGCTTAGGACTCGTGCTAGGGTGTGGTCGCGTTTGGTTTCTCTCACGATATCTCGGGCAGTTAGTGGCGGCAAGTTGAGTGCCTCGATTTGCAACGTGGTTACCGTTGGTGCAGGATCGTCGAGAGTCTCTGGAAGCAGTGCTCGGCTCAATGCGTCGGCATGGGGAATGGCCTTCCCCGGGCGGTATTGCAGCCGATAGTTATAAGCAGCTAAGAATTCTGACCATCGGGTCATCCTAGGGGATAATATGTAGGGAGTCGGCTTATCTCCGGCTATTATCCCCAATAATGGTTTGTGGTCAGTCACAATAGTAAAAGCCCAGCCATACACGTATTCGGGGAATCTTTTCACAGCTGAGACAATTGCGAGGGCTTCTTTATCGATTTGTCCATAGTTTCACTCAGTTTTTGAAAGAGTCTTTGAAAAATATGCAACAGGGGCTTCGTTCCCATTAGGCAGTACATGGCTCAAAATGGCGCCTACCCCGAAAGGCGATGCATCACAGGTTATAACTAACAGCAAAGTCTCGTTATACTGCATGAGTACAGAGTCAGAAGTGACCAGTTTTTAACATTTCGGAACGCCTGTTCTTCACGGTAACCCCATAGCCAATTTGCTTTTTTATCTAACAACCGGTGTAACGGTTCAGCGACAGTTGCTTTGTGCGGCAAAAATACATTATAAAAATTGATGAGGCCTAGGAACGCCTGGAGATCGGCCTTGTTTCGTGGCCTGGGAGCGTTTTTGATCGCTTTTAGTTTACCTTTGGTAGGATGAATGCCCTGGCTATCAATCAGGTACCCTAAAACTCAACACTGTCAGTACACAATTTACATTTGTTTTTTTTAACCTTACGACCGGCCTCTTGGAATTTTTTTAGGACTAATTTTACCCAGTCCTGTAAGATTTTTTTTGTAGGGGCTGCAATTAATACATCGTCAAAATAGGGGACCACGCCCTTAATTCCTTGCAATAACCTTTCCATAAGGCTCTGAAAAATCCCCGGGGCTACACTAACTCCGAATTGCAGCCAGGTACATTTAAAGGCACCTTGGTGCATCACAATAGTTTGGGCCTATGCCGTTTTTTCATCTACTGGTAATTGCTGATATGCCTGAGCTAAATCTAAATTAGCGAAGACTTTCCCGCCCCGCAGGGAATGGAGGAGATGCTGCACCACCGGAACTGGATACGCGTTCTGCTGCAGGGCGTGGTTCAAAGTGGCCCGGTAGTCCCCACAAATTCGGATTGACCCATCTGGCTTAATGGGTGTTACAATTGGGGTTTCCCAAGGGGAGTGATCGATGGGCTCTAACACCCCCTGAGCTATCAGTTTGTCGAGTTGTTCGTCGATTTTCGATTTTAAGGCAAAAGGAACTCGACGGGGCTTTAGACGGATGGGAGCTATTTTTGGATCTAGACTGAATGAAATCGGGGTCCCCTTGTACTCGCCTAAGCTGTCCGCGAAGACATCCCTGAACTCATAGATAAGGTCTTCCTCCCAGTCACCGCCGCTGACTCGGTTTATGCCGGCCACTTCAATGCCGAGTGGTGCGAACCATTGGAGGCCCAGTAGGCTAGGCCTATCTCTATCGATGACCGTTAAAAGTAAGTATGCTGTGTGCTTCTTGAACGAGACTTGGACTCGGCAGGAATTAACGACGGGGATTCGATTCCCTTGGTAGTCCTTGAGGATGAGTGTTGGGAGCGGAGATCTTGGCGTTGAATTGTGGGGATAAGTTGCTTGAGTGTCTTCCAGGACACCATCGAGAGGGACGATCCCGAGTCAACCTCCATGTGGCAAGGCTGGTTCTTGATGGCTACTGTGACTCGGATTTTCTTAGTGTCCAAGGCTGAGTCGTGACCGATAGTGATAGTATGGTGAGCCTCTTCTCTCTGCAAAGCTCAATTTCTGTAGGAATGGTTTACTGGCTCTCGCCGTACAGGACGGTTTCCTGTCAATTGGCGATAGTTAGCCCCTTTTGAGGCCTGGCTGGGTCCTGGCAAGCTGCGGCAGACCCGTCCGATGTGGCTTCGTTTCCTGCACTCATGGCAGAGTGCATCACGGAATTTGCATTTGGACCTGGCATGGTTGGCTCCACAGCCAGCGCAAGGGCGTAAGGGCTTCGGGTGATGGTCCCGGTCGGACCGCAGTCGATGTACCCCTTCTTCGTCGCTGTCTAACGACGAAGAGAGGTCCTCGTGGTGCATTGTCGCCAGCTGCCCTTCTGAACTAGGTGAGATTTCGCTGGCCAGTGGTGGTACCGGAGCGCGGTTTCGGTGTAGTTGTGCAGCCGACTTCCTGGTTGTTTCTGCTGCAGTAGCATCGGCGATGGCGTCGGCAAGGCTGATGTCGCCTTTCGCCATCAGCTTGCTTTGGACGCCCGGTGCATCTAGTCCCAGAACTATGCAATCTCTTAGTGCTTCTTCTAAATCAGCGAATCTGCAGAGGCCTCCCAAATTTTGGAGGTCTGCTATGAAGTCGGTCACGCTTTCTCCCTTCCGCTGGCTCCTCTGATAAAACTCGTGGCGTCTCACGAGCGTAGGCATGGTTGGGGCATAGTGGTCTCGCAGGATAGGTTCGAGGTCGTCCCAATCCATGGCCTTCACTTCTCGGGGTTTGGCTAGTGCTTTAGCCATCTTAAATATGGTTGGACCGCAATGCGTTAGGAACACCGCCCGTTTCTTCCCGGCTGTGGCGTCCTTTAAGTTTGTTCGTCTCTAAGAACATTTGGAAGCGATCCATGTAAGACTCCCAGTCTTCCTGTGCTAGATCAAACGGAGTGGGTGGTACGATGCCGCCGGACATGGTTCCGTTGTTGGCGTCGTCTGTCACGTGCTCAGTGTTCTTCGAAGTTTCGTTGGTTCAGATATCTCCATATCCCACCCTCGTTGCCAGTGTTATGTTTTGAGCATGGGTGAGAAAGAATGGAGACAAGCCTCTGAACAGTGAACTTCAGCTCTTTATTTACATTGTGACTTCTGACTCAATAGCAGTTAAACCCACCTTGTATAGGCAAACTCTGTAACTTTTAACCAATAACGAGCTTGGAGTGCTAGCTCTTATAACCAATAGAAACTCTCTGTTAAGGGCCATTCGGATTCCCCGGGACGGGCCAATCCAGTCTGGCCGCTTAACAGCCAATCAGAAGTGCAGGGCCAGAACCCTGCACTTAACTCCAAGCTCACACTTTATTAAATCTTTATGCATACACAACAAGAAGGGTTCTACAGATTTTGGAGAACCAGCAAATCCCACCTTTGACTGGAGATTTTACAGTATCCTATCCCTGCCATGCCCACCAAGCCATACCCACAGAACCGGTAAAAATATTTGAATCCCACCACTGTAGAAAAGGAAATGTGCAACTATTTTATTTATTCATACATACATACATGCATATATGCATACAAATAATTCAAGGTGGCGAACGTATCGGTAGCAATAGCAATAGCACTTAGACTTGTATATTGTTCCATAGTATTTTACAGTACTCTCTGGCTGGTTTAGAATGTCAGCATATTGCCCTCCAGCAATCTGGATCCTCATTTAATGACATTCAAAGGATGGAAGGCTGAGTCAACCTTGAGCCCCGTCAGGATTGAACTCCAGATTGTGGGCAGAGTTTGCCAGCAAAACTGCCTTCTCGCCACTGTGCCACCAAAGCTCCCTATCCAACATATGCAACATACTTTTCTCCTCCTATTTTTCCCCACAATGACAATCGTGCTGGGCTGAAAGAGAATGACTGGGCCAAAGTCACTCATCTGGCTTTGATGGCTATGGTAGGACTGATTCCTGCTTTTTCGTCTCCTAGTGCCTTAACCACTGGACAAAACTGGCTCCTACTCGGTTTGGAAAAGTGGAAGCTTTAGGTTGTTCAACTGCTGATCCTACATTTTGTGGGGGCTGCAGTTATAGCAATGTGTTCAATTCTGTTGGGGGAAAGGAACAATTACCTCAGTGTGGTTCTTATGATGTATATTTGGGTACGGAGACCAGGATAACAAAAAAAAAAGCATATTTTTTTTTCCTCAGCACAATGTATGTATCCTGTTCCTTGAGAAAAAAATAAATCACATCTTATTTAAATATGTACATTAGACACATACAAGAGGGAGGAGATAGACTAATTGGAGACTTTCTCTAGTATTTGCAGAAGAATCTGGTGCTTCCTGAATTTAAAATACAAAGACTATTTTTCCATTGTAAAATATAATTTCAGAGACAAGTCGTTTTTCTCTTCCCAGATCACAAGCAGAATTCCATAGCTGTCTTTTGACTGAAGCAAAAAATTATTCTAGGGTTTTTTTTAAAACTTCTTTTAAAAGGCCACATAATTTCATTTGCTCAGCTGAAAGGATAAGGGGGCAGGCTCTTGAAGCTATTTTCCCTAAATAACCTGGCTTTACTGAGCCATTATGAATTAGCTACTGTAAATAGATTTAATAGTCCATGTACCAGGACCAATGGATATAGTTGAAATCCTAAAAACAAACAAAATTGGGAAAAGCTGCGAAAGAAAAACAAAATTGCATAAGTCCCTTTAATATGAATCCAGTGCCTGGGAAATGAACATGGAACCAATTGCATGCTGGGACTTTTAAAATTTCTTACCTCTTCCATCATCATATAGCAATGGTCAAGTAAAATCTTGTTAAATGAGAATGCTCTGATCCAAGCTGGTTCATATCTATAGTTTGCAGGATTTCCACAAACACACCCCTTTGTTATCCAAAAGATTTGGAAGACTGGAATTCTGCAATAAATTCACAAGCCACAGAAACAAATTCCTTGGATTTCTGATGACACTTTATTTGTACAGCATGAGAAAAATGAAATAATCTATCATTTCTCATATAGATTTAAGATTCTCATTACAAAGACTGGTCTCTTTTTCTCTTTTCCATCCTGCTTCCTGAGTGAGAGAATTTAAAAATATATAGACTCTGAGGATACTGCTGTCAACAGATTATCAGGGTGAAACCAAGCACAATTGTGACAAATTTGTCCACTCCTAGGTCACACACATGGGAAATATGGCATGTGAATAGCCACCAGCAGACTAAAATGTATTGTGGCCACTTACACTTCCTTACAGATAAAATTTCAGTTTTCAAAAAACTATAGCCAAAGAAAATGCTGTGTTATTAATTCCCAGCCAATTGCTTTTTGTTGTTGTTGTTTATTTGGAGGAACTCTTTCTTCCCACACTAGGCGCATTAAAAAAACAGTGGGTCGACTCCATTTTATCAGGTGCAAAGTAAAAAGGCTCGGATAGATGAAAACAGGTGGTTGATTTGATGTCGAACAAGAACTGAAATGTTCTTTCTTGTCTGCCTGAGGTGTGAGCTGAAAATTGCCAATTCCTATTAAGCTCTGTGTCCAGAGTGGTGGACGGGTTAAACTGGCTGCTTGGTGGGACTCGGCAGGAGCATACATCCCCGAAACCTCCCAGCATATGTCCCACCAATGGAGGATATCTATCAAGTAAATTCCTCCTTTGTTCCACGGACTGACTTTCCACAGGGATTGGGACGAGCTGGCCAGATCTAGCTCAAGGAGGCTTGATTAAAAGCTCCTGGGTGGAAGTGAAGGAAAAGATTAAGAGAAGGGAAGACTACAGTCTGCGCAGAGTGATGGTCGTGACTCTAAACAGCAGATGATCCGAAGGGAGGAAAGGAAGGCTCCTCATTTTCAACTGGAGCCTCTCCATGCAATGCAAATGATCCCAGAGGCAGCTGCCACTGGCAGGCAGCCGCCCCGCCTACATAAAAATAAACTCAAAGCAACAATTCCCTTGAACCCCAAAGCTTAGTGACTTCAAACAAGGCGGGAGGGAGGGAGGGAGGAGGGAAAATACAGATGGCAGAAGCACAATTCTTTCCAGGAAAGTTCTTTCTATCCCTGGTTTGTGCCAATGACTTCACCACCACAGCTGTCCACTTCAGGCTCAAGACAGCTCTCCTTTCCCAATGGACCACATCTGGTAGTGCCTGCCTATTTTCAAACCCAGGATGGGAAACATCTGGAGTACAGCAACTTGGAAATGCGTGGTTACACTTTGCTCCAACTACAGGCAGCCCTCGGCTTGCCACGGTTCATGGAGTGACCGTTCAGAGTTACAACAGCACTGAGAAAAGTGACTTATGACCGTTTTTCACATATATGACCTTTGCAGCATCCACAGGATCCCGTGATCCAAATTCAGGTGCTTGGCAAACTGGTTCATATTTATGACCGTTGCTGACTCTTGTGATCCCTTTTTGCGACCTTCTGACAGGCAAAGACAATAATAGGAAAGCCAAATTCGCGTAACAACTGGGTTGCTAACTTAACAACTGCAGTGAATCACTTAACAACTAAGGCAAGTAAGTTCATAAAATGGGGCAAAACTCACTTAACCAATGTCTCACTCAACATCAGAAATTGGGGGGTCAATGGTGGTTGTAAGTGGAGGATTACCTGTATCTTAAACAGATAACAGATAATCAGAGTTGGAAGGGACCTTGTAGGTCATCCAGTCCAGCCCCCCGCCCAAGCGGAAGACCCTATGCCATTTCTGACAGATGGCAGTTCAATCTCTTCTTGAAAGTCTCAAGTGATGGCACTCCCACAACTTCCAAAGACAAGTTGTTCCATTGGTTGATTGTTCTCACTGTCAGAAAGTTTCTTCTTATTTCCAGGTTAAATCTCTCCTTGTTCAGTTTCCATCCATTATTACTTGTCCGGCCTACAGGTGCTTTAGAAAATAGTTTGACCCCTTCCTCCCTGTGGCAGCCCCTCAAATATTGGAAGACTGCTATCATGTCTCACCTGGTCCTTCTCTTTACTAGACTAGCCAAACCCAGTTCCTGCAACTGTTCATTGTATGTTTTAGCCTCCAGTCCCCTAATCATTCTGGTTGCTCTTCTGATTCTACTTTAAACTTCTGATACGTTAAAAAAAAAAAAAACAGTCCAAACCAGGCAATATTTATAAGAGCCAGTTTGGTGTAGGGGTTAAGGCACTGGGCTGCAAACCAGGAGAATGAGTTCTTGTTTTGCCTTAGGGATGAAAACCAGTTGGGTGACTTTTGGCCAGTCATTCATTTTCTCTCTCAGACCAGCCCACCTCATAGGAAAACAGGAGGATGAAACAGTACAAATAGTCCTTGACATACAACCACAATATGCCCAAAATTTCTGTGACTAAGCAAGGCAGCGGTTCAGTCAGTTTTGCCCCATTTTACAACCCTTTTTGTCACACTTGTTAAACAAACCACAGCAGTTGTTAAGTGAGTCCTGTGGTCATTAAGCAAATCTGGCTTCCTTCTTTGACTGCTTGTGGGAAGCCAGATTATAAATGGTGATCACATGATCCAGGGCAGCGCAACCGTCATAAATACATGCCAGTGGACAAGCGCCCAAATTTTGAGCACGTGACCATGGCTGCAACAATCGTAAACATGAAACCCAGTCATAAGTTACTCTTTCAGTGCCATTGTGACTTCAAACAGTCCCTAAATGAATGGTTGATAGTGAAAGACTACCTGTATTAGGTGTGTTCACTGCCTTGAGTTACTTAGTAAAGGTAAAGGTTCCCCTCACACATACGTGCTGGTTGTTTCTGGCTCCAGCAGGCAGTGCTCATCTCTGTTACAAAGCCAAAGAGCCAGCACTGTCTGAAGACGTCTCTGTGATCATGTGGACGGCATGACTAAATTCTGAAGGCACATGGAACACTGTTCCCTTCCCACCAAAGTGGTCCCTATTTTTCTACTTGCATTTTTACATGCTTTCAAACTGCTAGGTTGGCAGAAGCTGGGACATATAACGGGAGCTCACTCCATTACATGGCGCTAGGGATTCGAACCGCTGACCTTTCTGATCAGTGTCTTAGCCACTGAGCCACCGCATCTCCCCCCCTTCTTTTTTTTACAATGGGTTAGAGATGAAGAGACAGGCAAAATCGTCTGTTGAAAAAACAATATGGCAGCTTTTTAAACATTTTGGAACCCTCATACCTGACTCTAGAGGTGTACATTTTAGAATGGATTGAACTGAAACCCCAAATGTATCCCCAAATTACTCATCGCTTATTAACTTATAACAATGCAGTGCCTTCACTCTGGAATAGCATCCCCTGAAAGTTTGACCTAGCCTGATCCTGCAATTTTTTTAAAAAAAAACCAACCTTGAAAACACACACACACTTTGGGATAGGTGGAATGCATCCATGGAGATTGTACTTTGGTTTGCTATGGGATATCTTTGTTCCTCTCCAATATTTTAATTTCCTGTTTGTTTTGGATGGTTGTTTACACTTGTACCCCTCATTAATTGAAATTGGTGGGGTGAGGATGATGATGATGATGATTGGTCACACAGTCAGCCAGATATTCAAATTGGATCTGGCATTTTTATCCACCGATCAAGTCCTTCGCAAGAATAAGCAATGGGATAAGCAATGTTGATGTTTGAAGGTGTTAAATGCATCATCACAGGAAGTAAACTGATCTGGGTAAACTGCGTTTTGCAATTGACCAGATAAAGTTGCTTAATATTATTATTACATTTATTTGCTGCCCATCTTTGTGCTCAAGACAACTCTAAGCAGCTTAGAAATCTATAGAATAAATATATGAATAAATAAATGAAATTTGCTTTGTCCATTTCTCAATTACATAAATATCCCCACCCCAAAGATCTAATCAATCTTTAAAGCAAACATACATCTCAAACCTCATGGAAATCAATATATTAGGGCATTTTTTTAATAACTGGTTATTATGCAAGAAATTGAACTTGAGGACATATTTGAATATATAAATAGGCAGAATGAGATCTACCAGAATCAAGTAACTGCCTTTAGAAAACAGTGTTGTTGTTGTAAATAGAACCTATTTACTCTTCCAGCTGCTAGTATATCAGCATTAGAAAAAATATAAAGTGATAATCAAAATGTTATGAAGTCTAGAAGAGTTAACTACTCCAAATCTGCCAGATGGGATGTACTGCAGGCCTTTTCACAACTGGCTGACAAAAAAATAATAATCAAACATTACACAAGACTTGGCAATACAAAGCTCTCCTCCAGACACTTAATTTCACTTAGGGATTTGCTTCAGCAGAAGAAATTTTGAGTAGTTCGGAGAACCGGTAGTGGAAATTTTGAGTAGTTCAGAGAACCAGTAGCAGAAATTTTGAGTAGTTTGGAGAACCAGTAGCAGAAATTTTGAGTAGTTCGGAGAACTGGTAGTGGAAATTTTGAATAGTGGAAATTTTGAGTAGTTCGGAGAACCGGTAGCGGAAATTTTGAGTAGTTTAGAATACCAGCTCTGACTGGCCTTGCTCCCATCTGGTGGTGACCAAAACTGGATACAGTATTCTAGGTGTAGTCTTACTACGGTTTTATAGAGTGGTATTAGTACCTCACTTGATCTTGATTGTGTCCCTCTGTTAATGCAATTTAGGATTGCATTGTCTTTTTTGGCTGAAACTGCACACTGGCTCCTATTTAATACTTCCAGGAGCTGCCTTTATACTACGTAGCCACATCCAAAACCTATGGAAAAATTGGCCATGTTGTTCCTGTCTGAGACCAGAAGCAAACCAAGAGATGTAACTGATGACATACAAGTCCATTTTATCCTGCCCTCATCAAAGCTTGCATAGGCTGTAAGCAATGTAGCCACATTTATACAGCTGTTGCCAGCTGTCTGTCATGAGTACCCAAGGAATCACGTGGATTTTAAAATGAATTAACCTGCATTCCTGCTGCCCAGCGGGGCCTGTAATTAAGCTGTAATTCCTCCCAGATCATTTTATAGTTCTCCTATTGTAACAATCAGAATTCTAAACAGCGCCTTTTCTGACCTTCACCTTTTCCAGATTCTCACAAGCTTCATTGGAGCAAGACTGGCTTTTTGAGGTCCTCCTTTTTTACAGCAGCTCAGCTCTTTCTTCTTTGCCTGCCAGGAATGGAGGAATAACTGCTGGTTTGAGGCTTGAATGCTACGGGAAGCTTTACCCAGGGAGATAAAAGAGACTTGGGTGGGGGCAGGGGATGCCAAGGAAACTTGGCAGCATGCAAATTCCTGAGGATCCTTGTCAGAGTCATTTCAGCTTTCCAAAGGAAGTAGCTTGTGATGCTAAATGCATAGGGGCCTTAAAAGCTGCTTATGGATGAAACCTGTCAAAGCCATCCACAAGAATCATGTCAAATGGATTTTATGGTAAAAGTCAGATCTAACATTGGCTTTTGGAAGCATCATCATAAACCAAGATTAGCAGGACATTAGAAGAGATAATTGGTGATCATATCCAAAGGGCATTAAATTTAGTGGCAGATAGTGCTTGGGGTTTATTTGTTAAAAATACATTTATTTTCTCTGATTCAGATAAGTTGTCTTTTGTAGCGGTCCTTATTCTCTATCACACATTTGAAGAGTTTAGTCTGGTTGGATTTTTTTCAGTGCTTATTCAGAAACAATTTTACTGTAGTAGTAATAATAATAGATTATAGCTATTCAGATAGGCAACGACCTTTTTGGAAAATGAGGAGGAAGTCCCCACTAGCATTTCAGACTACATATGATTTTGCTTCAGGTGAAGAAGTTTATAAGCCATTTGGCTTCCAGTGGCTTAAAAAGTACATGTTTCTTATGAACTCTTGCCTTTTTTTTTTTGCATATTACAAAGAAAACACTTCAAAAACCTAAAAATAAGAAAATTGGAACTGGACCATCCATCATAATTTTAATTTTAGAAGCTTCTTGACTCCAAAAAATGTTCTGTGGAAAAAAAAAACCCATTCAATTTTCTAGCACCACAGCCTTAATGCTAATAATGTCCTTAGCCAAATAAAAGGAATTTTGAATTGACTTTTATTTGAAACCAGAACCTTCATTATTATTATTACTGTACTTCAGTGGAAGAATAGATAGTGTATGTTTGTTGTTCAGCTTATAATGTCTATGATACTTATGTTATTTTATAGTTTACTAAATTTATTTGAAAATTGAAAGAAATATTGATCTGAAACAATTAGTCCAAGAATTGATTTGTTAATTTCCAAGCTATAGAAAAGGCAAGGTTTCAATTTGGGGCACTCACAAAAATGTATGTTAAAGATGGATATATAATTCAAATAGTTAATTTGCATAGACCTGGTGTTTTCTGGGAAGCAAACAAGTCATCCCAAATAGTAGAGAATTGGACTTCATCTAACCAGAATCTAAGTTATGAAATAATTTGCATATCCTTAGTGTTCTGTCCTTCATTAACATACTCGAGATCCCCGCGCTTTGATTGGCCAAAGCGCGGGGCTCTCCGATTGGTCAGGCGAGCCGCGCCGATTGGCTCGCTAAGAATCTCCCGCGATTGGTCCGTTCAGACCGCGGGAGATTCAAAGCAGTGCCATTGGCCGCGGCCGCCGCGGCAAAAGGAATAAAAGCCGTGGGCTTTTTTCCTTTCGCCAGTTCGGTTCCAGCATACCAATAAAGAGCTTTGCACTAAGTCACCGACTCCTGGCATCATTTCGCGGACACAACACTGGCAACGAAGGTGGGATCCAGACCCTGAACCGAACCACGTGTCCGACGGAAGCCAGACGAACCACCGAGATGGCGAAAATCGCACCGCCCGCCCCCTTCAACCCCGCCACCGAGGACTGGGAATCGTTCTCCGACCGATTCCGCATGAACCTCGAGTGCACCGGCATGAAGGACGCCTCCGGCCCAATGAAACGCGCTGTCTTCCTGACCCACTGCGGGACCGAGGTTTTCCAGATGGCCAAAGCGCTGGCCCAGCCCGCCGATGCGACCGCGATGGACTGGGACGTCCTCGAACCCATTCTTCGGCGGCACTACGCTCCAGAGGTACCCATCCTGATCCGGCGCAACGAGTTCTACCGGCGGGACCAGAGGTCGGGTGAGAGTTCAGCGACTTTGTGGCTGAGCTGCGGCGCCTAGGGGGACTCTGCGAATTCGATAACCTAAACAATGCTCTGAGAGACCGAATCGTGCTCGGTTTGTGGGACCCCGCCCTCCAGAGCCGGCTGATGGATAAGGGCGACATCAGCCTAGCAGACACCCTCACCGCAGCCGCAGCCGCCGAAGCAGCCCGAACTTCCGCCGACAGCATGCGCAGACCGAACACGGGGGACCGCAGCGGAAGCAACAACCCGGCGAGGTCGACCGAGCCCAAAACCGAGATGACAACACACCAGGGCGACTTCCACTCGGCATCCGGCACGTCCGATGATGAGGAGAACATCCATCGACTCCAGACAGGGCGCGACCCATGGAACCGGCGAGGTCGTAAGTCGAGGACCAACTGTGCCGGCTGCGGCGGCGACCACCCCAGGTCGGAATGCCGGTTTTTCGAATCAATCTGCCGGCATTGCGACAAAAAGGGACACATCGCCCGTGTCTGCCGCCTGAAGAAAAACCGCAGTCCGGCACGATGGGACCAGAGCGACCGGAGGAGAGAGAGCACACCACCCCGGACCAGAGATCGCCCCTCGGACAGCCGATGGGACCGGAATGGACGATCCTCGCGAGGCGGCAACAACCAGCGGAGAGAGGAGACCCACCAGACGGTCACCATCGGCCACGCCATCACCAACGATGCCCGGAAGGTCCACGTCGAGGTACGCATCGAGGGCCAGCCTTGCAAAATGGAGGTGGACTCCGGGTCCTACCTCTCCATGATTGCATGGCACGAGATAAAGCAGTTGGTGCCTACCCTTCAAAGGAGGAACGTAGACAGCCAGAGACTCATTGTAAAGGACGACCAGGGAAACCGCATCCCGGTAGTCGGCACCAAAAGCTTTAACATCACTTATAAGGGGCGCACCGAACGACTCCCCCTAACGATCGTCGACCGCGACCGCCCAAGCCTACTGGGACTGCAATGGTTCGCCCCTCTCGACATCGCCCTCACGGGAGTCGACCACGTCACCGACGACGGCTGGGAGCAGCAACTAGCCCGGGAGTACCAAGAGGTCTTCGACGGAAACCTAGGCAAGTATCGAGGGCCCCTTATCTCGTTCGACCTAGACCCTAACGTCCCCCCCAAACGCCTGAAACCAAGGCAGGTGCCATTCGCACTGAAACCCAAAATAGACGAGCAAATTGATAAGCTCGTCAAACAAGGGGTCCTGCAGCCCATAGACCACGCCCAGTGGGAGACTCCCATAGTCACCCCGATCAAGCCCGATGGGTCGGTGAGGATCTGTGGAGACTATAAGGCCACCCTAAATGGCGCGCTGCAACAAAGCGCCTACCCCGTCCCAGTAGTGCAACACCTACTGCACTCACTGGGAGGGGGCAAGGTTTTCGCCAAGCTCGACCTCGCCCAGGCATACCAACAGTTGCTGGTCGATGAGCAAACGGCAGAAGCACAGACCATTGTCACCCACCGGGGAGCATTCAAATGCAACCGACTCCAATTCGGAGTCAGCGTGGCACCGGGCATATTCCAAAGCCTAATGGAGAGGCTATTGCAAGGTATCAAGGGGGTGGTACCTTATTTCGACGACGTCCTAGTGTCGGCAGCCAGCCAAGCCGAACTAGAAGGTCGACTAAGGGAGGTCCTAACTAAATTTAAAGAGACGGGACTAAAAGTAAAGAGGGAAAAATGCCAGCTTTCCACGGAACGAGTGGAATTCCTGGGCTACCTCCTAGACCGGCACGGCATTCACCCCACAAGCAAAAAAATCAAGGCCCTCAAAGAAGCCCCCACCCCCAAATCAAAGACTGAGCTACAAGCATTCTTGGGGTTACTGAACTTTTACAATGTTTTCCTACCCCAAAAGACGACGGCGGCGGAGCCCTTGCATAGGCTTCTGGACAAGGCGGCGAACCTGGACTTGGGGGAAACGGGAGCAAGCCGCCTTCCAAAGAACGAAGGACCTCCTCACCTCCGACGCCGTCCTCATACAATTCAACGAGACCCTACCTCTGGCCGTCACATGCGACGCATCACCCTTCGGCGTTGGCGCTGTCCTCAGCCATACCCTTCCTGATGGAAAAGAACCACCCATCGCCAACTGGACAAAGAGGCTCTGGCTATAGTTGCCGCCATAAAACGATTCCACGAATACCTCTACGGCCGGACTTTCACCATCATAACGGACCACAAGCCGCTGCTGGGAATCCTTGCAGGGAACCGGGCCACCCCGAACATTCTGTCTCCCCGAATGACAAGGTGATCCGAGTTCCTGGCAGCCTACAACTACGAACTCATACACAGACCGGGTAAGACGATCTCCCATGCAGACGCCTTAAGCCGCTCGCTGCTACCGGAACCCGACACCGACCCAGCACCCACGACGACCACCCTCAGCATAGAGACTCTACCCAACCTGCCCATAACCGCGTCAGACATTGCCCGAGAGACTAATAAAGACAAATGTCTGGCGCGGGTGTTGCATTGGGTGGAGAAAGGGTGGCCGGAAAGGGACAACGACGAGTCGGTCAAAACGTTCCGAAACCGCCAAACGGAGCTCTCGTTGTTAAAAGGGTGCATACTATGGGGAGACAGGGTGGTCATTCCGGAAAAGCTACAGGGGAAGGTTTTGGAACTGCTACACGAGGGGCACCCTGGCATCGTGAGGACTAAAGCCCTGGCCAGAAGTTACGCTTGGTGGCCAGGGATGGACAAACAAATAGAGGCCTGGGTAGCAAGTTGCCAACGATGCCAGGAAATGAGGCCCAGCCCACCCACAGCACCCGTCCTAGAGTGGGAAACCCCAAGGGGACCTTGGTCTAGAATCCATATAGACTTCGCCGGGCCCACAAAAGGACACACCTTCCTCATAACAGTTGACGCTTACTCCAACTGGCTGGAGGTAAGCAACATGAAGACAACAACCACGGAGGCCGTGATCAAAGAACTCTGCAAACTCTTTGCAACACACAGCCTCCCAGACGTCGTCATCTCCGACAACGGGCCCCAGTTCACCTTGCTGGAATTCGAAAAATTCCTAGCGGAAAGGGGCATCCGCCACGCGCTGACAGCACCGGCGCACCGGCGGCGAACGGTCGGGCGGAACGGATGGTCCAATTCACTAAAAAGACCATCCGGAAAATAGACCACGGGGAGATCCAAGAGAAAATCAATAGACTACTCTTCACCCAACACATAACCCCGAATACCACAACCAATAAAAGCCCAGCCGAACTACTAATGGGTAGAAAGCTAAGGTTCCCACTCGACAGGTTACACCCCATGTATAACCCGGAGAGGCCCCCAGACTCAAGCACCAAACACCGAACCTTCGCACCCGGGGACCCCGTATATGAAATAAACCTGACGGGAGACCCTCTATGGATCCCAGCCGTCATCACCCAAGCAACAGGCCCACACTCGTACCGGCTACAAACAGCAGACGGACGAGCGTGGAAACGCCACATCGACCAACTTAGGTCGAGAACTGCAAACCAACAAACCGCCGACGCACAAACAAACGAACCCAACCCCCGCAACGCAAGCCAAGGGGGGAGGGAATACCCAGGGGACCGAATCCAAAGAAAAATAAACCAGCAGTACTCACCGGAACACAGCCATCACGACCCCTCGCCAGGAAGGAACAGCCAAGCCAGCTCAACCGACCCGGAAAGACCGAGCGGGAGCAGCAAAACCCGTAGCCCAACCAACCCGGAAGGCCCAGGAGGGAGCTACGGAGAAGGGACCGGCCCGATCGATCAGCCGGTTCCCACGACAGCAGCAGGAGCAGCGGAGATCCCGACCGAACCGGTCAGGATCCAGCCTACAACTGAGTTGCGCAGGTCAAGTAGGACCAGACGGAGCCCCGCCTACCTACGTGACTACGCAACGTAAGGACTGAACCAAGAGGGGAGGGGTGTTCGGTCCTTCATTAACATACTCGAGATCCCCGCGCTTTGATTGGCCAAAGCGCGGGGCTCTCCAATTGGTCAGGCGAGCCGCGCCGATTGGCTCGCTAAGAATCTCCCGCGATTGGTCCGTTCAGACCGCGGGAGATTCAAAATGGTGCCATTGGCCGCGGCCGCGGCGGCAAAAGGAATAAAAGCCGCAGGCTTTTTTCCTTTCGCCAGTTCGGTTCCAGCATACCAATAAAGAGCTTTGCACTAAGTCACCGACTCCTGGCATCATTTCGCGGACACAACATTAGTGTAGTGTGGGAAGTGATTACCAGAGAAATTCACCTCAAGATGACAATTTACTCATAGATTTTTGAGCTAATTTAAATGATTATGGACAACTGCTGACAGATAAGAAAGTTGGGTCTTGGATATACCTATTGTTACCATTTGAAAAGCACTTATCTGTAATATTGCAAGCAGATATTTATTTGTTCGTTTGTCAAACATGTACAAAATGACAAGTATAAGTATGAACATAAACAGGAACAAAGGAAGTAAATATAGATAAATAAGCTGATTTGGCTTCATATTATTTAATTGCAGAAGATTTTTATTACATTATTTTGTTGCTTAAATTTCTCAAATGAATACAAAAGTCTTTTCAAGATTTCCATGCAGGAATAAGTTCTTAATGTTTTTTTTTTTTTACAAGAATGTATAAGGTTGAAACATTTATGGAAATGAGTGTTTTGTAAGATGAGAAAATCAAAAATTGTGTTTCTGCAGCCAGCTGTCTACTTTCTCATTTCACTTTCCAGCATCTGCTGTAGTAAATTCTTCACTTCCCCTTTAGTAACATTAAACTACAGAAATAATATGGGGAACAGAAGAAATTTACATGTCCAAACTGCAGCAGAAATTGTTTCAGTTAGGTTCTTTCCAGACCAAAGTAATTCCCCCCACCCCTTTTAAAACTATACCTAGACTTTTACAATTTTCCTGGCTATCTAAGGTACAATTAAATCTTTGGGAGAGAATGATTTGCAGGTGAATGGAAAAATAGTAAAAGTTGATTTAAAAAATAATAATATGAAAATAGAACTATGTAATTCTTCTAATTAAAATATTTTAATTAGAACTAATTAAATACCTTCTTCTTTTCAATGCATAATCGAACACCATTATACATTTGTTGCCATTAAAAGTCACATGGTTACTGTGTGGTTCATGTGAGGGATACACTTTTTCTTACTAGTCAGTTAAAGATTAAAATGAAAGGGCAATGCAACAAAAGCAATATTTTTTAATAAACCTGAAAGGAAGTTCACAATTCTTTTCCAAAATAGAACAAAGAATTACAGGTATATACACTGTTAGGGTGAGTATATCCAGTTCTGTATTCTAGGACTAGTTGCCAGTCAGCTCTGACAAGAAACTATGAGGTAAATCCAGTTTCACTTTATGTCTGCTAGTTTAATGAGCCCTAGGATTTCATTTATTGGGTTAATTTGCATATTGCTGATGTATTCTGGGAAATAAATTGAAGTCAGGTGGCCAGCTCAAGTTAGAGACAGTTCACTACTTCAGAACTGAACCATTGGATGATCTGCATCCTCCTGGTGTCTTCCGGGAAATCAGCAGAAGGTGTCAATATAAATAGAAGAAAAGCTTATTTTGTCTTACTGGTCCAAGCTAAGAGTCTGGCATGTGACTAACTGATGTGATGCCGTATTTTTCCAGGTGTCACTTCACATATCCGAAATATTCTAACTTTTGCTTTTTAATGGTTTTGATGATCTCCCTTGGCTTTCCCGGGCAGCTTATCCCATCATTTCTGATTTTGTCAAGCTAACTTATATGTAATGGCCATCTGTGAATCCACATTTCAAATGCTTCTAGTCTCTTCAAGTGGCTTTCTGCCAGAGGCCAACTCTCCACTCCGTAGAGCAGGATAGAAAAGATGTAACATCTGACAACGCAGCCACATCTGAGTAAAACCCAAGCACTAATAATAAATCTAAATCTCTTACATCTTGGACGTATTCTGCCAAGACAAGACAAGCATCACTGGGGAAGACCTGGATGCTTGTAAAAATCAAAGGCAGTTGAAAGGAAAACTGACAGAAGACAAGGTGGTGAGATACTATCAGCTCATACACAAGCATGAGCTTAAACAACTCAAGCCATCCTTGACAGATAGCGATGGAACAAATTGCCATTAGCAAAATCCTTGCACACACACACACAGCCTAAATGGACGTTAGCAGGTTGCCTGGGGGTGGTGTAACTGTTAAGGTTGCTACTCTTGAGTGCTGTTGCATCTACTAATGACACAAAGAGCACCTCTGCGAAGATGCTTAAGCCTCTCCAGACTTTGAGTCCATTAGTGTTGAAAAACAGGAAGCTTAGAGATTTTGAAATTCGGTGAATGGCTCTCGTTATTCCTCTTTATTCGGTGGACTCTGGATCTTCAGACATGATTGACCTCCCCCTCCCTTCTTAAAACTTCTTTTAATCTGAAAGACGGCTATTAAGGAGAAAAGTTTGTCTTTCTGCCTGTCACAGGTTTCAGGTGTGGAGCACCAAATGAGTCCCAAAGAGAAATAAACTTCTCCCATTTATCTTCATTGCGCTGTTGACCTCAAAGCATAATTGTGGCTGCTTAAATCTTAAACCTGTTCAGCAGTGGAGCTGAAATATAAACATCCACTAGAGAAATTGTCAAAGCTCCCGAGAACAGACATGTTTTAAAATGGGAGAGGCATTAGAAAACAAACATCCCCAAATACAAGGGATTATTGTTCTTACATTAAAAAGCGACTTTTAAGTGCTGAAAATATACTTTTGCCAAGGTAGACTGCACAAGTACCTCTTTCCTTCTTTACAATGGCTCCCTCAACTCCTATATTTTGGGTGAATCTGCACAGTTTCTGTTCTAATTCAGGTATAAATTTATTTTTGAGAAGTAGGATATCAATGGTGGGTGCATGCCTAATCTAATTCACTAATCTAGCTCTACACACATCATTTTAAGACTATTAGCCATGATTCATGCAACAAACTATGCCTAATCCAAACAAATCATTTCATGGTCTAGTGCAGGAATGTCAAACTCAATGCCCGGGGGCTGAATTCAGCCCATGGGTTGCTTAGATCTGGTCCGCAGGGCCGCCTTGAAACCAATGAAGGACCGGTCTGTGGTGCCTCTGCCAGCAAAAATGGAGCTTGTGAGGGCCGCATGTGGCCCTCTTGAACTCAGTTTTTGCTGGCAGAGGGTTGCAAGAGGCTGTCCCAGCTGAAAAGGGAGCTTGTGAGGGCCATGTATACCTCCCCCCCCCCAAGCTCTGTTTTCACTGGCAGAGGATTGCAGGAGGTCACTGCAGCCAAAAATTGAGCTCTGAAACCCATTTTTTCTGGCAGACCTTTCCCAACATGTCATGCTGTCCACACCCACCCCAGCCCCCTGAAGTCAAACACAACCCTGATGTGGCCCTCAATAAAATTGAGTTTGACACCCCTGGTCTAGTGTGTTGTTATGAACTCAATGTGTTCACACATGCTAAACCATGGTGTAATTAACCATGCTTTACTGAATAAACCATTATATCATAGTAACATGAAAAAAGGGAACAACTGGGTTCACACAATATGCTAAACCAAAACCAACTAAACTACATTTTGGAATGATTTGATAGGTGAATCCAGTATGAACATTGCAGCTTTATTGAAATATTTTCTCGTAACAATCTGTCCTTAGATCACTTTGTCTGATTCAGTTCTATTTAATTGAAACTGTTTATAATTGAAACGTCTTCTCTAAGACTGCATATATATTGGCAAGAAAATAAAATACTTATTTTAGAATACATAAATAAACTTAGTTTAAGCCTCTATTAAATTAACCGAGGAATATTATTCAAACATCACACACTCCAGTTACTTTTAAAAAACATTCTTGCCAAGTATAATTAAATTGGGTCTTGATGAAAAATATGAGAAAATAAGAGCTCTAAAGCTGTTGCTTTATTTCATAAAAATTGGCCTGGGTTATTTGCAGCTTGTGCTGTGTAGTTTCACAGGAATATTGACTAGATAAATAATTTGAAAGGAACTTAAATGTAAGTTTCCCTTATTTAAATAAGTTATTTATTTAAAGGAACTTATTTAAGTTCATTTAAGGAACTTCCATGGTAACAGGCTCATTCTCCAGATATGGTTATATATTGTGAAATGCTCATTGTGATGAATGCATTCCTGTGTTTTAGTAATTGGGCAATCATATGAAGTGACATCATTGGCTCTGCCACCATCACCATGTCCCTGGACCCTTGACGGTGCAATGGTTAGAATGCAGTATTGCAGGCAAACTTTGCCTACAGCCTGGAGTTCAATCCTGATGATGCTCAGGGTTGACTCAGCCTTACATCTTTCAGATGGCAGGCTTGCAAATGTATCTGTTGGTTTTTGCTAAACCAACTAAGTGTCTTGGGTGAATACAGCCAGTTGATGAGTGTGCCAATGTTGATGCTGAAACTGAATTAGAATTAGAATTCTTTTGATTGGTCAAGTGTGATTGGACAAACAAGGAATTTGTCTTGGTGCAAATGTTCACAGTATACATAAAAGAAAAGATACATTTGTCAAGAATCACAAGGTACAACACTTAATAATCGTCATAGGATACAATAAGCAATCAAATCATACTAGGAAACAGTCAATATAGATTGTAAGTTTACAAGCGACCAAGTTAGTCGTACAGTCACAAGTGGGAGGGAATAGGTGATAAGGAGTGATGAGAAGATTAATAGCAATAGTAGTGCAGACTTTGTAAATAGTTTGACAGTGTTGAGGAAATTATTTGTTTTAGCAGAGTGATGGCTTTCGGGGGGAAAACTGTTCTTGTGTCCAGTTGTTCTGGTGTGCAGTGCTCTATAGCATTGTTTTGAGGGAAAGAGTAATATATATTAATGTACACTTGTATCTCGTAGGAGTTCAAAACAGTGTCTGAATCTCCCTACATTTTATTCATACAACTGCTGTGTGTGTTGGTTAAGCTGAAAAATATTGACCGGTTTTGCTGTTTGATTAAGGAGGAAACCAAATCAAAACACTTGCAATTTCTGTAAAAGTTTTCCTGAAAATAAATTTCATTGCATATAGAGTTGCTTGTAATGCACCTATATAAAATTTTGAATGTCACATTTGACCCTGACTGCTTTGGGGGAAAATATCTCCCTCATGAAGCTTTGACCTGAATCTTCTTGAAATTTTCTGAAAAATTCCACTTAAGAGTTGCATAAATCAATAACTGGTTTGATCTGGAGTTGCTGTTCATGTGTTTTTCCTTTAACACCTTAAACTGCCAGGACATCTGCGTTTGGTCCTAGCCATCCTCATTTGGTTATCCTATTTTAACGTGTTAACAGCAGGTCTGTCAGAAGCTGTATATTATTCCTTATCTTGTCACCATTTATGCTGTGTCTACATGAAATAATTTACTATTGGACAATTTCAAAGGCAATAGAAGAATTCTCAAATGGGTCAACATGTGGAGAGAAATGAAGTGTGAACTGATGTTTCAAAACCCACAGTTGCATTTAGTTAACCTGACATCCTTCAGCAAAAAGCTGTTTGTTTTTTCTGATCCGGCAAAGTAAATTTATAGCCTTATCTGTCTTCTTTTGGCACTTAGGTAGTTTAAGGTTCCTTCTTCCAGATGATTATGGACATTAACAAATTATTGTATATTCCAGTTGGGTAAGTTTTGGCAAGTTCATGGAAAGAGTTCCAACTGCAAAGACATTTTAGACAAAAGCGACAAGTTTGAGGAGTGTGCATGAAACTATCTTTGTTTCTCTGGTGAAAGTTAGCCAAGGACAGGAGATATTAATCTATGTCTCTTGTGAAATTACGATAATGTTCATAGCTGGTGAAGTTTGGATAATGCTGAAGAATTCAAGGCCACTGCTTCATTTACCTTTTATATGCTAATAAAGGAAAATATTTGTAGCTCTAGCTTGAAATGAGAGGTCCTTGGCACTCCCTGATTTTGGCTGTTTTCTTGCGGACGTTTCAATATTCAAACTAGGTAACACCATCAGTTGCTAGTAAGGCATTTTCTGTGCCTCTTTGTGGCTGTCTAATTGTCCTCCAGGTTTTTGCAGCTGGGATATAATAACTCAACTCCATAGAGTCAAGTCAATGATGGCGTTACTCAAGAAGTGGCCACAAAGGAGAGAGGCAGGTAAGGGGGTCTGGTGTCTGGGCTTCAAGAGCTGCTCACCCTGCCTCCAGTCCACTGGTGGGATTCAATTTTTTTTACTACTGGTTCGGTGGGTATGGCTGGGGAAGGATACTGTAAAATCTACATTCCCACCCCATTCCAGGGGAAAGATTACTGCAGAATCCCCATTCCCTCCCCCATCCCAATAACCTGCTTTCCAGCTCCATTCTCCTATGCAGGGCAACAAAAGAAGACCAGCCGATCAGCTGGGACTCGGGAGGCAGAGGATAGATGTGGACGGAGTCAGTCAGAGGTAGAATTTGCCAGTTCTCTGAACTACTCAAAATTTCCACTACCAATTCTCCAGAACTGGTCAGAACCTGCTGAATACCATGTCTGCTCCAGTCCAATTTTATAACTGGATGGATCTTAAGATCCTTAAGTCATTGTCACGTTTTGTCCACCCTTTGTGGATTTGTCTGCTGTTTGTAGAAACTGTTTGGCCATGAGATTTTATCATTAGTGATGGGCATAAAAATGAGGGCCATGTATTTTCATATCCCATTTTTATAATCTTATCTGGGCTTAAGCTTATGCTTAATCGTGAAATAACACTGGTTTAATGACGAGCTAATACAGGTAGTCCTCGACTTACAATGGTTCGTTAGTCACCATTTGAAGTTACAATGGCACTGAAGAATGTGACTTAGGACCGTTTTTCACTGTTACAACCTTTGCAGTCTCCCTGTGATCATGTCATCCAAATTCAGATTTTTATGAACATTGCTGTGTCACAAGGTCATGTGATCACCTTTTGCCACCTTCTGACCAGCGAAGTCAATGGGGAAGCCAGATTCACTTAACAACTTAACAACTGCAGTGACTCACTTAACAAGAAAAGTCATAAAATGGGGCAAAATTCATTTAACAAGGGTTTCACTTAACAATGACATAAATTGTAGACTCAATTGTGGTCATTAAGTCGAGGACTACCTGTATGGAGTTGTGAAATGTATAAGTAGTTCTTGACTTACAACCACAATTGAACCCAAAATTTCTGTTGCTATGCGAGACCATTGTTAAGTGAGTTTTGCCCCATTTTACAACCTTTCTTGCCACAGTTGTTAAGTGAATCTGGTTTCCCTATTGACTTTGTTTGTCAGAAGTTTGTAAAAAATGATCCCATGGCCCCAGAACACTGCAACCATTATAAATAGGAATCAGTTGCCAAGTGTCTGACCGTCTGACTATTCCCACATGACCGTGTGGGTAGCAATAGCACTTAGACTCATATACCACTTCACGGTGCTTTCCAGCCCTTTCTAAGCAGTTTATAGAGTCAGCATATTGTCCCCTAACAGTCTCGGTCCTCATTTTATCGACCTTGGAAGGATGGAAGGCCGAGTCAACTTGAGCTAGTGAGAATTGAACTCCTGGCAGTTGGCAGAAATAGCCTGCAGTACTTCACTCTTAACCACTGTTTTCGATACCATTATAACTTTGAAAGGTCACTAAATGAACAGTTGTAACTCTATTTTAGATTTATGTTTCACTAATGTCAAGGATACTGTAGTTCTAATTTGTAAATTGTGACTGAGTAGCTGAAATACTTCATCCTAAGTAATTCAGGTAAATATTAACACTTAGCAGGTAAGATTGGTTCTATGAGGATTTTTATTGTTTCTGTATTTACATCAGTGTTTCTCATCCCTGGCAACTTTAAGATGCATGGACTTCAATTCCCAGAATTCCCCAGAAAGCATGGAGAAAAAAGCTGAAAAGATTACGGAACAGTGCTGCTATGAATTCTTGATTTGTTTGGAAATGCGATACTAATTCCAAAATCAGAATTGTTTTTCTACCAAGGTTTCGACCACCAATTCGATAGTTTATTTTGTGAAGTTAACCCCAAATCCAAATAGGTGCTTGTCAGATAGCAATAGTAACGTCACTTAGTCTTATATGCCACTTCACATTGCTTTATGGCCCTCTATAAGTGGTTTACAGAGACAGCACATTGCCTCAAATAATCTGGGTCCTCATTTTACCAACCTCGGAAGGATGAGTCAACCTTGAGCCAATGAGAATCAAACTCCTGGCAGTAGGCAGAATTAGCCTTTAAACTGCATTCTAAACACTGCGCCACCATGACCCAAAGATACTGATACTTAAAAAATTATTTTCAGTCTAACTAGCCCTGGTGAACAACAAGATATTCTGTGCATAAACTGAAGTGAATTTTCATCAAACTGCATAATATTGAGAATCAGATAAATAATTCTGGCATATTTAATAAAACACACGAATCCCACAAGTACCTTTCTTTATCCATAGTTTTAAATACCATAACAACTGAATTAAAACAATGCTTGCATTAAATAATTAACTTTTTGCTGCCTTTAAAAGACACCAGAGTTTGTGGCCTGAGGCAATTGCTACACCTTATTTAATGATAGGGCCAACCCTGTAATTATGACAGGAAGGCATGCACCACCCTGCCTTAATTCAATTGGGTGTGTGAAGGATGAAAATCAGTCTTTTTTTCCCCTAGCAGTTTAATCAATCTCCATCTTTCTTGTCTTTTCAAGGACAAAACTCAGCCAAAGATTTCAAAGTGATGACTCTCAGCAAAAATCCAAGGAATGGAAATGAACATTTTTCTTAAAACATTTTTTTCTTTTCTTTTCTTTCTTCTTTGCTTTATATTTGATTGGATTAATTTTTTATGTTTTCTTTAACGTTTCAAAAAAAAATTCCCTGTATATCTATCTTGCAGCTTCTCTGTAGTAATATAGACCTTTATGCATGATGGTATTTCTGAATCCTGAAGCTTGGGTAGCCAGAAAAATTCCAGGCCTACCAAAGCATGTATATTGACAGGTTTTTCCAGTAAACCCTTCCCCAGTTCTAATAGCAGTGGGCATACCATGCAATCTAGTCTGTATACTTTTTCTCTGTTAACTTTGGTTCACTAACCAACCAAAAATTGGTATTTTTTTTGTATATTAAAAACGTTTCAGCTAATTCTACATTAGGAGCAAAAATGGGGCTTTGTCATTGCTATTCCTGTGGTGAGATAATGCTGCCTTTTAAAATTACTTAAAATGAATCAAACTCTCCATCTCCATTTGTTATTTTTTCAGTCTCCTGCCATCACTTTATAAAAAAACTTTATTCCTATAAAACTTAATCTAGCAAACTGCAACTACAAAAGATTATTTTTTCCAGACTGAAAGTATGAAGCTCATACTCATCATACAACAGATGGATCTCCACTTAGCTGGATCCTGACTGGATCATATACCTTCCTACTGTCAGAAGCTCTCCATCATTTCACAAATGTATTATAGGTATTTTTACGTTGTCTAGAGATCAGTGTTTCTCACCCTTGGCAACTTGAAGATGTATGGATGTTGGATCCCAAAATTTCCCAGCCAGCCATGGTTGAGAAACGCCAATCTAGATTCTGATGGTTTGAATCCTTAATGTATCCAATAAATTCTAGAGCTGAAGTCTACACATCTTCAGGTTGCCAAGATTGAGAAACGCCGGTCTAGATTCTAATGGTGTAAATCCAACTCCATATATACTTCAGTTCTAATCCTATTGTCCCTATTGATCAAAAAAGAGATTATTCCCACACTGGATATCCAAAGCTGAGGTGTTTACTTATTGTGCATCTCTCACAATACACTGTAAAACCCAGAACTCATGAGCCTAAAATGTCTGCAGTGAATATTTGGATATTGGATGAGAGGCAAAGAGTCCCAGGCTGTTTTGTGTGGTGTTGTGTTCCTGCATATCAAATATGAAACAGTCAGAAGGTCGTGACTGGGTTCACTCATTATGCTATGCCACCAGGATGGCTTGCTTGGTTTTTGGTTAAAGTATATTCTCTGAACTCAAGCACTGTGGTTTGTAAACCGTGGTTTATAATTTGCATCTTTGTATGAACTTAGCTAACTGTGGTTGATGTCAGTAAATCAGGTTTCAAAAACAAACCACAGCTTAGTGCTATCCTTGAACTGAGTCATGGTAAGATTAGAGCAGGGGTTTTCGGTTTCCTTTGGCGCTTGCACAAGGCTTCAGAAACTAGTACAACCAAAACTACAGCAGAACAAATCAAATAGTAAACAGAAAACCTTCAGATTACTGTATGGTACTGTGGTTTTAAAGCTCTTAGAGAACAGGGATCCTTGATAAAAAAGGTATTAATTATATCCTTATGTTCCTGTTTGAAATATTGTAATTAACTCTTTTCATTTTTATCATATTGCTTCTGCTTGCAAATAGATTATTCCATGTGGTTCTTTTCTTTGTCTTTCTATGAATTCATTTTGTGGTAGTGCTGCATGGTCTAGTTTTCAGGGTGGTGCCTAACCACTACGCCAAACATTTGCTTTTAATGCGATATATATCATTTCAATTAAATTAAATTTATTTAGAAGAATTGCCTTGTGAATTAAACAAATTTAACAAGTAAAAAATAATGATGATGAAATAAGAATTTGGGCTCTTGAATGCCCACATGAATAAAGACTTTGCTACACTTACTGAAGAGCATCTCAAGTATTTTTTAGAGTTATAACTCCTAGCTAATTTCAGCTTTAGAAATTTGTCCTGAGAAGGTCCTTTCAGAATGCAGCTAAAAGGAAGGGCAAAAATAGAAGAAAGAGATGTAGAAAAACTATTGTGGGGCACTTATCCTCTGTTCCTCAGGCCAGAAACAAGACAGAAAGGCAGAAACTCCTTTGAGCAGATGGCCAATTTATGCAATATCTTACTCAAGGGACCATTATCGTAAGACATTATGTTTGGATTTCCTTCTATCTAGCAGCCAAAATGCTTACCTTCACTTATGGCTAACCCTAGTTGCTCTCAACCTTCTAAAAATGATTATTTTGTTCCTTTGTACGGTGTATTTCGAATTGCTCTCTATTTTAGAGAGGGATGGTGGCTGCATTAATCTTTTGCAGCTAAGCTAAGTAGGAATCTTCAGGTCACCTTCAAAATAAATCTATTTATGACTGTGTAAAAGTTCCTGGATAGCAGGTCATTTTGTTAAATGCATGGGATGCATTGATTGATTGATGGACTTGATTGATTTTTTCAAAAAATCCCACCTTTTATTACTTTATAATTCACACAAGGCGACAAATGTATCTAACACTCCTTCCACTTCCTATTTTTCCCACAACAATCACCCGGTCATAATGATTGAATAAAATTCACTAAACAACTGCAGCAGTTTTCTTAAGAAGCGTGACAAAAAAAAATATCACAAAACGGAACAAAACTCACTAAACTGCCTTGCTTAGTAACAGTCTCTTCTTAGATTTTGGGGTTCTTTCTGGTTGTAACTTGAGGACTACTTGGACTTCTCCCTCCTGTTTTCACCACAACAACAATCCTATGAGGTGGGTTGAGCTGAAGAAAAGCGTCTGGTCCAAAGTCACCCAGCCAGCTATCACGGCTGAGAAGAGAGTAGAACCAGAGGTGGTATTCAGCAGGTTCTGACCAGTTCTGGAGAACTGATAGCAGAAATTTTGAGTAGTTTTGAGAACTGGCAAATACCACCTCTAACTGGCCCCGCCCTCATCTATTCTCTGGCTCCCAAGTCCCAGCTGATTGGCTGGCTCTTCTTTCGTTGCTCTGCACAGAGAACGGAACTGGAAAGCAGGTTAGCGGGGTGGGGAGGGAATGGAGATTTTGCAGTATCCTTCCCCTGCCACACCCACCAAGCCACACCCACAGAACCAGTGGTAAAAATTTTTGAATCCCACCACTGGCTTGAACTCAGTCTCCTGATTTCTAGGCTGACATCTTCACCGCCACATCAAACTATCTTCTGAAGGTGCCACAAGCCTTTTCTATATTTTGCCTAACTACCTATACATTTGCTTATATTTCCAGTTTTTCTCAGGTTAAAATGTCTTTTTTTTTTTGGTATAGGTTGCCTTTCCAAAGACAACCTTGTGGTAAGTTAGTATTATCTTAAGTGGATAAGATTTCCTGCGTTACAAGGAAAGAACTGGCAAAGGTCATATTTCATCGTGGGGTAAATTCTGTTTTGTTGCCTTTGTGGCTCAGCCAACACTTTATGTATTTATAAAACTAGGATCTGAGAGACCAAACGTCCCTTCGGGGAGACAGCCTGGGTGAGATAGGAGTCATGAAAGGAACATGGAGGTGCAGTCAGAGCTATGCAGAAAATAACCCTGGCCAATTTCCTGAGAGCTGTTTTGGATCCTTCAGATGTCCTAGCACATGGGTCACTCAGATCACAGTTCTATGAATGTCAAGTCCCAAAATCAAACTTTTCTTTTAATCTTTCCAAGAACTCCATTAATTTATTGTAACACATTTTGAATAAAACGCGTGCCTGTGATTTTCTGCATAAATAGTGAGGCTTGTAAACTTAGTCTTGCTCTGCCTAACACTCCAAAGCTTTTTTTTCTTTCTCATGTTTGTACATCAGCAATAGGACTTCACTTTCCTAAACATATTCTCCAAACTTACACAGCATTATTCCTCACTCAGGCAATATAATCTGTATATTAAATTTCAGGGCTACAAATGTATTAGCCTTTGATGTCATTTAAATATCAGACATTGTTCCTTTTGTTTTAAGTTTTACAACAGTGATTTTTTCCCCCTGCTGCTCTGTTCAAGAAGGAATGCTTTAAATGAGCATCGGTGGCGTAGTGCTTAGAATGCAATGTTGCAAGCTACTTCTGCTGACTGCCGGCTACCTACAGTGTGGCAGTTCGAATCTCACCGGGCTCAAGGTTGACTCAGCCCCATCCTTCCAAGGTGGGTAAAATGAGGGCCGAGATTGTTAGGGAGCAATGTGCTGACTCTGTATACCACTTCGAGAGGGCTGTAAAAGCACTGCAAAGCAGTATAAGGGTTATTGTGATCTTCTCTGGATGAAAACCATTTTGGTATCAAATCAGCTCAGTGGTTAATTATTGTCTGTTGACCAGGATTCTACCGAGGTTCATCAAAATATTTTTTTTTAAAGTTTCCTGATTTGAGTAGACTCTGATAACAGAAAAACATGTTCTGAGTTAAACCGTGCTGAGCTTCAGATATAGTGCAAGTCACACCTTGCACTTCAGTTACTGTAATGTGATGTTCCAGGGGTTGTCTTTGATGTTGGAAAAACTCCTGCTCACTTGCTGGTAGTCCACGGTCCATCATGGTCCACATCTACTTTAGCAGCCACGTAGGCCAACAATAGGTTTCTGGGTACAATCCAAAATGCGGATTGTTCCTTTTTAACCACAAAGATGGTCATCTTTGATCAGAATCTGCCTGTCCTATGCAGGCTGTTCAGAAAGTTATACTTCTGATTGCACTCGAGATCAAGGGCCCCGGGCCCCATAAATAGGCTTTTTCTGTAGGCTTTGTAACACTGTGGACTACTCTCCTTCCTGATGTCACAATTGCTCTTTCCCTGAATTCTTTTAGGAAAAATGGATTCAGATTATCCTCTTCTGCTGAATTTAACAGAATGTGGGAAGTTGATATGATATAATATTTAGTAGCTGTTTGATTATATTTTGAAGTTTTAAGGGCTGATCTTATGGTCTTTATGTTTGATTGTTATGAGCTATTTGAAACTGGGCAGGTGGCATAAATGTTTTCTCCGTGGAAGAGTGGGTATGAAGAAAGGACAAAAAAACACACAGTTTTCATGCTCCTTGTGCTGCACGCCACACAGAGTGACCTTGAATTTTTATTATTTATTTGATTCATCAATCGCTTACAAAATAATAGGTATAAATATAAACATGAGTAAGAATACAGGAAATAGGTACGGATAAATGGGGACAGTAGGACAGGGACGGGAGGCACAATGGTGCACTTATGCACGCCCCTTACAGACCTCTTAGGAATGGGGTGAGGTGAAGAGTGGATAGTTTGAGGTTAAAGGAGTGGGGGGTTTGAGGATGTAACTACAGAGTCAGGTAGTGCATTCCAGGCATTGACCACTCTGTTGCTGAAGTTGTACTTTCTGCAATCAAGTTTGGAGCGGTTAACATTGAGTTTGTATCTGTTGTGTGCTCTTGTATTGTTGCGGTTGAAGCTGAAGTAGTTATTGGCTGGTAGGACATTGTAGCAGATAATTTTGTGTGCTACGCTTAAGTCCAACTGTAGGCGGTGTAGTTCAAGATTGTCCAAGCCCAAAATTTCAAGTCTGGTGATATGGGGTATTCTGTTACGAGCAGTGGAATGTAGTACTCTTCTCGTGAAATACTTCTGGACTCACTCAGTTGTATTACCCTGTTTCTCCAACAATACGGCCTCCCCCAATAGGAAGTCCCAGCATGTTTTATAGGCATGAAATGAAATTAAGCCCCTCCCCCAAATTAAGTCCTATATTAAAACATGCAAAATGGGGGGGGGGAAATGGCGGGGGGGGCTTGCTGTTAGGAAGTACTTTTGTTGCACACCCGGATATGGTGCTGCCTGCGTTGACCCTGATACAAAGTGCCCCACCAACGCTGAGATCAACATCCAAGCCGTCGCCGCCCACCCATCCAAAGATGCAAGGGGGGGGAATTAAGTCACCCCTGAAAAGACAGCCTAGTCATTTTTTCGGGGCTCAAAAAAAAATAAGACCCAGCCTTATTATATGAGAAACACGGTAATGTCTGATATACAGTGCGGATTCCAGACAGATGAGCTGTATTCGAGTATTGGTCTAGCAAAGGTTTTGTATGTCCTAGTTAGCAATTCAATATTTCCAGAGGAGAAGCTTCGTAAGATTAGATTTACAACTCTTAATGGTGACATAAGCAGCAAATACATTTAATAAACAAACACTTTCCATGATCATATCAGATTTGTGGCTTCAATGAGGCCACACAGTTTTCTGCAAGTTCCTAGTTTTAGACTTTTCAAATGCAAAATGTGCAAAATTCACTACGGTTGTTTCATGGGACATCACAATGTTTTTGTTATCCCTTGGTAATTTGACCATCTTTGATATCTCTTTTATCTGGTGCTCTTTTTAAAAAATGTCTGAATTCATCTGTCACGCCAGTGTTTTTTTTCCCCATCCTCTCCTTGGTTGTTTCCAAAATCCCTGAAAATAAGTACCATCCATTCATAAACTTTTTAATGCTTTATTATCCTCAAATTTCAAAGTAATGCTATTTCAGTTCTACACTTAGTTCTGCTGTCTTGCAGTATCTCTTTTATCATTTCAATGTTTATTATTTTAAACCACTGATGTTCATTGGGGGGGAAAAACCCTAATAGTCCATAGGTGGTATATTAAATAGGTCAACTGAAGACTTGTAAATCAATCTGAAAGCTTCTGAGTTTTTACAAACTCTTAAGAACTTTAGAACAATTCTGGTTTTTGAAGAGGACTTTAAAATCCATACACAAAAAGTCCACACAAAAAGACAACCTTTTCCAAATGTTACACATGTTGGCCTAAAAGACTGCATGAAAAGACACACTTTTTTCTAAATGATCCATTCAACCAATAAACAGTTGCTAGAGACCCAGTTGTATGCAGTAGTTAAGGCATCACATACATACCCTCCCACATACATACATAGACACAAAAAGTATACATTCAGCAGTTGCTTCCACAGAAAGGGGGAAGGGCACAGCTACAGAGGAGATGTGTTTTTCTACATGGCAGGTGGGTAGCCATATAAATTTAAACCAAGGAGGAGGGTGTAGCAGCATGCAGTCTGGACTGCGTGTCTCTTGCAAATGGTTGCCCAAATGTCTCGCTCCAGACAATATTTTTTTAAGCTGGCGAAGAGTCATGCTGACATGAGCACAGGATAGAAGTAGCATAAATGATAAAAGTGGATGCACCATCAGCCAAAACAGCATCTTATAGCTTGAAAAATAGTTACTATTTTGGAATCTTTTTATTTGTTTGTTTGTAAAATATTTTTAGCTGGCCATCTTAAATACATAAGTTATGTATAAAATGCATGTTACAATTGTGTATAAAATATGTAATAATTTTACTTCTCTTATCACTTCCTTTTTCAACCAACCTATTAGATGAAAAATTCTGAAAAAACACTATCATTTAATCCTCAAGAATGGCTTTTGTTTTTTCATTTTTGACCCACTAGTCACTATCTTTTTTAAAGACCCAATCCTGACCATCAAGCTCCAAACACAAACATCCTTAGGAAATATGATCAGTATTGCCATAAAACTAATTGTACTGCTAGGCGTACTATTTATATTGTCTGTAGATGTGCAATATAAAATTACCCACCTGGTATTATAAATCAACTGTGGTTATTAAATTATTGATGGATACTTGAATTCTGGTCTCCCGATTTGGATGAAACTTCTGTAGTCCAGTCTGGACTGTTTAATGGATACCCGAGAAAGCATACTTGGGAATCTTGAAATAAAGACCTATTTAAGTTGAATTATTCCTACAGTGTTGTAAAATATTTATAATATAGGATTATCCCCTAATAGTGAAATATGCCAGTGCATGTTGCGCTGCAGCAGTATCACGCAGATCTCTGTCTTGTCTGTCTGTTTCATACACATACAAGTTACCCACATTATCTGCTGGAAGATTTATGTTGGGTAGATGGTTGACCATTGTGAAAACACTGTTGGACTGAGTTGAGGGTCTTATCCAGCAGGATATTGCTTATGTTATGCTTTTACAAAATCCATTCAAGTAGTCCTCAACTTACAGCCATTCATTTAGCAACAACTCAAAGTTACAACAGCAATGAAAAAGAATGACTTATCTTACAACCATTGCAGCATTCCCACAGTCACATGATCAACATCTGAGCATTGAGCCATTGCAGCATCTTGGGATGAAGTGCTCACCATATGTGACCTTCCCAGTTGGTTTCTGACAAGCCAAGTCATTCATTTCATGACCAGATGAATCATTTAATAAGAGCAATGATTCGCTTCTTCTGAGGTCTTCTGCAGTCACGACAGAAGCCTACGGTTGGAAATCAGGCTTGTCAGATGTTATATCTTTTTTCTCCTGCTCTATAGAGTAGAGAGTTGGACTCTGACAGAAAGCCACTTGAAGAGACTAGAAGCATTTGAAATGGGGATTTACAGATGGCTGTTAATGTATAATGTATAAGTTGGGTTGACAAAAATCAGAAATGAGGTGGTGATAAGCCACCTGGGAAAGCCAAGAGAGATCATCAAAACTATTAAAAAACAAAAGTTAGAATATTTTAGACATGTGATGCGACAGCTGGAAAAATACAGCATGCTTCACTTAATCCTCCAAGGAAAGATTGAAGGAAAAAGAGGTCGAGGCAGAAGAACATCAAGGCTTCAAAATCTAAGGGACTGGTTTGAACAAAACTCAGCAGCACTAATGTCCAATGACAGATATGGCACAAGAAGAAGAAGAATGATTTGCTTTGAAAAGTTCATAAAAATTGGGCAGGACTCAACAGCAACCTTGTTCAGCAACATAAATTGTGTTCATAAGATGGGGACTTCTTGTAGACCAGGATTGTCAAACTCACGGCCTGCAGGCCAGATGCGTCTCACCGGCCATATCCATGCCAGGTTTAGCGAAAGGGAGAAAGTCACGTTATGTCAACATGATGCCACCATGACGATGCGAGTTTGACACCCCTGCTGTAGACTGACTGATACTCAGTTGAGCTGAAAGACTTCAGGACTATTGTTGGTAATGTATATTTCTCCTCCACATTGGCACAATCTGACATGGAACGTATCCAGTCTCCAAGAATCTCCTTGTTATTCCTTACTGGCACTACCTTTGCTCTACTTTGGTGCCTATTTCTTTTCTTGAATAATTTTGTTGGTATTTGTCAGGTTTAAAGAATCAGGCCCATCCACTGAGCTGCTGCATAGATGATTTATTCAAACCTATACAGAAGAATCTGGTCAACCAAAGTTCAACAGTAAAGTGGCCCGCAGAATTCAGGAGGGTGTTGGACTTGGAGTGTTTGTGGAAACATAACTGTTATGGATTAAACCATTGCAGCAATACAACCGAAACAGCTTCGTCTTACAACAGGCTTGTAATCCTGCAATTCTTATTGGCCCGTGAATAGTGAGTTGTGATTAGTCAGGTTTGGCCAGTCTGATTGGCTGTTAACGGAAGCCCCTGATTGGACGCTTGTGAAAGCGATAGACTCAGTTCATTGGTTGTTTAACGGCAGCAAGCTCTATAAAAGAGCTACTGCTGCCCAGGTTTTTGGCTCCAGTCTTTCTTGTTTAATAAAGAGTTGAAGTCACAGTCCGATGTCTCATCTCCGTTCTTGCGCCCATGCCCAGGACTTAACACTGGCGACGAGGATGGGATGCGGAGACAATAGAGCTGACTAGAACATATTGGACAAAGAAAGAGCACGTGGCAAAAGAGCGCACGAAACAGACGGCAAGATGACTAGCGGTGCCATACCACCTGTTCCATTCGACCCAGCAACCGAAGACTGGGACTCGTATATAGACCATTTCCAGATGTTCCTGGAGACCAACAATTTAAAGGACGCTACTTCTGGCAAGAAACGAATGGTGTTCCTGACTCATTGCGGCCCCGCCATTTTCAAGATGGCTAAAACACTAGCAAAAACGGCAGAAGTGAAGACCATGGATTGGGACACCCTCGCTCCAATCCTCAGGGCCCATTACACATCCACAGTACCTACACTGTTACGAAGACACGAATTTTACCAGAGGGACCAACGGAAGGATGAGAGTGTTGGTAATTTCATTGCTGACTTCCGGAACCTAGGAGGCCTTTGTGGATTTGCAAACTTAGAGGAAGCCCTAAGAGACCGAATAATTCTGGGATTAAATGCACCACACGTGCAGAGTAAGCTGATGGCAAAAGGTGACATCAGCCTTACCGATGCCATCGCCAATGCTACTGCAGCAGAAGCAACCAGGAAGTCAGCCTCTCGAATGCGCCGAGCGAATGCACCGCTTCGCCAACTCACCGACGAGGCACCAACCGCCACTGAGAAGCAAGTTACCGCTACCCACCATGAAGAACTTGAGTCATCCTCAGACAGTGATGAAGAGGAGGTCAACCATCTCCGCTCGGAACGAGAGCAAAGGAACCAGCGACGTCCGCGCCAATGTGTGGGTTGCGGGGCAAACCACCCGCGATCAGACTGCAAATTCCTTGATGCACTCTGCCGTAACTGCGGAAAAAAAGGCCACATCGCAAAGGTCTGCAGAAGCAGATGAGAGTCCAGTTCCAGCCGAAAGGAGAACAACCTCTGTCGGGAGATAAGCAAACCTCCTGAGAACCAGGAACGTCTGAACCACAAATGGAACAACCACTACTACTACAAAAACCAAGCACCTGCCTTTTCAATGAGATGAGAAGAGGCCCACCAAACCATTATCATCGGCCACGCTTCATCACTCGATGCAAGGAAAACATGAGTGAAGGTTACTATTGAGAATCGACCATGTGTGGTGGAAGTTGATTCGGGATCATCCTTGTCGATGGTATCCTGGAAAACCCTCAAGCAACTGATCCCTGCCATCTCCCGCCAAGACCTCAGCACGCAGCGAATCATCCTGAAAGACTATCAGGGAAACAGAATCCCAGTTGTCATTTCCAGAAATGTCCAAGTATCATTCAAGGACCGCACAGCAACGCTTCCCTTAACTGTCGTCAATCGTGACCGACCCAGCTTGTTAGGGCTACAGTGGTTTGCCCCACTCGGAATTGAACTAGCTTGCATACACCATACCAGAAATGACGACTGGGAAGAGACTCTCATCCAGGAATTCCAGGACATGTTCACAGGAACATTAGGCAAGTACAAGGGGACCCCTATATCATTTAATCTCAGCCCCGATGTAGCTCCCATTCAGCTTAAACCCCGTCGAGTACCTTTTGCCTTAAAACCTAAAATCGACGAGCAGCTAGATAAACTGATAGCCCAGAGCGTGTTGGAACTGATTGACCACGCCCATTGGGAAACCCCAATAGTAACGCCCATGAAGCCAGATGGTTCGTTAAGAATTTGCGGGGACTATCGGGCCACCCTAAATCATGCTCTTCAACAGAGCGCTTATCCAGTACCGGTGGTTCAACACCTTCTTCATTCCCTGGGTGGTGGAAAAATATTTGTGAAACTGGACTTAGCTCAGGCATACCAGCAACTCCCTGTGGACGCAGCAACTGCAGAAGCCCAGACAATAGTTACACATAGAGGTGCCTTTAAGTGCAATAGACTCCAATTTGGAGTAAGCATGGCGCCGGGCATCTTCCAAAGTTTAATGGAGAGACTATTACAAGGCATAAAAGGCATCGTGCCTTATTTTGACGGCGTCCTAACAGCTGCCCCCACTAAAGAAGTATTAGGACAACGGCTCAGAAAAGTCCTGCAGAAATTCAAAGACGTGGGTCTTAAGGTAAAACGAGACAAGTGCCAACTTTGTACGGAGAGAGTGGAGTTCCTGGGATACCTTCTCGACAGACAGGGAATCCACCCCACCGAAAAAAACTAACCGATATAAAAAAAGCCCCGAGACCTAGGAATAAGACAGACCTTCAAGCCTTCCTGGGACTCATTAACTTTTATAACATTTACTTGCCCCAGAAGGCAACCGTAGCCGAACCCCTACATAGGCTCCTTGATAAAAAGGCTCCTTGGGTTTGGGGACAGCGTGAAGAGATAGCGTTCAAAGGGATAAAAGACCTT
This sequence comes from Hydrophis major, assembly GCA_033807585.1. Classification (NCBI taxonomy): domain Eukaryota; kingdom Metazoa; phylum Chordata; class Lepidosauria; order Squamata; family Elapidae; genus Hydrophis; species Hydrophis major. Next base: position 278,145,514 of record CM066329.1, read on the forward strand.
TTAACCTCCGATGCTGTATTAATGCAGTCCAACGAAACTCTCCCTTTGACGGTCACCTGTGATGCCTCACCATTTGGAGTAGGAGCCATCCTAAGCCACGTCCTCCCAAATGGAAATGAGGCACCCATTGCGTTCTTTTTGAGAACTTTGTCTAAAACCGAAAGGAACTATAGTCAACTTAACAAAGAGGCCCTCACTATTGTATCCACAATTAAATGTTTCCATGAATATGTATATGGGAGACCCTTTACCATAATTACAGACCACAAACCGTTACTTGGGATCTTGGCGGGAAACAAACTCGCCATATATTATCACCAAGAATGACACGTTTGTCAGAATTTTTAGCCGCCTACGATTACCGATTGCAAAATCGCCCGGAGAAAACCATTCCCCAGGCTGACGCTTTGAGCCGCTCGCCACTACCAGACATTATAGAGGACCCTGCTCCAACCGTAACCGTACTACAAATAGAAACCCTCAAATTGCTATCATTAACCGCTCGAGACATAGCTTTAGAGACAAAAAAGGACCCTATTTTGGCACAAGTCCTCAGCTGGGTAGAACGCGGTTGGCCGATCAGTGAAACTGATGACACGTTTAAACCATTTAAAAATCGTCAAACGGAACTATTCTCCCAGAAGGGTTGCATAGTATGGGGAGACAGAATCATAGTCCCGGAAAAGCTACAATATAGGGTATTGAAAATGCTGCACGAGGGACATCCAGGCATCGTGTGGATGAAGGCATTGGCCAGGAGTTACGCATGGTGGCCTGGTTTAGATAGACAAATAGAAACTTGGGTAGCAAAATGCAGTAAATGTCAGGAGACTCGCCCCGCTCCTCCAAAGACTCCCCCAACTCAGTGGGAAACGCCTCGAGGCCCATGGTCCCGTATCCACATCAATTTTGCAGGACCCACAAGAGGACACACTTTCCTCTTAACGGTGGATGCCTATTCAAACTGGCTTGAAGTCCAAAAAATGGAAAGCACCACCACAGATGCAGTCATTAAAAAACTGAATAAACTATTCACTACCCACGGACTTCCTGATATCCTCGTCTCAGATAATGGCCCCCAATTCACTGCTCTGCCATTCGAACAATACCTGGCTGATCGGGGCATCCACCATGCTTTAACATCGCCAGCTTACCCTGCAGCCAATGGTAGGGCTGAGCGAATGGTTCAATTTGTAAAACAGACCCTGCATAAAATGGACCATGGCGACATTGACAACAAAATAAACCGAATGCTTTTTATTCAACACATAACCCCAAACAGCACCACGAACAAAACCCCAGCAGAACTCCTGATGGGCCAGAAACTTCGCTCGCATCTTGATCGCCTCCACCCAAACTACATGCCAGAACAGCCCCCGGGATCCAGCAGTAAGTGTCGGGCATTCCAGGAAGGTGACCTCGTGTTTGCGAAAAACTTCTCGGGCAACCCATTGTGGGTCCCCGCTACCATAACGCAACTTACGGGACCCCGATCATATCATCTACAAACGGCAGATGGTAAGATGTGGAAATGCCACATAGACCAACTCCGTTCCCGATTAGCGCCGGAACCTCCAGCTGGGGAGGGGAAGGAACATGGAGGAGGATGAAGAAGAAATCAAAACCCAACAGCCCAGGGGATACTCACCATCCGAGAGAGAACCGAACTGGGGAGCGGCCTCGCCACGTGACAGCACTGCGACAGAGGCGGATCCAGGGAACCCAGAAGACAGCGCCACGAGGGCAACCCGGAACTACAGTCTTCACTATCCAGCCCAGCAGACAGCCCACCGGAGCCAGAACCAGAACCAGAACGAAACCCGGTGGAACAGCACAGGTTGAGCAGACAGGTGAAGCAGCCTGCCTATCTGCGTGAATACGTCACCCCACCCCTCAGACGGAACCAAGGGGGGAGAGGTGTTATGGATTAAACCATCGCAGCGATACAACCGAAACAGCTTCGTCTTACAACAGGCTTGTAATCCTGCAATTCTTATTGGCCCATGAATAGTGAGTCGTGATTGGTCAGGTTTGGCCAGTATGTTTGGCCAGTCTGATTGGCTGTAATCCTGCAATTCTTATTGGCCCGTGAATAGCGAGTCGTGATTGGTCAGGTTTGGCCAGTCTGATTGGCTGTCTGATTGGATGTTTGTGAAAGCGATAGACTCAGTTCATTGGTTGTTTAACAGCAGCAAGCTCTATAAAAGAGCTACTGCTGCCCAGGTTTTCGGCTCCAGTCTTTCTTGTTTAATAAAGAGTTGAAGTCACAGTCCGATGTCTCGTCTCCGTTCTTGCGCCCATGCCCAGGACTTAACAATAACAATTCTAAGTTGATAAGGTGCTTAACTCTGCATCCCTCCAGCACTGCCTGGTCTACAATCTTTCTCAAGAGCCTTCTATGCTAGAGAGGTTGTTTAAGTTTGATAAAGTTCCCATTTCTGTAAAAATTGTGGTGTTAATTACCAACCTTTTTACAGTCCAGTGCAACCACTTCTACGCATGACTGGCTGGCTTTGAAACCAGTGGTTGTGATCATCATTAGGATAATTGTTCAATCACTTTGCAGGGTATTTTTTATGAAATTGTTCTTGTTCTGATTCCCCTCTAATAACTGCTTAATCTCATTTGTTCTCTCCATTATTGCCCTCAGAATTGGTGGTCCAGGGTGACCTTTAATCTTTCCTGCACAATAGCATTGCAGAGAATGGAAATTAGGTAAAGATTTTTTAAAATTGAACAATATATTTTTCACTTAATTCATGCAAACTGTAATAACACAGCTAATGCAATTCTTCCATATTATTCAACCATCTGTTACATTAAAATGCATGATTCATTTTTAAAATGAATCACTCTGCAAACTTTCAGATTTTGCATCCTCCGTAGATTTTCTTAATCAGCATTTGTTTTGATATAAATACAGGCTTAAGTTCTTACTGTCATATCAAGTGTCCATCCTGCAGTTAACAACAAATTGCCGCCATGATGTTGAAATGTTAGGATATATGTGACAGTTTGACAAAGCTGAGATTTCTTTTCCGCTTGTGACATGATTTTATCCTGGAGTAAATAGTCAAATGTTCACATTATCTGTAAAATCGAGCTGGAGATTAACTCTGATGGGGTTAACAAGTAAAAGAGAAATGTAGGAAGCTGTTTATGCCTCACAGCAAATATTTGAACAGGGTCACTCCCTTGATGAAATTCACCACCCATTCCTGCTGTGAAGCAAATAATGCTTCAAGAGAGCTTCACATTTATGAGTCAATGCTTTACTATACTCAAAGCATCCTGAGATCATTCCTTCTTTTTTAAAAAAAGGTTTAGCCATCTCTCATAGTTCTGATTTAACCAGCGCAAATATAATTTCAGTTGAAATCTGTCTATGAAATGAACTCAGTGATATTGAAAAGATTTGGAGACATTAGCCGATTCTCCTGAATTATAATAGTGCAGTTAATAAATTTGGAATGTACCACAGAATAATAATGAAGAATAATCATGTAAGGAGAACAGATGAAGGTATGTTTCCTTCCCTCACCACACAACAAATTTTTTCACACAGGACTCTTTTGCATTTATTTGCATGGAACTTTATTTTACACCTCACTGCACTCTTTTTTCACTCCCATTTACCTTAGTTAATGTGCTTTGGTAGATATATTTGAATCTTCTTCATTGTCAAAGATACTCTGAGCAACACACATCTGGGTAATCTTCACAATATGCATGAGGCATATTTTAAAAACAGCTGGGCTGGAGCTATTTTTATTTATTTATTTATCAATCAAATTTATGTGGCCATCCAACTCACCGGAAAGTGACTGGGCAGTGTACAACGATCCAATAAAACCGTAAGTGTAAAACAATCATTACCTAGATCCATTATATAATAATTATTAAATACTGAAAACTATATTACTGTTCTACAATGCTTAAATAACTTTGGAATGAGGAACATCATATACTCAGGATTTCTCTAGGACATGCCTGATAAAAGAAATGATCAAGGATATTTAAAGATGGATGAATATGAAAAATAAAGCATATTTGACATCTTGTCCCTTCCAAGGTTATTCTTTCTGTAAGGTATTATGAGGGATTGTTAGCAAATGGGGAATAGTTTGCATATTTCTGGGTGATTTGTTGTAAAGTTTTTCATCTCTTGCCAAAAAACTTGCAAATTCATGTATGACATTATATATTTGCTGTATCTTCAACAGAATTATGATAAAATACACATACATAGGAATTCTTTTTCTTGAGGGAGAATTAATCCTAGGCAGGAAATATAATTAGAGTATATTGTTTCTTGTTTAAGAGGATATGCTACATTCAAATGTAAGCATTTAAAAAAAATATTGATCCCCAAAGTGCTATGGCAATATAGAAAATCAAGGCATTTATTGTAATATCAATGGAAATATAAATATAGTGGTAGACATTGATTCAAATTCCAGTCCCATGTATGCAATTCAAAAATAAATCTGGCTGAATCCCAAATTCAATGAAGATTATCTCAACATTAAGATGAAAAAAAAAATTTCAGCCCTGCTCTGAGATAATTAACTTGAATGACATGTATAATTCCTTACAAAAGCTAGAGGAATGGATGTATATGTTAAACCATGAATTTGATTCTCAGATTTGCCAGTTATTTGTTGAAGTAGAGAAAGATTGCAAATCCTATAGTAACTACACTAAACGTTTAAGTCTTCCAGAGTCGAAACCATATGATTGCTGATAAATGCTAGGCTTCTGGTATTGCAATGATGGTGGGTGTTTGTTCTTACAGTCTAACAAATTAGGAAATTACTTATTTTTAGAGAGAAAATTTGAAAACAGATTTTTTTGACGTTCTTTCCATATGTACATACGTAGCAGTAGCAAATGTTTTATTGTCATCTGGCAGATATTTTGTTATAATTTTGAAACAGGAAAATATTTTTACATCTTTAATATAGTTTTCCTTATATTTTTTAAAGACATGAGAATGTATGCCTTGGCTTGTCTATCTGAATGTACATAATAGAGTTGACATAGATTTATGTTTCATTCCTTGGAGGTGAATTCCACAAAAGAATTCAGACAATGAATTAATGAACTTTAGCATTACTGAAGAGAAATGTTTCCAAAACAGTGTCTTTCATCCAATGCAAAATATAGCTTGATGTATCTTTACCCATAAATTATAAGAAATAAGTGTGAAGTAAACTCTGAAAATGATTTAAAAAATAAGTTTCTGCTGTGTATTACAAAGTTTAACTGAATAGAGAAGATATAAGTACAGGTGTGTGTGCGTGTATGTATAGGTACAGGTAATACTAAACAGATAGTCCTTAACCTATGACCACTGTTCTGTCCTTAATTAACATACTCAAGATCCCCGCGCTTTGATTGGCCAAAGCGCGGGGCTCTCCAATTGGTCAGGCGAGCCGCGCCGATTGGCTCGCTAGGAATCTCCCGCAATTGGTCCATTCGGATCGCGGGAGATTCAAAGTGGTGCCATTGGCCGCGGCCGCGGCGGTGAAAGGAATAAAAGCCGTGGGCTTTTTTCCTTTCGCCAGTTCGGTTCCCACTTACTAATAAAGAGCTTGCACTAAAGTCACCGACTTCTGGCATCATTTCGCGGACACAACACTGGCGACGAAGGTGGGATCCAGACCCTGAACCGAACCACGTGTCCGACGGAAGCCAGACAAACCACTGAGATGGCGAAAATCGCACCACCCGCACCCTTCAACCCCGCCACCGAGGACTGGGAATCGTTCTCCGACCGATTCCGCATGTACCTCGAGTGCAGCGGCTTGAAGGATGCCACCGGCCCCATGAAGCGCGCCGTCTTCCTGACCCACTGCGGGACCGAGGTTTTCCAGATGGCCAAGGCGCTCGCCAAACCCGCCGATGCGACCGCGATGGACTGGGATGTCCTCGAACCCATACTTTGGCGGCACTACGCTCCCGAGGTACCCATCCTGATCCGGCGCAACGAGTTCTACCGGCGGGACCAGAGGTCGGGGGAGAGTTTCAGCGACTTCATCGCTGAGCTGCGGCGTCTAGGGGGGCTTTGCGAATTCGACAACCTAAACGACGCCCTGCGAGACCGGATCGTGCTCGGTTTGTGGAACCCCGTCCTCCAGAGCCGGCTGATGGCCAAGGGCAACATCAGCCTAGCAGACACCCTCACCGCAGCCGCAGCCACCAAAGCAACCTGAACTTCCGCCGACCGCATGCGCAGACCGAACACTGGGGACCGCAGCGCAAACAACAACCCGGCGAGGTCGACCGAGCCCCGACCCGAGACGACCACCCACCAGGGCGAGCTCCACTCGACATCGGGCACTTCCGATGACGAGGAGGACATTCATCGCCTCCAGACAGGCCGCGACCCACGAAGCCAGCAAGGTCGTAAGTCGAAGACCAACTGTACCAGTTGCGGCGGCGACCACCCCAGGTCGGAATGCCGGTTTTTCGAATCGATCTGCCGGCATTGCGACAAGAAGGGACACATCTCCCGTGTCTGCCGCCTGAAGAAAAATCGCAGCCCGGCACGATGGGACCAGAATGACCGGAGGAGAGAAGGCACACCACCCCGGACCAGAGATCGCCCCTCGGACAACCAATGGGACCGGAACGGGCAATCCTCGCGAGGCGGCGACAACCGGCGGAGAGAGGAGACCCACCAGACGGTCACCATCGGCCACGCCATCACCAACGACGCCCGGAAGGTCCACGTGGAGGTAGGCATCGAGGGCCAGCCATGCAAAATGGAGGTGGATTCCGGGTCCTACCTCTCCATGATTGCATGGCATGAAATAAAGCGCTTGGTGCTTACCCTCCAAAGGAGAAACGTAGACAGCCAGAGACTCATTGTAAAAGACTACCAGGGAAACCGCATCCTGGTAGTCGGAACCAAACACTTCAACATCACGTATAAGGGGCGCACCGAAAGACTTCCCCTGACAATCGTCGACCGCGACCGCCCAAGCCTACTGGGACTGCAATGGTTCGCCCCGCTCGACATCGCTCTCACGGGAGTCGTCCACGTCACCGACGACAGCTGGGAGCAGCAACTGGCCCGGGAGTTCCAAGAGGTCTTCGACGGAAACCTAGGCAAGTACCGAGGGCCCCTTATATCTTTCGACCTAGACCCTAACGTCCCCCCAAAACGCCTGAAACCAAGGCGGGTGCCATTCGCACTGAAACCCAAGATAGACGAGCAAATTGACAAGCTCGTCAAACAAGGGGTTCTACAGCCCATAGACCACGCCCGGTGGGAGACCCCCATAGTCACCCCGATCAAGCCCGATGGGTCGGTGAGGATCTGTGGGGACTATAAGGCCACCCTAAATGGCGCGCTGCAACAAAGTGCCTACCCCGTCCCAGTAGTGCAACACCTACTGCACTCACTGGGAGGGGGCAAGGTTTTCGCCAAGCTCGACCTCGCCCAGGCATACCAACAGTTGCCGGTCGATGAGCAAACGGCAGAAGCGCAGACCATAGTCACCCACCAGGGAGCATTCAAATGCAACCGACTCCAATTCGGAGTCAGCGTGGCACCGGGCATATTCCAAAGCCTAATGGAGAGACTATTGCAAGGTATCAAGGGGGTGGTACCTTACTTCGACGACGTCCTAGTGTCGGCAGCCAACCAAGCCGAACTAGAGGGTCGCCGAAGGGAGGTCCTAACCAAATTTAAAGAGACCGGACTAAAAGTCAAGAGGGAGAAATGCCAGCTATGCACGGAACGAGTACAATTCCTAGGCTACCTCCTAGACCGTCACGGCATTCACCCCACAAACAAAAAAATCAAGGACATCAAAGAAGCCCCCACACCCAAGTCAAAGAACTACAGGCATTCTTGGGATTACTGAACTTTTACAATGTTTTCCTGCCCCAAAAGGCGACGGCGGCGGAGCCTTTGCATAGGCTCCTGGACAAGGCGGCGACCTGGACTTGGGGGAAACGCGAGCAAGCCGCCTTCCAAAGAACGAAGGACCTCCTCACCTCGGACTCCGTCCTTATATAATTCAACGAGACCCTACCTCTGGCCGTCACATGCGACGCATCACCCTTCGGCGTCGGCGCTGTCCTCAGCCATACCCTTCCCGACGGAAAAGAAGCGCCCATCGCATTCTTTTCAAGGACCCTCACCAAACCAGAGCGGAACTATAGCCAACTGGACAAAGAGGCTCTGGCTATCGTTGCCACCGTAAAATGATTCCACGAGTATCTCTACGGCCGGACTTTCACTATCATAACGGATCACAAGCCACTGCTGGGAATCCTTGCAGGAAACCAGACCACCCCGAACATTCTGTCTCCCTGAATAACAAAGTGGTCCGAGTTCCTGGCAGCCAACAACTACGAACTCATACACAGACCGGGTAAGACGATCTCCCATGCAGATGCCTTAAGCCGCTCGCCGCTACCGGAACCCGACACCGACCCAGCACCCACGACGACCACCCTCAGCATAGAGACTCTACCCAACCTGCCCATAACCGCGTCAGACATTGCCCGAGAGACTAATAAAGACAAACGTCTGGCGCGGGTGTTGCATTGGGTGGAGAAAGGGTGGCCGGAAAGGGACAACGACGAGTCCATCAAAACGTTCCGGAACCGCCAAACGGAACTCTCCTTATTAAAAGGGTGCATACTATGGGGGGATAGGGTGGTCATTCCGGCGAAGCTACAGGGGAAGGTTCTGGAACTGCTACACGAGGGGCACCCTGGCATCGTTAGGACTAAAGCCCTGGCCAGAAGTTACGCTTGGTGGCCAGGGATGGACAAACAAATAGAGGCCTGGGTAGCTAAGTGCCAACGATGCCAGGAAACTAGGCCAAGCCCACCCACAGCACCCGTCCTAGAGTGGGAAACCCCAAGGGGACCTTGGTCTAGGATCCATATAGACTTCGCCGGGCCCACAAAAGGACACACCTTCCTCATAACAGTTGACGCTTACTCCAACTGGCTGGAGGTAAGCAACATGAAGACGACAACCACGGAGGCCGTGATCAAGGAACTCTGCAAACTCTTTGCAACGCACGGCCTCCCAGACGTCGTTGTCTCCGACAACGGGCCCCAGTTCACCTCGTTGGAATTTGAAAAATTCCTAGCGGAAAGGGGCATCTGCCACGCGCTGACAGCACCGGCGCACCCGGCGGCGAACGGTCGGGCGGAACGGATGGTCCAATTCACTAAAAAGACCATCCGGAAAATAGACCACGGGGAGATCCAGGAGAAAATAAACAAACTACTCTTCACCCAACACATAACCCCAAATACCACAACCAATAAAAGCCCAGCCGAACTATTAATGGGCCCCCAGACTCAAACAGCAAACACCGAACCTTCGCACCCGGCGACCCCGTATATGCAAAAAACCTGACGGGAGACCCACTATGGATTCCAGCCGTCATCACGCAAACAACAGGCCCACACTTGTACCGGCTACAAACAGTAGACGGACGAGCGTGGAAACGCCACATCGACCAACTAAGGTCGAGGACTACCAACCAACAAACCACCGACGCACAAACAGGCGAAACCAACCCCCACAACACAAACCAAGGGGGGAGGGAATACCCAGGGGACCAAAACCAAAGAAGAATAAACCAGCAGTACTCACCGGAAAGCAGCCATCACGACCCCGCGCCAGGAAGAAACAGCCAGGCCAGCTCGACCGACCCGGAAAGACCGAGCGGGAGCGGCGGAACCCGCAGCTCAACCAATCCGGAAGGCCCAGGAGGGAGCTACGGAGAAAGGACCGGCCCGATCGACCAGCCGGTTCCCATGACGGCAGCAGGAGCAGCAGAGATCCCGACCGAACCAGCCGGGATCCAGCCAACAACTGAGTTGCGCAGGTCAAGTCGGCCCAGACAGAGCCCCGCCTACCTACGTGACTACGCAACGTAAGGACTGAACCAAGAGGGGAGGGGTGTTCTGTCCTTAATTAACATACTCGAGATCCCCGCGCTTTGATTGGCCAAAGCGCGGGGCTCTCCGATTGGTCAGGCGAGCCGCGCCGATTGTCTCGCTAGGAATCTCCTGCGATTGGTCCATTCGGATCGCGGGAGATTCAAAGCGGTGCCATTGGCCGCGGCCGCCACAACTGAGTTCAAAATTTCTGCTGCTAAGTGAAACATTTGTTAAGTGAATTTTGCTCCATTTTACGACTTTTCTTACTTCAGTTGCTAAGTGAATCATGGCAGTTCAGTTAGCAACATGGTTGTTAAGTGAATCTGGCTTCTCCATTGACTTTGCTTCATCAGAAGGTCATAAATCACATGACTCTGGGACAGTGCAGCTATCATAAATATGAATCAGTTGCCAACTGCCTGAATTTTGATCACATGACCATGGGGATATGCTGCAAATGCAACAGTCATAAGTAAAAAATGGTCATGTCACTTTTTTTCAGTGCCATTGCAACTTCAAACGATCATTAAATAAATCTACTACTGATAGTAAGGTAGTTACTATTATCTGTAATAGGTAATTACTAATACCTATAGTAGGATTGAAATAGTCACAGGCATTTGGACAAATATTCCTATTTGCCCTCTCTTTTCATATGATGCATTTGGTGCTGATGGTAGTGGTAGAATTAAGCTCTCTCCAGGATTTTAATTTTGGGGAGAATTTTACTATACACTTGTGGCCCTTTGGTAAGAGAAAATTGTAATTTCATGTTTAGATTTAAGAGCCCTTTTATTTAGATTCCTTGGGTGTTCAGATAGTTTTTATTTGCCCTGTCCATTAAATAATAATGATAAATTGATTTCTCTTAAAAGTAACAATTTTGTGTTGTTCATTTTATTGACTGTATTTTTATTGCTCAATGACCAAAATAAAGTTCTCTCTCTCTCCGAACAGTTCACCAAGGAAAATCTGTGCCTCGGCTTTAGAGACCAAGTAGTTATTGTTCAATTGCTGGAAACAGGTGGACGACTATTAGCAAAGGGAACCCAACTGAGTTAAAATTATTTACTTTGACCCGATAGGTCAGCCATAAGCAATTCACCAGCTCTGGCTATATGTCTCAGGAAAGAATTAAATTTAGCAATCCATTTAGCATTTCCCCTCTAGTTTGGTTTTTCTGGATCTGTTCAATTTAACACATTCCCACTTAACTCTGTCTTTGGTCATGCTGGCTGTAATCCCAACCCCACATACAAGAGACCAGTTTCGGGAAGGCCATGGGATATATAAGAAACTTATTTATGGGGACCACCAAGCAGTAAAATGACAGCAAGAACTCTTCAAAGAAGTGGAAGGAAATGGACAATTGCATTTACCTCCTGACGTCTTCAAACGGCATTCCCGTTTTTTACGGAGTACTTAATCTTTCACCGCTTTTCACAGCCATGAAGTTATTTTTTTTCCTAGAATCAGATACAAAGCCACTTAAAAGATCACCAGGAAAGATATTTTTCTTGGGCAGAAAAAGAAACACACACATCTACACACCTAAAGATAATTCTTTCAATTTGTAAGGTAGCAGGATGAAGAAACTTTAAACGTTTAGATGGGGCCAGGAGCCCTTTCAGCCACCTAATTCTTAAATTTTCTGGTGCTGTGTGCTAGATACAGGTAGTCCTTGACTTATGACCTCAGATGAGCCCCAAATTTATGTTGCTAAGTGAAACATTTGTTAAGTGAGTTTTACACATTTTACAACCTTTCTTGTCTCAGTTGTTAAGTGAATCTGGCTTCCCCCATTGACTTTGCTGACCCCAGGACACTGCAACCATCATAAATATGAGTCAATTGCCAAGCAGCTGAATTTTGATCACATGACCATGAGGATACCACAATGATCATAAGTGTAAAAACTGGTCATAAGTCACCATTTTCAATGCCGTTATAACTTTGAATGGTCACTAAATGAACTGTTGTAAGTCAAGGACTACTTGTACTTTAAATAATACTTTAAACTATTACTTGAGTTGCTTTGCCCCATTTCTTCCTTTTTTAAAAAAATCCTCCACTTGCTGATTAAGAACAGTGTTTATGCTTGTTAATACCCTGTTTCTCCAAAAATATGACCTACCCTGAAAGTAAGTCCTAGCTTGATTTTTACACATGCACCCAATATAAGCCCTAATTAAGATCCTGTAGGTAAAAATTAAGCTAGGGTGGAGATAGGGGGGTAGAGCTGCCCTACTACAGTTATACCCAGGCTTCGCACACTCTGACATCCACTTCGCTGGCCCATTTCTTCTGCAACCAGCAAGGCTTTCCTGAAGGCTTCTGTAGCTGATAACAAAGCTCCGGATCAATCCGGCTGCAGAGGCCTTCAGGAAAGCCTTGCCAGCCTCAGAAGAGGAAGTTTCTGAAGGCCTCTGACAGCAAAAAGGAGGCCGGGTGATGCTTGCAAGTGAGATTAGTCAGTGGATGACACATCCCCCCAAAATAAGACCTGGTGCCTTTTTTGGTGGCAAAAAAAAATTATAAAACAGGGTCTTATTTTGGGGGGAAACATGGTAAGATGCCATTCCTACAAAGTATAGCAAGGTAACCACTCTCCTGCAAGTATCACATTGAATATCATACTTGCTTTCTAATTTTCATAGATCCATTGGGTTACAAGGGCCATTCATGTGATCAAATCCAAACTCTTCAGGAACTCAAATTAAAAATGTCCATGACAAATGGCTGACTAGCTTTTTGCTTGAGCAGATTCCATAAAGAAGAGATCACAACTCTCCCTAGATAACTGATTCCACTCTTGAACTATTGTTATTGTAAGCAATCCTGTTTTTTAAATAAAAATGTAATATTTTTCTTCATTAAATCCATTATTCTATGTCTTACACTCTGGAATGATGGTTGTCTTGAACTTTTCGATGATAACTTTTCAAAAATTGTGTTTCTTTCTGAAAGTTAAACATGTATGTCTTTCATTCTCTCTTCATGGGACTTCACAGGACTTATCATCTTGGTTGCAATTCCTTGAGCTTGTGCAGCTTTTTCTGATTCTTGAAATATGGTGCCCAGAATCAAACAGGGTACACAAAGTGAATATCTGCCAAATCCGACTAAGTAAAAGAATTATTTTTTGTGATTTCGAGACTATATTTTTCTTGATATAGCCTAAAACCTGAATCTGCAGCCATATTATCCCACTGACTAATGAAGCGGGATGGCTAATGTGGTTAGGACACTGTGTTGGAAGTTAATAAGCCTGTGTTCAAGACTCGTGCTACTGTTTGGTGGGGTGAGCTCTGGTCACACGCTCCAGCTCCTTCATGGGAATATGACAGGAGCCCCCATGGATGTCTCCCCGGCAGTAGTGATGTCACCAGCTAACTCTTTCAACCCAGAAGTGTCTTAAACAGTGCCTCTGACAGAAATGAGAACAGATTGTAGTCCGGTATTAACCTGAGATTATTTGATTATTCGTTGTTGGTAACCAGCTGCCAATCAGCAATAGAACAATTAATAGCCATCATGTACCTTGAGGCAGAAAAGCATTTATCATTGACAAGAATGAATGGATTTGATTTCTTCTACATTAACTGAATGAACTTCAGCAGAAGGAACTTTCCCAGAATTGAGATGCTTAAGAGCTACAGGTTTCCTAATGGCTAAGCAGTGATGGGCTGCTACCGGTTTGGACCGGTTCTAGCAACCCGGTACGACTTGTTCAGAGTTTTGCAGCGTTAATTCAGTGCCAGAAAAATAAACTGATGGTTGATGCTTCATTTAACATCTTTATAGTTGTAGATTCTTCAACATGGAGCAAACTCAAACAGAAGTAAACATTTTGCAACCAATTTCAGCAGCAACTCAGGAGCTCAGAAACAGACATCAGTTTCACTTTAGTTCAGCAGGCAAGCAGAGGAGAGAAGCAGTTTCATTTCAATAGATAGTGTTATGTATGTAAATAGTTAAAATAAAAGCGAGCTTGGGATAAAGTGCAGGGTTCTGGCCCTGCACTTCTGATTGGTTGTTAAGCGGTTCGATCAGATTGGTTGGGTTCAGAGAATCCGATTGGCCCTTAACGAAGGACTCTTATTGGTTTTGGAGCTAGCGTCTTACAGCTCCCTATTGGTTATTTCGCATTAAGGTTGCCTATATAAGGCAGAGTTGTTGTTATTAAAGTCTTAAGTCACTATGTAATAAAGAGCTGAAAGTTCACCAACTAAGACTGTCTCCATTCATTTCACCCATGCCTGAAACTATATCACTGGTGACGAGGATGGGATTTGGAGACATCTGATCTAAAGGAACTTGGAAGAAAAACAGAGCATGTGTTAAGACGACGCCACCAACGGAAACCATGTCCAGTGGCATCGTACCACCCGCTCCGTTCAATCCGAACCAAGAGGATTGGGAATCCTACATGGATCGCTTCCAAATGTTCCTCGAAACAAACAGCCTGAAGGACGCCACACCAGCCAAGAAGCGGGTGCTGTTCCTGATGTACTGTGGCCCGGCTGTCTTTAAAATGGTGAAAGCACTCGCGAAACCTCGAGAAGTGAAAGCAATGAGCTGGGACGACCTCGAACCTCTCCTGAGAGACCATTACGCACCAACCATACCTACACTCGTGAGACGCCATGAGTTCTATCAAAGAAGCCAGCGAAAAGGAGAGAGCGTGGCCAATTTCGTGGCAGACATCCGAAATTTAGGAGGCCTCTGCGGGTTCGCCAATTTAGAAGAAGCACTGAGAGACCGAGTAATTCTGGGATTAGATGCGCTAGGCGTGCAAAGCAAGCTGATGGCAAAAGGCAACATTGGCCTTGCTGATGCCATCGCCGAAGCCACTGCTGCTGAGGCGACCAAAAAGTCCGCGGCACAACTACAGCGAAGCCGAAACCCAACAACCCCACCGACAGGCGACATTTTATCCAAGTCAGAAGAGCAGCTTGTTACGACGCACCACGAGGACCTCTCTTCGTCGTCAGACAGCGACGAAGAAGGGGTCCATCGACTGCGGTCTGATCGGGATCCTCGCTCTAAACCCTCACGCCCTTGCGCTGGTTGTGGGGCAAACCACCCCAGGGCAGACTGCAAATTCCGTGACGCGCTCTGCCATGAGTGCGGAAAACGAGGCCACATCAGTCGAGTCTGTCGCAGTTTACCAGGACCAAGTCAGGCCTCAAGGGGAACCAACTTTCGCCAATTGGCAGGAAACCGTCCTGTAAGGCGAGATCCAGCAAACCACTCCTACAGATATCGAGCGTTGCAGAAAGAAGAGGCTCACCATACTATCACTATAGGTCACGCCTCAGCCATGGACGCTAAGAAGATTCGAGTTACAGTAGCCATAGAGAACCAACCTTGCCACATGGAGGTCGAGTCGGGATCGTCCCTCTCGATGGTGTTGTGGAAGACATTAAAGCAACTAATTCCTACCATCCAACACCAAGACCTTCGAATGCAACGTCTCATTCTTAAAGACTACCAAGGGAATCGGATCCCTGTGGTTGGGTCTTGTCGAGTCCGCATCTCGTTTAAAAAGCATACGGCATACTTACCTCTAACGATCATCGATAGGGACAGTCCTAGTTTGTTGGGCCTCCAATGGTTTGCGCCACTCGGCATCGAAGTAGCCGGCGTAAACCGAGTCGGTGATTGCGAGTGGGAGGAGGACCTTATTTCTGAATTCAGCGATGTCTTGGCAGATCATCTGGGCGAGTATAAGGGGACCCCAATTTTGTTTAGCCTCGACCCTAAGGTCGCCCCGATCGTTTAAAGCCCTGTCGAGTTCTGTTCGCCCTTAAGGCCAAAATAGATGAACAACTTGACAAACTAATTAAACAAGGGGTACTGCAACCCATTGATCATTCTCCATGGGAAACTCCTATTGTAACCCCCATTAAGCCAGATGGGTCAATCCGAATCTGTGGGGACTACCGGGCCACTCTAAACCACGCCCTCCAGCAGAACGCGTACCCAGTGCCAGTGGTGCAGCACCTCCTTCATTCCCTGGGAGGCGGAAAGGTTTTTGCTAAGTTAGATTTAGCTCAAGCCTATCAACAATTGCCCGTGGACGATAAAACAGCCCAAGCTCAAACGATAGTAACGTACAGAGGTGCTTTTAAATGTACCCGATTGCAATTCGGGGTAAGTGTAGCCCTGGGAATATTCCAAAGTTTAATGGAACGATTATTGCAGGGAATCAAGGGCGTGGTTCCGTATTTTGATGACGTGTTAATTGCAGCTCCTAGTAAAAAAATTCTGCAGAATCATTTAAAATGTGTTCTTAAAAAATTCCAAGAAGCGGGACTGAAAGTAAAAAGGGATAAATGTCATCTGTATACCGACAGTGTTGAATTTCTAGGTTATCGCATTGAAAGCGAGCTTGGGGTAAAGTGCAGGGTTCTGGCCCTGCACTTCTGATTGGTTGTTAAGCGGCTCGATCGGATTGGTTGGTTTCAGAGAATCTGATTGGCCCTTAACAAAGGACTCTTATTGGTTTTGGAGCTAGCGTCTTACAGCTCCCTATTGGTTATTTCGCATTGAGGTTGCCTATATAAGGCAGAGTTGTTGTTATTAAAGTCTTAAGTCACTATGTAATAAAGAGCTGAAAGTTCACCAACTAAGACTGTCTCCATTCATTTCACCCATGCCTGAAACTATATCAGATAGACTCAGAGCTTAACATAGCTTCAGAGTTGCAGAGCTTAACATAGAGTCACGCCTAGGCTACTTCTTGTTTCAGTTTCCAAAACAGTCCTCATTGGCTGGCTTAGTTGCTATGCCTATTCATTGGCTGACCTTGTTACCATGCTCTATTCCAGTTCATGAATATACTCTGACATGACTGACAGTCAGCTGGCCCCACCCACCTGCACCCGCCCTATCCAGTCTTACATTTCCTTCTTTTGCAGCTCAGCTGATTCACGCAGAAAGTGGATTACTGTGTCTCAGCTGTTCTACTTGGGAAGTCTAGAAGGTGAGCTGGAGAGGTTCAAATTGGTGTTTATTGAATGCATGCGCAAAGTGTGCACCTACAGAACCGGTTGTTAAACCAATTGCAGCCCACCACTAGAGCTAAGTCTGCACATAGCATTTCTGCTCTAATATCAACTAGCAGAGGTGTTCCTTTCTGAAGCCCAGTGATCAAATGAAAACCAAACATAACAGATTCTTGCCTTTCTTACTAGGACTACACTGCAAGGCCTTTCCTGTAGAGCAGAGATAGGGAACAATGGCCCGTTTAGGACTTGTGGAATTCTGGGAGTTGAAGTCCACAAGTCATAAAGCGCCCATCATTCCCTACCCTTGCTGTAGTAGAATATCTAAGAAACCTGCACTTTTTTCTTTTTTTTTGCATTTTCAGAGCATTTAACACTACTGTAATTTTCGATTACAGTAACTTTCGACAGGTAGTAAATTATTTTTATTATATTTGTTGTTATGAATCGTGCAGTCTTGAGAAATTGCTGCCTGGAAAACTGAGTTCCTGGGATCCCAGAAGAAGAGGAAAATGAGGATTTGCTCATGTTATGCCTGCTTTGGAGGTCACTAAGAAGAATACAAAATATGCACACACAGCACTTCGTCAATACTACATGTGTACATGTTTAATATTCTTTTTAGTGACCTGCAGAATGGGGCATATGTCAATGTGATCCAGGTAACATCAGGTGAGCAAACCTTTCTTTTTATACTCTTTCTCCTCTCCCCAAGGAAGACAAGTACTGGCACATTTCCTACCTCCTAGAAGATAACAAGATCATTTTATCTATAATGTAGCCTAATTTTGTCTCACTGCCAGGCAGCAAATATTGTCCAATAAAACTGCTTTATTTATACCTTCAAAACTTTATCCTTTCCCTCCCTCCTTTTTCTTTTCAACTTTATAAAATTGCTATTTTTATGAGCTATGTAGAGTTTTACGTACTGTGCAGCAATGCACATATGTAGGTCAAAGACATTAAGTTTACTAACCTATCCTCTGGGATCCACTAATATTTGACCCGCATTTGCAGTTTCCCAAATATTAAATGCATATCTATAATTATTTCTGATGAAATATTCTTCTGTTCTTTCTCGTGAGATTTAACGGCATCCACTGCAGAAAAGTGCTTTGTCTATTTTCTGGAGGTCACCTACTTGATCTTGCAAAGGTTTTTGAAGCCATTATCCATTTGTTTTTGAAGTTCTTTGCAAAACTGTCAGAAAAGAGGCTGCTTTCTTGTCTAGAGAATAACACTTCCACCATTCCAGTTTTTTTTTTAGAAGCAGAAGGAATCATGTTCACAGAATTAGTAGAGGAACTGGTTGAAGAAGATGAAGAGATGGCTATGGAAATTCTCTGTCATCCAGATAGTAGTTGTCCCAAAAAGTGCTTTTTCAAGAGGCACTGGGCTTTCTTGTTTTGCTTTGAAGACGTTTTGATCCCAAAAGCTTCTTCAACTCTGACAGGGTGGTAGGGAATGGAAGGATCAGAGCTGAAGAAACTTCTTGGATGAGAAACAAAATGTTTTCAAAGAAAAACAAAGTCCAGTTGCCTACTGAAAAAAGCACCTTTGGGACAAGATGAAGAGAGGGTTTTAAAAGTGGCCCAACAAAACTTTGTCTTCAAGCTGCTCCAGGTTGCCCTTCATCAATGTTCATTATAAGAACTATTTGGGGGGGCGGGGGGGGGACTGAGAAATATAGTCCTCAATTTAAAACCACAATTGAGCCCAAAATTTCTATTGCTAAGTGAGACATTTGTCAGGTGAGCGTTGCCCCGCTTTGCAATCTTTCATGCCACAATTGTTAACTGAACCACTGCAGTTGTTAAGTCTGTAACACCGTTGTTAAGTGAATCTGGCTTCCCCATTAATTTTGCTTGTCAGAAAGTCACAAAAGGCGATCACATAATCAGTTGCCAAATGCCAAATTTTGATCACATGACCATGGAGATGCTGCAGTAGTTGTAAGGGTGAAAAGGGGTCATGTTGCTTTTTTCAGTGCCATTATAACTTCAAACGTTTACTATATGAACTGTTGTAAGTACATGTAAATTTCATTCAGCAAACAAAAACCTGGGAAGGGAGAGTTCAAGGTTTACACATCCATCTTGACTAAATGCTTGCCACACTTCACCAAATAATATTGGGGGAGAGAGGGCGGCTGGATATCTTCCAAAATATATAGAGAGAATAATTAGCAACACTTCTATGTAGAGATACTTATGAATAAGCATTATTGCACACATATCAGATTATTGTTTTGGTAGAAAAACATTCTCCTTGAAATTTGACATTGGTGATCGATCAGGAGAAGAAACCATTTTACAGAAATGATAGAGGGGAGATCAAGGCCACAATTTTGGAAGAAAAAGACACAATACCTTTCACTGTATCATATATCCTGGCGCAAATTACCCTTTTGTTTGTGTTCTGGGTTAAAGCCATAGATACTATTCCTCTTCATCCAGTATCACAATTCTTAATCAAATAATCAAAATCATAATTCTTTACCTCAGTAGGAACCTTCAATATATGACCTTAAACATCAACTCAATCACTCCTTCAATTCAATTCAATCTTTATTATGGTCCGCAGACCAGCACAAAAAAAATTTAAATATCTAAACTAATCTAAATAGAACCAAACAGAACAAGGCATTGTGATATATTACAATTGATGGTGAAATCAATAGGTGACCAAAGTTTGCCCAGTTTTATAGACAGTAACAAAATTTAGCTTTGTGTCTGAGGAACTGAATCATACTCATGTGATAATAATAGTTTTACATAAAAGTGATAATAGTTTCCAGGATATTTAGCCAGGTAAGGTGTTACAAGGCTTAGAGTCCCTATAGTGGCAGCCATACAACAGGACATGAGGAGTCAATCAATCATTCAATTACTGTTGTTAATTAATGCATGCTTAAAAAAATAGGGCATAGTCCAGGGGTGGGCTACTACTGGTTTGCACTGGTTTGAGTAAACTGGATGTTAATTTTACATCTGGTTCACCAAGCTGATAGTTGCAACAACTGAGTGGCCCCACCCACCCTGCTCCAACCCTCTCAAGATGCTCCACGTGGCCCATTTTGGATCCCAGGTAAGTTCAGGGCCTGCGCAGAGGCTTGGGGAGGGGGAAAAACAGGCCTCCCAGAGGCTCTGGAAGGCCGGAAATGGGCCGGTTTCTGGCCTCTGGAGCCTGGGAAGGCTGTTTTTGTCCTCTTGGAGGTTTGAGGAAAGCCTCCAGAGCCCAGGGAGGGTGAAAATGCCCCACCTCCTGCTGTGGTGCAGGAGGCTGAATAGACTATACCCACCATGGTCACGCCCACCCAGCAACCGGGCACAGAACCGCTTGCTAAATTTTTTGAAGCCCACCCCAGGCATACTCTGATCCAGAACATAGATGTCTACAATTCCATCACCTGAGTTTATCATCTCTCATCCCTTGTACCAGAAAATTACAGAAACCTGTAAAAAAAACTCTGCCATGAACAGCCATAAGCGAGAACATTCCAGCCTGAGATGGACAGGAAATAGGTTTGCTTAAGTGCAGAAAGACAAGGCCACCTTTCCTAACCTCTTCCCGTATTTGCAGTTTTGCTGCAGCTTCCTTTTATGATAAAAAGGAAAAGAACAGAATTCCTCCCTTTTGGCAGATGGGCCTTTTTTTCCCCCCCGCCAGAGATGAGCTCTGCTCTTAAGCTAATGGGAGATTACAACAGGGCTGCCAACCTTGAGTGATAGTTCGGAGTGAGACACTGCGAGGGAGCGGAGCGACCAAGCCTGAGGGAGCGAAGCGACCAAGTCCGAGGGAGCGAAGCAACCGAGGGGGGGATGGTGTGGAAGGGGGGTGTCCCCCCTTCCACGGTAGGGAGCTTTGACAATTTTACATTTTAAATGGTGCAATCTGATGCATACTTTAGTCATGATTTGGACATATACATACATACATACATTTTAACCCATAGGCATAAGAAAAAAAATGAGGACACATATTACAAAAACACATTTTTCTTCAGTGAGGGAACTTGACTATGAAAACCAATGAGACATAGCATAGGCCTTTTAGTTTCATAAAAGGTTTGAAAAAATAATTGGGTAATTATTTGAAATGGACTGTGATGTTTCTTTGTCATATATGTATGTGTATGTGGGTATATGCGGGTATATGCATAATGGTTATATTTTGAGAACTGAATGCAACGAAATTTTGTTTTAATGTATGCTGATTAGTGTACATTTAAAGTGACAATAGTTTTCTGTTCTGTTCTATTCCAGTTCCATTCCAATTTATTCCATTCCATTCCAGTTTCATTCCAATTCTATTCCATTCTAACTTTTGAATAGCTGATGCAGCTTGCATAAAAAGGGCAAAAGGAAAAATAAACCAGGGAACACTTCACCAATGCCCTTAGTACAATCGAAAAACAAATATATTTTTATCGGCGAGGCGAGCGGCTGCTCGGAGCCACCGATCCCCTGAAAAATCACATCTAAAGCAAAATTAGAGGCAAGGAGCTACGGTTTTTGAAGGGTTAAAATTCAGATTAGTTTGCTAGGGAGGTGTGGCCGCAGGGGAAAGAGACGGGGAGGGGAGTTTCTTTCTGTTAAACCCGCCGTTCTTCGGCAAATTTGCAAGTGGATTAGCCTGCTTTAAATTGCAAATCTAAGATGAATTAGAAATAAAATTTGGGGTGGAGGAGGTCTTATTCCACAAGCGCGCCTTTATTCGAGGCTGGAATTCCCATTGCAAGGAAGATCTCTTGGGCCTTTAGCGTGAGATTTCGTTTATCAGAGTGAGACAGTCAAAATTGGTTGAATTGCGTGAGTCTCACTCTGATTGCGTGAGAGTTGGCAGCACTGGATTACAATACAGTATTATATATAAAGTGTCTCTTCCAAAGCTCTGAGTTCAACTTCTTAACTGTGTGACTGTCGTAGTGTAAATAACCTGAAGATAAGGTTGCATTGATGTGCAAACTTTTCTGATGAATTTAAAAAAAAAAATAGCAAATTTTCCAGAAAAGGCAGAGACACAGATTATTTTACCAGAATATAACAGAAAGCATACAGCAGTCTTCTCCAACTCCAAAATGCATTTAAAGTACAGATAATCTGTTTACAGCCATTCATTTAGTATTTGTTCAAATTTACAACAGCACTGGCCTTATGACCATTTTTCACACCTAATGACTATTGCAACGCCCTCATGGTCAAATTATCAAAATTTGGATGCTTGGCAATATTCACATATTTATGAATAAATGAATGTTGGCACAATGGTTAGAGTGCAGTACTGCAGGCTACTTTGGCTGCCTGCCAGCTGCCTGCAATTTGGCAGTTCAAATCTCATTGGGCTCAAGGTTGACTCAACTTTCCATCCTTCCAAGGTAGGTAAAAAGAGGATCCAGATTGTTGGGGGTGATAGGCTGACTCTGTAAACCGCTTAGAGAATGCTGTAAAGCACTATAAAGCCGTCTCTAAATCTATGTGCTATTGCTATGACAGTGGCAATGTCCCGGGGTCATATGATCACCATTTGTGACCTTTTGACAAGCAAAGTCAATGGGGAAGCCAGATTTATTTAGCAACCGCGATGCAATGATTCACTTAGCAAGAAAAGTTGCAAAACGGGACCAAACTGACTTAACAATTGTCTCGCTTAACAACAGAAATGGGGCAGGGGCAATTGTTATTGCAAATCGGGGAATAACCTGTATAATTTCCAGCATGTGAGCTTACAGTGCCAATATACCTAGAGAGTATAGTGGTTCTGGTGATAATGGTTGTAATGGAAGATGTTTTCCCGCTGGTTGATGACATTGGGAAGCAGAGAGAAAAGAAAGCTGAGGGAATAACTAATTACAGGAAGTCCTTGACTTACAACAAACAGTTCATTTAGTGACTGTTTGAAGTTACAACAGCACTGGAAAAAGTGACACTTATGACCATTGCAGTGTTCCCATGGTCATGTGATTTACAACTGAACTGTCTCGCTTAGCAATGGAAATTTTGGGCTCAATGGTAGTCATAAATCAAGGACTACCTGTATTCTAAAAGGGATACATTTTTAGTTTTGAGTTGACTTGCTATATGTATTATTATGCTACCAATCTACAAGGTTTTTCAGGGCAATTTTGTATGTGAATTAGCACCGGTGGGAAAGAGGAGTTAGAGATAAAACAAATGACGTGATCTATGTCTTTTATGTCTGTAAATAAAAGGATCGAAGATTGTAAGATTGAATTAAATAAATATTTCCCAAAGCCTGCCAAGATAATAACAAAAGAAGAAAATATTTTGGGTAATAATTCAAGAGGGAAATAAAAGACCATCGGGGATGGGTTTGGGCACTCTTTCATATTTCAATACAGGCACACAGCCAGGAATTTGGCTGAGAGAAAGCTTAAGGGTGTGAGGAATCATCATAGAACAGCTGGAACATAAATATACTTTACAATGCTGAAATGGGTGTAATTGTATTATTTCCTACCGGACCATTTGGTAGAAGGCTGCAGGCAAACTTGGTCTTTATTTCAGCACAATTATTAAAAAAAAAAATGAGAGATTTATGACAACCACGGCTTTTGCCACCGAATGAAAAATAATAGTTTGAAAGCTGAAATGTTCTCAGGGGAGGACCTGATATATTCTTGAAGAAACCTACTGTTTCAGTGGGGAAAATGGGATGGAGCTTGAAGGAAGGCTGATGCTATGGCTCCTTTCCAGATCAATCATTGTTACATTTTGAAAGGTAGTCCCATCTGAAAATCTTGGTTATGATTGTTTCCTATTTTGTACTGCTGAAGCTCCCATGCTGCCTTTCTTCTGAAGACCTTGGTCTTCCCTATATGATAGTCAGGTGAGCTAGATTAAACCATCACAACAATTGGGGTCAAGCAAACTAAAGTGAAAGATGATAACTGATGGATACAAAAGAGATTGGAGGTCAATGTATTGCAAAGGTTTCTATAACATATATATTCAGTAGATGTACAAGTATTTTACTATCTTCCCAACCACAGAAGGAGTGAGAATTTCTTATGTCCACAATCTATTAAGAAAGTTACCCAGACAGTAAGGTTTTGTTCTGATTTCTAGTAATGACTGTAATATTGTCCTGGTAATTACAAAACAATTTTCTTGTGATCTTCTTGGGGATTAGATTCAGAGATTCAGGAAAATCTCTGATTTGTGGTTTGATGGATCTTCCTTTTCCCCCTTTCTAAAGATAAAAATAGGAAACAGTTTGGAACCTTGCAAAAACCCAGCTCCTTTAATTATTGAAATATAGGTACTTTCTATGCATTCCTGCAAAGCTTTGCAAAGCATTCCTGTAAATGCTTTGCGAAGCTTTGATTAATACATTTCCAGGCTTGCCAAGGTTGTCTGGGTTGAAAACTTCTAGGAAAAAAAATGGTAATATAATAGCCTTTTAACATGATGAAACACATTGACCAGCTGGTCACAGGACAGGTTACATGCAATAACCAGCCAGTCAAATGTCACATCACACAGCTTGACCTGCCAGTCATATGACCCACTGATGACATGACCACATGAGATCAATAAAAGCAGTGAAGATCCGGAACAAGACACTTTAACTGAAGTCGTGATGAGGATGTTACCTAGAACATGGTGTGACCAAAATGTTTAGAAGCTAAATAGCAAGCTCAAAGAACAAACCACTTGAGCTACGAATATTTTCATTCCTAACATATTTTAATTATTTTATCACTAGAATACTCTCAGATCTAAAATGTTTAAATTAACATCTTCAACCTGCACGTCCTTTGCTTGCTTTTTCCACAGGCCTATTGCAAAATAGAGACTAGATTTCATTTCCTTCTCTTACCATTTTTCTTATAACATTTTTTTAGTTCCCCTTCTGCCTGAGTCTCTGGTCTTACATCTCTTCATAGTTTAATTCATCCACGATTTATAAGTAAAGAGCTTTGGTTAAGGATAATAAAAGCAGTGATGAATCTGGGTCAGTGAGGACTGTCATGTATGCAAATGGACTACTCGAAATCCCCGTGCCTTGATTGGCTAAGGCGCGGGGATTTCTGATTGGCCAGGCGAGCCGCGCCTGATTGGCCCGATTGGAGTCTCCCGCGATTGGTTAAAGCCAAGAGCGGGAGACTTGAATCGCTGCCATTGGCCGCGGCCGCCGAAGCAAAAGATATAAAAGCCGCAAGCTTTTTGTCTTTTGCGGTTCGGTTCCACCAGTGTTAATAAAGAGCTTGAATTGAAAGTCACTGACTACGAGCATTATTTGCGGATACGACACTGGCGACGAGGGTGGGATCTCGCCATTGAACCGAACCCCGTATCCGTTTAAGAACCAGCGACAGCGAAGATGGCGAAAATAGCACCGCCCGCTCCCTTCAACCCCGCCGCCGAGGACTGGGAATCGTACTCGGATCGATTCCGGATGTATCTGGAATGCGCCGGCATGAAGGACGCCCCGGGCCCGCTAAAACGCGCCGTCTTTCTCACACACTGCGGACCAGAGGTCTTCCAGATGGCCAAGGCATTGGCCAAACCAGCAGACGCAACCGCCATCGACTGGGACGTCCTCGAGCCCATACTGAGACGCCATTACGCCCCCGAGGTCCCCATCCTGATACGGCGAAACGAGTTTTACCGCAGAAACCAGAAACCGAACGAGAAATTAAGCGACTTTGTCGCTGAATTACGGCGCCTGGGAGGACTCTGTGAGTTTGAAGGGCTTAATAGTCTCATCAGAGACCGCTTCGTGCTCGGGCTATGGGATCCGACACTCCAGAGCCGACTCATGGCCAAAGGCGACATCAGCCTAGCCGATGCCCTCACTGCGGCCGCAGCAGCAGAAGCCACCCGCACGTCAGCAGACACCATGCGAAGATCTGACGCGAAGGGCGGGAACAACAACCCCGCGAGGTCGGCCGACACCAGAAGCGAAGCGACCGCACACTACGGCGAATACCAATCAACCTCCAGCGCGTCAGATGACGAGGAGGACATACACCGTGTACAAATGGGACGAGGCGAACAGCGAAGTCAAAGAGGTCGCAGGTCGAGGACCAACTGCGCCGGTTGCGGCGGCGACCACCCCAGGTCAGAATGCCGATTCTTCGACGCTATCTGCAGGCATTGTGACCGACGAGGCCACATCGCCCGAGTTTGCCGCCAGAAAAAACCCCGCAGCCCGCCCAAACGGGAACAACTTGACAGGAAAAGAGAAAGCTCCCCGCCCAGAGCCAGAGAGCGCCAGCCAACGGGTCAATGGGACCAGAGACAACGATCGCAAAGAAGCAGTGACAGCCGACGTAAAGAGGAAACCCACCAGACGGTGACCATTGGCCACGCCATTTCCGACGGAGCTAGAAAGGTTCACGTAGAAGTTCACATAGAGGGTCGACCATGTAAGATGGAAGTGGACTCCGGTTCCTACCTTTCTATGATTGCTTGGCGCGAAATCAAGCAACTAGTGCCTACACTACAAAGAAGAAACGTACCTGCCCAAAAAATCATCATAAAAGACTATCAAGGTAATCGCGTTCCGGTAGTGGGCACCAAGAACTTTAACATAACCTACAAAGGCCACACAGAACAACTTCCACTCACAATAGTCGACCGCGACCGCCC
The DNA here is from genome assembly GCA_033807585.1 of Hydrophis major. Classification (NCBI taxonomy): domain Eukaryota; kingdom Metazoa; phylum Chordata; class Lepidosauria; order Squamata; family Elapidae; genus Hydrophis; species Hydrophis major. Next base: position 278,172,062 of record CM066329.1, read on the forward strand.
TAGCCTGTTGGGGTTACAATGGTTTGCTCCGCTTAACATCGCGCTGACAGGTGTCAACCACGTATCCATTGAAGCTTGGGAACAGCGGCTAACCCAAGAATTCCAGGAGGTCTTCAATGGAGAATTGGGCAAGTACCAGGGGCCCCTTATTTCATTTGATTTAGACCCAAGGGTTCCCCCGAAGCGGCTTAAGCCTAGAAGGGTACCCTTTGCATTAAAGCCCAAAATCGACGAGCAGCTAGACAAACTCGTCAGACAAGGGGTGTTACAACCGACAGATCACGCCAGATGGGAAACCCCTATAGTGACCCCAGTAAAACCAGACGGGTCCGTGAGAATCTGCGGGGACTATAAGGCCACCCTAAATGGCGCGTTGCAACAAAGCGCCTACCCAGTCCCGGTAGTGCAACATTTACTGCCCTCACTGGGAGGGGGCAAAGTTTTTGCTAAGCTCGACCTCGCACAAGCCTATCAACAACTACCTGTGGACGAGGAAACGGCAGAGGCCCAAACAATAGTGACCCACCGGGGGGCTTTTAAATGTAACAGACTTCAATTTGGGGTCAGCGTGGCACCAGGCATCTTCCAGAGCCTGATGGAACGCTTGCTGCAAGGCATCAAGGGGGTGGTGCCCTACTTCGATGACGTATTAGTGGCGGCGCCAAATGAAGCCGAACTAGAAAACCGTTTAAGACAAGTCTTAACGAAATTTAAAGAAACAGGACTTAAAGTCAAACGCGAAAAATGCCAACTTTGTACAAAGCAAGTAGAGTTTCTGGGCTACCTCCTAGACCAGCAGGGCATCCACCCCACAACAAAAAAAGTAAAGGCCATCAAAGAAGCCCCCACCCCAAAGTCCAAATTAGAGCTGCAAGCATTCTTAGGTTTACTAAACTTCTATAATGTCTTCCTACCTCAAAAGGCTACGGCGGCGGAACCTTTACATAGACTCCTGGACAAGAAGGCAGCCTGGACTTGGGGGAGACGGGAACAAACAGCTTTTCAAAAGACCAAAGACCTCCTCACCTCTGATGCCGTCCTAATGCAATTCTGCGAAACCCTGCCTGTAGCTGTCACTTGCGACGCATCACCCTTCGGCGTCGGCGCTGTCCTCAGCCATACCCTCCCAGACCAGAGAGAAGCACCTATCGCATTTTTCTCGAGAACTCTGACTAAACCAGAGCGGAACTATAGCCAGCTGGACAAAGAAGCTTTGGCTATAGTGGCCGCCGTTAAGCGTTTCCACGAGTACCTTTATGGCCGCCCATTCAAAATAGTGACTGACCATAAACCGTTGCTGGGCATTCTCGCGGGAAACCGTCCCACACCAAACATCTTGTCACCCCGGATGACAAGATGGTCTGAATTCCTGGCAGCCTACAACTATGAACTGCTACACAAGCCAGGTAAGAAGATATCGCACGCGGACGCTTTAAGCCGTTCCCCCTTACCTGACTCTGACCCTGACCCTGCACCAACAACAAATACCCTGTCCATCGAGTGTTTACCCATTACCGCATCGGACATAGCGAGGGAAACGGTTAAGGACAAACACTTAGCGCCAATCTTACATTGGCTACAAAAAGGCTGGCCGGAAAAAGACGATAACGAGACTTTTAAACCTTTCCGCCAGCGCCAGACGGAACTTTCACTACTGAGAGGATGTATCCTTTGGGGAGACCGGGTGGTAATTCCGACTAGATTACAGAACAGGGTCCTAGAGATGTTGCACGAGGGTCATCCTGGCATCGTCAGGACCAAAGCCCTGGCCAGAAGTTACGCTTGGTGGCCTGGCATGGACAAACAAATTGAAACATGGGTCGCCAAATGCCACCGGTGCCAGGAGACCAGATCCAGCCCACCCACGGCACCTATCCGGGACTGGGAGACACCTCGGGGACCCTGGTCCAGAATACATTTAGACTTTGCCGGCCCCACAAACGGGCACACCTTTTTAATCACAGTTGACGCATACTCAAACTGGCTAGAGGTGGCCGACATGAAATCCACCACCACAGAGGCCGTCATTAAAGAACTGTGTAAGCTGTTTGCCACCCACGGCCTCCCAGACGTCGTTGTCTCGGACAACGGGCCACAGTTTACATCCATCGACTTTGAACGGTTCCTGGCAGAAAAAGGCATCCGCCACGCGTTAACGGCACCGGCGCATCCGGCGGCGAACGGTAGGGCGGAACGGATGGTCCAGTTTACAAAAAAGACCCTCCGGAAAATGGACCACGGGGAGATCAACGACAAGATCAACAGGCTGCTCTTCATACAGCACATCACGCCAAACACAACCACCAACAAGAGCCCTGCAGAGCTCCTGATGGGCAGGAAGCTGCGATCCCCACTCGACCGCTTACACCCAACCTACAACCCGGAGCAGCCCCCAGACTCCAGCTCCAGGTATCGGACATTTGAACCAGGCGACCTAGTATACGCCAAAAACATGACGGGGGACCCCCTATGGATCCCAGCCGTCATAACTCAGATCACTGGTCCAAAGTCGTACCGGCTCCAAACCACCGACGGGCGAGCCTGGAAACGACATATCGACCAGCTCCGGTCACGAACATTGACTAACCTCAACCCCCAAGACACGAACCAAGGGGGGAGGGAACACCCGGTTAAACAACCGCAAGAACAAATAAAAATTAAAAACTCACCAGAACGCAGCCTTCGCGAGTCACAGCCGGAGAAGAACCGTCTGGCCAGCTCTACCGACCCGGAGAAGCCAAGCGGGAGCGGCGGAATCCGCGACTCAACCGACCCGGTAGGCCCAGGCGGGAGCCGCGGCGAAGGAACCGGCCCGATCATCCAGCCGGTTCGCTCAGAGGCAGGAGCAGCCAAAAAGATGACCGCCCCTGCCAAGATACAACAGGAAAATGAATTGCGCAGGTCATCTAGGACTCGACGGAGCCCCGCCTACCTGCGTGACTACACCACGTGAGAAGACCATATCAAGACGGGAGGGGTGTCATGTATGCAAATGGACTACTCGAAATCCCCGTGCCTTGATTGGCTAAGGCGCGGGGATTTCTGATTGGCCAGGCGAGCCGCGCCTGATTGGCCCGATTGGAGTCTCCCGCGATTGGTTAAAGCCAAGAGCGGGAGACTTGAATCGCTGCCATTGGCCGCGGCCGCCGAAGCAAAAGATATAAAAGCCGCAAGCTTTTTGTCTTTTGCGGTTCGGTTCCACCAGTGTTAATAAAGAGCTTGAATTGAAAGTCACTGACTACGAGCATTATTTGCGGATACGACAAGGACATTACTGGGTTTAAAACTAATAAGTGCAGTAAGCTAATATAAAAGACTCAATTTTATAAATTGCATGAATGCCCGAAACATTTTCCATTGTTACTATTATTCTCTTTCTCTTCTTTCTCAATATAGGTAAGTCCTCAACTTATAACAGTTCATTTACTGACCGTTCGAAGTTGCAGCACTGAAAAAAGTGACTTATGACCATTTTTCACACTTAGGATTGTTGCAGCTTCACCATGGTTACGTGATCAAAATTCAGACACTTGGCCACTGACTCATATTTACAAGTCAATGTGATTGGCTTTTGCAATCTTTTGACAAGCAAAGTCAATGGGGAATCCTGATTCACTTAACAACCATTTTACTAACTGAACATCTGCAGTTAACAACTGTGGCACGAAAGCTTGTAAAATGGGGCAAAATTCACTTACCAACTGTCTCAATTAGCGACAGAAAAGTTGAGTTCAGTTGTGGTCGTAATTGAGAACTACCTGTATTACATTTTTATCCTGCCTTTATTATTTTACAAGTAACTTAACTACAAGTAAAATAATGTTCTTAAATAGACATGTTTTTTCCAAAATATATATATATATATCTGAGGACAATATCATATGTTTGAAAGTGTGTGAGCATGTATCACTTCCAATAATCCAATGTGACTTATTAATTTAATATTATTTGGCAAATACTGGGCATGAGCTACAAAATTATAGCAATGGAACTTTTATCCAGTCAGATGTCTCCTAGATACCATGATGCAAATTAATCTCAATACACCAGATTCCAATTGTAATGTTCCCTTTTCATTCTGGCAAATTCAATTGATTGACTCCTCCCAAACATTTGCCTGGGCCTGCAAAGCCTTGTTCTGTATATGTTAAAAAAAAAAAACCCACACCATTTTGGCCTCTGTGCTTTTCATTCATCTTCATGCTCTCCTCGCTTCTGTATAAATAATAATGCTCAGCCTTGTTTACAGGTTTATTATCACTAGTAATTAGCATTTTAATTTGATTTTAAATTAAACTACCCAACTCTGGCTGGTTGCCAACTGTAACAACAAGCTTATTATTAGAACTATTCAATTTGTTTTTATGTTCTTGGTTTATGGGGCTGCATGATATGAGGTTTTTGAGTACTATATTTTGGAATGAAGGATACAGAGTTGAAAAGGGTAACTTGTTTTTGCAGCTTTTGGTTAGTGATTTAATATCTGGAGAGGGTTGATTATTGAAAAAAATTAAAGGTGTTGTTGAACTGTGTGATTATTAAAATTCAGTTTGTCTTTTTATAACTGCCTCTCTTATTCACTCCTGTGATACTATTGATAATCTCTAAAGAGAAGTTAAAAAAAATAAAATGAGCATATAGATAGATGTAATGCAATATTAATTAGTATCATTTTATTAACAGCCAGAATGTTAATTACTGTAATGTTAAGTAATAATAGGCCAACAAATTACATTCTAAATTGCTGTTCAAAGTAGAAGCGATAAGTAAAAGATATACATTACATAGACTCATAAACTATAACAAAGTTATGTTTTAATCTACAATACTAATTACTTCAGGAGTGGATCATTTTTTCCCCTGAACATTCTGAACCAACATTTCCCAATCTTGGCAACTTCAAGAGGTATGGACTTCAAATCCCACAATTCCCCAGCCAGAATTCAGGTTGTTGGGTATGCTGACTGGGGAATTCTGGGAATTGAAGTCCACACAACTTAGAGAGATAGACGAACGACCTTTCCCGGCTTTTACTATGGAATGATTCTTCACCATTTACATATATCAGTGTCAAAAATTTAGCCTCACCATGCAAATTGCAAGCAAACAAGCGAGGGGCATATTTTAATTTAGAAACATCACTAAATGCATATATATGTATTTTTTAAAAAGAAGGTTGCACCTTTTTTCAATTCTAGCTTTTCTGTGATATTGTAAAAGTGCTCTGCCCAATTTACTAGCAAAAATGTCATATCAATGAACAGACTTTGGGGAGCTTCTGTCTGTTTCCCTGAAATCTGTGCTGTTGGTAGAATGATTAGATTTACTTGTACCAGATTGCTTGGTCTTTGCAGCCAAGTTTAATTTGCATTACTAGTATAAATCTCCTGTTTGCATGGAACAAACTCTGTCCAAGGGACTGATTAATCTCTGCTACATACCATATATTTTTTTTGTTCTATCTACAGCAAAGTATTTACATACCATACAGTGATTCAGATCTCACAACGGAATCCATTTAAGAATAGCAGTTGTTCTTTTGTTGAGGTATTTTCTCTTAGGTCTTAAAAGACATAAAAATAGTTCATCCATAAAAGCACCTTGAGAAAATATGCTGTAGGTGTCTTTTGGTGACATATGATCATACCGCTGCATTTAATTAAAGTCTGGAATACCAGTTTCATTAAACATTTCATAAACTAATTCAAAATCCATGTAAGCATGAAAGGATTTAGGTCATACCCTACCTGGAATATATTTCTTTTTTCATATTGCCAGAATAGGAGTTCCTGCAAAGTGAGTACAAAGGTACATGCTTGCTAGTTTTAAACAGCTGTGAATTCACTTATTGGCTTTCTGTAGCAACATAAAGAAGATCCACATTCTATTTGAGGTTAATCATATTTTATATTTGAATTGTGTTGGGCTCTCTTAGCTCCTTATTGTGTATGTGTGAGTCAGTGGTGGGATTCAAACATTTTTACTATCGGTTCTGTGGCCATGACTTGGTGGGCGTGGCTTGGTGGGCATGGCAGGGGAAGGTTACTGCAAAATCTCCATTCCCTCCCCAACCCACTAGCCTGCTTTCCAACTCCATTCTACTGTGCAGGGCAACCAAAGAAGACCCAGCCAATCAGCTGGGACTCGCGAGGCAGAGAATAGATGGGGGCGGGGCCAGTCAGAGGTGATATTTGCTGATTCTCCAAACTACTCAAAATTTCCACTACCAGTTCTCCAGAATTGGTCAGAACCTACTGAATACCACCTCTGGTGTGAGTGAGCAAATGCGTGTATGAATAAAAGGAGTGTAGACCAACATCTTAAATGGCTTGTTACAGGTAATCCTCGACTTAACAACAGTTCATTTAGTGACCATTCAAAGTTACAATGGCAAAATCAAAATTCAGGTGTTTGTCAGTTGACGGTTGCAGTGTCCCAGGGTCATGTGATCACTTTTTGCTGATTAAAAAAAGTCACTGGGGAAGCCAGATTCACTCAACAACCATGTTACTAACTTATCAATTGCAGTGATTCACTTAAAGACTATGTCAAGAAAGTTCATAAAATGGAGCAAAGTTCACTGAACAAATACCTCACTAAACAATATAAATGTTGGGCTCAATTGTGGTCATAAGTTAAGGAATGTCTTCTGCTCATTGTTTTAAATGTCTTCTGCTCATAATTTCCTCTGAATAGGTATACATAAGATGGCTCTACGAAAATAGTATTGAACCATCATGGAGTTTAATGTCTTCTATTAAACATAACATTATTATAAATCTACAACCATTGAAGACTGCAAAAGCTGGCTTTTTTTTTAGACTTAAATTGTATCTGCATTGCTATGAATGTACAGGAGAAAAACTGACATCCACAGCTGGCTAGTCTATATGTAGGACAGATTCAAATATCATTCTCCTCCATGAATGAAGCATGGCACCTGATCCCATACAGAATCAGACTATCCCAGTCCCTCCATTTGCTAGAAAAAGAGATTTTGGAATCCTTTTGGGTGGGGAAGACAAAATTTGAGGAAAAATCTGTGGACTGAGGTTGGATAAGGGTGAGGATTTATCATGCCTTCCGCAACCATTTCCTAAAACAGAATTTCCCTCAAGTCTGGAGAAAGTTCAAGTAAATGAAGCAGAAGACTAAATACTTCAATTTCACATTATTCGAAGTTATAACAGTACTGAAAAAAATTGACTTATGACCGTTTTTCACACTTACAGCCACTGCAGCATCCCTACAGGCAAATGATCACAATTCAGATGCTTGACAACTGTTTTAAAACTATGAATTGGTCTATATAATATCCTTAATAAATAAAATAGTAAGTTGTACATGAAAATAACAGGTTATAAACCTCTTTATTGCTTTACCTTTATCCCTGAAAAGATATTTATTGAAAATACAAAAATCATCACTAAAATAATAACAAACACAATGTAACAAAAAGGAAGAAAGAGTACTGTACTTATTAAAATGATTAGTTTTCCATAGACATTGAGTTAAAGCAATGGCAAAAATATTGGATTTTTAGAAATGTACCATTTTCATATTATTGTTGATCGTCTACTATATGGGGTCTACTATTCTAATGTGATGCAATAGGATATCTATATCAAAAATTAAATACGAGTTTTTTCAAGTATTCATTAGTCAATTATCATCTCCAAACCCAGGCTGAAAATTATTGCCATTGGATAATAGCAATGCTTTGGTTTTTTTTTTTTCTCCTGGCTGAATATATTATATTTTAAGTTCTACATTTATTTTCATTTTTAAAAAAGTTAAAAACTCTTCATTGAAAATTCTTACCTTGAATATTGCTTGAAATGTCCAGAAATTGTAATGACCTAAATAATAAAGCAAAATAAAAACATCTGGAGAGTTTTAGAAAATGTGCTTGGATGAGTCCTGTTGTGAATTAATAAAAGTGCTTGAATAAAGATTGTTGAAACCTTAAAGTAAAGTGCAGGGTTCTGGCCCTGCACTTCTGATTGGCCGATAATAGCGATATCGGATTGGTCCGTTCAGGAGAATCTGATTGGCTATTAACGAGCCTTTCTCATTGGTTAAAAGAGCTAACGTTCCTGTGTTTTCATTGGCTAAATACCCAAGAGCTTGCCTATATAAAGGGGGCTGTTGTGGCCATTTTTAGATCTGTTGCACCATGTTAAATAAAGAGTTGAAGTTCACTATTCATCGACTCGTCTCCACTTCTTGCGCCACGCACAGAACATAACACTGGTGACGAGGGTGGGATGTGGAGACGTCAGAGTTGACTGAACACTACAGAGCGATAACTGAGCACGTGGCTGAAACGCACCAACGACGGAACCATGTCCGGCAGCGTCATACCACCCGCTCCATTTGACCCGGCACAAGAAGATGTAGGGGTTTGGCTACGGTTGCTTTGTGAGGCAGAAAGACGTAGGGGTTTGGCTACGGTTGCTTTGTGAGGCAGAAAGCAGAATATTATATTTCCCCAAGGGAGAAATGGAGAAACATGTTCATAAAGGCAGAAAGCAACCCTAGTCTTCTTACATAGTAAAACGGCCTCAAGCAGAAGAAACTGGTCTTTAGGCATGCAGATTTTGTATTCATTCATAAAGGCTGGGCCATCCTATTCATAAACAAAACACCATCAGCCACAGCTTCCCCAGGCTGGGATTAAGAATTTATACCCCCCACCCAAATTCTAACATCAGGACATGACCTCTAGGACATAATAGGATTACCCCATCACCATTAAAATAACAAGAGGCACAAGGCTCACTACATTGCACAACTCCCTGGAGCATCTCAGAACCCTATAAAAGTCCATCCATTGCTACGCCAAGGGGTCAGCTACCCCAGAAACATTTCTGTTGTCATTGAAGTTTCTGGAAATCAAATAAACTTTCTTTCCTTGAAGTCAGTCAGCCTCTGTTTTATTTCCAGCTCTTTCTCCCAGATTGGAACCAGACTGGATTTTTCTTCTCACACCTTGGATGGGTATCCAAGTCCTATGCCCTTCCCAGATCAGAAGTGGATTTATCCTGCTATCTTTTCTTTTTCTTTCTTCCCTCCCAGCAAGCCAAAATGTTTTCTTCACAGTACATCCAAGCTGTTTTAAAGAGAGAGGGGGCAGTGCATTACAATTTGACAGCTTGGTGGAATGGGAGAAAGAAGACCAAAAAAGGCTGGAAGAGAAAGAGGGGGAAAAGTGCCAGGAAGTAAAATGAGAAAGAAAGAGGAAAAACAGGAGATTCAAAAATGCCCATGTGGATCTTGCCCAGAAGCCTTGTTTGTCCTGGCAACATTACTGCAAATCTCAGAAGATAAGATAACTCAACTCTGTGTGGAGAAGAAACAGAACTAAGATCTCTCTATTGTAATAAAAGGAATAAGTTGATGTTATCTGTCACACTAGGCTTTCCAGCATGGGAATTACAAGAATGTAAGAAGAACTTGTGGATGTGAAGCTGATGAGCCATCTGATAGCTTTAGAAAACAACAGAAATGATTCTGTTCAGTAATTGGGTAAAATTAGCTACAGTATCCAATCCTGCCTGTATTTTCTCAGAAGCAAATCTCGTCTTTTATTCTGTAGCAATTGCTCACATGTAGAGCTGGGATTTTTAGATGGAACCTGGTGACAGGGCTCTGCAACTATAATAAAAGGAAGTGTTTACTTAGCAATAATGACACTACAGTACACTGACTTAATCTCTGTAAAGTAACTAAATCCACCAAAATTACTTTCTTGTCAATTACAATTTGCCGGAGCAAGATGAGCACTGGTATTTCCAATAGGTTAACAATAACTTGGAAATAGATTTTATTTACCTACTCACCCAGTTGTTAAATACACGGATTTTAATCCTATTAAAGAGGCTAAGCAGAAATCATTACGAACAATCAACAGAGTGATTAAAGAAGAATCTAGCATGTCTGTTCTGAAAATATAACCAACCAGGTAGCGCTATAGTGGTCCTATGAGTCAGGCTGGAGAAGGAGATTTAAATTTGAACAGAATGAAATGAAGTTTATTGTCTTTCAAGAAGTAATAGGTAGAAAATATACAAAAATTAATAAGAAAGAGATGAGCAAAGTCTGAGCAAGATGAGGCTGTCCCTTTAGGAGGCAGAGGCTGAAATAAATCTGAAAATAGTGTACAGGTAGTCTTCCATTTACAACCATTTGTTATAGTTCATAGTTACGACATAACTGAAATAGTGACTTACAACAGGTATTCCCATTTTCAATCACTGCAATATTTCGACACTCAAAATCTGAGCCCCTGGCAACCAGCATGTATTTTATAGTGGGTTTGGTGGTAGTGGTGTTTTTTGTGTGATGATGATGGTTGCAGCATCCCAGGGTCTCCAGTTGCTTGTTTTCTGACATGAAAAGACAATGGGGTAAGCTGGATTTGCTCAATGACCATAGAAATCATTTCACTTAACAACCATGGCAAAAAATGGTCCAAAAATTGGGGACAATTCCCTTTACAACTGCCTGACTTAACAATGGAAATTCTTGTCTGGTTGTTAAGTCGAGAACTAGCTGTACAGAAGTGTTTTTCAAACTTCTAATCCCCATTGTCTTTGCTTGTCAGAAGGTGCATCTGGATTTTGATCCCATGACCATGGGGATAGTGCAATGGTTGTAACTGTGAAAATTGGTCATAAAGGGTAGGCACATTTTTTGCTTCTTGTAACATATTCAATTTTATTCTAGTTTTTTTTCCCTTGCCAAATAAACTTTAGGATCAATTTGTTTAAATCCTCAAAAAACTTTTTTTCTAGTTTTATCGGAATTGTTTGGAACAAGAATAAGAGCTTTGGCAGGATGTTCATTTTAATTGTAGCTATTCTTCCAACCATCAACGACTGTACATTTTTCCATTTTTCCAGGTCTAACTTTATTTGGTGTATCAGTTTAGAATAATTATCTTCTTTAATAGTTGCACATCTCGCTGTTAATCAGTTTCCTAAATATTTTACTTTTTTAGTTATCTGAATGCCCATCTTTTCCATCAATCCTTTTTCTGTTTATTTGTAAGATTCTTGACCAACATCTTAGTCTTTTCTTTGTTTATTTTTAATCCTGCCACTTCCACAAAGTCTTCTATTTTTTTGTGTCAATTTCAATCCTATTTCCAGTGGTTCTTCTAGAATAAATACTAAGTCATCTACAAATGCCTGTGATTTGTAGTTTTCTTTTTTTATTTCCATACCTTCTATTTCTGGATCTTGTCTGGTCTTTCTAATCAAAACTTCCAAAATTAGTATAAATAATAGGGGAGACAGTGGACCTCCTTATCTTGTACCCTTGTCTATGTTAAAATTATCTGTCATATCTGCATTTACTATCACTTTTGCCATTTGTTTATACATTTTCGCCAAAGTCCATACATTTTAGTTGTTGAATCATAAATTGCCAATTCAAATTATCAAAGGTTTTCATTTAAGAAGATCAGTGCTGTTTCTCAGAGTGTACTTTATAATATTCCAATGTATTCAAGATGATTCTCATCTTATTTTTAATTTGCCTTTTGGGTAAAAAACTGTTCTGGTTGTGTGTATAAATTAATTCAAGAATCTTTTCAATCTGTCTGCTACTATTGAGGTATATATTTTGTAATCTTCATTTAACAATGATATTGGTCTATAGTTTTTTATCTGCTGTAAATCTGAGTATTCCTTTGGTATTAGAGTAATATTTGCTTCTGTCCATATTTTAGAAAGATTAGCCCTTAACAACACATCATTATAGACCTCCAAAACTGGCAAACCTTGAAAATGTTTATAAACTTCTGCCGGAAGTCTGTCTGGTCCAAGCGTTTTAATGTTGTTTTGTAATTTTTCTACCCATTTGTTTCATGTTAAGTTTTAATTGAAATTTTGGTACCACCTGTGCCTTGTAGTTGACAAGCTGCAATATATAACTAAATAAATAAGTAGCTGTCCTTTTGCAAGAACTTCATGTTTTTTTCCATTAAAGTGGCTTTCTTATTGCTTTTATTTTGCTATAATCTAGGTACAACCTTAATTGACCATTGATTCTTCTAATATTTCCCAATTTGAATTGGATTTGGTGTCAATACAGCCCACAGAGGATGACTATATCTCTTTGTTTTGCTGATCCATCTGATATCTGGGTTGATGAGATACAAAAATCAAAAGTGATGGAAAATCTGGCATTCCTTAATTTATTTTTTAACAAGATGAGACACAGCGCATAAGAAAAAAAAAATCGGCTGAAGTAAAATGTTCAGCTAAGAAGATAAATATCATAAGTAATAAGAACTCTCAGGAGCAAATTAAATATGCCAAAGAATTTTATCTTGCCACTAAACACCTGTTTCAATTTAGCAATAAACCTGTCACCAGAGACTATTCCCCACTTTTTTTATATATTCTTCTCAAATTTACAACATGAAATTGAACACTACTTTGAAAGGTAAAAATCCCTAATAACTCCAGAATCTATTCTTCGGTATTCCTAGATTAGCAGTAAACCTCCAGTAGAACAGAAATGTGCAATCCATTCTTAAAATCCAGGAATTTTTTTCCCATGAGGATGGGGGGGGAAAAACACCTGGATTTTAAGAATAGATATAAATTAATGGATATAAGAATGGATATAACCCAAAGCAGTGTTCCATTCATGATGCTCCTACTGGTACAAAGTGGATAGGGAGGTGGTTTTTATGATCTCTTCTCTTGAATCCCCACTGCTGTTTCATCTACCCTTCCAGTAGGAGGAGGAGAGTATCCCAAATATACCAGGACCATATTTGGCACATTAGACTAAAAAGAGAGAAGTACAGGTAGTCCTTGACATACCAACACAATTGAGTTCAGAATTTATGTTGCTACGTGAGAAATTGGTTAAGTGAGTTTTGCCTCATTTTGATGACTTTTCTTGCCACATTTGTTAAGTGAATCACTGCAGTTGTTAAATTAGTAACATGGTTGTTAAGTGAATCTGGCTTCCCTGTTGACTTTGCTTGTCAGAAGGTTGCATAAGGAGATCACGTGACCTCGGGACACTGCAACCATCGTAAATATGAACCACCTGTTAAGCATCTGAATATAACTCACATGACCATGGGGAAGCTGCAATGGTTGTAAGTGTGAAAAAGGGTCATAACTCACTTTTATCAGTGCCGTTGTAACTTCGATTACTAAATGAACTGTTGGAAATTGAGAGCTGCCTATGATCTCTCCACCCACTCACCTACTCCGCTCAGCTTTTTCTACCATCAGAATTTCTCTGCCATTTGTCTGAGTATATGACAATTGGAGGGACGCTGTGGCTCAGCGGCTAATACGCTGAGCTTGTTGATCAGAAAGGTCAGCAATTCAGGGGTTTGAATCCCTAGCACTGCATAATGGAGTGAGCTCCCGTTACTTGTCCCAGCTTCTGCCAACCTAACAGTTCGTAAAGCATGTAAAAATGCAAATAGAAAATTAAGGACCATTTTGGTGGGAAGATAACAGTGTTCCATGCACCTTCAGCATTTAGTCATGCTGGCCACATAACCACAAAGACTTCTTAGGACAACACTGGCTCTTTAGCTTTGTAACAGAGATGAGCACCATCCCCTAGAACTGGAAATGACTAGCACGTATGTGCGAGGGGAACCTTTGACAATTTGATACAGCCAACTTGCCATGGCCAACTGCATGGTCAACTTGCTACAGCCAACTCGCTGCAGGACAAGATTTATTCCAATCATTTAAAAAAGGATGGACAGAATGTAATGTGAATGGCAAAAATTAAAATAATTTTTATTTACTTGAATAATTACATAGAATTGTTAAATTGTCCCAGAATGAGCTGTCTCGTAGTGAGTTGGCCGCAGCCAGTTGGCTATGGCAACTTGCCCCATTCTCCTTTTGTATGCTGAACCCAACTTTTATTGCATTTAATTTCAAATAAAAGGGGAGACTATTTAAAATGTTTCCTCTAACCACTCTGCAATCTCTTTTCAAGATCCTTTCTCCTCTTCCTTGAAGAGGCCTAATGGTTTACAGCCTCAAACCCAGTAATTGTTTCAGTATTTAAAGTTGATTTGGTGCTTAACAAATTCTCTCAGATGAGCTAGAAATTGTCTCAGCTCCGGCAGCTGATCCAAACACTTCAATTAACAGATGTTGCAACTGCACCTATTACCAGCTGTGCTCAAATGTAAACTGATATTTATTTGTAAATAGTTTGCAAGCCAGTAGACCAAAAAAGCCACAGGCCTCAACTGTCATGAAGCACATAAAAGAGGAGATATGGGGTGGGGAGGATAGTGACTAGATAAAAATGGGCATTTTTATGCAACATAAAATTACAGAGAGCTTTCATTTTTCAAGGCATGCAGCTATTGCAAGCAAAAAAACAGCTGGGCAGACAACCGAAAATTCCAAAAGTGATTTGTAGCTCAAGAAGCCTTCTATTGAGAAGCAATTTGCTATTCTCTTTTTTAAAAATCATTTTTATTACAAAGTTATCTAATTGTCCATCCTGTTCAATACAATCTCTTAATCTAAAATCCAATTGACCGTCATCATAATTCAACTATACTGCTTCTGTCATGTGCATTCATAATTCAGTCAGCCTAAGACAGGGGTGTCAAACTCAAGGCCTGAGGGCTAGATCTAGTCCATGGGGTGCTTAGATCTGGCCCACGGGGCTGCCCTAGAAATAGCAAATGAGTAGACTGTGATTCCTTTGCCAGAAAAAAATGGAGCTCACAAGGGCCACGAGGGTTGCAGGAGGCCGTCAGAGCCATAAACAGAGCTCAGGAGCCCGTTTTCGCTGGCAGAGTGCTTGGGCCACCACAGGTGCCCCCTGACACAAGTGACATCATGCTGGCCACACCCACCCTGGCCACACACACACACACCCCTCCCCCCAAGGTCAAACACAACTCTGATGCGGCCCTCAATGAAATCAAGTTTGACATCCCTGGTCTAAGAACAAAACAATCCCTACAACGAAATCTGAAAAACACCCCTATACACACAATACATAATCTGATCACAGAACTATGGGAAAGGAAATTGTGCTGTCTTCAAAGCATGTTCATAATTCAGTTGGAGGCCCTAATAGTTAGGTCACTTTAAAATCAGCTAAAACTCATCAATGAAAAGAGGGAAAATATTGTATCGCAGTAAAACCAGATATGGCTACATTGACTCAAGTGGGATTTGAAGCCAAATATATGTGTCCCAGGATAATGTTGCCAGATGAGCAGCCTAGAGGTGGAGGTCTCACCTCACCATCAGGAGGCTGTGAGTTTGATCCGAGGTAGAGGCAGATATTTCTCTCTCTCCGGGCACAATGAAAATATATCTGCTGGAAAAAAAACCTCTGCATTGGCAACAGGAAGGGCATCTGGCCAATAAACACTCAGCTTCATTCAGTTGCCCAGACTCCACCCTGCAAGGGATTATGGGGTCATTAAAAAAAACATGATAGTAATGTTGTCAGATCCAATCTGAGTAGTTGTCACTGGAACCAAAGGTTTATTCTTCCAAGTTTTGGTGCATGATCAGGGAATTTCTCCAGAATAAGAGAGAGAAATTCCCTGATGATTGGCTCCAGCATGAGCCCAAAAGCTTGAAAGAATAAACCTTTGATCCTGGTGACCTCTTCAGACTGGATCTTGCAAGTGTTGTTGGTTCTAGCTGGCAAGTGTGAAAATTCTGGCATTGATATCTCTTGACTTGCTGCTACGTTTTTAAAGTCTGGGTTTGAGAAATTACCAGCTAAAGCAGTTTTTCTCATTAATATCTTGTGCTGACCGGAGACAACGCCATGAAACCTATGTCTTTCTATTGTGCAACTATTATAAGAAAGTAACAAGAATTAGCATTTTCTACCCAAATCATGTGGGAAAAATGATTGCTCCTGTGGCATTAAGATATGCTAGAAATAATGACAAGAGATTTGGGAATGCTTGGCTTGTCATTGTAAAACAACAGCAACAAGGATAAATGCCTCATTTCTGGCAATTGGCTTTCAGTGACTGTATCTTGTTTCCACAAATTTGGAGTCCATATGGTGGGAAAGAAAGACAGTAGAGAAAAAGACATCTTTTTGTTGTGATCTGGAAATTCGGTAATAAATGGCAACTTTGAATCAGTGTAAAAATTCACTAACTTTCTTAAAAGGACCCTTATCAGCTCACTAGGAAATCAACTCACAGGAAGGCTAAAGCTTATTTTATCGGCATTGGCTGTAAAGATAGAATCTTGCAAGTCTGATTGTACTATACATACCCTTGTTATACTCCAGTGAATCAGGAAGGCATATTAGGCAGGTAAGTGGCTGCTGCTGGCGGCAGGGGGACAATGACAGTGACAAGGGATTGCAAGACTGATGAGGAAACTGTCACAAAATCCTGAAAATGAAGATCATGAGGAGCAACCCAGCAGTGCAACAGCCACCAGTAGCACTGAAGCAGCCTTACCTTTCTCAAATTTCCTTCCCTTGGGAGTCATGGGTCCCAGATTTTGGACACATGCTGTAAGTTAATGGTCAAGAAGAAGGCACAGAGCTATGTGAGAGATGGCGCACCAGTAGGGAATGGCATGAAGGTGGATGATTGGGTAGGGAAGGGTACAGGAGATGCTTGGGAGTATGAGAAGTAAGGGACAGCATGCAGATGGTGATAGCACAGCTCAGGAATGGTGGGGGTGCCAAAGAAGTGCCATGGTTCAGGGAAGGTTGGCAGGTCGGGGAGGGTGTGTGGAGGTGTACATGAGGTGCTGCACAGATAAGGGAAGTTTCAGGGAGTAGCATAGGTCAGGAAGGATCCATAGGGACATTCAAGAGGGGCCATACAGGTTATGGAAGGTTTACGAGGTATGGCACAGGTCAGGAAAGGTGCAGGGGATGCCTAAGACAGAAGGAAAATGGGGGGACAGCACATGGTGGAGAAGCTTGCAAGGGGTCGTGGCATGGGCCAGGAAGAGTATAGTGGGGTTCCTTCTTTCCTTTTCAGGAGGCAGGTAAGCGACTGCTGCTCAGTGGGCAGAGAGAAAAGCATTGTGAGACTGGCTGGGAAACTGATACAGAACATTAAAAATAAAGATTGTATGACCACAGTGGCAGCCCAGCAGAAGCCAGAAGCAGAAATTTGGGGCAGCTGCCACAACATCCCCAAATTTCATTCCCTTGGAAGTCATGGGTTCTGGATTTTGGACATATTCAATAAGTTGTTAGCCCCTGTGAGTTACCTTTGTTCAAAAATTCCTATCATGGGCTGTTTCACCCAGGTAAATGTGACGACAATTATAGTTTTAATTCTGGAACATTGTGTTCAGTAAGATAGCTGGAGATGCACAACTATGAGATGCCAAAGAAAAATTATTTCCTGAAATCAGCATTATTTTCCCTCCACTGAATTTCTGCACTGTGTGTTCTGCCTCCAGGGCATAAATCTTTGTAATTAAATGAGGATTCTTCATTTCAGCAAATAAAAAACTGTCACCTGGTAGCAAATGATGGAAATGAATTTCTTTGGTGGCCCCATTTTACAAAGATGATAAGTAATGCTACTTAAGAATAAGTCTTATTCAAGGTTGAGGCCCATCAAGGTTGCTCCTGGAGTAGATTTGAATTGGCTTCGGGATGTCTTCAAACACCAGAGCACAAGAATGATAAAGATCTGATGTCAAAGACTTTGCTGCTTCTATTCTGCCCTTTTGTTTTAAATTAAATCTGCAGTTTGCAGTCTCTTTCTTTCTTTCTTTTTCTCCCTTCAATTGCATTTTGCGGCGTTTTTCAGATTTGAGAAAATAACATTCATTTTAAAGGCTGCCGTTAGAAAATAGGAAATAAATAAAGCAGGACAAATAACAAGCACCAAGGAAACCAGTAAATTAGTAAAAGGACATTGTGCAGAATTTGGTTAGATGTTTTTGGCTCGGCTCCGAACACGGTTCTTAGACAGAAAATGCTCATTGATGGAAAAGCTCCAGGAACTTAGCTATTATTCTTATTAACTGCATATAGTCTTGTGCTACTGCTTTTTACATTGGCTTAGGATTGTGAACATTTCTGACAAGCCAAGTCAATGGGGAAGCCAGATTCATTTAACAACCGGGGTACTAAATTAACAACTGCAGTAGCTCACTTAACAACTGTGGCAAGAAAGGTCATAAAATGGAGCAAAACTAACAAAGGTTTCACTTAGCAACCAAAATTTTGGGCTCAAATGTGATCGTAATTCGAGGACCACCTATACATCTCGAGTCTCTTTTTGTACTTTCTTTTACCTTACGCCTAAATTTTGTATGGTATGTCTTTTGTTGAGATCAATGTCTGCCTATCAATGTTTTTTTTTTATATCCATATTAAAAGTGAGAGCTGGATGGATAAGCAGTATTTCACATGTAGCAAGGGCAACTCGTACATAAGGAGAATGCCGGTCCTAGATGTTTCATAACTATGAAAACATTTTTTCCACTGTGTTACATATTATGTGAGCAAATTGTCCCAGGAGATTTTGTCAATTTTTCCATAAAACCAAACTGTAGCAAGCTGCGACTTAAGTTGGTTTTACAGAGATCCAGATATGAGGCCAGGAATGTATATCAGTACCAATTTGGAACAGATTGCTAGTACCTAATTATCATAACAGGGGAATAATAATGGGGTGGGGGGAAGTAATCGGTGCAAGTCGCTTATTAAATGAATTCTTAGCCTTCTAACTGAAATGCACATATTAGATTACACATGATGATGATGATCACATTTGAAATTCATGTGCTTCAAACAAAAAAATATCAGGGATTCTTTAAAAAAAAAAATTTTTTTTAAATAACCTTAATAAAGAATTTTACAGTTTCCACTGGAATTCTCTTGAAGGAAAAATGACTATTATCTAGATTTCAAGAGACTCTGTTGTGAGGAAGAATTCCTTCTGCTCATCCTGAAAATCCACTTACCCATTCCCAAATCTATCTACCCCAATGCTGTCAACGCTTCTTCATTTTACAAGATTTAAAATAAAAGATTATCACAAGAATGGCAGAATGCCACCCTCTCTGCCATCACCCTTTCTTCTTAAACCTATTTCTACCATATTATAGAATTAAGGGGTGGTTTTAAAAAAAGGGAGTTTTATATGCCTTGTGTGAAAATATTCTTTCAAAGGAAGCAAGGAAGAAAAGAGGGATTTCACAGGGTGTGTATGTGCTTCTAAATATTTTGGATTAAATGTTTGTTCTCTAATAGTCCCAGTGATCTTACCTTCTGGTGTGATCTACATTTTCATTAAAAGCACCACCAACCTTGCTCAATTCTTTATAAGAAATGTTGGTGTATGAAACTGGCCTGGAAGAATGTTCTAAAGGGGCTTTTAGATGCCGGCCTCCTTTACAATAAGGGATTTGAGGCTTTGTCCCTTTCCATTCCTCTGGTTCAGACAGCACATCTTTAAATCTTTACCTATGAACATTTATGAGGGCTCTCAGACAGGCTTGGCTTAAAGCCATTGACCTCTGTGGCCTGTCTTATTGACCAGAACGCAGCATCCACATCCCACGTACTATCTGTCTCTTTTTATCTTTCCGTAAAAAGAGGAAATGGCTCTTCAGATTACCAGGAACACAGTAATAAAGACAGGAGTTACTTTTCCATTCTCTTGGGGGGTGGGGGGCAGCGGCTAGTCCTTATGAAGATAGTCTGCAGACAAAGTTCTGACTGCCTTCCTCTATTCACTCATTTGAGAACAAGCCTCTCTGGAAATTGGTGCATTTGCAACATGTAATTACCACACGAGTGACATTGTTTATGGCTAATCAATAGCCAATAAGATAGACTGCAGCTCAGTCAGGGCTGACTTACAGTAATCCCCAAGAGAGCACTTAGTAATGTCCAATCTGTGAAACCGCTGCAATTTCAAACATCTGCATTCAGGGCACATAGTCTGTAAATATTTACCCGTTGGCTTCTGTGCTCATGAATGAAACGCGTCGCTTTGCTTATTTATTCATCTTATTTATCCGTTGCTTCACTCATAGCTTAGTCCTTCCTGCACGCAGATACATTTTCTCCATCACTTCTGCAGCTTCTGGCATTACCATTTTAAAAGGTGCAGCTGATCAGTACAGCCGATCCATCTTTCCTACTTTAATTAATCCCCCCTCCCCCGATAAGAGCAGAAATGGAAGAAGAGGTCATACAAAATTCCACACTCAAAGGAGGAGGGTGGCAAAAATTAAAGCACTATCTTGGAAACAAGATTAGTTACTCAGATGCCACATCAGCTCTCTGTGTCATTTATCATAACTGCTTGAAGAAGTAAACCATCCCATTCTCACAATTCCAAGCATGCAGAATCACCCAAAGTCAAAAGTTGATGGAGTTAGCAGAGATGGCTAAACTGACTGTTTTGGTCAAAGAAAATACAATTAATTTCATTTCAATTTGGAAACTACTTAAGGACTTTGTGCTTGAAAACAATGGAAGTTTGATTTTGGGTTTTGCTGATTAGATAGGTTTGTTGTTATAGAAAGAGCTATTGTATATTATTATGTAAAAGTTAAACATTGAGGTTGTGTGTTATTACTTTATTCTACTGCGCCAAAAGGAGTTGGAAGTCTTGCCTTTCTTTTTCTTCTCCCCTTTACCCTACACTTTTCTCTGATCCATTATTTCCCCATTATTTTCATTTTTCTTTGTATTTTATATTTTGATAAACTAATACAAAGTATTTGAATCGCAGAATCACCCAAGGTTAAACGCAGCATTGAGCAAGCTAACAAAATGAAGGGCAAATAAGAGAAATGCAAAACAATCTCAGCTAATCATCCTTTCTCTACATTTGGCTTCTTTCTCATTTATTTTTCACATCCATTGTCATCTGTATAACTAAACCCTTCCACAAAAAAATTGGAGAATGAATGGTGGAAGTAAACTGATAAGTCTATCCGTTTGCCCAAGTAAAACAAAAATTTTTTTTCAAAAAGATGTCTGCATTTTTTTGTCCTTGAACTGGAGAGACTGTTCATTTCCCAAAACACTCTTATGTCAGCTTTTGCAGACCAGCTTCGAACCTGCTTTCCACGTGCAAATAATCTATTCCTCCAGACTGCAAGCAGAAGAAGAAAAACTCCCTGATTTAGATAGAGGTGGCTGGACTTACCTGCATATTCCCTTCTATCTATTTAGCTGCATTGTTTTCTTTTATCTCTGTATTGCTAATTTACTCGCTTTCTCTCTGGATCAGTCTCCCACCCTCACGTTGTCCTGCCGTGCAATTTGCAAAAAAATACTACATTTCAGTGGACAAAAAGGATGACCACAAACAATGTGAGGACAATTAACCAGTGGAACAGAGCTTGTCTTCAGAAGTTGTGGGTGCTTCATCCCTGGGGGGCTTTATAAGAAGAGACTGGACAGCCATTTTCAGCCACAATCTGAAATGGTATAGGATTTCCTGCCTTCAGGGGCTGGACTAGAAGACCTCCAAGGTTCCTTCCGGCTCTGTTCTGATTCAATTGAAACATGTCACTTACTGAAATAGTTTCAACTAGTACTTAAATTATTAAGTAGTTTCTCTAGCTTTTGCTTTGACTAAAAGCCAATGTAGATTGTGTTAAAATCTTATGTTTGGCACTCTGGTGTACATTTGAATTCTGCACAGTTTCAATTATGTCCAATTTTGTTAGGAGCAAACG
The DNA here is from genome assembly GCA_033807585.1 of Hydrophis major. NCBI lineage: Eukaryota > Metazoa > Chordata > Lepidosauria > Squamata > Elapidae > Hydrophis > Hydrophis major. Next base: position 278,193,742 of record CM066329.1, read on the forward strand.
GCCGAAATGAAGTAAAACTCAATTATTTGCAAGCATCATGTTGGAAAACTGTATAGCTGGCATCCACCCTTTTTTTTTTTTCCTCCTGTATTCTTGCTTGTAGAACTGAAGGAGGAAAATTCCCCATCATCCAATTTAGAGTGGAGACCACACATAAACTTGCTCAAGCCAAGTTTATCTGAACAGCAATAGGGATGGAGTACAGGATTCAACCCATTGAAGGAGATTACAAGCAACCTTTATATACAGTTAGCCCTCAATTTACAACCATAATTGAGCCCAGCAATTATGGTCATAAATCATGATGGTTGTAAAGCGAGTCAACATGTATTGCCAGGCCTCATTTTGCAACTTCTTTTGTTTTAGTTGTTAAGCAAACCATAAAGCATGGTCATAGAGCAAAGATTGGGGTTTAAGTTAACAGTATGAATATTAAGAATTTAGAATTAGAATTTAGAATTTACCTTTATTGTCATTGCATTCCTCGAATACAATGAAATTTGAAGGCCACTCCAGCACAGTGCCCCAAAAACCACATCACAATCACACCACAAGTATTTAAAAATTAAAATAATTAAAGTAATAATAATAATAATTAAACAGTCTAAAACCTATCTAAAACATTTAGCAAGTTAAATAGTTTAACAATTCCACTATATACATAGGACTAGATCACAAATGTACTGTTTGATTCAAGACAATTATTGCCTTGGAAAAGAAACTGTTTCTCAGTCTATTAGTCCTCATTTTAAGACACTTATAAGGTCTCCCTGATGGTAACAATTCAAAATATGAATGACCAGGATGAGAACAGTCTGTGGAGATTTTTAGTGCTCAAGAGAGGAGTCTGGTCTTCACAATCTCTTCCAAAGAAGAAAGAGAGCAACCAATGATTTTTTGTTCTGTGTTTATAACTCTCTGGAGCATCTTCTCATCCACTGCAGAGCATCCAGCATACCACACCGTTACACAGTATGCCAAAATGCTCTCGATGGTAGAACGGTAAAAAGTAACCAGGAAACCTATGGGACATTTTTTTCTGGAAACAGGAAATAAATGTTGGTTTCTGGGGGGAGGGGGAAAGAGGGGGTAATCTGTGCAGAGTTGTTGGATATGAGATGGGCGGCAAATAATTGTTATCAATAAATAAATAATCATGGTCATGTGATCAGGACGCACTGTAGGACAGCTATAAATGCGGGCTAGTTGCCATGCACTCAAAATGTGCTCATGTAAGTATAAGGAGGGGCAGATTTCAGAGCTTTTGAGGATGGTCAATCATAACTTCAAACACTCTCTAAGTAACCAGTCATAAGTCAAGGACTACTTATAGTCATACAATAAATGATGGCTAGTAATGATGTCAAATGTCATAACAAGGCTTACATTTTCTCCTTACAGCTTGTAGTGCTTAAAAAACAGAATATTAACTGGAAGCCAGCACTAGTTGCCTTTTGCGGTTAGTTACTTCCTAGTGCCTGTTTTAAAATACTAGTCCTGATTTTAGGTAATTTGTGAGCCAGAATCTTCAAAAAGCTAAGCAAACTTATTAAAGTGCCTTACTTGAATTCAGGGATCTTGATAGTTTGGAAGTTTTGTTTCGGGGCCTCCTTCACTTCTGTCTAGCTTTTAATAATATTTTTTTCACAGGGTTGGTTGGCTTTCCTTTATTGATAGCTCTTACAATACTGCTCTTTAAATCAAGGTTTAAAAAAAGAGTGGCCATGGGTATAAGGATTCATGCTTGCCCAAATGTAGAAGATACACGCACAGTCGTGGCATTCTCCGCTTTTCGAAATCCCCACCAGTCTTTAAAATCTTCAGGAAATATATTCATATCCTTCTCCCTGTGTTATATTGATTACCATTCTAATCATCTGGGAACTGTGGCCTATATCACTTCTCCTCTGAAATTGCTGGTTTTATTTGCTATAACTGTTCACTGTGCAGAGACTGGAAGTGGCTGAAATGACACAAGAGCGAATGAATCCATCACTCCAGAGCGTTTCCATCCCCCTCTTTTTTAACTGCTGCCCACCAGGAAAGTCCCAATTATAGGTGCAGGGAGACCGTAACTGCTCATTTTGCATAGCCAAGAGCACATTTTCAACAGATGCCGATCAGCTGGCTAACAATACTTGGATGCAGAGAAGTATATCATTATATGTCACTCTATAATACCGTGTCTACTCCTGTATCAGATTGGAAAGATCAGGACAGACCAGAGGGTGAGGGTGAGTCTGCGCTGATATAAACTCTCCCGGATTTCATCTTCTGTAAAAGCAAAGGAAACAAAAGCTGGTTTTTCAGGCTGTATCTCAAATCTCTGTTCTCTTCTCTCAAAACATAAACATGTCTTTCATTCTCTCCAGGGGACATGGGATAGTGAAGAGACAATATTGATTTTTCTTTTCTCCCTCCCTCCCTCCCTCTCTCTCTCTCTCTCTCTCTCTCTCTCTTTCTGGAGAGAAAAGCTCCAGTAATTTATTGCTTTCATTTTGGGAATCGTGACAATTGGAATTATGTCTGAGTTTCCAGGCCTGACCTTCCGTGCAATAAGCAGATAGTTTTATTATTGAATTGAGTATCCAACTGATTTCAGTGAAATAGGTTTTCATGGCATGTGCGGTTCTGTTTTGTTGCTTTTTTGAAAAATATTTTTTTTCCTAAGCACAGATTGCTTTTAAATTATGGATCATTTCTTTTCTTTTCTTTTTCTTTTTGCTCCCATTTTCAATGGCTCAGCAGTCATTCATATATTCAGACACCTTATTTCAGTTATAAGTTCTGCCATTTCCATGAACATTTTGCATACATTATTGAATATAAGAAGTACCGAATGCCAATTTTATAGTTCACATCCAGCTTCAGGTGATGTGAAGGCTGGATGATTGCCACTCTGGAACAATAATCAAAAAGCCTTATCTTTCTTACAATATACCATACATAATATTACAATCCTATTGCAGTTTATGACATTTGAGTCAGAAAATACAAATTATGGTTAAGCTACTAAAAAAAAAAATGGATTAACTCCAAAGACTTTCAAATTGCTTTGTAATCACAAAGAAATTACTTTCTTTATTTGATTTTACTCACTATTTGTCCCAAAGAATAAATTTGAAAGCATAATTTTGTAATTGGGATCTAAAAGGTCTATTAGAGCAGGGGTCCCCAACCACTGGGCCACGGACCGGTCCTGGTCCGTGGAACATTTCCTACCAGGCCGCCAGTTTGCTGGGCGCCACCATCTTGTTTGATGAGAAAGTGCTTCCGGGTGAGCTTTTCCGGTTGGAAAGCGGCGTTTGGGTCCTGAAGGAATCCTCGTGCCTCAGTTTCATCGAAGGGGGTGGGCTTCGAACGAAACTAAGGCACGAGGATTCTATCAGCACCCAAGGTAAGGCGAGCCGAGCAACCATCCCGAAGCGAAGCCCATCAACAAAGATACAAAGGAGGAGTTGAAGGTGGTGGGGAGAAGCGGGGGACAGCTGGCTGTCCGGTCGCTCGGCTCGCCTTGCCTTGTCATGCGTGCTGATCTCTGTACCGGGCCGTGGATCATTTTGTGATGCTGGTACCGGGCCGCGGCACAAAAAAAGTTGGGGGCCACTGTATTAGAGGATTTGCCAACCGTGGCAACTTTAAGATCAGTGATGGTATGCTACCGGTTTGGACCAGTTCATCCAAACTGGTAGTAAAAAAAAGCTGACGATCAGCTGAGAGGAGGAAAAAAAATCCTGGGACAATCAGCTGAGAGGAAAAAGCAATATTGGCTCTCTCGCCTACCTCTGCGCTTTACTCTTCTTTATCCTCTCAGCTGATTGGCGCTGCAGGTCTCAGCTCGTGTGGGGAAAGTTGCATGCCTGCTTAGGCAAAGCATGCCCACCAAGCCACGCCCATCAAATCGGTGGTAAAACAATTTGTACCCCCACCACTGTTTAAGATGTGTGGACTTCAACTCCCAGAATTCCCCCAGCCACCACAGCTGGTTGGGGGATTCTGGGGGTTGAAGTCCATGTGTCTTAAAGTTGGCAAGTTTGGGAAACCCTAGATATGGTAGAGGTTTTCTGAGGGTGTTGCAAGCTGAGCTAGATAACAATGTTTGGAATTGCTGGCGCAATACTCTCTTGCGTAGCCCTGCTAGTGGGAAAATCCAACTAGGGTAAAACACGCAGTAAAAACATACCTCATTTAGTGAGACATTCTTCATATGAGCTTGTTGATACTAGTTTTACACTAGTGACAAATAAAAGAATTAAAATGAGGAGCCCACATATGATTGTGTCCTATCACAGGTAATGCTATAAAAGGGTAAGCTATACTTCACCGTCCACCCTCTTCTGTTTCCAATGCAATATTTACCATATTCACAGTTAATTTCTATTCAATTATTCTTACCCGGTCCCATTGGCATCTTGAATTACTGTTTCCCAAACAGGCTATTCACCTTTCTGTAACTGTTGGAAATCTCTTTCCCCATGCATTAAATTAGCCGTCTGTTCCTCTTTCCATTCCTAAGCCTAGGACAGATTTTCTGAATGTTTCCCTGATGCCTTAGCTGACTATGCCACGAATTGGACACAGTCTGATGAAAGTTGGGTAAATCACAATGGCTTCTTCTGCCTTCTACTTGCTCTTAATCTATATATTGGTTTGGAAACACCCAACTAAGCAGGGAGGAGGCGTCAAGCATGGAATTAGACTTGAATTCTTGCACAGTCGCAAGAGGTCCAGAATCAACCCCATTAAGTTCTACAGAACTTGATCTATTCCCAGGGTAAAGCTGGCAGTCTGGAGGATCCCTTTGTCAGAGGCAAAATATAACATAGGTAGTTCTTAACTTACAACAGTTCATTTAGTGACCACTCAAAGTTACGACAACTCTGAAAAAAGTGACATGATTGTTTTTCACAGTTACAATCTATGCAGCATCCCCGTGGTCACATGATCAAAATTCAGATGCTTGGCGACTTATGGCCATTACTCTACCCCAAGGTCATGTGATCCCCTTTTGTGACCTGACATGTGAAGTCAGTGGGGAATTCACTTAACAACTGGGTTACTAACTTACCAACCGCAGTGATTCACTTAACAACTGAGGTAAGAAAGGTGGTAAAATGGGACAAATGTCTCGCTTAACAACAGACATCTTGGGCTTAATGGTAGTCATAAGTCGAGGACTATATCTGTACATACATTTCTGAGGGGAAACAAGTCAGCAAGTTCATAATACATAGACTTTGAGGGGATTTTCAAAATTCTGGTCTGATCTTCAAAACAACAACATAACTTGGGGATTATTTTAAATTTTGGCAAGCACCCACTCAATTGCAAGACCAAAATTTTAGACTGGTGTGTTTTTTTCTGTGCCCTCTCCTCTTAGTCTCCCTTCTTCATGGCCGTGCCATTGAATGCTAGGCACAGTCTCCAACGTTGTAAATTTTCCTCTTTGTAGACGTTGGTAAACAATATCTCTATATCCTATAGTCCAGACTATAGTAAATTTCTTAACAGCCCTTGCAACGGGCACTATCTTGAACTCAGAAGTCGTGCAGGGACCTTTGGGTTTGATCTTCCACTTAGACTAGTTGAACACCAAGTCTTACAGACGATTGCACTTGTGTGGTTGTCTGCCTTTACAACTGCCATCCCAGCCACTACATTGTGAATCACCCCTTAGGGTGAATTAACCGAAGAATAAGAATATAGACTAATATAGACCAAAAAATTTACTACTGGTTCTGTGGGCATGGTGTGGCTTGGTAGACATGGCTTGGTGGGCGTGGCAGGGGAAGGATACTGCAAATCTCCATTCCCATCCCACTCCAGGGGAAAGATACTGCAAAATCCCCATTCCCTCCTCACCCTACTAACCTGCCTTGCAGCTCCATTCTCCTGTGCAGGGCAACAAAAGAAGACACAGCCATTCAGCTGGTACTCAGGAGGCAGAGAATAGATGGGGGTAGGACCAGTCAGAGGCAGTATTTGCTGGTCTCCGAACTACTCAAAATTTCTACTACCAGTTCTCCAGAATTGGTCAGAACCTGTTGAATATCACTGCTGATATAGACCTATTGGTATCAGTTAACACGATACTATAGGAATCCCCTGGTCTACAGTTATTTGCCTCTTTTCCATCCATTGCTCAAGGATGTGTATCCAATCCTTAAAGCCCAATTCATAGTATTTTGTCTTCTTTTGGGGTGGGGCTACTTCTACAGCTCTATCATCTGGCCACTAGCCACTCAATTGACCTCCCCTCATTTCGAAGCTGCTGTTTCCATTCTTGTACTGTTAAAAATCATGTTAATTTCTCTTTGGTAATCAGCTTCAATTACTCCTCCCAGTTCTCAAGTTCCCTTCATTGCCGAATTCATTTTCTCTGTCAACCACGTATGTAATTGAAGGCATTATCCCCAATACGCTACAGGGAGTCCTCGACTTAAATCAACCGGGGTTGATCTTTTTCTGCCCCCTTGCAACCTCGACCAGGTTTGATCTTATTTGTTCATTCTTTCATTCATTCATTTGTTTATCAAATTTCATTCTTCCTTTTAATTCATTCATTTCATAAATTTATGTCCTGTCCATCTCACCCGCGTGACTCGGGGCAGTTTTATAAATAAAATCATACCGTCATATAAAAGATAGAGGCATCAAAACAGAATTCAGAAAGGAATTACAGGTAGTCCCCGACTTTCGACCACAATTGAGCCCAGCACTTCTGTTGCTAAGTGAGACATTTGTTAAGTGAGTTTTGCCCCATTTTATGACCTTTCTGGCCACCGCAGTTAAGTGAATCACTGCAGTTGTTAAGTTGTTAAGTGAATCTGACTTTGCTTATCAGAAGGTTGCAAAAGGTGATCACATGACTGCAATCATCATAAATATGAACCAGTTGCCAAGCGTCCAAAGTTTGAACACATAGCCATAGGGATGCTGTAACAGTCGTAATTGTGAAAAATGCTCATAAGACACTTTTTTCAGTGCCATTGTAACTTTAAACAGTTACTAAGCAAGCTGTTGTAAGTTGAGGACTACCTGTATTATTCCTAGAACCCAGAACCAAGTCTATTTGAAATGCATAGGTAAAGATTTTATCCAGCATTATATCATTTGTGGCTCTTGTAAGAAAGTTCCCATTGATTGCAATCCTTCCATACAGAGCCAACTGTGGTGAACCTGCGAGGAACATTTGATGAAATGCCATGCTGGCCCCTACTGGTCAGTGATTCAAAGGCATTAAAACATTTTACAGTGCTTTCCTCCTCCTTCTCTTTGGAGCCGGATCTCCTCTGGCTTTTTAATTAGGGGTTGCTTTTTTTCCCTCCAGCGAACCATTACAGCTTTCCATAAATCAGTGGCTTGAGAATAACTAACCAGGTGAAAAGTCCCCAACTGAGTTGTTTGAGGCTGCTAGTTGTATATGCAGCATCTCCCTTGCACAGTTGGTCTGAATTAGGAGTAAGTATCCACAGACATCAGCATGTAGCATCTTCTGTTTTCTTAACAGAATAACAGAGTTGGAAGGGACCTTGGAGGTTTTCTAGTCCAACCCCCTACTCAAAGCAGGAGGTCCTATACCATTTCAGACAAACGATTGTCCAGTCTCTTCTTAAAAACCTCCAGTGTTGGAGCATTCACAACTTGATTGTTCGAACTCCTCTGGAAAATTCTCCTTAATTCTAGGTTACTTCTCTCCTTGATCAGTTTCCACCCATTGCTTTTTGTCCTGCCTTCAGATGCTTTGGAGAATAGGTAGACCCACTCTTCTCTGAGGCAGCCTCTTAGATATTGGAACAGTGCTATCATGTCTCCCCTAGTCCTTCTTTTCATTAAAATAAACATACCTAGTTCCTGCAACTATTCTTCATGTGTTTTAGCCTCCAGTGTAGAGGTGGTGTTCAGTTATCACTAAGGCAGCTGTTTTTAATTCTGTATATCAACTAGAAGAGCTTTGCTCTGTCAGAAACAAAAGTTAGCCTTGCAGAGGAGTTAAATGCTTCCTCTTTCCACTGCTCCTTATCTACTTCATGACAAGCAGAGTCACCTGTGAACCAAAATATCCCTTCTCCTCCTCAGATGCCGAAGCTCCTTTAGGTGGACTTGTTTGAAGGCTGCCAAAGGAGAGGGACTTTCCACCTTGCAGAGGTAATTCTTTGCACTGTTATCTGGGTAAATCCCAGAAGATCCTATTCCTTTAATCAGTACTTTCCCGCCCCCCTGGAAATAAACTAAAAAATAAACATTTTTTGTCCTGATGCCACAATTCAAGGTCCCATCATCTCACTATTCCTGAAATTGGCAAATAGTCCCAAAGGTGCTTTTTTTTTTTTTCCCTGCAAAAGGCAACTGGACTTTCTGATTTTTCTTTGGAGATGTTTCACTTCTCATCCAAGAAGCTTCTTCTTAACAACTGGGTTACTTCTAAAAGTCCAGTTGCCTCTTGAAAAAGCATCTTTACAGTGGTGAGATCCAAGGTTCTGTGGGCATGGCTTGGTGGGCGTAGCAGGGGAAGGATACTGTAAAATCTCCAGTCAGAGGTGGGATTTGCCGGTTCTCCGAACTACTCAAAATTTCCACTACTGGTTCTCCAGAACTGGTCAGAACCTGCTGAATACCACCTCTGTTTTGGGACAATCATGATCTGGATGACCAAATCTCCATAGACAATTGGCAAATAGGTTCCCCCCCCCCACTTAACCTCTGTGCTTAGCTGTAGTTAAATCAACTGGGGTTTATCATTTTCTGCCCCCTTGCAACTTCGACCAGCAACGATCTTATTCGTTCATTCTTCCATTCATTTGTTTATCAAATTTCATTCCTCCTTTTATTCATTCATTTAATAAATTTATGCACTGCCCATCTCACCCGCGTGGGGCAGTTTTATAAATAAAATCATACCGTCATATAAAGGATAGGGGCATAAAAGCAGAATTCAGAAAGGAATTACAGGTAGTCCTCGACTTAGGACCACAATTGAGCCCAGCGTTTCTGTTGCTAAGTGAAGCATTTGTTGAGGGAATGTTGCCCCATTTGACAACCTTTCTTGCCACCGTTGTTAAGTGAATCACTGCAGTTGTTAAGTTAGTAACATGCTTCATTGTTAAGTGAATCTGGCTTCCCCATTGACTTTGCTTGTCAGAGGGTCACAAAAGGTGATCCTATGACCTCAGGACATTGCAACTGCCATCAATATGAGTCAGTTTCCAAAAATCTGACTTTTGATCACATGATCCTGGGATGCTACAATGGTTGTGTTAAAAACAGTCATAAGTCAATTTTTAGTACCGCTGTAACTTTGAACAGTCACTAAGTGAACTGTTGTAAGTTGAAGACTCTCTGTATTTACCTTCTGGTACAAACTCTGGAAGCTGAGGTAATATTCAACAGGTTCTGACCAGTTCTGGAGAACCGGTAGCGGAAATTTTGAGTAGTTCAGAGAACCGCCAAATACCACCTCCGACTGGCCCCTCCCCCATCTATTCTCTACCTGCCGAGTCCCAGCTCATTGGCTGGGTCTTCTTTTGTTGCCCAGCACAGGAGAACAGAGCTGGAAAGCAGTGGGGAGGGCAGGGAATGGGATTTTACAGTATCCTTCCCCTGCTGTGCCCACCAAGCCATGCTCACAGAACTGGTAGTATAAAATTTTGAATCCCACCACTGTCTGGAAGGCATAACAGTTGCATCTAGTTCAAAAGGCTTTCTGAATGTTAAAAGTCCAACCGCTTCCTGAGGACTTTCCAAAGGGCCTATTTACTAGGAATGTTTTTAAAAGTTTTCTTCTTTCTCTTAATTCCATAACCCTTCAGTAGCTGATTTATCTTGAAATAATAAAATAATAGAAATACTGGCACTCAGCTCAGAGATTTTTAAAATAATAGAAATACTGGCACTCAGCTCAGAGATTTTTAAAATAATAGAAATACTGGCACTCAGCTCAGAGATTTTTAAAATAATAGAAATACTGGCACTCAGCTCAGAGATTTAAAAAAAAAAAAAGTTTTAAAGGAAACACAAGATACAATCCTAGGGAGATTTATTCTGAAGCCACTTTTCTTACATTCTTCTGGAATTATTCTTTGGAAGTGCTGCAGAATTGCAGATTTAAGGTGTTCTCTGCAGTAAAAGACGAACAACTTACTTTGATGATAGGATTTTTTCACCACTAGGTGGTGACAAAAGACTATTCCACCCACCTGAAACCTGAAACAAAGAATAACAGAGAATCTTTCTTTATAGCAGGCAATGCACATATAAATGCACATACACAGCAGATATTTTCCATATGTTGTTCTTTAATTGTTTTTTTTCTTTTGCAGAAAAGAAAAATCAAAGTCATGGTTAAAAACATGGGAAGAGTGCAAAGAGCCTTTGTAAAATTCCAGATTGAGGCTGGGCATAATAAAATCCTTATCTGGAATCATCCTGCCCATTAAAACTGCATTGAATGACTGTGATATGATTGCCGCAAGAAATATTACAATATATTGCTTGAAATCAACTGCAGGCTTTGATTTTATATGGGATGTTCTTTGGCGGCCTGCAGATGAAATGGTGGTATGTCCCTTGCCAGACTTCCAAAATGGGCTCCCAACAGATATTCCTGGAAGTGGTGGGATCAGAGTTATTTTTAGCTCAGCCTTGAATAAATTACCCAAAGGCACACGAACACTTCAAGCAATTGCAGAAGTTTGCAGAAATAGGGACAGGATAGGAAGGAAATCAACAATCTAAACAAACAACAAGGGAAAGGCTAGACTAACTGCTAACAGCTGCTTCGTGTACTGGGTTGTCATGTGACTCAGAGGTCATATCAGTCCGGTGATTAGATGTGCTTAATGACACAATTAGAGCTTCAGCTTTGGGCCCTTGATCTGCTGTCCTTTTTTCTCTTGGTAGACTCTGCATGCCATGTTACACACAAAATATTTATACAACATGCTCAGTTGTGGTTTCTTCCGCGGAGACTGATTGCCTAAAACCTTATTGGCTGGATGAATGTCCTCATTATGTCTGAGTCTGCATACAAAACCCTAACCAAAAAGGTTACAGCAAATAATGTTTCCTGCATGGTGTCGGAGCCCAATCTGATTGCAGGATCTAATCTGGGTCGGTCCCCAGGATCAGGCGTTCTGTCTTGCGAGCTTTCGGACTCGGGTTGGAATCCAACTTTAGAGAATTTCTCTCTCACCAGAATGTATCCTGGGACAAGTATATTTTCCCAGTCTGGTTATGCAAAGCGTAGTTGGACTAATTGAGTCGTCTAAATGAGAAATAGTTCGAATTTTGATTAAAGAGAACCAATGTACACACATAGTTGTGGTAGTTGGTGGTAGGTAAGCTTATTTTGACAAAGATTTGGTATGTCATCCAAGCCCAGGCTAATAAATAGTAATTTTAGGGTTCTCAGATAAATGAGCCAGCATAGAAGAAGTAGATACAAAGTGGACTTACAATTTCCTACCTTAGACCAATGACTGTCTTAAGTAATCGTTAAGTCTTTTAAGGTGGAGTTATAGTTTAGCTCATATCCCAGCAATTTATCAGATTCTTTCATTTCAGAGAAGTTTTGCTGTTATAATAAACAAGCAATTTTTGTCTCCAAAGATCTTTTTTCTAGATTATTTATTGTTGTTTTTTGAACAACAAATTTTATTAATTTTTTTTTAAAACACATAAACCAGCAAATAAAACATAGGATGTAGTAACATAAAATATCTTTTTCTAGAAAACACATAGAATATCTTATTTAACAAGCAAGATAATTCCAACTTATCCCATTTCTATACAGGCACAATTTAATATATATATTTATCTTATCTGTTCAACTTCATATCCTTTCCCAATTTCTCTTTACTGCTCCCTTTCATTCTGTTTAATTGTATTTTTTATCTTAAATTATGTATATTCATTATATATAATTTCATTAGTTCTCTTCCAACATCCTTTCAAACATAAACAAACATTACACAAAACATAAATATATAAAACTTCTTATTGGGAAGTGGCTTACCCCAGGTTAGATCTTTTTGTAGAGACGTAAATCAAATTCATGCTCACATAACATACTATTTCATATCTTAATTAACATTCTTTATTTTCTATATATTTTCTCTCTATTCATTCTTTTAATTCTATTTTATTTATTTCATCTCAATTCAAATAATTATACTTGCATCTTTTGTCCGTTCTCTTTCAATCATCTATTTTTCCTTCCTTTCTCATACAATATTTTCCCTGTAACCACTGGTTGAAGTATGACAACTTTTTATCTTTACCCTAAATTTTACACTTAAAATAATACATATTTTCCATACTGATTCTGCTTCGTACATTCTAAGTACTGCATTTCAAAATAATAAGACAAACACATAATATTAAATTTAGTAAGTAATAGTAAAACCAAAAAAAGGAATATTGAGTTTATAATGTAATAAAAGCAATATTTCATAGTAAATTAAGCTGTTATCAAATCTTAAACATTTTCAAGCTTCTCTTTAATGCATTATTAATTCATGTAATATTTTAATTTTCTAATTTAATTTCAAATACTAATATCTACCAATCTTATGTACTTTTGCAGAATCATTTTTATAAAATTATATCTTACCCTTTATCTCTAAAAAAAACTTGTTTTTTGGCATCTTGTTTAAAGTTTTTATGACTTCTCTTTCCTTTTTCCCTTCCTTTCTTATCCATTCTGGCTTTTTGACACCCCCCCCTATCTCTCAAGTTTCACTCTCTTAATCTTCCCTCTTTGTTGTATTTCTCTTTTCTGTTGCTTTCTGACATCGTATCGATTTTTCATCTTAATTTTCTTTTCCTTGGTTGCTTTTTTAAGTCCTGAATTCACCATTTCTTCACCCCCTTTATGCTTTTCTTCCTCCACTAAAAGTATCTGTCCATTAAAGATGGCTTCTTCTTCTTCTTCTTGGTCCCAGTCTTCCTGTCGCTGTTGTATTTCATGATAGGTAGAAATCGCCATTTCTAAAAAGTGGAAAATAGATCCAGAAGAGCCCATGCCTTCCTGTTCCTCTTCTTTCAATTTTTGAAATTCCATTTGTAGATCTTCAAAAGATAATGCCATTTTTTCCCTTTTTTTGAAACAACCCAAATATCTTTAATCTTTCAAGAAGTTCACAAAGATCCCAAAGTCACAAAGCAAACCAAATCAAAACAAACAGTTCCATTTAGCACTTTCTTCTTTCTATATTTTCTCTTGCTAGGGTAGAATTCAAATAACACAGTTCCAAAGTAATCTTCTAGAAGTCCATAATATTTTTTATTTTTGATCTTATAAACTCAAAGCAGTCTCCTTCAATACAGTCTTAAAATAGATCTTTACCTCTTTCCTTCCACTTGTAACAAATAAAAAGAATTTTAAGTTTTTAATTCCAATGTCAAGAAATCCTTTATCCCTTGGCTTAAAATTTCAAGTTTACCTTCTATGCCCAAGCAGGTTTTCCAGATTTCCAAATGCTGTTTCTGTGGGAAGAGACAGTAAAAGAAAGTAACTTTCCCTTTCAGCTTTTTTTTTCCGCCGCTTTTACGATGTTCCTTGGGAGACAATGTATCCTTTGAACATTTCAATTTTCAGGGTATTTAGAGGTTTCTTGTAGTCTCAGTTCAGCCAAAACTTTCACCTTCACCTGCTTCCTCCAGCACAAATCTTACCCAGCTGCAGGCTTCTTTGTGGCGGCCATTGCTGACTGCTGCTCCACCACCTTGGGAAGAAGGGGTTTTGCCGGCTGAGGAGGGGGATTGCGATACCCCCAAACCCAAATCCGGATCCCCTCTTTCTTCGGCTGCCTCTATGGGGCAACCCTATCCTCCAGATCCTTTCGGATTGGAGGAACCTCAGCGGCGAGCGCAGCAGGAATCATGGAGGATCGCGAATTCCTGCCGCTGCCGAAGCCTTACAAACCGGAAGCCCTAGATTATTTGTTAATTTAGTTTAGCATGGAAAGTTATATTAAAACTTACAGTAGCACTGTATAATTTTAAAAACTCAGATGAAATAGAAATCTAGGGAAAGTTTAGCAAGATCTGGCTCAGCCTAGATCATGAATCTGCAGCTTTGGCAACTTTAAAACGTGTGGACTTCAGCTCCAAGAATTTGGGATTGGCTGGCTGGGGAATTCTGGGAGTTGAAGTCCACAAATTTTAAAGTTGCCAAGGTTAGACACTTGTGATCTAGATGGTTTGCTGAAGCAGCTTTTAATTGTCATCCTGTATCTTGATAGTTTCAAATCTTCTGCTGTACGTTTGAAAGGCACCCCATCACCACCAATAAGGAACTTTTCAAAATCCCATGCAAAATATCTGCGGCACACAGGAGAGACTAAATTATGAATTTTGGACTGATCATCACTAACACAGGAAAGGCAATGATTCTTTCAGAAACTCAAAATGAGGGCAAACATTTTCTACATTGACTTCATACTTCTCAAATACAGGGAAATTGGGCTCATAGCCACATGCCTGGGGAGGCATATTTCAGGAACTTCAGGATCTCATCATTGGTGGGATTTTCCTGGTGACCACCTAACTTATACATATTAAGAAGGTACTAGCTGCTACAATTCATTCTTCTCCATTCTGTAGGGTTCCTTAGCTCAGTAAGATAAGCCATGGACTGTTATGTAAAGCATATTCAGTAAGGGATGGCCTTGATGATGATTGATGTTAAACCATGCTTTGTCTATGAACAGCCAGTGAATTTTTCTTACTTATTCAAGGAATGTCTGTGTGTGTGTGTGTGTGTGTGTGTGTTATACATAAATAGGCAGTATGCAGATAGATAGATAGATAGATAGATAGATAGATAGATAGATAGATAGATAGATATAGATAGGCAGACAGACAGACAGACAGACAGACAGACAGATTCCTTGAGTGAATTCTGCCTTAGCTGCAACACTATTATTTCCATTTCATTAAGAAGAAGCTTTGATCCTCTCTGAATTTTTTGCACTTCCTCCATTCGATTGGAATCCTGCAGCCATTCAGGGCTGAGACTGATAATGCCAACTATTCCTTACCTTATAGGGTAATTATTCTGTTCTAATGGGCCTTTTGCAGACTCCTGGGAATTAATGAATTTCAGGCTCTGCTGTTACTTTTATGCTGCATTTATTTTGTACCTTTCTGACATTCTCCTAAATGAGCATTGATTAGCTCATGACCTACTCTTAATGGTGGAAAATGGAGCCAGAGCTTGCCGCAGTAATTTCATTACTAATCTTTTTGCATTGGTTATAAGCACTTTAATTTTTTTTCTCTTCAAGTTTTTTTTAAATGTGTCTTGAATTTAATATGGCTAATATGGCAAAGCATCTGGCTGTAAAAAACACCATGATTGACTTTCTGTTAAGGACAGCTGTGACTTTTCTGAGATATACTGGATATTGTTGTTTATAGGAAGGGATATATATGTGGGAAACCTTGCTCCTAAATGGAAATCTACATTATTTCAACGAGTTAATGGTTGCAATAACAGACCTTTTGATAAGGAGGAATTTGGGATGGGTTTATCAAACTATGTTAGAAAAAATGGTAGCTACAAATAATTCCAGTTTGCATAGTTTGCATAATACAAAAGTGTCATTCCTTCTATGGGTCATTTTATAGTAGGCTCTGTAATAAGCTACCTGAAAAACTAAGCACCTTGTTGTCTATGGAGATGCTCAGTCATCCAGGTCGTGGTTGTCCCAAATGTGCTTTTTGAAGAGGCAACTGGACTTTCTGGTTTTTTTCTTTAAACATGTTTTACTTCTCATCCAGGAAGCATCTCCGACTCTGACCCTTCCATTCCCCACCATCCAGTCTATATATAGATTTGTTTTCTTAAGTTTTCGCGGGTACTTACATGTCTGGCATTCAGCTTTGTTCGGGTATTTTCCCACGTGGTGCTTTTAAAGTTGAAGCAACGTTTCAGCAGAATCTCATCTGCCATCATCAGGCTTCTGTATATATATATATATATATATATGGATCTTTGGTTATTCGGATTTTCTCCCGCGTAAGATTGGAAGTATCTAGGCAATGTTTCAATGAAATCTCATTCATCATCTTCAGGCTTGTGTCTTCAGCTCTGTGCTTCTCAGAGTGATGTGAGCTTGCAGCTGCTTCTTCCTTTTAACTGCTAGTGGGGGTGTGACTTGATTGGGTGGGGGCTTGGCTGTGTTCTGATTGGGAGGGGGTGTGTTCTCATTGGTTGGCGGTTTGGCTGTGTTCTGATTGGTTGGGGGGTTGGCCGTGTTCGGATTGGCTGGAGGCGTGTTCTGTTCAGGTGGGGGCTTGGTTGTGCTCAGGTTAGTCTTAGTTGCTGGGGGATTTGAGCTGGTGAGCTGTGATCTTGCTGTTTGGCTTCGAGTTCGAGGTCGTGTTGCATCTTCATGGTGGGGGTCAGTTCGCTTCATGTATGGCTCAGAGGGGTTTGAAGTGGGTTGTGATGCAGCTGCAGTGCGGCTTCTGGTCCGTGGTCGTGTCTCATCTTCTGTGTGGGTGTGAGTCTGCTTTCTACATGGAAGTGTGGTGGTGGCATCTTGTGTGGCTCTCAGGGGTGTGGGTCTGGTGTCATTCTTCATGTTAGATACTCGTCTGTTCATGAGGGCGGGTTTCCAAATGGCTGGTAGGCGGGAGGTATCATCTCGTTTGTTCATGCTGTGTGGACGTTTTTCTATCTCTATGGCTTCTCTGATTATTCTGCTGCTGAAGTGTTTGGTTTTGGCAATAGTTCTGGTATTTTTAAAGTCAATCTCATGTCCTGTGGCTTTGAGGTGTTGGACCAGGGAAGAGGTTGGTTCTTCCTTTTTGATTGAGTTCTTATGTTATTCAATGCGTGCACTTATTCTTCTGTTAGTTTGTCCAATGTATGTGGTGGGGCAGGCAGTGCAAGACCCCACCACCTACCTAGAAAAAACCACCAGATCCAAAATAAAAGCCTCCCCCATCAGTGCGCTGCCTGCCCCACCACATACATTGGACAAAACCAAACACTTCAGCAGCAATGTAAAATGGAGAAACATGCTCTTAAAGACAGACAGCAGACTCAGCCCCCCACCCCAGCAGATATTTTGTGCCCATTAAGAAACACTGGGTCAGCCTATGAACAAAACAAAAGACCTTCAGCTCCAGGGTGATGGGATTAATAACAGGACATGATCCTTCAGGACATAATAGGAATAACCCACGACCATTTAGCAGAAGACACAGACAGAGATCACTACATTGCACAATCTCCTAAGAGCATTTTCAGACATTGCACAAACCCCTCCCCCTAGTAGGATCTCTGAAACTTATAAAAATCCATGTACTCATCAAACCAATTGGTCAGCTGGATCAGAACCACAAACCCCGGTGGTTCTGTTCATCAATAAATGGACCTTTCTTTCCAATCAGCCTCCATTTTATTTCCAGCATCTTTTTCCCAGCTTGGAACTGAACCAGATGGATTCTCTTTCCAACAGCTACAATGGAACACAGTACTTTCCCTTCCTGTTAATTAACTTTACAAAGACCTAAGGGAGCATTTTGGGTGGTCACAGAAACTTACCAATGCCTTTCAGTAACAAACCTGACTATCCAAAGCACACCTAGAGGTATATTTGACGACTGCCCAGTAGCACTAAGTAGAGGCTTACTGAAATCTGAGCCTTTCTTTATAGCTTCGAGAAGTACGGTGAAATATTCTTATTTGGGATTGGTTTTTATTAGCAGGATTCAGCTACTGGTGTCAGCTATAATTTCCATACTGTACTTTTTCTAAATTACCATTGGTTCTTTTTACAAAGTGAGTTATTATATAAGTATATCATCTAAATTTTTTTTTTTTCTTAATTACAAGAATTACAAAAGAAGAATGAGAAATGACTGCATGCATGGAAAAGCTTCCATTGTGTTTCAGAGGCAACACCTGATGAAGAATTATCAGAACATCCAGGGAAAGTGACAAGGCTATGTATGAAAATGTAGAGAAAAATAGAAGGTCAAATGTAAGCCTTTAAATTGATGGATAGCTGTTAGTCTTTTGCAGCAAAAAAATAGCAAAGTTATGTGATTTGAGCATCAAAAATTTATGGTAGCAAACATTTATTTTTAATCTAGGTACCACAATGCACAACAAACAAAAGATGTCTGGCTGCCTTGGACTTTATAGAAGAAATTTTGTATCATATTTTTTTTTAAAAAAAATTGAACACTGGGGAATTTAAAAATACTTATGTTTGCTTGAATGACGCTATTAGTAATTGAGGAACCCTAGAGAAATGCGAATAGAGGCAAGGGAAATCTTAGCAGCTCTAAATATTGGAATACTATATTTTCCAGCCATAATGTTATTGTACTTGGGCTTCAAAAATAGGCCACTTTCACATATGACATAAAACAGGGATCCTCTGATAATTATATGATGCCTACCTAAAATGATAAAATGAACTAGTGGATGCACCTTCCCCAAAGGCCTTTATTTGG
Source organism: Hydrophis major (assembly GCA_033807585.1). NCBI lineage: Eukaryota > Metazoa > Chordata > Lepidosauria > Squamata > Elapidae > Hydrophis > Hydrophis major. Next base: position 278,212,216 of record CM066329.1, read on the forward strand.
TTGTTTGTGCACTTGTTTTTGTTTCTTTTAGTCATAAAACCAAGATACAGGTAGTCCTCGACTTACAACCATTCATTTAGTGAACATTCAAAGTTGCAAGGGCACTGGAAAAAGTGACTTAGGACCATTTTCACACTTACAACCATTGCAGCACTCCCTGTGGTCATGTGATCCAAAATCAGATGCTTGGCAACCGACTCATGTTTATGAAGGTTGAAGGGTCCTGGGATCACATGATCTCCTTTTGGGATCTTCCAAAAAGCAAAGTCAGTGGGGAAATCAGATTCACTTAACAACCGTGTGACTAACTTAACAACTGCAATGATTCACTTAACAACTGTGGCAAGAAAAGTAGTACAATGGGGAAAATTTCACTTAACAAGTACCTTACTTAGCAACGTGTATTTATTCATAAGTTGAGGACTACCTGTATATCAAAGACCAAGTTCTGTTGAAGCATTAAGTCTTACCCTTCTGATCTCTCTCTCTCTCTCTCTCTCTCTCTGTATGTATGTGAAGGGGCAGTTTTAGATTTTCTGTGTTTAATGCTAGGACCTGATACAGCCACACAATCAGAAAGATGTGATAGGAATACTAAGCCAAGCTTATCTTTGCTGAGTTGGCCAAAGTAGAGTGATTATTAATTGCAACAGCATAAATATATTTGTTACCTATATTTTGCATTTTGTTTAGAATCAATGCAGCATAATTGAAGCTTCCCCCTTCCATTTTTTTTCACAAGACCAAACTTGTGGTTGGATCAAAAGAATATAAATGGCCCCTAGTGAGTCTCCTAGAAGTTCCCTAGTGAGCTGCTCTGACTGAAATTGGACCTAAACATGGATCAAGATATATTGTTGGCCACATGGTTACAATTATGGAACTGAGCTGCAAAATCCAGGCCATCACTAGATGGTACCAAAGTTATAGAAAAACATGAACCCTTTGCTGTCATATAGTGGTTGTCCAAATATTTGCAATCTGAATCTCATGGTCCTTAGCATAGTCATCATTCTGTTGAATTATACATTCAGTATTGTGAGTGTAGACTATTTAAATGTGATATATGTCTTTTAAAACAGAGGGCAACTCAAAATTGACCTGTGACTCCAGCATATATTTGATTATTTGCAAGACTACAGTGAATGTTATCCAAAGAATTCAGCCATTTAAAGCCTGGCTTTGAATATTATTGAATTCCATTGAATAATTCTTTTTGCATGAGCATAAAGCAGATTATTTCTATAATGTTATTTTCTCTATGAAATTAGTGGAGTTCCTAGTATGTAAAATATAGAAGCTTATCCACATTTTTCTCTAACTGTACAAACTGTGTGTGCAAAAAATATCTCTTTTCCCATTTCATTAATTCAAAACCCTTCAGGATTAAACTTTTTTGTTTGTTCACCTGTTTTGTTTAGGTGTGAAGCTGACTTGACAAGAAAATACCTTGTGTAATTTATCTCTGTTTACCAGGCAAATCTTAAATGGCACATTGTGCATCTTTTGGGTATTACAATGGCAATGTGACGAGGTAAACATTGGCATGTGAGGCATAGGATTTGGGGAAGCAACTGCAGATGGGAATTAACTGGCTTTACACCTACGTTATTTGTTAGAGAATATATGTAGTGCAAGATACTCAGCATATTTTCAGTAGACAAAAATATCCTGGTTTAAACCACAATCATTATTATTTTCTAAGCTTATCAACCTGAAATGCGGCTTATTTTTCACAATTTTATACAAATGCATCTTTTCCTATATGTACATTTGATTCATGACACTTTTGACCTTGCTTATAGCATGTACCTTTGTATTTTACTTCACTGGATTACTGAAGGATGCTTTGCTTTCTCCATTATAACCTGGGAAATTATTATTCATATCTCTATTCACGTCATATAATTTACATTTTGTTTCCTCTAGCTCTGTTCTTTAAAGAGGGCATGAGTTAGGAAGTAATAGGAACATGATTACAGTTTCAATCCTCTTCTATTTCTCAATTGCAATTAGCATTTAAAAGCCTAACCCCAATTTGTATTTAAATATGCCACTTTTGTAGTCATGGTAATCTCGCTCATCAGCATTTTCAAGTTTAGCATTTACTGCTTTTAGCAACTATTTAGATGTTCTCATTTGGTCCTCTTTTTTCCCCAGTCTTCCCCATAAAGAGTTGTTTATACAACTCAAAAGTATACTTTATTGTTAAGTTCTGTGCATGGGTGCAAAGGATGGAGACGAGCCAGTGAACAGTGAACTTCAAACTCTTTATTTACATGTGAAAACAGCTCGGCTCAATGGCCACAATGGGCCCCTTTATATAGGCAACTCTTAACTTATTTAACCAATGAAAACACAGGGAGCGCTAGCTCCATTAACCAATGGGAGAGGCTCATTAATAGCCAATCAGATTCTCCTGAATGGACCAATCCAATATCACTATTATCGGCCAATCAGAAGTGCAGGGCCAGAACCCTGCACTTTGCTTCAAGCTCTTAATAATCTTTATTAAGTATTTATTGATTCACAACATTTAGGTCAGTAGTCTCCAACCTTTCTGGCTTGATGGGGGCGGAGAGAAAAGGCTGGTTCTGCATGAGCAGAAGGCACATGTGCCCGTCTGCTGTGCACCCAAGTGGAGCTGCATGCATGTTCGCCTGCAGTTTCTGCAGCCTGGTACTAAACGGGCCACAGCCCAATTTAGGTAACCAGTTCATTTAAATCTAAATATGGAAAAAATATGATCAATGCTGCCAAATTATATGCTATTAACTCATTGTCTACTCCTACCAACCACATAGACAGATGTTTTCCACAATGATCTATCCCTAATGTCATTTTTTTAGGTCTTCTAATGGTGTGTGTCCATCACACTGTAATTGAATCCATCCATCTTGCTGCTGGTCTTCCTCTTTTTCTCTTTCCTTTCACTTTTCTCAGCTTTAGAACTTTCTCCAGAGAACAAATGTGTCCAAAGAGAACCTGATCATTTCTGCTTTGAGTAAAAATTCTGGGTTGATTTCTTCAATGATCTGTTTGGATTATTTTCTTGGCTGTCTGCAATGTTCTCAAAAGTCTTCTCTAACGCTAAGGTTCAAAAGCGTCAATACTTTTCCTGTTCTGCTTCTTCAAAGTCCAACTTTCACTTCCATAGAACGTCACAGGGAATACTATGGCTTCAGAGGTGGCATTCAGCAGCTTCTGACCAGTTCTGGAGAACTGGTAGCGGAAATTTTGAGTAGTTCGGGGAACCAGAAAATACCACCTCTGACTGGATATTTTATAGTATCCTTCCCCTGCCATTCCCACCAAGCCACACCCACAGAACCAGTAATAAAAAAAAAGAATGAATCCCACCACTGTGTGGCTTGTTTGGTTATAGCTATATCACAGCATTTGGATATCTTTCCCAAGATCTTTATGACTGCTCTGTCAATTGCTAGTTTGCAATATATTTCTTGATAGTAGTGAGAGCCTTTGGGAGGAGGTTGTGAGTTCGATCCTAGGTAACGGCAGATATTTCTCTCTCAGAGCACAATGAGTAATTATCTGCTGCAAACTCTGCATTGGTGACAGCAAGGGCATCAAGCCTGTAAACAGCTCCATTCAGTTGTCCCGATTAAGGGATTACACAGGTCATTAAAAGACACAGACAAAAAAACGGAGAGCTTTTGGGAGAAAAGAATCAGTGAATAATTGTACTTCAGCAAGACAGTTACTCAATTTAAGTGGGTTCCAGTGGTGTGGACTTCAACTTATAGAATCATAAGGCTGGGAGGGACTTTGAAGGTCTTCTCATCCAACCCTCTGCCCAAGACAGGAGTCCTTGCAACATATCAGACAAATAGTTATCCAATTTTTTTTCTTGAAAATATCCAGCAATTGACCCACAACTCTGGGAGGCAATATGTTCCATTAATAAATTGTTCTATCAGGAAATTCCTCCTTGTTTCCAGGTTGGCTCTTTCTCTGACGAGTTTCCACCCACTGCTTCTTGTCCCGCTCTCAGGAGCGATGGAGAATAACTCAATACCCTCTTCTCTGTGACAGCCCTTCAAGTATTGGAAGATAGCTATTGTGTCTCCTCTAAGCTTTCTCTTAGTTAGACTTAACATATGGTAGCTCCCTTAGCCATATATCATATGGCTTATCATCCTTATTGCTCTTCTCTGCATTCATAATCACTTTTGCTGAAATTCTTACAAATTCCATTCTTCAACCGTTTCGGTAAGAAATAAGTCTAGTATAACTAACCCTGTGGTTCCCTCCTCCACTTTTGGATGATGAAGTTGTCATCTGGGCATGTCAAGAACCTGTTTCATCTTCCACTCGCTACAGTTTATGTCAGGGTAAAGTCCCTGGTTCATACAGTAGTGTGTTTCCTGTATACCTCACTACCAGATTTGCAAAACGTTCATCCATTTCCTTGGCTTGGTGGATTGTCCCGCACTACACACCAAGAGCAATGTTATTTCTTTCTCTTGTAATATTCACCCAAATACTTTCAAGAATGCTTTTGTCCTTTAAATAATACTATTTTAAAGGAGAAAGATTTTATACAACGGATGGAGAAGGAACTGGCTTTTTTCTTTAGAGAAAATAAAAAAGAAGATACTTCAATGCAGAATGTTTAGGATACAATGAAGGCATATGCTAGAGGTCTGATAATAGATTATACAAGAAAAAAGAATATTAGGAAAAGGCAAGCTTCTAAGGCCTTGGAAGATGAGCATAAAAGACTTGAAAAAGAATTACAGAAAATGCCACAGACAAAAGATATTAAATTGAAGCTGGATGTAATTAAACATAAAATGGAATTAATAGAGAAAGAAGAATTGGCACAGAAAATCAGAAATTCTAAACAGAATTACTTTGAAGATGTGAATAAACCAGGTAGATGGCTAGCATATAAATTGAGAAAGGAGAAGGAATCAAGAAAAATATTGAAGTTAATAGATGATCAAGGCCAAGTTTGTTATGGTAATAAGTAGAAAAAGGAAATTATTCGAGATTTTTATGGGCAACTATATAAACAAGAGAATATTGATGAGGAAAAAGTCAAACAATATTTACAGAATGCTAATTTATCGAAGATACCTAAAGAGACTGAAGAAATGTTAGAAAGCAATATATCAATGATGGAATTAAATGAAGCATTTAAGAGACAAAACAATGGGAAAGCACCGGGTCCAGATGAGCTTCCGGCAGAATTCTATAAAACATTTCAAGAATCATTGAGTATTCCATTGTTAGAAGTCATGAATGAAGTTATGTTAAAGAAGATGATACCCAAAACATGGTCAGAGGCTTATATCACACTTATTCCAAAAGAAGAGGCTGACCCACTGCAAATTAAAAACTATAGACCTATCTCTTTATTGAATGCAGACTATAAAATCTTTGCTTCAATTTTAGCAGCAAGACTTAAAAAATATTTAAATAATTTTATTCACCCAGATCAAAATGGATTTCTGCCAAAGAGACAAATCAGAGACAATATGAGAGTAATCTTGGATACTTTGGAATACTATGAGGCTCATCCTGAAAAGCAAATGGCTTTGATATTTTTCGATGCTCAAAAGGAATTTGACAACGTGAACTGGAGATTTATGTTATTACTATTGGAACAGATGGGTTTTGCTAAAAAATTTATTCAAGCAATCGAAGCCATATATAATAAACAGACAGCAAAGGTAATGATGGAGGGGGAACTTACAGATTTTATTAAAAAAAGAAAAGGCACAAGACAAGGGTGTCCCCGATCTCCTTTGCTATTTGTGTTGACCTTGGAAGTGTTGAATAGAAATATTAGGGATGATAAAAGCATAAAAGGAATGAAAATTAAGAAGGAAGAATTTAAACTACAAGCTTTTGCTGATGATTTAGCTTTTATTCTGGAAGACCCGTCAGAAACAGCTCCAAGGTTATTGGAAAAGATAGAGACATATGGTGAGATGGCTGGTTTGAAAATAAATAAAGATAAAACAAAGATTTTGACAAAGAACATGCTATTGAGACAAAGAGAAGAACTGGCAGATCTTTTGAAAATCCAAATTACAAATAAGGTTAAGTATCTGGGGATATATTTGACAGCAAGATGTAGCACATTAAAAGAGAATAATTATATTAAACTCAAACAACAGATAGCTACAGATTTGAAGAAGTGGGAAAACTTGCAATTGTCATTAATAGGGAGAATTTCAACAATCAAGATGAATATTTTACCCAGAATTTTATTTTTGTTCCAAACAATACCAATTAGGCTTGGAAAAGACTATTTTGAAGATTTAAATAAAATCATGTTGAAGTTTATATGGCAAGGTAAACAAGCGAGAATAAAGCTAAAGCTTTTGCAAGACGCTAGAATTAGAGGAGGTTTTGGCCTGCCTAATTGGGAATTGTATTATCAAGCTGCAAGTTTGATGTGGGTCAAAGAATGGATAACATTAAGAAAGCATAGGTTGTTGACATTAGAAGGGCATGATTTGCTGTTGGGCTGGCATGCTTTTTTATGGTATAAGAGAACTAAAACACAGGGTTATTTTAGAAGACATTATGTACAGGAGTCTTTGTGGTTAAACTGGGAGAAGATAAAAAGACAATGTTATTTGAAAATTTCAGTTTGGTTATCGACTATTGAAGCATTTTCCTATCCTATAATTTATAAGAAGGAACAAACAGTTAGATATGGGGAACTCTTGGATGAAAAGGGTGAACTTAAATCGATCCAAAACTTAGAGGAATAAGGTATAAGGATGAATTGGTTTTCATATGCGCAAATACATTCAAGGTATGATGAAGATTCTAAAACGGAGGGATTTTATGATAAGCAGACTGATTTAGATAAGATCTTGATGGGTACTGATGAGAAGGTGATTAAAAAATTATATGGTTATTTACTGGGAATGAAATTAGAGGAAGAACAAGTCAAAGAAACTATGATTGTTTGGGGGAAGAATTTTGGATATGGGATTGATCTAGAGAAATGGCAGAAATTGTGGTCTCAAAATTATAAAATGACAATGTCAACAGCATATAAAGAAAACTTGTATAAGATGTTTTACAGGTGGCACTTTCCCCCGACAAGAATAGCAAGAATGTTTAAGAACAAATCTGAAAAATGCTGGAAATGTCATCAGATACCCGGCTCGTATTACCATATGTGGTGGACTTGTGAGGACGCTAGAAAATATTGGACTATAATTCACATGTGGTTGGAAAAAATGACAAAGAAACACATAGACTTGAAACCAGAGATCTTCTTATTGGGAATTTTACCTGATACATATAGTAAAGATTTGAAGTACCTGATTGTAAATGTATTAACAGCGGCTCGGATTATATTTGCTAAAAATTGGAAGAATGAGAAAATACCATTACAGGAAGAAATTATTAAGAAAATATTGGAATGCGCTGAGATGAGTAGATTGACATTTGAAATTAGAGAGCAAGAGGATAAATAATTTTATGAAATTTGGGATCTTTTTTATCAATGGCTAGATGATAAAATACAATAATAGAATATTTAGAATGCTAGACAGTAAGGAATATCTTTATTTTGCTATTTTGCTATTATTTTGTTATTTGACATTATATTTATAAAGGGTTTTTTAGGATTGATTTGATAGTATTATATGATTTGTTATAGAATAAACTGGTTTAAAGTATTGTTAGCTCATAAAGCATGAATGATTAAAAATATAGTCAAAAACTTTTTTTAGTGATATTAGGATATATAAGTTTGGATTGACAATATGAGCTGTTATGTAACATAATTGTAATTGAGACTACAGAATGAATGCACAAAAATGATGAACCAACTGACACACTGGATGTACATATGAGAGTTGATGTTTTTATGTTTTGTTTGTTTTGTTTGTTTGTAGAAAATTAATAAAATCTTTTTCAAAAAAAAAAAGAATGCTTTTGTCCTTGGTATTGTGTGTTTTTGCAGAGGTGTAGTACTTCTTTACTTACAATGCAATTCCTATTTTGTTGGGTCTGTTCCTTTTGAATAAATTCTATCCTTCTAGCAGTATGTTCCAATCATAAGTTTCATCCCACCAAGACTCAATAATAGCAACAATATCATACTTGTCTTCATGTACTAGGACTTCAAGTTCTGTTTATTCTGCATACTTAAGAGTATTAGTGTACAGACATCTGAGCCCTTTATGGCTGACTGCATTTACTTCCTCTGTTTTTGAGTGCTCTTCCTTCTCACCAGGACAGAGAGGGAGGGAGGGAGGGAAGAAGAGAGGGAAGAAGGGAGGGAGGGAGATTTATTATTGATTATTGAACTGATAAGGAATTCTACTGTACACAGGGCAGCTTCTAATATTTCAGCACTGAAAAAAGATTTGGACTCAATTTGAGGATTATTTATTGTTAATGTTAGGGATAACATTGTTTACCCTAACTGGTTTAGGTAAAATAATAAATATGTTATCATGGTTTGTTAGTTAAAGTGTCTATAACTTTAACTGTAAGAATGTAATTAAGGGAGTGGTTGTAAAAGCACCATAAAAGAAGCAAGGCACGGCAGCTTGCTCTCTCTGGCTTTATGATTCTTAATTACTGGATATACTGAAGACTGCGTTTTTCCCCTATTGGAACGGGAGAGAGAAAGGACTGTTGATTTATCAACGGTGAGAGGACTGATTTATTGTAAGTGAACTGACATTGGATATTCTACACGGACTTTGCTAATTGAATATCCTTGAATGGACTGACTAAAACGATACATGACTAATGGACTGTTATTTTGACTATGCTATAAAACTCTAAATGGAATAAACTATATTTTTGATAACACAAGCGTATCTGTTATTTTTACTGTATGTTAACAAACATACAAACTTATCTCACACATTTATCTGTATACCTATCTGACTAGCGCTGCACATTCTGTTTAGCTTGTCTCCTTAACACTGGTTGGGGAACCCAGGCTTAACACTGGTTATGGGCCCAGGCTTAACACTGGTTATGGGCCCAGAGGCTGCAAAGTCAGTTTAACTAGGATAAAACAGATTTATGTAAAAAGTGAGAGTTTGTGTTGTTACACGTTACAGTAAACAGACAGCTGTGTTTTATTAATTATAGTTTTATATCCATATAAGAAAGCATGGCACAAATCAATCTACAAAGTTTGTCCCTTATATCCAAGCTGGATGGAACAAACTATGTATCATGGTCTATGATATGTAGTCTACTTCTACGAAGAGAAGGTCTGTGGAACATAATTGAAAATCCACCAAACGTAGAGTAATGGGATCCAGAGATTGAGGAAGATAGACAAAAGATAGAAGACTTTAAACAGAAGAATGAACAAGCTCTTTGCATAATAGGACTAACACTATCTGACCAGCAACTTGTTCATATCCGCGGAGAACAAATGGCTGTTGGGTGTTGGCAGAAGCTGAAGAGGATTTATGTCCAAGATAACATTGGTGCTCACATAAATCTAACACGGAAGCTTTTCAGGACGCATCTCCAAATGAATGGTGATATGTTTAGTCATTTGAAAACTATAAAAAGCATTTTTCAAGAACTGCACGAGAAAGAACTTATTTTCTCTGAATTATGCCAAGTCTACATAATTCTATCTTCACTAGATGAAAGTTATGATAACTACATCACTTCCCTTGAAATTTTGCCGAAGGAAAGTTCAACTTTAACTGATATAACTGGCAGATTGATTGAAGAGGCCAGAAGAAGACTTGAAAGAGATCAGTTAAGGAGGGAGCAACCTGAAAAACAAGATATTGAATCTCCTACTGCATACGCAATTAAAAAGTGTTTTAATTGTGGAGGAAGAAGACATTTGGCAAGATTTTGTAAAAAAGCAAAGTGCCAGAACGCTGGCCAGAATACTAAAAGTAACCAAAGGAAAAATAAAAATTTAGATTTAGCCATGTATATTAACGGAGCTGTAAAAAATAATTTATGGGTGGTTGACAGTGGAGCATCCCACTGTATAACAAATGATAACAAGAATTTTATAAAAATGTCCCAGAGTACACAGCAGATATCGTTAACCAATGGCTGGAAACTGAAAGCTAAAGGTCAAGGTATAGTATATTGTTCTTTCATAAAAGAGAATGTAAAAATGTTATATGTACCACAACTTAAGTTTAATTTAATTTCAGTTAGAATTTTGGTTAAACTAGGATATGTAGTTACCTTTAGGGGAGATAACTGCATAACTGAAAAAGAAGATAAGAAAATTACTGCATCTTTAAGAGGTGAATTATATGTTTTAAATGATAATGGTTTAGAGGTGGCTAACACGGTTTATGATAATAAGAAACCTCATGATGAATGTATTCACTTGTTACACCGACGGCTAGGGCATTAAAATTTTAAAATGCTTTAGAGAACTGTTCAACTATCTAAAGGAATAAGTTTGAAACCTTGTAATAAGTATTTGCAATGTTTTGCTTGTAATCAAAGCAAAAGCAAGGTCATACCGGCAAATAGAGTTGATGGATTTACTACCAAAGAGCCTTTAGAAGTAGTATTTGCCGATTTAATAGGTCCGAAAAAACCAAGTGTAGGAGGAGCTCAATACATATTAAGTATAATGGACCACTATTCTAGATATGGGTTTTGCTATTTAATGAAGAGCAAAACTGAAATGTATCTAAATCTATTTAATTGGATTAAATTTGCAGAAAGAAAAACTAAAAAGAAATTAGTAATTCTTATAACAGATAATGGTGCGGAATTTACAAATAATAAATTCCAGAATAGACTTAGAATGTTAGGTATTCAACATAAAAAGTCTGCACCATATAGGCCACAAAATAATGCCTTTGTAGAGAGACGAGGCCAAATACTACAATCAATGGCATGTACTATGTTGTCTGATTCAGAATTACCTGACAATTTATGGGGAGAAGCAATAATGTGTGGTAATCATATATTAAATAATGTTGTTAATTCAACAACAGGTGAATTACCATTCACACTGTGGCATGGTACAAAACCTGATTTAAGTTACATGCACACATTTGGAGCACTAGCATGGGTGCATATCCCTTCACAACTAAGATACAAAGGACAGCATAGAACTAAAAGATTATTTTTTGTAGGATATGAATCTAATCACAGATCTTATAGATTCTGGGAACCAGGTACATCTAGAGTTTACACCAGTGCTAGTGCTAAATTCCTAGAACATGTAGGACGGAATAGATTAGAGCAAGATTTAAATAACGAAGTAATTATTGAACCCTACAAAAGGCAAAAAGATCAGACTAGTTATAAGAAGAGTCCAATTAAAGAAGAAGTCCACGAAGAGCAAATAGGACCAGAACAAGAGGAAACAGTTGATCTGGAAGAGTTAGATAATCAAGAACAGTTAATAAATGAAAGCCCACCTGTAAGTCCTGTAATACCTAGACATACTACACATGTAACTAGACCACCTGATAGGTATCAAGCAAGTATAGTTTGCCAAGTAACTAAAGTTCCAACTAGTGTAGATGAACTTAGGATGTACCCTGTTAAGGATCAGGAGAATTGGCAAAAGGCAATGGAAAAAGAACTAAATTCATTAAAGGTAGTGAAAGTATATGAAGATGCTAAATTACCTCCAGGAGAAAAATCCATTGGGTGCAAATGGATATTTAAAGTAAAAACTGGAAATGATGGGACTGTTTCCCATAAAGCTAGGTTGGTAGCTCAAGGATTTAATCAAACTGCATCTGATTATGATGAAGTTTTCGCACCAAGTCTTAAAGCAACATCTTTGAGAGCAGCTTTAGTGTGGGCAGCTAAGAAAAACTATGTCATTAACCATTTAAATGTAGAAACTGCTTATTTGCATGCACCATTGCAGCACACTATATATTTGAAAAAGCCAGTTATTATAAAAGACAATAAAGTAAATAGTAATGATTGTTGGAAACTCAAAAAGAGTCTTTACGGGTTGAAACAATCTGGCTTTGAGTGGAACCAATATATTGTGAAAGAATTAAACAATATAGGATTTAAATCTGGTTTAGCAGATCCATGTGTGTTTAAAAGAGAAAATAATGGAACGGTATCATTATTGTTATTATTTACAGATGATATTGCTTTGATAACTAAGACTAATAATGAAGCTAATGAGATTATATCATTATTAGCTAAAAAGATAAAATTAAAGCATTTAGGTGAAATTAAAAAGTATCTTGGATTGACAATTAACAAAACAAAAAATGGATTTAAGATATCTCAAGAAGATAAAATTTGCCAATTAATTAAAACGTTTAAAATGGAACTTTGTAAAACGGCAAAGACTCCAATGAGTCAGGAGGTTTGCCAAACTGATGATCAAAGTCCCAAATTTGATAAGTCTATATATCAATCTTTGATTGGCAGCTTATCATATATAAGCAATTGGTCAAGGCCAGATATAGCTTATAGTGTTAATTAGCTGGCACGTTTTAATTCAGATCCACATCAATGTCATTGGCAATCATTAAAAAGAATTTTAAGATATCTTAAAGGAACAATGAACCATGCATTGTATATAGGACCAAAGGGTGATTTGAGTCTTAGTGCCTATGCAGATGCAAGTTTTGCAATTGACATAAGCACTAGAAAATCAACATCTGGGATGGCTATATTATTTGGTCAGACACTAATAGGATGGAGGTCAATCAGACAACAGCATATCAGCTTATCCACGATGGAAGCGGAATTTTCATGTCTGTCATTACTATGCACTGACTTAATTTTGTACAAACAGTTATTATTAGACATGGGTATAACTGTTAAAGATTCCATTATTGTGTACGAGGACAACCAAGCAGCCATAAAGTTAGCTACTAATATTGCTGTAAAAACTAGATCAAAGCATACTGATTTAAGATACTTAAATGTTAGAGAATCTGTAAAGAATGGGCTAATTAAATTGGAATACTGCATGACAGAAGAAAACATTGCAGACCAATTTACAAAAGCTCAAGGAGTAATTAAGGTTAAAGAGAGTTGTAACAAATATGATTTAAAGATGTAAATAGTTATAGTATTATTATTACCTAAAAGGGGAGAATGTTAGGGATAACATTGTTTCCCCTAACTGGTTTAGGTAAAATAATAAATATGTTATCATGGTTTGTTAGTTAAAGTGTCTATAACTTTAACTGTAAGAATGTAATTAAGGGAGTGGTTGTAAAAGCACCATAAAAGAAGCAAGGCACGGCAGCTTGCTCTCTCTGACTTTATGATCCCTAATTACTGGATAGACTGAAGACTGCATTTTTCCCCTATTGGAACGGGAGAGAGAAAGGACTGTTGATTTATCAACGGTGAGAGGACTGATTTATTGTAAGTGAACTGACATTGGATATTCTACACGGACTTTGCTAATTGAATATCCTTGAATGGACTGACTAAAAAGATACATGACTAATGGACTGTTATTTTGACTATGCTATAAAACTCTAAGTGGGATGAACTATATTTTTGATAGCACAAGGGTATCTGTTATTTTTACTGTATGTTAACTAACATACAAACTTATCTCACACATATATCTGTATGCCTATCTGACTAACGCTGCACATTCTGTTTAGCTTGTCTCCTTAACACTGGTTGGGGAACCCAGGCTTAACAGTTATTTGTTCTAATGCAGGGCTTTGTGCTCTTTCACAGTTGCAAGAATGGTGGAAAAACAGTAAGTGAAGCTTTTTCCCGTCAACTCATTATAGTGCTTAAGAAAAGAGAACATTTTAAAAGTCTGTTATTCAAGAAAATAACAAAGAAAAAAAAACATGTAAGAACCCAGAGTCAGGATTTGTTCACCACTACTGTATTTAAAAGCTGTGTGGCAGGCAAGCCATCTATTAGGTCACCCTATTACAGTCTATTCACTTTGTTGTCAAGAATAGTCTTGACAAAATTTTAGCAAATAACATTGGAATAATTCTGGTTATTACTTATTTATTGTTCATGCATACAAATTCTGAAAATAGTACCTGAAATAAAACAGTGACATAATTAAATCCTCATTCTAATGTCTTCGTTGGCATTTTTTGTGTTCTTGAAGCTGTGGAGAATTCGGCTTACATTTCATGCTAAGCTATTGTGTGGGTTCTTTGGTTTGTGTTCAGCACAGCAATTGTCCCTTGCAAACTATGCATTATGCTTTAGTTTTTTGCAGGAACCTAGGACCGTGAGTCACTTGTTCCAACAAATAAAGTGGTTGCTTGTTGCTTGTTCAACAAATGATTAAAACAAGAGGCTTAGGGAGATGTGGGCATTCAACTATTACTATTTTTTGGTCCTGTTATTTTTTCCATTGCCACTTTTCCAATTCCCTGATTGTCCTCACCTGCAGAATGATTAGAAACAGAATAATAGAATAACAGAGTTAGAAGGGACCTTGGAGGTCTTCTAGTTCAGGGGTCGCCAACCTTTTGGACGTCAGGGACCACCAAACTCATAATTTTAAATCCCAGGGACTACTAACCTGTGGGTGTGGCCTAATTTGTGGGTGTGGCTTGGTGGCCATGTGACTGGCTGGGCATGGCTTCTTTGCAAATATTATAAATATTTATATAAATATTGAATTTTTTATTTCAAAAAGAGCAACTTTTACCCAAAATCAGGCAAAGCAGGCAGGCAGATTGAGTTGTTCACAGAATCAATCAGTGATCTATCTATCTGCCATCGGCTAACCTGATTCTGTCACATAAAATTTGCTTGCCATGAGTCTGCACTGAATAATAGGACCTTCAGTGCTAACGGAGGTTCGGTTGTACTTAAAAGGTTGTACTTATAAAAAAGATGTTGAGACTCTAGAAAAAGTACAGAAAGAGCAACCAGGATGATTAGGGGACTGGAGGCTAAAACATACAATGAACGGTTGCAGGAACTGGGCTTGGCTAGTCTAGTAAAGAGAAGGACTAGGGGAGACATGATAGCAGTCTTCCAATATTTGAGGGGCTGCCACAGGGAAGAAGGGTCAAGCTATTTTCTAAAGCACCTGTAGGCCGGACAAGTAATAATGGATGGAAACTGAACAAGGAGAGATTTAACCTGGAAATAAGGAGAAACTTTCTGACAGTGAGATCAATCAATCAATGGAACAGCTTGCCTTCGGAAGTTGTGGGAGTGCCATCACTTGAGACTTTCAAGAAGAGATTGGACTGCCATTTGTCAGAAATACTGTAGGGTCTCCCGCTTGGGCGGCGGGGGGGTTGGACTAGATGACCTACAAGGTCCCTTCCAACTCTGATTATGTTAAATCTGTTAGATTAGCTAGAAAGCAAGAAATCCAACGATTTCCTGCTTTCTAGCTATTCTAAATCTCCTGGCACAGCAGAACAGCTGATGGTTGGAAAAAGGAAAAATAGCAATTTTGCAGGCAAATTTGCCGGGTAAGGAGTTTCTGTGCAGCCTGGATTAATTGTTTTGGGAGGTGCTCTGAGGGTGACATTTCTGTACAGCCTACCAAAATTTTCTCGCAGCCCACCAGTTGGCAACCGCTGTTCTAGTCCAACCCCTGTGCACAAATATTATCCAATCTCTTTTTTTAAAATGTTCAGTGTTGGAACACACACAAGTTCTGCAGGCAAGTTGTTCTTCTGATTAATTGTTCAGGAAACTTCTCCTTAGTTCTAGTTTGGTTCTCTCCTTGATCAATTTCCATCCATTGCTTCTTGTCCTGCTGTCAGGAGCTTTGGAGAATAGCTTGACTCCCTCTTCTTTATGGCAATCCTCTAGATATTGGAACACTGCTGTCACCTCAACCCTAGTCCTTCTTTTTCATTAAAACTAGACATACCTAATTCCTGCAACCATTCTTTATGTTTTAGCCTCCAGTCCTCTAATCATCTTTGTTGCTGTTCTCTGCCCTCTTTCTAGAGTCGCAGCATCTCTTGTAATCTTCCAAGTAAGGCGTTATAAAGCAGTAATCAATACTTCAGGCAAACTCTATCCCTCTGTTAATGCAGCCTAGGACTGTGTTGGCAATGTGTGGGCAAGGGGAGCAGGAAGTTTTGGAAACTTGCCTGTAGTGCATAACAACCCTCCTAAAATGGTTGGTTTAATCTCGGCATGCTTGTCTTTAAATTCCCAAATAGTTTAGGGTACAGGTAATCCTTGACAGTTCATTTAGTGATCATTCATAGTTACAACGGTAGGTACTGAAAAAAGTGATTTATGACCATTTTTCAATACTTATGACCATTGCAGTATCCCCATGGTCACATGATCAAAATTCAGATGCCTGACAACTGGCCTTCTCTGAGGGTTGACTCAGCCTTCCATCCTTCTGAGGTAGGTAAAATGAGGACCCAGATTGTTGAGGACAATATGCTGACTCTGTAAACAGCTTAGAGAGGTCTGTAAAGTGGTATATAAGTGGTATATAATAAGTCTAAGTGCTATAACAGCTATAGTGTCTTGAGGATTATCCCCTTTGTCAACCTTCTAACAAGCCAAGTCAATGGGGAAGCCAGATTCACTTAACCACTGTGTTACTAGCTTAACCACGGCAAGGAAAGTCGTCCAAACGGGCAAAACTCTCTTTTCACTCTTAGCAAGAGGCTTTTTTTTTGGGGGGGGGGGTGTCAATGGCGAAATCGACTCCCTGCAAGGAACCCCACTGTATCCCCTTCTCACAACCGCAACCACAATCCCGTAAGGGATTTTTTTTTACTGAGATCTAACTCCCCGCAGGAAGCTTCGCGGCTAACGCGAAGTGAGGGCGGTACACATCCCCTCAGAAGCCCGCGCGCACACGCCCCCCGCCCCCCCCATCTTTCTCCTTAGCGTCCGGCGACTCGGGGGGGTCGCCGAGGCTCGCGCGCGCGCGCTCGTGGGGGGGGGAGAGAGGCTTTCGCCGGCGCGTGCCGCTTTGCCGGGGGGGGGGAAGAGGAGGGGCAGGCGCGAGTGGGCGTGGCTCCCGTGGTTGAAGCCGGACGGTGAGAGGATTTGCAGGCAGAGAGGCTGGTTCGTGTGTGTGTGTGTGCTCGTCTTCGCGGGAGAGCGGGCCGGGCTGAGCCGGCGCTCGTCTTCTCACGTGGCCCGGTAAGAGGCGGTGGTAGCGAGCGGCTAGCCGGGCCGGCGACTCGTCCGTTCTCCTGACCTTCCCCGCGTTTTGCCCGTGGCTTCCTGGGGGGCGGCGAGGGGGGGAACAAGCGAGCGAGTCTCTCGGCTGCGGGAAGGCTGCAGCTGTTTGCGGCGCTTTGGAGAAAGTCTGAGGAAGAGAGAAAGGCGAGCCCGCGCTTCCCTCTTCCACCTGCCCGACCCACCTGCCCATCGGGGCTCTTGAACCCGGGGGCAGGCGTCTTCGGCAGGAGCAGGTGATTTGCCCTCGACGCCTTTAATTTCGAGGCTTTCTTGCTTTCTTGCGCGAACTTTCCACGCGCAAAAGGGGTGGGTGGGAGGGGTGGAGAATTTCCGCCCGCGAAGTTTTCGCCGCGCACGCAAAAAAAAAAAAAGGCATACCGGGGTTTTTTTGGGAGGGGGCGGTCCATGTGGTTTTTAAAAACCCTTTTTGGAAGCCCCCAGTGCGCGGCAATCTGTATCTACCCGGGAGTTAAGAAGTGAGAGCGAAAGGGGATGGTTACTTTGCAGATCAGCGCGGGGCTCTGCACCAAGCATAATTACGTAATTTTAATTACTTCTTTTTTTTTAGTAGTGGATCTGCAGGGTGGCTTTTTAATCCGAACACGGTGAGAGAGAACGTGGTTCTTCTTCTTTTAATAGATTCCCAGAGCTGAATTGGAAATTTTGGTTTGGAATTGTGGGCTTTTTTTCTTTTTTTGAGGATTTCAGTGATATCGTTTTGGGGAATAATTCCTTAGAAGCAACAGTAAGGTTGTAAGTAGTACAAGGGTTTCTGCATTGCACTGTCATCGGTGGGTTACTAAAAGTGCACAGGAATAAGAATTGAAAGAGAATAATAATAATAAAAATTAACTTTTTAACTCTTAGATATGTTGACAGGAATAGCGTTTTCTGGAAAAGAGGAGATTTAATTTAATTCTCAGGTTGTATATTTACCAACAGACCTGTGATGGGTAGTTAGAGAAAGATCTAAGGAAATGTGGGAGGTTTTTTCTTTTAACATTTTCTGCTTTATTTGAAATTACAGCAAAAGTCATATTCTATTTGGGTATGTTAATTTGAAGATTGATTCACTACTTGGATACTTTTAAAGTACCTAGGTGCCAGTTTATTTGGAGTTCGGTTAGACCCATCTAACCAAAATCTAAAATAATCTTGTGTTTTTAGAAGTGAAGCAGAACATCTTTCCATTTCGTTTCCCTGACAATATTTAAGGTTCATTCTCAGGGTCTTAATATAATAATGAATTTATGCTGGTTAATTTTATACACATAAAATCAGCTTCAATAATTTGACAAGAAAAGTAATAAGTGGAAAGAAAGCTATTATGAAAGTATTGCTCTGGAATCATGAAAGAAAAAATGTTTGACTCTTTTTACAGGAATTAAAGAAACAGAATCAAGGTTCAAATTTGCAATGTAAGATTAGCTTTTGAGATAATTCCAAGTTTCCCAACATGCATAATATTGAGAAATACTGGATAAATTTGCTTTTATTGTAAACTTATTTCATGTTATATAGCATTTTAAAACTTTAAGTTGTGTGTTATACAGGACAATGTTTTTAGGTGTATCTGATGCCAGACACCTCTAAACTGATGCAAATGTTTATCTCTTTAATCACAGCAAAGGCATGAGCTTCGTAAATCCTTGGTTCAGAGAAAACATCAAAGTACCATTTAACTGAAGAATAAAGGAAGTATGAAAGAAAAACCTATTGGACTCTGAATTCTTGGACCACAAACAAACTCACTTCAAAAATGGTTCAGTACAAAAATATTGCTGCTCACTTTTTTGAAGAGTGGTGTCTGCAGGAGCCATTGCTTGGCTTTAAGAAACATCCACATATAAGGAAAAAACAGAGACTGATTCGAATAACAGGACTTTTCTTGGGTATTATGGCCATGAGCACACTCTCACTTTCAGTCAGTGCCTTTTTCCAGTTAGAACCTTATAGCACAGAGACAATCAGAGACAGTGAAAAGTCCAAGTCAGTGCATCAAAGAAGTCTATTGGGCTATCAAGAATGGAATCAAAATGATACTCCGGATTCCCCTCTTTCTTCTAAATTAACAGATGATAACCACACAGAACATTCTCAGGGGGACTACCCAACAGATCTTTTTTCTGTTGAGGAGAGACGACGGGGTGCTGTGCTCCTTCATATCATTGGAATGATTTACATGTTTGTAGCCTTAGCTATTGTCTGTGATGAGTTCTTTGTTCCTTCACTGACCGTCATCACGGAAAAACTCAAAATTTCTGATGATGTTGCTGGGGCAACTTTTATGGCCGCTGGTGGCTCAGCCCCAGAACTCTTCACTTCTTTAATAGGAATCTTTATATCTCACAGCAATGTTGGCATTGGAACCATAGTTGGATCTGCAGTATTCAACATCCTGTTTGTGATCGGGATGTGTGCTTTATTTTCTAAACAGATTTTGCACCTTACTTGGTGGCCACTCTTTCGGGATGTATCCTTTTACATCCTAGACTTGATACTGCTAATCATCTTCTTTTTGGATAATTTCATTAGGTGGTGGGAAAGTTTAGTATTACTGGGTGCATATATAAGCTACGTGACTTTCATGAAATTCAATGTGCAAGTAGAAGAATGGGTGAAAAGTAAATTTAGCAGCAACAAAGTGGATAAAGTATCACCAGAACCTGATGGAAAGGTTAGTTATTACAAAGAAAAAATATTGTAATTATTAATTCTGTAGCCACACTTACATACCCAAAACATACCATTGGTATATATTGCCCTGAAGTTTGTATGCCAGGAGCAGACTATTTTAGCTTAATGTTTTTATCTAAATAACATTTCATCGGAGTTTTGTGTCTACAGGTGTGAATCAATATGTGGTTAACAATCACGAAGTGTTTAATATTGCTATAAATATTATCAAAACACACATTGAAATAGTAATAGGACAGTTTCTAAAGGCAAGCAAAGTATCAGACCATATAACATTATCTGAATGTAATCACTGTTTGCTTCACTGTTGAAAATAACCAGGGTAAGATTTATGCCGAAGAAGAAAAGGCAGTATAATTAGTTATCCTGCTTCCAAATCAATGCATAATGTGTTGTGGATGTGTTATGCTGTTCGGTTTATGCATTATGCCAATCTGATAAGCAGTCTTTACAGTTTGCAATTCTGCTTTTGATCTCTTCTGTGGCATGAAATGTACTACTCACAAATATTGTAGGGAGGAAAAAGTTGACTCCTCACAAAATGTGGCCTAGTATTTCTCCTATATGTCAGAGATACCTGTTAGAAATTTGCTGCAAATATGAAGATTTTATGACAAAAAGTCTTTGGCTGTTCTGAGAGTTTTCACATCTGGGTTATTTATGTATGTGGCTCATGCCTCAATTTCTTAACTTTGACCTCATTCAATTATTTGTTAGATAATTTTGGAAATGCAATTGATTTTTGTAATAGAATGGATATAGCCATTCCACAGTTTTGCATGTGAGCTTTTATATTCCATAGAAAGTCTGCATTCCTTTAGGCTTAAGATGACAACTCATGTTCATTTCAAAGGGATTAGAAGTTATTTCTATTGTTACGGCTTAATTTGATTGCAGGTGTATTTATGACAAAAGATAGATTTCCCACTGGAGATGATGTAATTTGACACTTCTTCATGTTTAAATAATTCAAAATAGATAACCTTTTAATCATGTTTAAGAACAGCTAAGTATATCCAACCCTAGTTTACTATTTAATTATTGTGATCAAAGATAACAAAGTTAGGGAACATACATGCCACTAGGAAGAGTGCTTGCTTGGATGAATATTTCTTTAATCAGTTCTTACTCTGGTTAAGGAACTAAATTTGGAATCTTCTACAATGTGGGAAATTCTGATATGGGGAAATTATAATGAGTATTGAATGAAGAACTGAGAATTATTCTGGATAAGAGGGTTTGCGAACTAGAACATATAACTTAATCCCACTAAGTAAGGTTTCAAATTATGTTTATTGTTAGATGAATATTCTTTCACTGAAATTCTTCAGAATAAACACATAGTTGCAAGGTTGTTAAAGTAATGTGAAGAAAGATTTTGATAAGAATTTATATGATTAAAAATACTTTATATTCATGGTTTTTGTGTAGTTACTATAACAAGCACAAAAATAAATGTTGCACAGTGGCAAGTTTTCAACTTTATCAAGTGCTGAATATTATGATTTTAAACCAAGGTATAGTTTTTCTTGTGTGAGATTACATTTACGCCATGTGCCTAATCTATTACAGTATTTGGGGTTGATAAATATTTTATTCTTTGTTAGATTTATATTCTGCTTTTCATTCAGGAGTTTATTAGTCAAACTGGCTACTGATGTGGAGATTTGGTAGGAGTGTGAGGATGTCATTCATTCCACTTTAGTACTGCTGAGTAGCACATGGACTTCTTTTAGGCTTTAGGTGGTGGTTAGGCTTGATGTGGTGGCGCAGTGGTTAGAATGTGCAGAACTGCAGTCCACTTCTGCTGACTGCCAATTGCCAGCAGTTTGGCAGTTTGAATCTCCCCAGGCTCAAGGTTGACTCAACCTTCCATCTTCCAAGGTCGGTAAACTCAGGACCTAGATTGTTGGGGGAAGTATGCTGACTCTAAACTGCTTAGAGAGGGCTGTAAAGCACTATGAAG
Source organism: Hydrophis major (assembly GCA_033807585.1). Lineage (NCBI taxonomy): Eukaryota > Metazoa > Chordata > Lepidosauria > Squamata > Elapidae > Hydrophis > Hydrophis major. Next base: position 278,233,949 of record CM066329.1, read on the forward strand.
TGGTATAGAAGTCTAAATGCTATTGTTATTGAATGATTGAATTCACCATAATATATATCGTGATGTTTCACTAGCTTCCCATAATGGCCTACAAAGTTATGGTTCATCATTTATTGTGGTTGATCAGTAATATTTTGTCTTGAGCTTTGTAATGGACACTGTTAATTCATTTTTAAATTCGTATGTGTGGTGTTGTATTGATTGTTCACAATATAATAATAAACATCATGAAGAAACAAACATAATGATAAATAACATTGATAAACAATTAATTTTAGTTAAAATATTAGCAGAATACCAATTAAAATATACAGTATCCATATCTGACATAGCATCAAGTTACAAATGTGCAATATTAGGACATAAATGCTTCTTTATGGAAGAAAATATTTAGGTATGTGTTAACATCAACCAATGATTTAATCAACCCTCAGGCCTTGGATCTACCTTTTTCTAACCTAGGTCTCCTTTCTTGATGGCACTCATAATATACCAAATAGGATGCTTGGAAAGCCTATTCATAATTTCATGAAGAAATTATTATTTCATGTAGGCAAGACCCATAGATTTATATGTTAAACACTTAAAATTGAGCTCAAAAAGCAAGAGGAAGCCAGTGTAATTAAGCCAGAAGAGATGTCATGTTCCCAAAAGGAATAATAGAGGTTATTGCATTCTGGGTTTATTATATTTTTCCAGTTTTCTTCAAATGCATTCCCATGTGACTGCATTACAATAATCTATCCAGGAGGTAAGGAGGGAGGAAATCACAAAATTCAGTTCAGGTCTACGCTGGATAAGTGAAGTTGATAATTCATAAAAAGAAAAGCTAAAAGAAAAGCATCCTTCACCTCTATTCCTCGCCAAGTACTCATGAGATCAAGTAGTATCCTAAAGTTACACACTTCTTGGAGTGGAAATGCAATCTTTGCCAGTGCAAGGAAAATGCCCCTTGTATTAGAGTTATCACCAACAGCCAAACCCACTAGATCCAGGTTTACAGTTCATCAGTACCACAGTCTGGACCAAGGAGGAGCTGATTACAGGGACTAATGCATCGTGTGAAAATAGAAGAAAACAGAAAGCTGTCTAAATCGAGCTTTAAACCTCCTGACAATCATACCCCGAGTGTTCATATAAATATTGAAGTATATAGGAGATGGAACAGAAACCTGTAGTTCCCTAACAACTCTAATCCCCTTATATTGGACTCCAGAAGCTGCCATCGAGATAGGAGCAGTACCATGATAGTATCTGATCTCCAAATCTCAAGTGCTCCAGAAGGGCTTAGTAGCAATAACAAAAAGCTGCTGGAGTACTAGCAGAGGGACACTTTCCCCATTACAGTCTTCAGTAGATCATCCATCAGAACAATCAAAGTTATCTTGTCTTGGTCTCGCCTGAAATCAGACTAAAACACTCCAGGAGTGTTTGAAATTGGCCAGCCAGTTTGTTGGAGAAACTAACTTACAATTGTTAAAAACAGAGGAACTGAAGTTGTTTGTTTCCATTGAGAGTGCTCTGGTGTATAGGTTTACTCAGAAGTAAGCTCTCTGAGATTTAATGAAATTATTTCCAGATGTGTTTTAATGCCTTCGGCTCTTGGAAATATTTTGGAAATTTGGCCTTAATTTATAATGCAGATGGAATTTGTAAAGCTTGTAACATGATATTTCCATCTTCTCGGGCAAGCATTACATCAGTCTTTGGACACTGCTAAAGCAATTATTGAAGTAGTAGTCTTTGCGGGGCAGATAATATGCCTTGCAATGACATCTGTTATTGATGTCCTGTATTGCAAGGACATTATAGTAGTCAAGGACAACTAAAGCAATATTGTGATCAAGAAGAATTGATTTTGATTGCTAAGTATTTCTATACCTTTCTACAGAGTATTTAATTTTTAAAAAGCAGCAGCAGCAGCCCATCATAAAAAATAAAAATACATTTATCTGGCAGTATTTCTAGTTATTTACAGTATGGAGAACCGACCAGCTAAAGTTCTTTATTTTGGATCTACAGATACCCAAAATGCTCTGTAATGTTTGCAAATCTGGAAAGATGTTAGCCAAAAAGATTTGTTGTCCCTGGTATTTATCTTTTAAGATTTTACAGTAGCCTAAGGGAAGGTCAGGAGAGTTCTAAGATACCTAATTAAAGAACCAAAAGGCTAAAGGGTAATCCTAGCAACAAATCTGCAGTCCTAACAAAATGTACACAGTCCCAATTAAAAAAGAAAAAGAAATAAGCTGAAAATATTCTGGAAAAAACTACTGGTACAGTAGACGCTCTAAGAAAATATCTAAAAACAAAAGCTGAGGAAGAATTTAAACATTATGAGTATGATGGATAGGTTTGCATTTAATTTTAACATTTGGTGAAATCTAGGGCTGCATGAAATCATAACACTTCAGACCTATATATTACCTAGAATTAAACCATTTAGAGTTCATTTTTTAAAATCCTCATAAATTTGTATGAGATAGAAGCTTAAATTAATTGTGTTTTTTTTTCAACAGCTCTAAAATGTTTTGTACTAATCAGTTTTTAAATCACAGAAAAGCTAGTTTCTTAGAGTAAATATAAGAACGTAAAAAAAAAATGTACGGTAATTCTTGTTCATCACAGCTGTGAAAAAGTTGCCATTTTGTTTACAAAGCTTTGGTAAATAGGAGATATTAACATATTGTATAAACTGACCAGAGTTGTACTAAGTTGGAGAGTTACAGGTTAAACTCCAAGCAGCAGGAAAGGAAGCAGCTTGAATACATAGTGTAAAAAAAACTGCAAGAGAATTGATATAAAGATGCAAAATGGGAAGATACATAGTTACAAAAGGATAATGGTTATTGCATTTGGCATAGGTTATTTGTAAAACTGCTTCTCATTCAGTATAAGCACACTGTAAAAATACATGGAGAAAATTGAAAAAATTATGCTTCATAGGGATCTTAAATAAAAATTTCACAAGGGAAACAGATGGGAGAAAGTCTATCCATATCACTTTTTCTTTGTTCTTCATAAAGATACTACTTTGTCAACAATTATCAAAGAAATAGCACAATACAAGGCTCTCCCTTGGGGTTAATATTAGCATTTCTTACGCTGCTCTTTCTCTTTAAATTTCATTTAAATTCCCTAGTTAAGTAACTTTTAATGTATGTCATCCCCAAAAAGGTTTTAAATATTTCTCTTCATAGAAGCGTTTGTTTCAAAATTTACTGTTCCCACAAAACCCAAGAAAACTGCGATAGCTTTGACAGGTTCTATAGGTTTAATTGTTCACAAAAATAAACATTTTTGACAAAAAAATTCCCAGGCTGTCCCCAAAAAGTGATTCAAAAGATTTTCTCATTATTTCACTTGTTTTGTTTAGCATCTGCTGACTATTGAATAGATCGGTTTTGAAAATCACTTTTAGTTTGTTGCATTGTTTTCAGAAACATGCATCTGCAAGAATTACAGAATAAAAAGATTCTATTTGCCCACATAAATATTTTTAATTATATACCTAATTACAAGATAGATAGGAAGGTAGGTAGGAAGGTACATGGGAAATATCTAAAGTGGTGACTTTGGGAAAGTTTTTAAAGTAAGGAAATGTAAAATAATTTATTGTAATAGGATATGTGATTCTCTTTTGGCTAGTGACTCTTAATCTTCACCAGAAACATTCAGATTTGGAAGGTATAATGAAATATTTCAATTTGAATATTGACTGTTTTTATAATTAGAGTTGACATGGACTTTTATACAATCAGACTTTTACTTGCATAACAAGACTTGCCCTTGCTTTCCCCTCCTCCCCTTCTCATAATCCTCTCAAGTAGATTTGGCGTGGGGGAATCCATTCTGCTGGCAGATGCATTTCCATCAGCAGGTAGAGATTATTGAATAAAATTAATAGTGTTTTGGTATCTGATGAAATTAAGTATTATTATTCGTTGCTCACTGGAGAAAAAAAACAACCCAAAATGTATGTTGACTTTTATCAGGACCAACCAAATTATATAAAAGCATATCCACTTCTCAAGTGTTCTAGAATTCTTCAATAGACAAAAGGTTACCAGTCCTCTCCCAGGGGAATATAATAATGTACACATTTCCCTAAGAGAAAATTGGGACTTTTAGTTCCAATTAGTCATATAAAGGAATGAACTATAGATTAAATAAACAATCATTTTACCCCACAGTCCTTTGCTGGACTACTTCTAAATATTAAGTTCAGTGGCAGAATCTCATCTGCCATCATCAGGCTTCTGTATTGTGTTCATCTGTGAGTCAGATTTTCACAGCTGTTTCTGTTTTAAATTTGGTGCTAGCCTACTGCTGTGTCAGAATGGTTTTTTCTTCATCCTGATTGGTTGGGAGTTTTGGTCTGTGTTTACTGGTCTTGGAGTTTGCTGTGTTCTGCTTGATTGGTGTTTCTAATATCTTCTGTCTGTTTTGTAGCTTTTTCTTTTTGTCTTGATTGGCTGGCAACATTGTGTTTCCTGTATTGGAGGCTTTTAGTGCGGCTTGGCTCCGAGTAGACAGACGGCTATCATTTATTAGGAAGCTACGTTTCATCTGGGTCCCTGGTTGAGGTGTGTTTGAGCTGGAGGTATCAGGGGGGATCTGTTTGTGCCCAGGTGTTTGCCTGGCTTGTGGTATGGAGATTTTTTTTGTTTGTGAGGGCAGGCTTCCAAATAATTGACAGTCTGGTGGAGTCTGGTGGAACCATTCTGGCACAGCAGTAGGCTAGCACCAAATTTAAAACAGAAACGGCTGTGAAAGTCTGACTCACAGACGAACACAATACAGAAACCTGATGATGGCAAATGAGATTCTGCCGAAACGTTGCTACAACTTTAAAAGCACAACTATAATGACGTGGGAAAATACCCGAACAAAGCTGAATACCATCCATATAAATATCTGCGAAAACTTAAGATACCCACAAAAACTTTATATATATATATATAAAAAAAATATTTTTACAAATATTGAGAATTTTCTTTGGCAATATGCAATTAGGACAGAAAGCCATATACAGTATATCCAAACAGTTTTTATATTGTTCAAACTGTACTGTAAATATATTTCTGAAAAAGTTGAAACTACAGTAATAGATGCAACAAAACACATCACAAATTATACTCAGAAAATAATATTGCAGTAATGCTTATTACTATTGAAATAAATAAAAATAAATGGCATTATGAATAAATATTACGTTCACTTTTTAAAACCTGATTATATTTGGTATTCCTAAATCAGTTATGAATCATTCTAAAATTTATCTATTTGATTTAGCTTTTCAGGTTTCTTTGATCAAGAACCAGGAGAAGTGGCAAAGTTGTACTGCAAACTTCAGTGATTTTTGTAAAAACACTGATTTTAGTAAAGTTTGATATGGTTCAATGAAGCATATCTCACATTAACCAAAATGCCCCTGAGATCATTTAGCATATAGTAGTTATTGTTAGAAGATCCTGAATATATAATCTAATACAAGCTTAAAATTAGGGATTTTTCTAAATATAAAATTCATAAGGAAGAACTGGAGACAACGTGGTCCTGATATTTTATGGCTTTATGACAAAGAATGACACAGCAGATCAATTTCATAGTTATTGAGCATACATCAAAGGAATTAAGAGCATGAAAATGGAAGTATATGGACCATCAAATGTATCTTACTTCTTCATATTATAAAGCTAATTATTTTATTTCATTAAGCAAAATCACTCATTTTATATTTTAAATCTTAACTATTTAAATTTATTTATGGAAATTCTGTAGTTGTATTAAATTAAAATTTATACATTAGGAAATAACTTGGGGGAATGAAATATTGATACCGTGCCAACCTAAAAGGTGATAAACTTTGTGGAAACCTTGAATTTTGCTACTTTATATGCACTTAACCTTCCACTGTAATCTCTATAGGTAAACTCAGTTGTGTTCTCAGGGTTTGTCATGTCCAAACCTACTAATAATTCTTGAACATAATAGTTAAACAACAAGAAAGCATTAGGTTGATGGATACAATTCTAGAATATAATTGTATACATGTTGTTTATATTAAAATAAAATCATGCTTGAAAAATTGCAATACATTTTTTTGCATTTCAAATTGTGGAAGAAAAAGGAACATGAAAACAAAGCAAACCTGTCTGGTTTTTAATTTTTTCTGGAAAGCCGATTCAAAGTAGTGTAAGAAATTGCCAGTTTTTGAGTAGTGAAAGAACATGTGAATTTTTTTTTACCTTCATTTAATCCAATTGTACAGTCAGAAAGCCATATTCTACAGAGTTCACTGAAACCATGGCTTAAAAGCTACGGTTTTAATGATTAATGAAGCCAAATGAATCAATAGAATATAGACTCTCAGTATCTTAATACTGCTTAGTTTTTGTATTTGGATTATATGGCATTTCCCGGTAAGGCATTAGTTGTAAAAGCATAGAGCCAAGGAAATCAGAAGCACTTTGTGCATTTTCTTCAAACTTCATTGCAAAAGTAGCTACTTCGTGTTGGATAGAAGAGGTTTTTTTTTCCAGGCGTTCTTATCAGATATTAAAAGCAACAAAGTCAAACCAAAGAAATGTGTTGGATATAATCAATATTAGCTTGATGGAATGAAATAGTAAAAAGCCAATGTAACATTTTGGCATTGCTTTGGCTCAAAACCACAGGGTTCCCCAAACTTGGCAACTTTAAGACTTATAGCTGGCTGGACAATTCTGGGAGTTGAAGTCCATAAGTCTTAAAGTTGCCAAGTTTGGAGACTTCTGCTGTATATGGTTACAGGTATTACTTCAAGATAAAATAAAGAACAATTTCAATAAAAGAAAAATCTTAACATGTTTACAGAGACAAACTTTGTACAGTGACAAATGAATTTCACCATTGGCAATAAGATTTGCCAAGTCGTAAGGCACCAATTAAATAACTGTTTAATATCAAATAAATAATATTGGATGAAATAACAATATTCTTAGGCATGTAATATCTTCTACAATTTAATTTTAAAATATATTAGAAAAAAATTGAAATGGCCATCTCAGGTTCATAAGAAAAATATAAATTTATTTTGGTGTTGGTTTTTTTGGATGAATATAATCTTGACTGGTTGACTTGTCAAAGTCCTAATGTTCTGTATATTATGGAAAAATGAGTTTTATTCTTGAAATAGTTACCTGTGAACTGAGGAGAGTGGATGCTTTATGTCCACTGGGAACAGGTGCTGTTGAAGGGGAAAGAATAAATGGCAGGCACCTCTATGGTGGAAGTCTTTTAAGATATATTACATCTGGCCAGACAGTTTGAGGGAGGAAAGATTTGTTTGGTTGAATTGACCATTTTTTGCAACATCTAAATAGGAGTTTTTTCTCTTATTCGTTGTTATCCCATCTTTTCCCAGCTGACCAATCTTCAATATTTATGGAATTATTTTTCCTCCACCTTTTCCTCCATGAATTCTGTGAGCATTTTAGTAAATGTTAGTAAATATTAGAATGATTGGTATATAGTCACTGAATGCTATATACCATGGTTTATTTAATAGCTAGATAACGTAGTCATTCAATTAATATTTATTTCTTTTTTCTAACCCTTGCTTTTGTTGGATTGTGGACTCTGGCAGATACATACTACATGCAAGAATATCATATATAACATTGATTGTGGAGAAGAATATCTAGAATTGGTTTCAGATGGACTTGTCAACTGTGGGTTTGTTAAAGTAGAGAAATAGGGCATTGAACAGCTTTTTTGTATGTTTAGGATTTGGATTTTGTGGAAAGGGCTGCTCTTTTGTGGAAATTATACTAAATTCAGAGTTGACTTCCTTTCAGTTGAATGCTGTATAAGGATTAATGATCACATATTAAAAGCAACAAAGTCAAACCAAAGAAATGTGCTGGATATAATCAATATTAGCTTGATGGAATGAAATAGTAAAAACCCAGTGTAACATTTTGGCATTGCTTTGGCTCAAAACCACATTTTTTTGTTTTTGTTTGGTTTTCGTGGGTTCCATAATTCTCTACAAGAGGATATCAGTTACCAATTCTCCTTAGAGCTGCTCGGATCATCCAGAGAGTGGGTGGTGCTTCAGTCTCTGCAGTTGTAGGCTGAGCTTAATTTTGAGGAACGCTCCTCCCACCATCACGTGGCTCCAGCATAGCGTTCCCCAGTTTTGCTCAGCCTCGTGTGAGACTAGGCAGTGACTTGTGTTTCTCCTTGGCCGTTCCAAGAATTCCTTTGCTGATCATTTACTCTAATTCCTCTCAGGTTGTATTAACTTTTCTATTTAATCCCTTAGCCCTGCGCAGTGGTCTGGACTACTAAATTCCCCTGTGAAGCATCGTTTGCTCGCCCCAGTGGGTGGCAAGGGGAGGGCTAGCAGTGTCCTCACGCTACCCCCCCACTCCCTTTTGTGTTGCCTATCCCCTGCCGTCTTCCTCTTTCCGAGTTCTCCTTGCGAATTTTGTTAATTAGTTTCTTTTCGCTCTGTTCTCCCTCCCCCCACCGAACGCCACTTTTTCCTTCCTTTTGCTTATCGGAGGAGTGTTTTTCTTCCTTTCCTGTCCTCTTCTATTGCGGACCTTGCTTGTCCCTGGAGAGGCTTTTTTTCTTGTGCTGCTGAGAGGCCCTGTCGTCCTCGTTGCAGGCGGCCGCCATTTTAAGCACCACCTCGTGGTCGGGTGCCATTTTGTTTTTCTGAGTTTATCTTCTATCGAATGCTGCGGTGTGTTTCTAGCCAGCAGCAGGACCCATAGGCCTGCTCAGAGCCCAAACTTGCTTCTGACTCCAGCCTCTTCGAGTGGAAACTAATTCCCCACTCTATGTATTGATCTCCCACAGCCTGTCTCAGCCAGCGTAGCAATCTAAAGATCACCACTTCCGTACAGTTTTTGTCTGGGAAGGCAGTCAGTCTAGGCCTGCTCTCTCTCCAAGGCCTCTGGCGTTCATTAGGCGATTGGACAAAATCTTTTTTTCCTATAATTTTTATTTCAATAAATAAATAAATATATTTTTAAAAAAAGAAAAGAAAGAGAAAGAAAAAGAGGAAGTTATATGTGTGTGTGTGTGTGTGTATAAATAAAAATAAAAATACAACAGAAGTAAAAGGGGGGGCGGAAAGAATTTTGCTAGGGCTCCCGGCCTTTGTCATAGGTCGACCCCTAGGAGTGCCTACCGCCTCTTATCGATTACTTTCTTTTTCAATTATCCTTGAAATGGCAGAGGGCAATCCTTCTAGGGGTCCTTCTTTGAAGGCCAAGTCTAAAACCCACCATCTGCGCAGGCAGGCTAAGGATACCTCCAAAGCCTCCCAGAGGGACGCCTTAAGATGCCATAAGGTGTTAGAAAAAGAATTTGATAGATGCATCAGACAAGCAGGCTCAGTGCCTCCGGTACTTCCACCTTCCACTCCCTCTTCCTCCACTCAACCCCCGCCTCCTTTAGTCTATTCCTCCCTATCCAGGTGCAGCTCAACCTCTCAAGGTCACCAGGCTCCTGGAACAACAGCCGGACGAACACCAGAGGCTACCTTCCCACCTACAGCTGCCGGTCTACGCCAAGAGGAATCGTTCATACAAGATGTTCCGGAGCAATTGAGAGCCTGGATGGAGTTGGCTATCTGCCAAAATATTGCGGAAGGACTCCAACAGATAGTTAGGCCAGGACTCCATCCGCTGGCCCCCGAATCTGAATCTCACTCCGTAAGATCCCTCCCTCTCAGACCGGAACCGCTCCAGGATCAGGTACCCCCTCAGGGGGAGGTTCCCCCTTCAGTCAGGGAGGAGGCGGAGGAGGCGGAAGGGGATTTGGACCCATTCAGGGAGGAGGAGGAGGAGTTTGATTTGGGGTCTGTACAGTATAACGAGCCCCTCTCTGACGTGGATCCATCAGAGGCGAAGATGTCCGAGGATGAGGGTCTCACTCCAGACCAACCAGCCTTTGTAGGGCTATTCAAGCCCTAATTATTCAAATCCCTCCTGTACAAGGCCAGAAACATTTTTGGGGTAAAGTCCCAGACCTCCCTTGATCCCTCTCCCCTGGACCCGGAAGGCCCAGAGGACTCCATTTTCAAACAGCCAGTAGTGGAAGCTGAGGTCATCCCTACCCCTCCCATCTTCCTTGACCTGGAGTCCAAGCAGCTGGCTTCATCTGAACCCCCCCCCCGGCCCCTTCAGCCCACGATAAAAAGTTTTTCAATCTGGATCCAGAACTTTCCAACTTATAAGGCACCCTGGAGGTTGATGAGCCCATTGTGGGTCTGGCATCTTCCTCCACCCTCAGTGACCCCTTAGAGGTCTTGAAGCCGGATGACAAGTGGGCCGAACTGGCATTACGCTGAGCCCACCAATCAGATGCCTGGGCAATTAGATCGGCCACGGCCGCCTCTTCTTTACCAGATCCTCCATTCGCTGGCTCCGCCAGCTCAAGCAGCATGTCCCAATCTCCAATGTCCGAGCCCATCAGGACATAGCCAAGATTATGGCTGCAGCTGAGTTCTCGGCCGACGCTATTTTCCACTCTGTTAAATTTTCAACCAGAGCTATCTCCTCCCATGTCTCTGCCCGTCATCTGCTTTTGTTAAAGCATTGGCAGGCAGACCTCAAAAATAAAGTTAAATTGGCTTTAGATCCTCTCGTGGGAAATAAACTGTTTGGACCATCCTTGGATCCCCTGTTAGTGGAAGGGTGGAACAAGAAAAAAATTCTTCCTTCCCTCACCCAGAAGTCAGAGCTCAGGTCCCTTCAGCCCTTTTGGAGAGCTCCCTTTTATCCCTATTTCCAGGCCTCTTTCTCTCCAAGATACCAAAGCCCCCCCCCCTTTGGGTCGGGCCAGCCTCAAGACAGGACCGACCCCTCTGACAGAAGCAGAAGGGGTGGTAGCTTCAAAAGGCCTTTTCGAGGCTCCGGTAGCCAGCCCTTCCAGCGTTCCAGATAGACCACAAGATATAACCAATGGGACACCTCCACTTCTGACACCTGGGTTAGGGACACCATCAGATTTGGCCTTGCTCTCAAATTTCAATCTCCCCCCTGACTTTTTCATGCCATGCCCCCTCTCTAAGAACCGCACTAGGCGCAGCCTCATGGACTCAGCCATTCAACACCTCCTTGACATAAGAGCCATCCAGCCCGTCCCTCAGTCTCAACGAGGGCAAGGATTCTATTCCCATTTATTCATGGTCCCTAAACACTTGGGGGGATGGAGAGCGATCTTGGACTTAAAGCGATTTAACTGCTATCTGGTGTATCACAAGTTCAAGATGCACTCTGCAATCCATCTTGCTGGGCGTTAGACAAGGGGACTGGTTGTCTTCTATTGACCTCTTAGAGGCATACCTCCACATACCAATCCAGCTTTCCCATTACAGGTTTTTGCGTTTTATAATAGCCTCCACTTCCAATACGTGGCTCTCCCATTTGGGTTAGCCTCTGCTCCCAGAACCTTTACCAAGGTCCTGGCCACACTAGCTGCCCACCTCCAAACTCTCTCTGTGCGTCTCCACTGTTACTTGGACGACATCCTCATCCAATCCCCTTCCCAGGATCAAGCAATGAGAGACACTCATATTACCCTAGCACTCTTCAGGAACATGGGTTCCTTATCAATTGGAAGAAAAGCCAATTATCCCCTTCCACCAGGATAAACCACCTGGGAATGGTAATCGACACTCTGAAAGGGAAGGTATTCCTATCTTCAGAGAGAATCCTCAGCATCCAGAAATCTGTTAAAATCATCAGGTGCTTCAAGAGGGTTTCCCTTCTGGAACTATCCCAATTACTGGGTAAAAGGATATGTCTTTCTATTATCCCCTGGGCCCGTCTACACTCCAGATCCCTCCAGTGGTTCCTGCTTCCATACCAAAGGACTGGAGCAAGCAACTCAAGGTCAGGGTCCCACCATGAGTGCTCACGTCCCTCCTTTGGTGGAGCAAATCGTCCAGTAACAAGGGCTGCCTCCTCAAAGATTCACCGTCACCACAGACGCCAGTCTGTCCGGATGGGGCGCCCACCTTCAATCCCTTACAGCACAGGGTGGATGGTCATTGACTGAAAGTGTGCAACATAAACTGGCTGGAGCTCCACGCCGTCCACCTGGCCCTCCGCAGCCTCCTTCCCCAGGTACGAGGCCACCACATCCTCACCCTCACAGACAACATCACAGCCAAAGCACACATCAACAAACAGGGGGGCACTCAGTCATCACGTTTAATGAGGGAGGCCAAGCGTCTCTGTCCCACCTCCTTTCCCTCAAGGCAGATCACATTTTGGGTGTATCAAACACCCAAGGGGACTGGTTGAGCAGGGCCACCATAGACCAGTCGGAGTGGCGCCTCCACCCTTCACTGTTCAGGGAGGCAGCATCCATCTTCGGCCTTCCAGTAGTGGACCTATTTGCCTCGCCCCTCAATACCCAACTTCCAACGTTTTTCTCAAGATTCCCATCCCCAGGGACGGAGAACCACAACGCCCTATGGTGCCCATGGCCCATGGGACTTCTTTACGCCTTCCCCCCCTGCCACTGGTGCCCATTGTCCTTCAAAAAGTACTTCACAAGGAAGGCGGAACTGTTTCTTGTAGCACCTTATTGGCCCTGGCGCCCTTGGTTTGTGGACCCATGCAGCCTATCAGTGGCCCCTCCCTGGAGGATCCCAGCAGACAGAATCTTCCTCAGGGCCCTCTTCTCCACCCAGACCCCCAATGGCTCCAACTAGCCATCTGGAGGTTGAGCAGGAACGTTTGAAGGGGGAAAACCTCTCCCTCAAGGTCATCGACACCATCCTTGCAGCCAGGCGGCCCTCAACCATAAGAATTTACGACGCCACCTGGTCCATTTTCCGCAGATGGTGTGTCAGGCTTCATATCGACCCAGCTGCCCCTTCTATCGCCCAAGTCCTTGACTTTCTGCAGGAAGGTCTCAGCAAGGGACTGTCACCCAATACCTTAAGACAGCAGGTGGCAGCCTTGTCTACAGTTATTTCCTGTAAGGAAGCCGGATCCCTCTCTCAACATCCCCGTATTCAGGCCTTTCTGAAGGAGGCCACCAACTTACACCCTCTGACCCTCCACCGATACCCAACCTGGGACCTCAACAAGGTCCTTACTTCACTCACCAAACCACCCTTTGAACCCCTTAGGGAGGTTTCCCTTCGTACCTATCTTACAAGGTAGTCTTCCTCGTGGCGATCACATCAGCCCGTAGGATCTCAGAGATCGCGGCTCTGTCCACTAGGAAAGACCTTTGTGTGTTCCATCCTGATTGAGTGGTCCTCCGGCTTGACCCTTCCTTCTTACGCAAAATCAATTCGGTTTTCCACAGGGTGCAAGAACTTATCCTACCTAATTTTTGCCCCAGGCCAACTCAGGAAAGGAGAGGCAATGGCACACTCTGGATGTCAGACGTGCCTTGCGAGTTTACATTAAATGCACGGAGGCCTTTTGTAAGTCTGAGGCCTTGTTCATATCCTTCCAACCTAAATCACAAGGGCTCAAGGTTTCTCCAACCACCATAGGCCGTTGGATAAGGGTGACCATTGCCAAAGCATACCAGTCTCAGGCCCTTCAGGTGCCCAGGGGTATCACGGTGCACTCCACTAGGAGTGCGGCAACTTCAACTGCCTGGGCTACCCAGACTCCAATAATCGACATTTGCCGGGCAGCGACGTGGGCCTCCCAGTCACCCTTCATTAGGCACTACAAGATCGACAGGTATGCCTCAGCCGAGGCTTCTTTCAGTAGAAGGGTTCTTCAAAGGGTTCTTAGGGAACCCAAGGGGACTACAGACCAGATGGCGCCGCTCCCGTAGGACAGGCCCAACTTTGGTATGTCCCACTCTCTGGGTGATCCGAGCAACTCTAAGGAGAATGGGCGTTGGTTCTTACCTGACACACCATTTCTCTTTGAGCTGCAAGGATCATCCAGCCCCTCCCTTATTTTCACCGTCTGATAGGGTCTTGTTTCGGCCAATGAACTGTTAGCTTGTTGGGATGAGAGCATGGCTTTTGTTTCCTCTCATCTACGCAAAACTGGGGAACACTACACTGGAGCCACGTGATGGTGGGAGGATTCCTCAAAATTAAGCTCAGCCTACAACTACAGAGACTGAAGCACCACCCACTCTCTGGATGATCCTCGCAGCTCAAAGAGAAATGGCGTGTCAGGTAAGAACCAACGTCCATTTTCTGAAGATTGGCTCAGTTTATGAAAATTGCCTTTTTATGTCATAGAAGTAAACGTGACTAGTTTTTGAAAGCGATGTAGACAACTGGTATTAGATGTGTTTTCAAGCACCACCAAAAAGTAGCATATGACAAGCTAAATTTAGATACCGGCTTGAATATATTTATTTGAGAAAACCCAGCTGAATTTTCATACTCCATTCTCCATTCATGTTGGTTTAACTTGGTTTTTAACTTCTCTGGTGTATTTCTAGCAACAGATATATTTAAAGTCATTATTTGTGAAATTTGTACTTAAAATCTTAATAATTTTGCAAGATTTTCAGATAAAAATTATTAATAGAAAAATCTTCTAACGAATGAAAAAATTTAATTCAGAGACAAGCAATTACCTTGTTATTATGATTCAGATAATAAAAATACTAAACAACACAATTGATATTAGCAGCCCAATTGTTTTTCATGATTTATTGATGGACATTCCATATAGAAATAATACAGTCTTTAAACAAACAATATGTATGGTGGAAATAGAGTAGAAAATAAGCAATAAGTTATGAACTAGTATCATTGTCAAAATAAACAGTGATTCTTAGAACTCTCTGAGATAATTATAGATTAAAACTGAATTACATTTGGAATCCATCTACTGAACTATGATTTTGTCATAATTTAAGTAACTGCCATATTAGCAGGCATGGAATGGTTTCATTTGATACCAGTTCTGCCAGTTTTATTTTATTTAATGACCACAGGAATGGACATCAACAAAGAAAAGATTGGAAAATGCAAATTATAATTCCAATTTTTATAATGTCACCATTGTGTTCGGATGAAGCAACCATAACAGCAGCAAATTTCTTACTACTTCCTTGTCATTCAGATTATATAGAAACAGTCAACTTGTCCCTTGCACTTTACATTACTCCCAGTATTATTAGTTATTAAAAAATCAATTGAGAAACTGTGAAAGATACAATTTTATTGAAAATAGTAGCCATTGCACGCTGCTTGTATTATCATTTGCTCTGTAAACTGTTTTGAGATTAAAAGAAGATAGATCTGAATTCTAGGAAAATAGTAAATGGAATGGAACAACAGTGATCAGAACAATGAATGTTATGGAAAAACTTTTTTAAAAGTTCAATGCGTTTATTTGAACTCCATGGTCAAAAGCATTAGAGATATTA
This sequence comes from Hydrophis major, assembly GCA_033807585.1. Lineage (NCBI taxonomy): Eukaryota > Metazoa > Chordata > Lepidosauria > Squamata > Elapidae > Hydrophis > Hydrophis major. Next base: position 278,249,327 of record CM066329.1, read on the forward strand.
TTTACAGTTTTCTGCAGATTAATGACAAAAACTTTCCACAGCATTCTACATTTTGCTTTTAGTTTCTGTCTCAATCCAAATTGAACCTATGGGAATTCAGCCATTACTATAAAATCACTACACAAATAAATTATTAATTAGAACCCATCTGTTAGTCACTAAGCAAAACCTGAATTTGAATAATATAGTACAAAGCTATGGTACAAATGCATCTTTATTTTTTTATTCATTTGAGAAATGGAAAATGTCAAGGGAATTATATCTGACAAAATCAGTGGAACATGCCAAAAGATTCTTAAAAGGGGAGGGGGACATGATTTAATAATCTTTTTTTACGGAAGCTATATTGGCTAATTCCACTTCTCTAATGCCCAGCCTTTGTAATATCACTCTCTGTATACATTATATTATACAAATCATATTATACACATATTATACAAATCATACTCTAAACAAGATAAGATTACAGGAAATTGCTAAACGAAGTCATTTTTATGACCTTTTTGCCATGAGTGTTAAGCAATTCACTATGGTTGTTAAGCAAATCATGCAGTCATGAAGCAAACCCAGCTTTTTCCATTGACTTTGTTTGTCAGAAGGGAAGGTTGCAGTTGATAATTACATGACTCCCATATAAACATATGCCAGTTGCCAAACATCCAAATTTGACAACGTAACTGTGGAGATAACGCAATGGTGATGAATGCAAGGATCAATGATAACTCACTTTTTTCAGTGCTATAACCAGTTGCTAAGCAAATGGTTGTAAATTAAAGATTACCAACATTGCATTATTGTTTTAGTGCCTTCTAGTAAATGTTTCTTTTTATTTCAATTATATTTGTAGCTCACGAGATTCTTAAGATTTGTTCAAAGCGATAAAATTTTGTGATTGAGTGGAGATTTAAATCTACTTCAGTTGGGTAAAACTCCAATAAACCTGTTAAAAGTAAAAACCTATTAAAGAAAATAAGGAAATTATATGCTTGTTAAAATTTTATCCCTTTTTTCAGTTTTAAAGAAAGACATCCCAAAGAAGGTGACAATTAAAAGTTGATTACTATAAATCGAAACAATTGGAACATTAGTGACTCAGTAAAAATATCTTAAAATAATGTTTTGAAAACTTAAAAATTATGATACATGATATCAGCTGGATCAGAAAACACAGCAATGTCATTTTGACTAAATATCTGCTTAAATATAATCCAGATGTACCCCATTCAAGAGCCATTTCTATAGATAGTCTTTGACTTACAACCACAGTTGGGACCGTAATTTTAATTGCTAAGCAAGGCAGCCATAATAAGAGATGACACGTGACCGCCTCTTACCAGCCACAATCCTGGCTTTCCCCAATGCCATTGTTAAGCAAATTTTACCAATCATTAGCTGAGGAGCCATCTCAATCCAAGCCATTTTGGGCTTGGCTCCTGCCATCCCTGAGCTAAGGTAAGGGTCAAACTGCAACTTCCCCACCTGCTTATATATCCCCTACCTGCTTATATCCCCCTCATCTGCAGCTCTGTGGATGTTTGTCAGACTCCAGGAAGCCTCAGATATTTGAGTCCAGTCATAATTGTCTTCAACATCATAGTAGGTGGGTGGGTGGGTGGGTGGGTGGATAGATAGATAGATAGATAGATAGATAGATAGATAGATAGATAGATAGATAGATAGATAGATAGATAGATATTAAATAGATGTAGATGGATGGGTGGAGGAGAGAGAGAGAGAGAGACCATACGTGAGATACTGCTGTTGATCCAGTAACATTCTTGAGTGTCCTACCACTGAAGAATTTCCAAACAGTGAAATAGATTGGGAGGCAGCTAAAGTACACGTAGCAGAAATTTCAGCAAGAAACTGAATGAAAATTGGGAAATAAAGAACAGTGCCATGCCTATTACATAGCAATAAATCCTCTGTTTTAGAATAACTATCCCAAGGAAATATGATATGATTCAGGGGCTTTCAACTATGCTCCATAAATTAAATATTGGTGCTTATGGTCCTTTTGTAAGGCGATCACTTGCCTCAGTACTGACCTGGATGCCATAGTTGAGGCAAGTTCAAATTAGAGATCCATTGCCCCATCTGGTCTGGATTTGTGGAATCATTTTCAGCTTGTGATAATACTTAAAGCTACACATTCAGCCACGTGCACTTATGACCCAATCTGTCGTGACTGATTTGATCTACCCAGGGAGATTAACCAGACAGATCCAGAGTGTAATAAATACATCCTTGTGGAAGAGATGGGTGTCAGATACCTTCAGCGTTGTGCATGTTTTTCAAGAAATCCACACTGGCTTTCTTTCATTTTCAAAACAATAATCCAATTGCTAGTACTTCCTAATGTTCCCTTTGGGGGAACATCTTCATAAAGGTAGTGGCTATACAGTTGTAGGCTAAATCACTAAACCGCATGCTTTGTAGATCAATCTCATCAATGAATTAGAGGAAATAAGATTGAATTTGCAAAATATATTTAAGTGAACCATAAAGTAAGTAAACATGCTAAGGCACACACAGACAAAAAAAACCTAACCAAAGTTAAAACAAAGTTGTACAAATGCAGCCATGTCATCTTTAACTGACTGATGTATGAACCCAACCACTCTAAATTAAGTAAAGTTATGAAGCTGTTCACATTTGGCTAAATGGTGGTGTCATTAATAAAAAATACTGGAAGTAAAACTCTTGGCAAGAGAATATTTGCATTTCCTCTTGACATAGTCACACAATTTCAAAATTCAAGCTAAATGATGACTAAACCGTAGAAAAAGCATTTTAAGACAAATCTCTAATCAGGACCATGGAGAGCTGCTACCAAAATAAATACAGTATGTAGGGCAAAGAACTCTTGGACCTTAAAGTATTGTATCATGCCTTTATACATAAAAATAATGGTGGATTCATATTCTCATTTGTAATAAAAGTATGCCAGGCATATTTTAGTCTCTTTTACAAGAAGTGTTGTGTTAATTAAATTCTAATGGGAAAAAATCAGTCAAATACTATTTTTATAAAAATAAAACTGGAGATCAGGACAGCACAGAAACTGCTCACAGTTAGTCACCTCTGATTTTGCTTAGAAGAAGATATGTTCCAGATGTGCTGCAGATTAAGATAGAGATGTGTAAGATTAGTTAGATCTCATGCCAAATGCCTACTTATCTTTCATTTTCAGTGGGAAAAACAGTTGATATAACTGGCTCTGAAGCCCCTTAAGCAAGAGTGAGTTAAACAGCCTAATTAAGATTTTACATACATATGAAATTTACTGATGGCTCCATGCAAAATTTCTCTTTCAAAAACTTGTTTGTTTACATAGAGGGATGTGATGAAATATATTAAAAGATGCATGTGTTTTGTAAGAATGTGCAAATTGTTCAGTTTCTCTCACTATCCGGGAGTTCACTGGCTATCTTTCTCCCAGTTTCAGGCATATCTATATTTATATTTAATATACAATAACAATTGATATTTCTCAGCATAAGGAAGGCTATTCTGAGGGATTATAAGGGCTAATTATAGATAGATAAACAGGTACTAATATTAGAGGTATCTAGATGTTCTATAGCTATTATTTCCATAATTTGGTAAAATTTTGCTCTCTAGTATTTTAAACAGAAATTTTTAGATGTGGAATTTTGAATTGTTTTTCAGTACTTTGCTCAGATGTAAAAAAAATCAATACCTACTAGCATGACTTATTTGTATTTTAGAGATGCATTCTGTTTGTGTAACATCCTGACCAAATCCAATGAAAATGAAGGGGAGGAAATAAGTCTCTAAATTTGGCATATAACATAATTAATATTGAAAATATATTCACACATGCAGTTTCACAAGGTAGTGAATAAAATAATAGTAACATTTTCATTAGTATTTGAGTCCTATTTTTAGAGGTGGTCTTGAACAAATTGAGAATATTTTTTTAAAAATGTAAAATATATATTCCTTTCCTAGATGGAAATGAAATAATTAAAGCAGCCAGATCTTTTTTTCATATGAATGCACAATTCATATATGTAGTTACATACCGAAGCAGTTTATGAAGTCGTGTTGTAAGGCTGAAAGAAGAGGCACACTGCTTTTGTTATTCAAAGAAAGTTGTTGGTACATATTCTTACACACTGCAAAGTATCTCTTTCAAAGGATTTACTCATCCCTAATAAATATAGAATATGCTTTATTTTACTCCTGCAAAAGTTTTATTTGTAGTATATAAATGCATGTACTTTTGTGTAAAGGTTTTTATCTGTGGTGAACCAATATGTGTACTTTTGTGTAAAAGACTCAAAAATCAGCATGGTCCGATTCACAATGTTTTAATATCAAAGAAAAGGGTATAAAGAGATTATTTCTGTGTTCTGTTTGGAAGCACAGTCTAATAGATGAAAGTGCCAGAAATAACTAGATGAGAGACTACTGCATTCCCCAGTAGGGGTGGAACATTTTATGTATAATGAAGAATTTGCTGTTCAGACTTTGTGTTGCTTTTGTTCTGATTAACGGGCAAACAAACTGCATTCCCATGGCAATGGTTGCGTGAAGGAAAGTTGTCTGTTTGAATGACTGTCACAAGGAGACATTAATCATTGCCAAACATTGCATTCAGCAAGTTAGTTTGTAGCCATTCCAGTATAATTTGTCTTGTTACTTGGTTTGCTTTTAAGCCTTTAATTTTTTGTCATGCTTCTTAATTTGTATTGTAGTGTTTACTATTTATTTCAGTGAGATTACTTCTGAGTTAGGATACTTAGGATCTCAATCTTGCATTCAGTTATAACCCTTAAGTTGGCTATTCTTTCAAATTGGTGTTGATGCTTGGTATTAAATTCATTTTCTGAAGATAAAAAAAAACCCCTTACTTCAAATTCACATTGAAACCTAGGTAGTGGAATCTTATCTACCTTACTCATACTGCTAGCAGATAGTTGTCTGTCTCTACTTATTCTTCTTATGAGACCCTTACAGTTCTGGGTAATTAGTTCCCATGTCAACTTACCTTACCTTTCCTTACTATTAGGAAGAGTCTCTTTTCTATAACATTCAGTTGGATCTATCTTCTTGAAACTTAAATTCATTATGCTTCATTCTACACTCTATAATGATAGCAAAAGGTCCTGATTTTTTCCATCTGATTCCTTCAGATATTTTAAGGATCTTAATTTGATCTTCTCTCTTCTCCCTTTTGACTCTTCTGCTCCTGATCTTCCATTATATTTTCCCTCTGTCCTCTTATTGTCCTCTTATCCTTCTGTTGTTGACCTTATTTCCTATTCTAGCTTTGTACTTTGATTCTTCTGCTCTTGATCTTCTCTTCTCCTCCCTTTGACTCAATTTTCTCTTTTCAAGAATAATCAGTTCTAGTATCTTTAATATTTCTTCATAGGACTTAAGAATAAAGAAGTCAAATGGAGTAGGGAGACTTACAGATGGATATGTGCATTTATGTCATCTAGTCAGTTTGATCTGATTCATGGAAATTGAGCATAACTTTTAAGTTTAGCTTATATTTTATCAATTATTTTTCCCCAGAAAAAAATGAGAAGCAAATAGTTTACAAACCCACACTAATGGGCAAGGAGAAAGAGCAAATCCTTAGTTAGAGATAGGGCCTGAGATGAACTCAATTTGCTAAAAGCACAATGTTTTGAACCATTGAAAACTGGGAAGAAAAGCCTATCCCAATTGTAGGAAACCTCGGAAGTCATGAGTATCTATTATGCCAATATAAGGGTAATTTTAAACCCTGATCCACTTTTATGTATTGAAAGAGGGAACAGAAAAAGGAGTTCAAGGCTTGCTAGTTCCCATTATACTGGGGTGGGGGGGCCTTTACCTTACTAGTAAACATTTTGCAGTTATTTTTTTTCTTGTTGATGTGATCACGAAAGCTTATCCTGAAAAAGTCCACGGAACATGAACATTCCCAGCAAACACAGAGTTGGAGGAGTATTTTTGGAGAGGGGAGTAGAACTGATAGAAGTAAGCATGGACCTGGCCATTTATTATGGCAAATTAACATTAAAAACATTTGTTGCCTAATTTAAATAGCACCTACTAAGGGTATAGGATAAAATGTCAGCCTTGGAAGCCATATTTTACTCAGAAGCTTCAAGGCTGCCACATTTAGTGTCTGGGAATTTTGGGTGGGGGGATTTCATAGTGAGGTAGAAGATTAGACGCAACAACATTCTTTCTCAAACAGTCAAGGACATGTTGCCCTGCACATGGAGAGGAGTGTCTGGAGGAATGGAGAATGGTTTGGAAAATTTTGGAAGTTCAGAATATCCAAACATAAAACATATCTATAAAACATATCTCTAAAACGGATAACTAAGTTTCCTATTCATTGAAATGTTATTATCAAGAGAATGAAGAAAACTTTGCCCTAGCAAACTAAGATATAAATTGAATCCTAAAAGTGAAATATTCTATTTCAATAAAAGTGAAATAGAATCAAGAATTCTATAACTTAGTCCCTTTCCTTTTGAATAAATCTGGCTGGAGAAGCCAATATAAACACCTTCTTTTTTGATGTTTCCATATCCAATTCCTTCAGATGCTCCAAGACTACTATTATTTAAGCCACCTTGAAAAACACTGTTAATATTCCAGACATGGTTTTGGAAAAGATTTTGGTTTTTCTAAAACAAATTTTATTCAATTTTTCACATAAAAACAAAATGCTCTTTTTAGTGGACAACATATTTCCGGGTCATCACTTTTACATACAAATATGACAATAGTTATACATTCATATATGCATGCTTAATTCTATTGTTACCTTTTCCATTTCAAACTTTCCAAAAGGAGAGAAACAAGCAAATTAATCGTAATCTCTTACATTAATCTCAATCAAAACATATTTTCATTCCATTTCAATTATTTCAAATATAATCCTTTAATATTTATTTTAAAAATAAAAGTAACAATATATGTTTGCCTAATAAAAAAAGTTACCACTGTCTTTCCTTCCTTTTAATAGTCTGTATTAGTTTATTAATTTAAGTAGTTCTTTAATCTGTCATATTTTCTTTCCATCGCACATTCTTTCTATAGATTCTAGGTTAATACAAGTTTTAACACAAAAGAAAAAGAAACAAGTATAGGTTTTCCCCCTTTTACTGCTTTGAGTGTGACACCTCAGTGGTTAAAATATACCTTTATTCCCTCATCTTAATTCCGTAGTTACAATAATAGTCATTGCATCTTTTCATTTGGATTCCGCAACATATTTCCCCCCCTTAATTTTATTTCTAATTTCAAAAGAAGTAAAAGGGAAAAAATTGACTATTCAATTTCTGGTCACTGATATTAACCTCATTTTTAAACATCTTCACATCCATTTCAATTATTACAATTTCTTCAATAAACCTTAACTTTCCTTTTGAGAATAAAAATAAAGATATATATTCATCTAATAAAAGTTATCAATATCTATCCCTCCTTTAATAATCTATATTACCCTATTTCCTAAGTATTTTTTTAAAATTGCAAATATATTCCTATTACCCCTTGTCACCCTGCAGAATCTCCTTTTTAATTCATCAGTTATCTCTGAAAAAACTATTTCTTTTCATCATTTTACTATTTCCATAGTTCTTTATTTCATGCACCTGTTTCTTACTGCCTCTCCTCCCCCTCTTTTTCCCATATCTTTTCTCATTCCGATTTATATCCCTCTCTTTCTTGATATCTTCCTTTCCCCTTTTCTGCTGGGTCTTTCTATCTCTCCTAATTTCACAGGTATTCCCCTTTTTGATTACCTTCTTAAATCTCAACTTTTTAGCCTTCCTTCTTTCCCCTGGTTGTTTTGCCCAATTGTCCTGGTTCAGATGTTACCCACATCTTTCTTCTCTCCTGCACAAATTGTAATCCAGCTGAGTCCTCCTCTTCGGGGTGGCCACCGCTCCAGTCATCTTCAGGGGGGGAAAGGCCAAGCCCAGGAGGAGAGATGTGGCTCCCCTCAACCTGGCTTGCAGCTTCCCCTTACACCATTGCCCCTCCAAGGCAGCTTCAGCCCCTAATCGCAATGATCGGGGCTCTCCGACGAAAGAGCATGCACCGTAGCCACAGATAGTTGCGATCTATGTCCATCAGCGAGGAGGGTTCAACCCAGAAGTCTGGAAAAGATTTTGAAAATCAAAAATATTCACCCATCATTTGTTAACTTTTAAAATGCCTGGGATTGAAAAGTGGGACTTGAATTTTGGGTTTTAGTATCTGACTATGAAAATATGTATGTTTCCATAAAACTATGGGGCCTTTAATAATTTATTTAGTTTACTTTCCTACAATTTTAAAATTTACTGAAATTTAACATCCAAAGATGTTTCATCACTTTAACTCTGGACTTTTCTTCTGTTTGCTGTTTGCTTTGTTACTACTTCATTGTATAGTCTCTTGAGGATTTTTGTGATTTTTGTGATTTCTGTTATTAAGGTTTATGTAATGATTTTGATTTGGGGAATATTTCTCAATGTTTTGCTTTACTAAACCATATAGGTAGGATTGTTCTCTTAGGTATTTCTATAAAATCGAATGGATAAATGGATAAATCCTTGTGCTGTATCACTACCACTGAAAAAGCTGTAATTCTAAGAATGCAAGTAGAACACATTTTGTGCAAATGTACACTCAACTCCTTAAATGAAGTTAAAAATAGTTTCCTACAAATAGTACTATCTGTATTAGGTGTTGTCTTTCCACAAATGTGCATACATTCTCACACACATACACTAGCGTGTGTGCATATATCTATAAACTGATGACACTGTAAGGCTAGTATTCTCTGGATTGATTTCTGAAACTTTATAAAATGTTTAACAAGGTTTTATTGTTTAGAACAAAGTGAGAGGGTTAGATCTTTTTAAAACATTTTTTGTTAAGTTTCATAGGTCAATAGTTTGGGTTCTGCAACCCTGTCATAATAAAAAATATAGAGGTTTTAGAGACAAGAGTATCCATTCTTAAAGCAAACCTGCAGCTCAAATAAACCTGGAATTCAATTAACTTGCAACTTCAGTTCAACTGGTAAACAGGTACATAATCTTTCTGACATACTGTGATTCTTTGCAGTAGACTTGTTACAGGATAATACGTTAAGCTCCTACTTTGGTAATATGAAAGAAAATTTGGCATGATTTGTTGGGACCTTAATGCTCTTAAATGTTTGTCCCATCCTTAGACCTGATTATCATAGTTATTAATTAGATAATGGCTATTACTATGATAGATATGGATTGTATGTGATTTAAAAATAAATATTATACAGCATGGACTGAAATGAATGTTAAGGGAAAAATTAAACTTGCAACTATTGGGGATAATTTCTGTGATAAAACAAAAGTTTAACTAAAGATGATATTTTTGTTTCAAATAATACCTGTTTTGCCAACAGATGTACAATTTAAACAGTGACAAAAAGACATAGCTACATTTATATGGCAAGGGGAAAAACATGAGTGTTAAACAGATGCAAAGGAAAGAGGAGGATTGGGTTTACCGTATTTGAACACTGCTTGTTTGGTCTGGATGAAAGAATGAATGTTGCTGAGAAACAAGACTTTTACATTGAAAAAGTAATAATTGAGGTTTGGATGGCATGGATATTTATGGTATAATAAAGTTAACATTAATGTGGATTTAAAAATCATTTTATCATTTTATGCTGTATTAATCATATGGAATATGAAATAAATACATATAAGACCAGGTTGTGCCCAAAAGCATCTTTTTGGATCTCAGCTCAAGAAGTATATCATAAAAGAGAAGTGGCAGATCAGATAAATAGCACTGTGGTTTATTAGAAAACTATCAAGGGAATTTAAAAACAAATCAAGGAAACAATAGCAGAAGAATATACTTAGCAGTGGTTTTCCTATTTACAATTACCTAATAAATGGATTAAAAAGGCTTATGGCATAGACAAGAGCAATGTAAGTCATTATTATTTATTTTTGATGATGAATATATACTTCTAAAATGTACAAACTTTTGTTGAATTTTTTTTAAAAAAGTATAACATAATGTATGGTAAATCCTATTTGATGAAATAAACTGTCTGGGTGTCCCAAAGAAATAATTATTGTTTTGAAACTTTTCATTTTTTGTTTTGATGATAAGATAGGATAGATAATAGAAAGAAGGAGTTATTTGTAACCATAGAGCAAGTAGTTAATTTATATTATATTTATAGTAAAGAAGATTGGAAGCCTCTTTTATCTTCTTTCTTTCGTTTTGCAATTTTAGCGTCTTGATTTCCTTCTTCCTTTTCATTGTTCTTACCGTATCATGGTTCCTGTTGGTTTTTATTTGTAATAAAATTGTGTGTGTGTGTGTGTGTGTGTGTGTGTGTGTGTAAATTGTTTCTCCATATTAGGAAGTAGTCCTAGCTGATTTGAAGAAAGCACTTTTATCTAATTTCTCTTAATCCTTTCTGGACCTCAAATATATCAATAATTATCTAGCTATTGCCTCTTTTTGAGATAGCGCATTGAATTATAATATTATTTCTTCAATAAAATTGACTCTTCACACCAGATTTAATATGATTTCTAGCCCTGTTTTGGCATGGAAACCATTTGATTCATTTATCCTTGTACAAGATACCTCTCCCCCATTTCCAAAATCAAGCAAACAATTTCAGCTCCTTGCTCCCATCTTGTGGTCATTTGGAGGTTTGCAGACCAAATCTGGTATCCTTATATTCTTGGAAAATATTAGACTACATACACCATAGCTATCTTTTATATTTCTGTTCCCTACTGTGTTTTCCTATTGTGGGAGGGAAAAATATCCCACCCCAGAAGAATGAAATATTTTGGGAAATATTAAAAATGTGGAATAGAATATTTTCCCCTAAAGGAAAAATGGGAAAAAAATCTTAAGGGAAGCAGAAACCAGCACCAGTCGCTCTGCTTCCAAGCAGAAACTGAGGAGGCCAGCTTTTAGAAATGCAGATTTGGTCATCAGTTCAGAAAGACTGGGTCAGACAGGAAACTCCAAATAAGCAATTAGGCAAGCCAAAAATATTGAGAGGATTAGCTCAGACAAGCACCTAGCATTTGCATTTCCCCTTTTGCCTAAAGAGCCAGCCATGACCCCATAGGAATCTCACAATAGCCAATAGAATATGTTCTTGCACAGGAACAAATAGCTTAAATACAAAGCCCAAAGAAGGTATAAAATCCCACCCACTCTCAACTCCATTTTGTCAGCTGTCCCAGAATCACATGTGGTTGGTGGTTCTGCTTCATCAATAAAGGGAACCTTTCTTTCCAATCAGCCTCTAGCCTCCATTTTATTTCTAGTGCCTTTCTACCAGTTTGGAACTAGACCTGGATATTTCTTCCAACACTATTATATCTTTTTTTTTCCTTTTGCCTTTTTTATAATTTTCTCTTCTGTCTCCTTTTTGTCTTTTCCTCATTTTCCTGTTTTAAAACATGAAACTATAAAAATAATGTATATTAATTACAAATATATAATAAGTACTACAGAAGTGGGAATTGGACATAGATATGACAGGAGATAGAAAATCTGAATTCAAAATATGTTGAGGAAAAAAGAATCGATCAGAAATAATTCGCAACAGCATTTTCAATATTTTAAACATTTTCATTTTCACAGAAGATAAATTTCCCTTTTTCATCAGAGTCTTCATTTTTGAGACAAAACCAGCAAACTTCCCACCAACTTTTGTTGGCTAAAGAAACTACTCTTTGGCTGCTATTCTACTGGTTTGTATTTTTTTTTTTTAAAGTGAATTGTGGCTTAATAGGTATAATATTTAATCCTGGCTCCTTAAAGTCTGGAAACTCAGGAAACCTAATTTGCTTCAAATTCTTTTACATAAGATGCAGAAAATGTTTTGAAAGCAAAACAACCAAGGAAGACAAATTTGAAGTGCATATAACCTTGGCCCAAAAGAAAATGAGATGGGAATATGTATTTTAAACTGGAATATGTATTTTAAACTTTGTACAAATGCACTCATTTTCTGCTGCATCGGGGTAGAAACTGGATGACTGGGAGTTCTAGTACTGCCTTAGCCAGCTGGGTGACCTTGGGCTAGTCATTTTTCCTCAGCCCTAAGAAGCCTCATAGCCCAGGCTTAGATTCTGACCCTGAGGAAGTTGCTCCAGCTAAGCCTGTGGAATGTCAGCCTTAGGAGACACAAGGCCAGGAATGACATGAAGTTGATCAAACACAGACGCCACCTGAGGAGCTGGAGAAGTCAAATAAAGATGACATATGGCCTCCTTGCACCAGCAGTCGATGTTGGACTGCAGAGCAAGGAAGGTCTATTATTAATTCCTCGCCAAGCAAATGGTGTATTTAGTAAAGGCAACTGGCTGTGGCCTTATTTAAAAAGCAATTCTGACCATGCTCTTTGAATTTCTGGGCTAGTGGACGACCCTGATCTAATTTTTGGGACTCTGGATTTGTTTTGGATGTTTCTTCTGCTCATTTCTATTTCAAAGCAAACTGCTGGCAAGCCCCTGTTTTCTTTACATTTCTTTGATATTGTTAACCCTCCTTCAGCTTTGAAGTAAAACAGAAAATCTTTAGAGCGGCCATGTTTGAAAACCTGAGGCTGGGAAGAAGGAGGCAATGGCAAAACACTTCTGAAAAACCACAGGAAAGAAAACTAGCCCAAGCAGTCTTTGAAAAATGGTTGAAATGAGTGAAATGGGGCGGGGGGGAGGGGGTAGAATTCCAGAACAGACTTTAATTCCTAGAGATGTAATTATAGAAATATGATATAGGCAGCTATTGCATTTATGCTACCTCTGTGGGTATTATGTCAATGATGAAATACATCACAGCCTTTAACTTGCATTCCTCACAAAATTCCTCAGATGAGATGAAGACATTTTAGTACAATGATATTGTTGTTCATTACCTGTCCAGTTTTTTAATTGGCTTCATGAAAAGGCAATCCTATTTTTCAAATTGAGATTGCAAATGAGGTATAGAAACAGAAGCGGAGTAAGTGGGAAACAAATTTCTCTTTTGTCTCTTTCTTCCTGTCATTTAAACATTTTATTTAGGAGCATTTTCCCCAAATTCTATGCTCACAAATCTCCCCCCCCCTCTTTCTTTAGATTAAACCATGCCTCCAAAGAGGTGGAAGTTCTGCATCTCTGCACAATAGTCTAATGAGGAACAGCATTTTCCAACTTATGATCCACACACTTGATCCACTGGCTGAAGGTATCTGTTTATTGTTGCTGATTTTTATGTTGTTCACTCACTGAAGTTAATGTTTACTAAAACTATCTTCATAACCACATATTTCTCTATTATTGTTAATGGGCACAACTCTTAAATATGTCTATCCGATTATCTCAGTAAATGTATGTGTCAAATCCCATTATGACTGAATATTTCTAAATCCCTGCTTTAAGATAGAAAACTTACTGAGATTATTTCCTCTATCTACTCCATCTTACCTTAAATTAAATTAATAAATAACATGGTCATAGTTTGATGCATATATTTGCATATGTATGCATATTCTATTATGATTTTTATTTTCAGCATTTCAATGTGTCTTCTGAAAGTATGTTTGTATTTGCAAGGCCTGAATATCCCTGTTTTAAGACTCTCTCAAATGAAGATCCTTCAGTTTCATTTTACATAATCACATTAATGCAACATTAAAAAGGGGGCTAATTTTCCATTCTCCTGCAGTTATCGGTTTGCAAGTAGTTTTAAATTAAACAATTTCATTGTTCTAAAATTAAGTATGATGAACATTGGCTTTCATCATGCTAATATTAGTCTCTCTTGAATCTGAATTGCAGCTTTTAAAAAATTTAAAGTGGAAATAGGGATGGTTGGATCATATTTACCATCTTAAAAAAAACACCTATAAGGTATAATAATTGCCACTGGTATGTTCTTTTTTCCTTTTTGAAGCACACTAGTGCATCTGATCTACTCTATCTATGGTAAACTACACACAAAGATCAGAATGCATGTGTTTTTTTAAAAAATGGGGCAACCTTGAAGGAAATGCTATGAATTAGCATTTCAACTAGATTGATTAGTAGAACTGAATAAAATATAAATTTTAAAAGGATCTATGTTCAAAAATCAATGTCTCTAGGCCAGTGGCGGCTAACCTTTTTGGGCTCCTGTGCCAAAAATTGTGTGTACACTTGCACGCTTGTACTCACGTGCCAGCACCCAGAAGGCAATGTGTGCCCCCCACGCCCCGTACGCACGCGTAATCCCCACCAATGCACATGTAATCCCTACCTACCCACCCACCCCCATCGCTGCCTAACCTGCACTGCACCTCACAGCTGATTTTCGGCTGGTTTAAGGCCTTTTTCGGCCTCCCAAAGGCTTGAGGAAGGCTTTTGTAGGCCAAAAATTAGCCCCGTTTCGTCACTTCTGGTATTTTCAGAAAAACAGGAAGTGACAAAACGTGGCTAGTTTTCAGCCTGCAAAGCCTGCAGAAGCCTTCCTCAAGCCTTTGGGAGGCTGAAAAGGACCTCAAACAGGCCAAAAATCAGCTGTGAGGCATGCACATGCCCAGTGAGGGAAGTTTGCTCACGTGCCGGCACAAATGGCTCTGCGTACCACCTGTGGCACACGTGCCATAGGCTCACCATTTAGGCCATCTAACCCTTGTAGCACAGCATCATTTATATTAAAAAAATAAGAAACTGGACTGGTAGATGTCTTCAGTTTACAGGCTGTTAAGTCCTGAGCATGGGTGCAAGGAACAGAGACGAGACATCGAATTGTGACTTCAACTCTTTATTAGTGACTTCAGAACAGAGCAAATACTTGGGCAGCAGCAGCTCTTTTATAGAGCTGGCTGCTGTCAAAACAACCAATGATTTGAGTTTACCACTCTAACAAGCGTCCAATCAGAGAGACCCGCTGTCAGCCAATCAGATTGGCCAGAAACGACCAATCACGACTTGCTATTCGCGGGCCAATGAGAAGTGCAGGATTACCAGCCTGCTGTTAAAGTAAAGCTATTAGGGTTGTTACTGACACGTTGGCTTAGTCCATAACACCCCTCCCCCCTTGGTTCCGTCTGAGGGGTGGGGTGACGTATTCTCGTAAGTAGTCAGGTCGCTTCACCTGTCTGCTTGATCTGCGCTGTTCCATCGGTTTCTGTCCTGACTCTGGTTCCGGTGGGCTGCTTGCTGAGCTGGATGGCGAAAACGGTCCCGCTGTTTCGTTGAATGGCTCTGGGCTGTCCTCTCTGCTCTCGCCAATGCTGTCATCCGGGTTCCCTGGATTTGTTTCCATCGCGGTGCTGTCACACGGCGAGGCAACTTCCCGGCTCGGTTCTCCTTCTGGCGGTGAGTATCCCATGGTTGGTTGTGTAGACTGCTGGGTTCCGATTGTTAAGTCGTCTGTTATTTCTTTTTCGGCCCCCTCGATGTCCCTTCCCCCCCCAGTTTGAGATTCAGGGGATGAGATGGGAGTAGGTGCTAGTCTGGATCGAAGCTGGTCTATGTGGCGCTTCCACATTTTGCCATCTGCAGTTTGTAGACGATAGGATCGGGGTCCCGTAAGTTGCGTTATGGTAGCGGAGACCCACAATGGGTCACCCGAGAAGCTTTTTGCAAAAACAGGGTCGCCTTCCTGGAATGATTGACACTTGCTGCTGGATCCCAGGGGTTGTTCAGGTGTGTAACCAGGGTGGAGGCGATCGAGATGTGAGTGAAGTTTTCGGCCCATCAGGAGTTCAGCTGGGGTTCTGTTTGTGGTGCTGCTTGGAGTAATATGTTGGAGGAGAAGCATCCGGGTTTTCTTGTCATCAATGTCACCCTGGTCCATTTTGTGTAAGGTCTTCTTTACAAATTGAACCATTCGCTCAACCCTACTGTTGGCCGCAGGGTTAGCTGGCGATGTTAAGGCATGGCAGATGCCCCGGTCTGCTAGGTACTGTTCGAATACCAAGGCAGTGAGTTGAGGGCCATTATCAGAGACCAGGACATCCGGCAATCCGTAGGTAGCGAATAGCTTATTCAGTTTTTTAATGACCGCCTCCGTGGTGGTGCTTTTCATTTTGTGGACCTTGAGCCAGTTAGAATAGGCATCCACGGTTAGAAGGAAAGTGTGTCCTCTTGTGGGTCCCGCAAAATTGATGTGGATACGGGACCAGGGACCTCGAGGCGTTTCCCACTGAGTTGGGGGTGTTTTTGGAGGAGCAGAGCGAGTCTCCTGGCATTTGCTGCACGTCGCCACCCAGGTCTCTATCTGCTTGTCTAAACCTGGCCACCATGCGTAACTCCTTGCCAATGCCTTCATCCGCACGGTGCCTGGATGTTCATCATGCAACATTTTTAAAACTTTATGTTGCAATTTCTCCGAGATGACAACTCTGTCTCCCCACAAGATGCAGCCCTTTTGAGAGAATAGTTCTGTCTGTTGATTCCTGAACGGCCTGAAAGTGTCATTGGGTGCGCTGTCCGGCCAACCCCATTCCACCCAGCTGAGGACTCGTGCCAAAGAAGGGTCCTTTTTCGTTTCTGAGGCGATGTCTTGAGCGGTCGGCGGTGGTGATTTAAGAGTTTTGATTTGCAATATGGCTAGGGTTGGAGCTGGGTCATCTATGATGTCTGGTAGTGGAGAGCGGCTCAAAGCGTCAGCGTGGGGAATGGCTTTCCCCGGGCGGTGTTGCAGTTGGTAATTGTATGCGGCTAAAAACTCTGACCAACGTGTCATTCTTAGTGATAAGATGTGGGGAGTTGGTTTGTTTCCCACTAAAATGCCAAGTAGCGGCTTGTGGTCTGTAATTATGGCAAAGGGTCTCCCATACACATATTCATAGAAAAGTTTAATTGCGGATACAATGGCGAGAGCCTCTTTATCAAGTTGGCTATAGTTCCTTTCAGTTTTAGACAAAGTTCTCGAAAAGAACGCAATAGGTGTCTCATTACCGTTTGGCAGGACATGGCTTAAAATGGCTCCCACTCCGAATGGTGAGGTGTCACAGGTCACCGTTAAGGGTAGAGTCTCGTATTGTATCAATACAGCATCAGAAATTAAGAGGTCTTTTACTTGTTGAAATGCTTGTTCTTCACGCTGTCCCCAGACCCAGGAAGCCTTTTTGTCGAGAAGTCTATGTAGGGGCTCGGCTATGGTCGCCTTCTGGGGCAAGAAGATGTTATAAAAGTTAATGAGTCCCAGGAAGGCTTGGAGGTCTGTCTTATTTCTAGGTCTTGGGGCATTTTTGATTGCAGTTAGTTTTTTTTCAGTGGGGTGGATTCCCTGTCTGTCGAGAAGATATCCCAGGAACTCCACTCTCTCCATACAAAGTTGACACTTGTCCCTTTTTACCTTCAGGCCAGCATCTTTTTGAAGAACCCTTCTGAGTCGTTGTCCTAATAACTCTTTAGTAGGGGCAGCTATTAAGACATCATCAAAATAAGGCACGACGCCTTTTATGCCTTGTAATAGTCTCTCCATCAAACTTTGGAAAATGTCCAGTGCCACGCTTACTCCGAATTGGAGTCTATTGCACTTGAACGCACCTCTATGTGTAACTATTGTCTAGGCTTCTGCAGTCGTCGCATCTACAGGTAGCTGTTGGTACGCCTGAGCTAAGTCCAATTTCGCAAATATTTTTCCGCCACCCAGGGAGTGAAGAAGGTGTTGAACCACCGGTACTGGGTAAGCGCTCTGCTGAAGCGCGTGATTTAGGGTGGCCCGGTAATCCCCACAAATTCTTAATGAGCCATCTGGCTTTATGGGTGTTACTATTGGAGTTTCCCATCGGGCATGGTCAATCGGATCCAACACACCCTATTAATTTGTCTAGTTGCTCATTGATCTTTGGCTTGAGGGCAGAAGGCACCCGACGAGGCTTAAGGCAAATGGGAGCCACATCGGGACTGAGATTAAACGATATACGGGTCCCTTTGTACTTGCCTAACATTCCTGTGAACACATCCTGGAATTCCTGGATGAGGGCCTCTTCCCAGTCATCACTTCCAGTTTGGTGTATGCCAGCTAGTTCAATTCCGAGTGGGGCGAACCACTGTAACCCTAACAAACTGGGCCAGTCACGATCGATGGCAGTCAGGGGAAGCGTCATGGTGCGGTCCTTGAAGGATACTTGGATGTGGCTGGAACCGACAACCGGAATTCTGTTCCCCTGGTAGTCTTTTAGGATGATTCTTTGAGTGCTGAGGTCCTGGCGACAGATGGCAGGGATCAGCTGTTTGAGGGTTTTCCAGGAGACCATCAATAGGGATGACCCCGAATCGACTTCCATCACGCATGGTCGATTCTCAATAGTGACCTTTATGCAGATCTTTTTTGCATCTAGTGATGAAGCGTGGCCGATAGTGATAGTTTGGTGTGCCTCTTCTCATCTCGTTGAAGCGGCAGGTGCTCGATTTCTGTAGTAGTGGTTGTTCCATTGGTGGTTCAGGCGGTCCCGATTTCCAGGTGGTTTGCCTGTCTCCTGGTGGAGGTTATTCTCCCTCCGGCTTGGACTGGACTCTCGCTTACTTCTGCAGACCTTTGCGATGTGGCCTCTTTTCCCACAGGAATGGCAGAGTGCGTCGAGGAATTTGCAGTCTGATCGCGGGTGGTTTGCCCCGCAACCAGCACATTGGTGCGGAAGTCTCTGGTTCCTTTGCTCTCGTTCCGAGCGGAGCCGGTTGACCTCCTCTTCCTCACTGTCTAAAGGTGACTCGAGGTCTTCATGATGGGCGGAAATAGTGTGCCTTTCAGAGGAAGGCGGACTATCACTAGCGAGTTGGCGGTGCGGTGCGTTCGTTCAGTGCATTCGAGCAGCTGACTTCCTGGTTGCTTCTGCGGCAGTAGCGTCGGCGATGATCTTGCTCTGCACTGTGTGGTCATCTAATCCCAGAACTATTCGGTCTCTCATGGCTTCCTCGAGGTTTGCAAAACCACAGAGTCCTCCCAGGTTCCGGAGGTCGGCTACGAAGTCCCCAATGCTCTCGTTCTTCCGTTGGTCCATCTGGTAAAACTCATGTCTTCGTATCAGTGTAGGTACTGCGGGTGCGTAATGGGCCTGGAGGATCGGCGCGAGGTTATCCCAATCCATGGTCTTCACTTCCACCGGTTTGGCAAGTGCCTTAGCCATTTTAAAAACAGCGGGGCTGCAGTGGGTCAGGAACACCGCTCGTTTCTTGCCAGGCATAGCATCTTTCAGATTGTTGGTCTCCAGGAAAATCTGGAAGCGGTCCATATACGAGTCCCAGTCTTTGTTTGCCGGGTCAAATGGAGCGGGTGGTATGGCGCCGCTGGTCATTCTGCCGTTTGTTGCGTGCGCTCTCAGACACGTGCTCTGTCTTGTTCGATGAGTATTTAGTCAGCTCTATTGTCTCCGCATCCCACCTTCGTCGCCAGTGTTAAGTCCTGAGCATGGGCGCAAGGAACGGAGACGAGACATTGAACTGTGACTTCAACTCTTTATTAGTGACTTCAGAACAGAGCAAAATACTTGGGCGGCAGCAGCTCTTTTATAGAGCTGGCTGCTGTCAAAACAACCAATGATTTGAGTTTACTGCGTCCAATCAGAGAGACCCACTGTCAGCCAATCAGATCGGCCAGAAACGACCAATCACGACTCGCTGTTCACGGGCCAATGAGAAGAGCCAGCTGTTAAAGTAAAGCTATTAGGGTTGTTACTGACGCATTGGCTTAGTCCATAACACAGGCAGTCACAGTGATCTACAATTTGATGTGGGATTCTGCAAGCACACTAAGGGGATGATACTATGCCCTATTTATACAGAGAGTCCCAGCAGACGCCATGCGAGGTGCAAATCCTATTCAGGATTGAAGGAAACATACTTCAATTTCTATGCTATAACAATACTAGATGGAATTTCCAGAAACCTATCGTCAAGACTA
Organism: Hydrophis major; assembly: GCA_033807585.1. NCBI lineage: Eukaryota > Metazoa > Chordata > Lepidosauria > Squamata > Elapidae > Hydrophis > Hydrophis major. The sequence goes on from CM066329.1 coordinate 278,269,214, forward strand.
ATGCTAAATTAGTTTTATTTGAGAGGTTTTAACCAATAGCTAGTTACTTAATCAAAATTTGGTGTTCCTCCAAAAACACCTTTTAAATGCTTTTTTTTAAAAGGAAAAAAAGAAAGCCCTGCATAGAAAGAAAAAGAAAACAAAAATTAAGAGAGGGCAACACAGAGTAAGTTAAATTAAACAATACTAAATATGCATATGTTCCCTATTTTTTATATATATAAAATCTGTTCATGAAATACCTGGACCAGCAAATCTAGATTTAAGTTTAGTTTTTGCAAATTCCCGCAAAATTGTTATCAAGACTTTAAAATGCACACATTACTGTTGAATTTGCTATGTGCAATATATATTTGGGAGATGAGGTTCTAGAATGGTGGATTGATAATATCATGAGCCTTAGTAAAATTTTCTTCTTTCTTAAACCCACTTTCCTTACACTAAGCTTAGTCTCTGGGTAAATTCCATGCACAAAGAGAGCTTGGTAAGGCTGTGTTATCAGTTTGAATAAACAGGTGATAAAATTTCCATGAAATAAAAATACCATGTCTTAAAAGGAGCCAAATTACATTTAAGTCAATCTTCCAATCTAACTTCTGCCTATGTAGTAGTTAAATTAAATAGAATATCACCTATGTCTAACTAGCAGTTTGTTATATATAGTCTTTACAATATCACAGATACACATTGACTTATACTTTCTAAAAAAAATCATTTTTAGGATGCATAGATAAGTTAATTGATCTAATAATACTAGTGATATACATTCTTGAGAATGAAACACAAAAATATTCTGCATCAATTTGTAATTTATAGCTTTAATTAATAAAAAATAGTATTCCTCTGCTATTTCATTCATTGTTTATTTTATTAACAAAAATTTAAAAACTAAATAAATAAAAATAGATTAGGAGGGAGGGCAAAAGTGGGAAAACTAAATTTTCTCCGCAGAAGGAGCTGCTTTCTCTAATTGTAGGCATCAGATACTGCAGGGATGGGATTCACATTTTTTAACAACCGATTCTGTGGATGTGGCCACATGACTGGATGGCCATGGCTTTTTTTGCAGCAACCCCCCCCCCCCTGTTTTTGGGGTCTTCTGGGCATCAGGGAAGCCTCCTGGGGGGGCGTTTTTGCTTCCAGGAAGCTTCCCTTGGGCCCACGAAGGCAAAAAATGGAGCAGAGGGGCAGATGGAGGGCTATGCCCCCCTTCCATTTTTTGCCTTCCTGGGCCTCAGGGAAGCCTCCTGAGTGAGGCAGTAAGACAGTGAGGGGCACAGCTGATTGTAGAAACAGTTGATTGTCGGGAGGGGAGGAAAAGAAATACCTTAAGAAGTGATGGGCAGGGAAGAATGCAGTCAGCGATGTCAGGCATGCACACGATGTTGCGCATGTGCGATAAGGACTGACTGGGAGGGGAAGGGAGGGGATGGGCGGAGAGGGGAAAGGCCTCTGCGCAGAATCATAACAACCAGTTTATAGAACCAGTCCGAACTGGTAGACTCCCACCCCTGAGATACTGCCTTTAAAGTTCTTGTTGAGCCATATGAAAAATGAGTCAAATAGTCACTAACTAATTTAAAAATACTTCCCAAAAATAAAATAATTGATTATTTAAGATATCTTTTGAAAAGTTACTGCCTTACCTTTTATTCATTTATTTTTATCTTCAGCTCAGGGGCCCCATGCGGACAACTAATAATGCAGCCCCAGAAAATTATTGCTTCTGGATTTTTTAAAAAAAGATAAATAGAGTATATCGATTAAATCAGGAGTATGCAGAAAATAAACTGGGATTTAATGTTAGCTTTCCAATGATTCAGAATAATCCTTAAAAATTTCAAATACCCTATTGCTTAAAGTGGAAATAATAAAGTCATCTCCTATTATGCTATATAAAAGAAGGGATCTCGTTTGGAAGAGGACAAAAGGAGAACAAGTTCTCTCTTTGTCTGACATAATTCTTTTGCCAAGTCATGTCAGCAGCAGAGTCCTAATTTTTTGATTAATTAGAGAAAAAAGAGGAAGTAAATCAGTGCTCATTTATCCTCATGGGAGATTATTCTGTGGCTGCTGCATTCATTGTGGTTTGAATTAAATTAATTGTTTTTATACAATATTAGGGCACATTTTCGTTTCCACAGCAATGTATTGTCATTTTTTTTATTACAAGATTCTATCACATATTAATAAATTATATTTTGACCAACACTTGATTCTGTGTCCTGATTGTATTGCTCACATCTTTCTATACTAAGAAAGTAATTCTATGAAAGTAACATCTTATTTTACATTTCATAATGTGAACCATTTTTATTTTTCTGATTAGTTTGTTTCCTGTCTCCTCTCATTTCATCTACCCTTGAAAATTGTAGTTGTTAGTTAGTTTTCAATGTATGAAGAACTAATACTAAATGCCATGAATGTGGAATGATATTTAGTAAAAACCCCTACTTTAAGGAAAGGTATATTGAACAACCTGAGATTAAAAAAAAACCCTGTGAAGTTGCTTTTTAAGGGTTCATAAATTACAATGGAGCATATCAGAAAGAATTATCTATTTTAAGTTACAACCCCAAAGTTTCTGTTAATTACCATGTAGTTATCATTACGATATAAAATAATTTGATGAAACTTTATTGTTGGGCACAAGTAAGCAGAGAACAGGAGTTGAATTCAAAGCAGTAAAAGTTTATTACATGTTATCTATACACAAGAATTTGATCTACTATTGGTCAAGGCAAATTGGTGCTAGGTAAGAGTCAATGGAATTCATAGGGGGCTGGATTTGGTCCTCTTGTGGCTGTATAAGTATTCCAAATTGATATGTTTGACCCCACCTTTGGGCTCCGCCTGGTCATCTCCTACATTTATGTTTGTAATCTATATTGTGAATAGTGCAGTATAGCAATATTCCATGAGCAAAAGATTGGATTTGTTTTATTTGTGCATTACAAATATTTATTAAGTTACAAATCTGCTTGTTCCATTCTGTTTACATAGAATTTAACTACAATAGGATGAATCAAGGACATTGCTTAATGGTGTTTGATAGAGTGATATGACATTTTTTTACCAATTTCTTCCTTCACACAGTAGCCATGAAAGATGCTATAAAGGGAGAATTGGTGTTGGGTACTAGAAGGGGAGAAGAAATTGGTAGTAACATCATCCTAGTCACATTGTCTAATGAATTGTCTCTCTAGGAATTCTGGCATTTTCTATTCACAGGGCAGCTAGCAGATTTGAATCCAAACCAGTAACTGTTCTTGCATAGTTTGAGAGGTGGAGAATTATCTGTGGTATCAGAAGTTTAAATGAGATATTTAGATTATTTCACAATAGTATAATGATTTTAGTCTTAAATTAATAGCATGGGTTTTATATCATTAGACTCATTAGCAGTACTGATGTGTTATGTTCATATTGCTTTAATGCTTAATTCTCCATCCTTTTTTGTTTGTTAATATGAATTCTATTTTAGAATTTTATTGATGCCCCTATTATTAATGGAATAAAATGTTACAAAATAATTCTAGTTATCTAATCATCTTGGATTTCAATTATTGTATTTTATATGCTTTTAATTTGCTATATGTATTTTAGCCTTTCCATGTAGCTTTTATCTTACTGTAAATGTTTAGTTTATAATAGTTCTTTTAATAATTGCAACATTTTGTTTCACAGACATTTATTTTTAGCCATCCTAGATTTGATATTTTCCTCATTTACCAGGTTGTTTTACATCATGGATAAGAATTTAAACCAAGCTATCTTTCTAGAATTAAGACTGCATTTTATCTCAGGTTTCAACTGAGCAAGAAATGAGAAGAGATATTATAATGCATTTTGCAGGAAATATTCTGGATTCCATCTCTATTTTAAATACTGTGCTGATGTCATTAACAAATATGTTACTACCGGTACATTATAATAAGTAGCATACCCAAACATAATATTTTTGAGTTGTGTTGTATATTCCAATAAAAACTTGACCATTAATTCATTAATTTGCATTCATGCATTATTTTAATGGCACCCTTTTGGCTAGCTTCTACTTAATACTAAGTAGTTGTTAGAAAGCTAGGACAGGATTTTACTTTGTGAGTTAACTGATTCTGTCATTTTAATGAATAAAGAAAACGTGTCATTTGTGGTGATACAGAAAATGAAGGAGAAAGGTTGAGCCTTCTCAAATGTAGGACATCTTTTAGCATAAGAGCTGTGGTGGCGCAGTGGTTAGAATGCAGTACTGCAGGCTACTTCTGCTGACTGCCGGCTGACTGCAGTTTCGCAGTTCAAGTCTCACCGGCTCAAGGTTGACTCAGCCTTCCATCTGAATTGGGTAAAATAAGGACCTAAATTGTTTTTGGGAGCAATATGCTTACTCTAAACCACTTAGAGAGGGCTGTAAAGTACTGTGAAGTGGTATATAAGTCTAAGCACTATTGCTATTAGGATAGGAAGGGACAGCTTTCTAGTGGAGCCAATCAACTTTTAATAAGTTCATCTATAGTCCCTTGTCACCAGGCAAGCAGAAGCACAAATGAAACTTAATTTTCCAAGTAGTTGTTGGGCTGTCAAAAGCAGATCAGAACACATTATTTGACATCTCTTATTCCCTCTTTCAATCTAAAGGTTCTAGTACAGGGGATGAAAAAGACACAAGGAATAAAATACAGTATGTAGAAAGAGATAAGAGGAAAAGACTTCCCTCAAGAATTCTCAATATTGAACACATAAAGTGAGGAAGAAGTCCCTTCATAGCCACAGGTAGCCAAAAAGTAAAGCAAGAGAGCAGAAAGATTGCTCAGTTTGAATCAGAAGCTAGTTAGAAAAAAGAAAAGTATATTTCCGTCAGGTGCTCCTACCTAGAATATACACATCCAGATTCCAGAAATGGTCATATTTACAACTGATAAATAGTTACAAGCATTGAATATAGTTTAATAACACATGGATCAAATGGAATCACTGCTGAATTATAAGACTAGCATCCAATGGTATGCATTCTATGAATATGTAATCTAGGCAAGTCTAGGAAATTAAAATATAATTTTGATTATGAAATTTTGCCTATGGTTACTATAGTCTTTTAAAAATAATCAGAGGAAACAGAAGTAAGTAGAATTATTGAGAATGAGCATGAATAAGTAAATGAAACAGCTACTGGGTATTATTGCAGAAAATTATTATTGCAGAAAATCACAAGTGATTAGAAAAGGAAATTTGTCCATAGACTTTTTTAATATTGGGGATCAGATACAGTCTTTCCTTGAAGCACAAGTTATTTTATGCTACTGAAGGCAGCAGAGGCCAGCCTAAAGAGGGGCAGGACTACAGCCCTGTGATACAGATCTCTGAAAATTACAATATACACTGATCAGTAAAATAATTTATTGAATATTTAACCTTAAATGAATTGAACATGTATGATACATGATAAGGATAGTGAGGGTAGTATATAGACAATAGCTCATTGAGTTGGAGAAAGGCTTTGTTCCTAAATTAAGTCATTATTGATGTATTATTTCTTTTCTAGTTCCTATCTTCCAGAGGCTTTATTTTTATGTATTTAACTTTTTATGGATATACTTTATATAGCCATACATCTCACACAAGTAACTCTGTATGTCTTAAAAAGATGATAAGTATAGAAACCCATAACATATATTCCCCCAAGATCCAAGGATAAGCAATAACATTGCTCACAGAGGGGGAAAAACATTTCTGTAACAGGAGGTCTTTCCACTTGATTCCAGTACCTGAGGAAAACAGCCAGGTCTTCAGTGTCTTAAAAAGACTAACAGGTTCACAGCCATCCAAATTTTTGAGGTAATGCTGTTTCATAGGGCAGGCATTGGCATTGAGAAGACACAACTTTGGGTTTCAACAAGCTGGCATTGTTTAATAAAAGGCACCCACAGCATGCCTTCTCTATGAGATCTGGTGAAGGGAACAAACAATGGGAGTCTGTTCCTGTTTCTTAATGCCCTAATCAACTTCTTTTATAATTGAGTTCACAGTTCATTTAGGAAAAATAAATTTTGGGAAGAGGTCATTTATTTGATTGACTCTTCTGATACCATTGTTCTATTAGATCTTACAAGTATTAACAAAACAGGAAGAAGATGAGCCTGATAGTACGATCCTATATTTCCTTATGAACAGAATCCTTTTCTTTATGAACATTTGAATTATATTGAAACATGTTTTATTATTGTCCAGCTATTTAGTCCATTTTTATAAGAATTCTGTTATGTAATAAAATGTAGTATATGAGTTAATGATATTATATTAATTAAATGTACTTTATGTATATCCTTTCCTATTTTATTTATCTTATTCCATTAATTCCTTTTTTATTGTTATTTAATGTCATAATTGATCTTCAATCATTCTGTCATAAATCATTATAGTTTCAAAACCATGAAAGCTAATTGTTTACCCTAATAAAAAAAATCATATAGTTAAAGAAAAAATGTTCTTCTGATATTGCAAAAAGTAGAGAATTGTTTACATTTTCATTTCTTAAGTGAAATTCTACTGAATACAAGTTTCATTAAGTGCACAGTTGAAGGTCTTGAGGACTTCACCTACAGGAGTGTTAATTATAGAAATATACAAAACTGTTAACAATCAAAGAATATATGTTTATACATTAATTCAGTAACATGAACGCTATTTCTGTGGCTTCTGAAAGACAGTTTTTTGATCCAAAACTTTAAAGTAATACACAATTTCACTTATTTAGTCTAAATTACCCTGAAGAGATGAGGCCATTACAGAGACAAAATCTAACACTTTTTCATTATACTTAACAATATAATAAGAAAATACAAATTGCAGATTGTAGGACTGAGGAAAAAAAGAGTATTGTCTTTGCATGTTCAGCTGTGTTTAAAGCACTTTGCACAACATGCTCATTATAAAATGATATTTAATTATTTTTAAATTTTTCCAGAAAAACAATTGATTTGGGATTTCAACAACTTGAAATCTACTCTATAGAAAAGTTACTGATATGGAATTGATTAAGAATGTATGAAAGCATGTCAATGACCTTGATGTCTGAGAGTTCCTTATCTCTGTTGTCTTTTACCATAATGTTGTAGAGCTTGGATCATATGGAAAGCTAAAATATTATGACACAATGACTGAAGAAGGTAAGAAATATTTTAGATTTTTTGTGTCAGACTTTTTATTTTATTTTTTATAAGAAAACCTATCATGGTTTTTTTTTTCTTTCAGTTCCTCTCTGCATGACATCAGTGGCATAATGTGATGTGTTACCATTTTAACATTTTAAACTCTTAATAATTTTTACTAACTTGCATTTTTAATTTTATTTTCATGCAGCATATACGATCAACATATTATTAAGAGCACATATAATATTGATGAATGTTTGATAGATAAATATTGTATATATTTTAAACCCTGCATTCTTCAAATAAGTGTATTTACTTTTATTAACATTTAGGAAAATTGTTCATTGTAGTTATTGTTTTTTATATTAAAAAGTTAGAAATTGATCTTTTTGGTTCCACAAATAGATATTTATAAATATTAGTGTTTTTGCCAAATTTCCTATAAATTAATTATATGCCTTGTACATTTTAGAAATTAAATTAATTATTAAATTAAATTATTAAATTTCATGTATTTAAGAGAGCACATGAATGCATGAACGGGTTGATCTGCTGCATTTTCTGGCTTTCTAGAGTAGGTGCATAAGAATTGAACATCAGAAGAATTAATGTATAAACGTCATCACAGAGATTTTAGAAAATGAGAAGCACTGAATATCACTAAGGCCAAGCCTTGGTATCATGTTACTAAAATAGAAATAGGTTCAAGTCTTGCATTCTGGAAGCCAATCATACTATAGAACTGTATTACTGTATTTAAACAAACATCTACTTAACAGTGTACATGGCTAAGTGACAAAAAGTACACCAGAAATACTCTTTCTGTACTGAAATTCAAGCTCAATTTGAACTTCAAGAAAATTATTTTTCCTTAATTTTATCTTTTTATTTTTTTAAACTGCATAATTATTATTCTGAACTGTCACTTGCTATTCAGAAAGTCTTCACTGAATGAAAAGACAACATCTGAGTCGTGTATGCTATTGGTTTAACACATCTATATTTTAGGACAATCATTTTGCAAAATCATGTGAAATAGAGAGAAACTGAGGAGCATCAAATTGATTTGATTTAGTACTTAGTCTGTTTTCCCTAGGCCTTTTGTAATTCCACGGGCAGCAGAAGGGGAGCAGCAGCTTTTAAAACCTAGGTGACTCCGTTTTTCATTCTGACATATTTCTCTGTTAAAGGGCCATTCAGCTTTGATGGTGTTTATGTAGCATCACTGCTACTTATCCAGGAGTCTGTGGCCTTTTCAGTGTACTTGCAAAACAATATCATATTTCTCTGATATATAAAAGGTGGTGTTGCTGTTCTGCCTAGCCCAACATTGGATTAAGATCAAAATTTCACCTAGATATGTTTTTCTTACAATTTTAAGGAAATACAATGAAGATGGCAGATATACAGAAGAATCTGAGCAGGAGAGAAAGAGAGAAAATTGTTTAATCTTTTCCCCACCTTCCAATTTCCCTTTACTGTCCCTATCATGTTTGTCCCAGCTGCTCATACCTTGTTAGAACTCTGATTTCTTTTCAAATCATGTAAATCTTTCCTCTATTAACCAGATACGTATGTGTTTTTTAAAAAGTGTTTGTTGATGAATGCAGTGTGGAATTCAGTTCTTCTTTTTTAATTAATCTATAGTTGTTTACCGAAAAACATATTCCTTGTCTGCATATGTTTAAAACAGGAAATGAGAATGGCAATGCTACAGAATAGTTTCTTCTTTAAAGGACCACATCATTTCTGAAATCTTTGTATTTAACTATTGCTTTTCTGGAGGGGCAAATGCCCAAACACACATTCCAACTTCATCACACAAGCTTGCATATTTGCATCAGTTATATTTGCATCATGATGACACCACATATATGTTGCCATTTCTGACATCCTTACACTTTGTTTCAAATGTCTCAGCTTTTTTTTTTTTTTAGAATTTATTTCTCCTTGGTAATATATCTTCTTTCAAAATGATCACAATTACTTTATGGGAAGTATCTTAAAGAAAAAAAATATGGTACTATACCCCCAAAATATGGTACTAACCTAAATCTATGAATATTTTTTTAAAAATCATAGGCTGCTCTTCCATTTATTTATTTATAAATTTTATTGGCCACCCATCTTACCATAAGGTAACTCTTGCTTTTTCTTTCCATTTTTTTTAAAGAATACTTATATTTGACAAATCTAAGAGTAAATATTTCTGTCAACATTTCACTTTCTTAACCTAATCTTCCTTGATAGTTATGGTATTCTAATGTTAAATGGGCTGACAGCTATTTGAACAAACAATGGCTGAACAGAGGAAGGAAGCAAAGATATTTGATTTCCTGACAAATTCTTCAAGGGACAAACTTATTCATCTCAGATAAGGACCATCTGATATTGTGTTTTCCTGGTTCTCCTAGACCTCTAATATGTCTGAAAGGTTAACATGGAATTACATGTCATATCATATCATTTTTGGAAGTATAAGTGTAATGACAGTCTGCTCAGCAACAATCTATATATCAGTTCTAATGATGGCAGGAGCAGTACCTGCAGTATTGCACATTATACAACTAACCACATAATGAGATGGTTCAAGTTCCAGGAGAGTAAATTTACATTTTTGCTTTATGCATTTTTCACTACTGATTTTCTATTCAAATGCAAATGTATGTTATTTGAGAAGTTGATGCTATTATTTTAGGTTTGACTTTTCCATTTATATGTCAAATGAAAGGAATAACCAGACTTATCTATTTCTGTCTTCAACATTTTTCTTTGAAATAACTATTTAAATATTTAGCCTTTCTTTTCTTGAAGGGTAATATTTGTGTATCCTGTGAAGTATTGTATATCTTGTTGTATTACCTTTATTTAAATGCTGATACGTTTTCAAACTGTGTTTGGTAAACTAAATATATTGTTCTGTGAAAAATAGTGTAATTATAACTGAAATATAATTCTGAGATGTTAATTCTATCATAATAGCAATTCTCCTGAAAGAATATGTGTGCCTGGGGAAAAACAATTGTATTAGTGACTATTGCACTTCTCAAATATTGTTATTTCATAATGAGGCTGTATCTAAGCTTTCAGGTATATGCTTATCATCTCCTATTCTATGGTTTATTCTGATATAATAAACTATTAATTTTTTTAGATTAATGTGAAAATCAGGAGTTTTGATTTTTCAGGAAGGAAATAAGTAAGTAATTTGTAACCCAGACATGTTAAAAGAGAGAGAGAGAACCAAAACAGTCTCTCTTTTGCCTTCCCTTACAAATACTAAGATTGGTAGCTATTCTTCCGTGCTTATTCTCTACAATTATGTTTAAAACTATCTAGTTTAGGATAATAGGAAAGCCTAAATCTATTTCAAATTTTGAAATGAAATACTTATTCTTTCTGCTGGGAAAAGTTTGGAGTGGGGAGCAGATCAAGTTAGGAGAAACCAGAGTGACATGCTACCACTGAATGAATCAAAAGTGAGGCATTAGCTGAGAAATAACTATGCTTTAACAAAGATGTGTATATTTTGTAGGAAAGTTCAAAGAAAGGGCATCTATTCTTCATAAGATGGCCAAAAAGTCCCCAGAAATTGATGGTGAACCACGGAATGGAAGAGCCAAAAATACTGGTAAGTATAAGAGATCAGCATTGTTTTCTTCAAAACAGATAAATCTTTTATTACCAAAGTTAACACGGCTATCCTCCTATAATGCTTTTCTGATATGTTAATTTATTGGAAAGTTCCACTGGCACCTTTATAATATATTGCAAAGTTGTATATGTATCATTGTGATATACATCTGAATGCAACTAAACTTATGTTAGGTCAATAATGAGACTATTATATATTGTAATTCCTATGCTGCTCTTGAAAAGTATTCAGAAGCTTTAAATATTGCAAAATGCAACTGCATAGGTGTCAGATACTCAATTCATGTAACATCATGACTATGTGAGTTGCAAGTGTGTTTCCAGGAGCCATTCAAGATGCTAGTTGTCACCTTTAAAATCCTTATGGCTTTGGACCAGGTTAACTGATGGATTGTCTTCTCCTAGGTGTTTTTACCCATCCAATTTGGTTCCATAGGTTGAGCATGTTAGAGGTCCTGTCAGCCAAGCAATAGCTTGGCTTCTTTGCTGTAGCCCCTGCCTTCTGTAATTTTGTCTCTTCAAACATTATGATGACCTTGAATCTATTGGCTTTTTGTAAGGCTGTGAAGATCTGATTTTGTGCCCAGGTCTGGGACCCCGAATGTGCTTAGGACTCCATTTCCTGGCTATATTATAACTATCAACCTATGTTGATAGTTTTTTTTGCTGCTGTGTATATTAATTTTTGTATTATACTGTAATTGCTTACATTGTTTTATGGTTGTTTACCACACAGTGTCACTTGTTTGAAATGGGTGACAAGCATTTTCTCAAATGAAAGCAGATATGAAGAACTTCATAATTTTTTCCAAATCTTTTTCATTTTTAATTATCTTTAAATTTAGGCTACTCCATTTTGTCACATATAGGATGGCCAAGTAGATTGTCTCACTTGCAGTTCACCAACTTGTTTATCCAATTTAATTTGTACTGCATTAAAACACGATTATTGTTATAACTGACTCCTGAGGAAAAAGGCTTGAGTGATCTTTCCACCCCCCCCCCAATACTTAACTGGAATACTGAATAGATAAGACAAATTATATGTTAAACCTACATTTCCCAATAAGATTACTTAAACCAGTTTTTCAGAGTAATGACACCTAATATAGGACAGGTATTTCAACCCATATCAACATTTCAGTTTGTTTGTCATATATAGGGTACTGAGCTCTCTGCATTTTGTCTTGAACTTACTTTAAAAAATAAGATACTTGCATTCAGTTGTTCAATCAAACCAATGCATGGGCATGGTTCAAATTAGCCCAGAATCAAAGTGATGTTGTATGATTTATAAGTTGAACAAAAGACTGATTGGTTTTCAGTTTTACATTTCTTTCTTCAGAAAAAATTGAGGTTGAAGTGACACCACCCAGTGATGGACCAGTGCAAAATGGAAGTGCTGTTGGTGCAGAAGAGGTATCATTTTTTTCATTCTTGTTTTTTTTCCCTGTAAAATGTGCTTTGTGCTTTAAACGTTATCCTAGAATTATCAGAGTCTAAAAAATGAAGTCTGTTTGTATTTGTGAACCATAGAAAAATGCATTCTTCTCTTTCTTTTATTTTGGGAATATGAGGTCACTTTTTGGCATTACAATTCCAAATAATGCAGTTACCTTATGGAATCCAGTGCCCTTGGTTCTCACATATTATTCTCTTCAGCTACATCATTTACAAACAGCATGGGCAATGATCAAGGGTAAAGGGCATTGTACTCGAACAATATTTGCAACTTGGGAGTTGAAAATCAGTGCTTTAAATGCAAATTTAATGGAAATTTACCCTTGAGACCTACATGGAGACAATGCACAGTATCTTTACAAACCAAGTTTATTGGAAGCTATAAACTTACCATTAGGATTATGAGGCTATGTAAAACTAGGATTTAATAATATAGGGCTCTCTGTGAGTATTATCATATTAAATTAATTACTTAAATTACTTAAGTTATTGGGAAGGTGTTCTTATTATCAAAAGAAGGAAAATATACCCTTATTTTTAATGGCTTGGAGATGAATTGTAGCTTCATAGAAGCTTACTGTATATTAATAGTGCACTGCAATATATATACTTTTTAAAAAACATGTTGAACTATTGCATTGTTGCCCAAGTCTGATGTTGTAGCCTAAGAGAGAAATGCACCCAGTTGGCTTTCATGCCTAAGACAGAACTAGAACTCACAGTCTCCTGATTTCCAGCCTGGTACCTTAACCGCTGGACTAAACTGCCTCTTTCCCCTTGACCCATTCACTCTTCATATCATTGTTTTGCAACTTAATCTTTATTCATGCTGTCCATTTGACCAAGGCCACCTTAGTATTATTTTGGACTTTTTTTGTATTCAATCTACATTCATTAATAAGCCATTCATCTTTGACCCTATCTTTTCACCATGCACGCTTATTTATTTATTTATTAAGAAAATGGGCGTTGGTTCTTACCTGATACGCCTCTTCTCGTGGAACTGCGTAGAGCATCCAGAGAGTGGGAGGTGCTCCAGTCTTCACTTCTCACAGGCTGAGCTGAAATTGAGGAACGCCCTCCTCCTCCACGTGACTCCTCCATGCGTTCCCCCCAGTTTTATCGAAGACGAGAGGACAAAAACAACCCTCTACTCTTAAGTATTAAACAACATGAACTACAACATTAGAAATCATTGGCCGAAACAGGTTTTCCCCCTTTACAGACGGACCAACAGGGTGGGGCTGGATGCTCTACGCAGTTCCACGAGAAGAGGCGTATCAGGTAAGAACCAACGCCCATTCTCCGTAGAACTGCTGCGAGCATCCAGAGAGTGGGACATACCAAAGCAAGTGTGTCCTATGGGTGGGAGTCCGTCTGGATTGGAACTTCCCCAGGATCTCTCACCACTTGCTGCAAAACTCGCCTGCCAAAAGATGCTTCAGCTGAGGCGTAAACATCAATCTTATAATGTCTTATAAAGGGAGATGGGGAAGTCCAGGTGGCCGCCCGGCAAATATCAAGAATAGACGCCTGAGTAGCCCAAGCTGCCGAGGTAGCTGCACTTCTGGTGGAGTGAGCAGTAACCCCACTGGGAACTGGAATAGCTTGAACTAAATAGGCCTTGGATATGGTAGCCCTAATCCATCTGCCTACCGTGGACGGAGAAACTTTACAGCCTAGTGTCTTTGGCTGAAATGACAAAAATAGAGACTCTGCCTTCCTGATGGACTGCGTACGAGAAATGTAAATACGCAAAGCCCTTTGAACATCAAGGGTGTGCCACTGCCTCTCTTGCTCGCGCAGAGGCTTCGGACAAAAATTAGGAGGACCAACTCCTGTGCTCTGTGGAACGGTGAATTAATCTTCGGCATAAATGCTGGGTCTGCTCTCAGAACCACCCGATCTGAATGAAAAATGCACAGATCTTTTCTCATGGATAGAGCTGCAATTTCAGATATCCTTCAAGCCGAAGTAATAGCCAACAGAAAAACTGTTTTAAATGTAAGAAATTGAAGTGACGCCTCCCTGAGAGGCTCAAAAGGAGATCTAGTCAAGGCCAGGAGAACTTTATTAAGGTCCCATGTCGGGTACCTGTGCACTACTGACGGGCGCAAATTAGAAGCCCCTTTAAGAAAAACCTTGATTTGAGGATGGTGGGAAAGGGGACCGAAAGGACCGCCAGCAACCACCGTTGAGAGCACCGCTACCTGCCTCCTTAAGGTGTTAGGTGATCCATCTAGGCCATCTTGTAAAAAGGCCAGGATCTGTGCAACTGAAGGAGAGCGTGGGTCGATGAATGATTTGTGGCACCAGTTACAGAAACTTTTCCAGGTAGCCTCATAAATGCGAGTAGTAGAAGGCCTTCTAACCGCCAAAATGGTGTTAATGACCTGGGCTGATAAGCCTTCCTCAATCATCCTTTCCTGCTCAACCTCCAAACAGCCAACTGTAGCCACTGTGGCTCTGGATGGAGCAGCGGGCCTTGCGACAGTGAAATCTGATCCAACGGAATCCTCCATGGCGGAGATACTGACAGATTGCAGAGGTCCGCAAACCACGGCCTCCTGGGCCAATAAGGTGCCACCATGAGGATCTCTGCTTTCTCGGCTATCAATTTTCGAATCACCCTGGGGATCAATGGAAACGGAGGAAAGGCGCACAGTAGCCCGGGAGGCCACAGGCAACGCAAGGCATCGTGATTCTCTGCTCCGCTGGAGGAATAATGGGAGAAGAACCTCGGTGTTTGCGTGTTGAGCGGAGACGCAAAAAGGTCTACTAGGGGCTGACCGAACTTGGCTGCTGCTTCTCCGAACAGATGTGGGTGCAGGCACCACTCTGCCTGATCCAGTGTTGCCCTGCTGAGCCAGTCCGCCTGGACGTTGGAGGCCCCGGAGATGTGCTCCACTCTGATGGATAAGAGGTGCGCTTCTGCCCATCGACACAGTCGCTCGGCCTCTCTCATGAGAAGGAGGGAATGGGTGCCCCCTTGCCAATTGATGTGGGCCTTGGTTGTAGTATTGTCCGTTAAGGACCAGGACATGGCGCCCCCTTACCCGATGAAGGAATGTTTGCAGAGCCAGGTACACTGCACGAAGCTCCAACCAGTTGATGTTCCGACTTCGCTCCACATGAGTCCAAACTCCCTGTGCTGAGAGAGATTGCAGATGGGCCCCCCATCCGGAAAGACCTGCATCTGTCGTGAGAACAACCCTTCGAGGTTCCTGGAATAACTGACCTCTGTTGACAGATGGTCGCATCCACCACAGGAGGGAGGCGAGAACTCTTAGCGGGACCCCCACCATAAACCTTGACGTGCTCCTTCCTGAACGCTGATACGGCAGGAGGAACCATTGCAAAGATCTGGAATGCAAGCGAGCCCATGGAATAATGGAAATACAGGAAACTAGCTTCCCTAGCAGTTTGGATAAATTGAGCAACGATGCTTTCCCGGTCCGCCGGATATCCTTGATAGTGGTGCGGATACTAATGGCTCTCCTGAGAGAGAAAGACCCTTCATTCAACAGAGTCAATCACAGCCCCTAGATGGGATATACTAGTGGAGGGGGTAAGCTGACTCTTCTCCCAGTTCACTAAGAATCCGTGGGACTGAAGTACCGAGAGGGTAGCGCTAGTATCGCTCTCGACTTGATGTCGGGAAGGGGATACAACCAGGATATCGTCAAGGTAACAGTGGATCCGGATGGGAATTTGTCTAAGGTGAGCTGCAATAGCCGCCAACACCTTCGTGAAAGATCTCGGAGCTGAGGCTAGACCAAAGGGGAGGGCTACATACTGGAAATGCTGATTATTATAACAAAATCTGAGATATTTAGAATACGAGGAATGAATGGGAATATGGAGATAAGCCTCGGAAAGGTCAATTGACATAAGCCAGTCTCCTTCTCTGATGCCCTGTAAAATCGACTGCAGAGTCTGCATTTTGAATTTATGGCGTACAATAAAACGATTTAACCTCTTAAGATCTAAAATGGGTCTCCATCCCCCGGAATGTTTAGGCACCAAGAATAAAAGTGAATAGAAACCCCTTCCCTATTGGGATGGGGGTACAGGTTGAATAGCCCTAATATCAGAGAGATGTTTGATGGCAGAAGCCATAAGAGCCCATTTAGTAGGATTCCTAGAAATGGGTGAAACCCTGAAATGTTCGGGGGGAGGAGAGAGAAACAGCAGGGTCAAGCCAAAGCACACTGAATTTGTAACCCAAGTATCAGAGGTGGATTCCTCCCACTTGTCGGAAAAATGCCTGAGGCGGCCGCCTATGGTAAGAAAACCTGCAATGCTACCTGGGCCGGCGGGCCGCTCTACTCCTAGAACCCCTGAAGGGCCTTCTGTAGCTGCCCCCTCTCTTGCCTCTGTCTCCTGAGTCGCCCCGGTCCTGGTAGGATGGCCGGAATGAGGGGGAGCCCTGAAATCTAGGAGAGAATGATGACTGGAAGGAGGGACGAAAGGAGCCCCTCTGAAAGGACTGGGAACTCTGGCTTCCTGCCTACGAAAAAGTGAAGGCAGAAACTTTTTCTTATTTCGGGTTTCCAGGAGCAATGGCTCCAGAACGGGCCCGAATAATTTCCCTTTTACTATGGGGGCTGAAGCCAACTTAGACTTATTTTTAATATCAGCCTGCCAGTGTCGAAGCCAAAGCAATCGTCTGGCAGAAACATGGGAAGAAATAGCTTGGGATGAGAACTTAACCGAATGAAAGGTAGCGTCGGCTGCAAATTCCGCCGCTGCCGTGATCTTTGCAATATCTTGATGGGCTCTGGTATCAGCTGGGGAAATGTGTTGCTTCATCTGTCTGAGCCACCTGATGGAGGATCGGGTGAAAAAGGAAGCGGCCGTGGCCGACTGGATAGCCCAGGCATCAGCATGTGAGCCCGCCAGAGCGCCATCTTCGCTCACTTATCCTCTGGCTTCAGTGCCTCTAGTGCATCGGTAGGATTGGAAGAGGAAGCAAGCCTTACAATCGGATCATCTACTTCTTGGGTGTCTAACATAGCTGAGAAATCCGAATCCAGGGTAAACAACCTCTTCTCCTGACTAGAAGGGGCCGGAGAAGGACCCACCGAGGCGAACTGCTTTGCAACCAGATCTGAGAAGATTGGGGGGGGGGGGCGGAATAATGTCTGCTGCCACTGTCGGCTGTCTGAACATAAGGTCATCAGGACCTTCTGGACTCGATGGAGGGGGTTCAGAAGGAGGCTGAGAGGCTAGACCTGAAATATTCTTTGCCTTAAATAGCAAGGACTTAAATAAATGGGGTTTAAAAAGACCCACAACAGCAGGTTGTTCAGGAGAAAGACCCTCATCTTCTGACATTTCTCCCTCCATTAGGTCCCCCTCCAGAAAGGGTTCCGAATACTGTAAGGAACCTCTATCAGAACCTTCGTACTCTCCAAACGGTTCAAGGCCCACTCCCTCTTCTTCTTGGGTATCCTCCCCCTCTGGAAATGGAACATCCATGTGAGGAGGTACCTGACCATGCTGTGATGCTGGTGCAGAAGGAGATCTCCCGGATAAAGACTCAGCCTCGGGAGTCCTCCCTCGGGAATCCGGTCTAGCGAGCTGCTGCATTCCTTCAGCTATGCCTTGACGGATGGCAGACTGCATCCATTCCCTGATGTTCTCAGGTACAATGATTGGAGCAGGATCCTCAGAGCGTAGGCCTGCAGCAGTCAGCGTAAAGGCCGCCTCTGGTACACGAGAGGGCTGGAGGCCTCGGGTGGAAGTACCGCCCCTAGAGGAAGAGGGTTGGCTCGGCGGGGGGGGTAGAAGGAAAAGGCAGGTGTTATAGAGTGTGACTCTTTAGCCCACTTGCTAAACTCCCTTTCTAGGGCCTTATGACATCGTAAGGCATCTCTTTGAGAAGCACTGGAAGAATCCTTGTCCCTTTTGCTAAGGTAGTGCATCTTAGACTTGGCCTTCAGAGAAGAGCCAGTAGGATTAGCCTCTGCCATGGTATGGGAAGAAAAATGGCGGTTGGCACGCCTAGGAGTTCGGCCTACAAACGTAAACCGGTTTTCCTAAAATTGGGTCACGTCCCCCTTTTTGAAGAAATTTTATTCTAGAGCTAGCTATTATCTATTCAAAAAAATCTCCTTTCTCTTTTTTTTTTTTTTTGAACCTTATGCAATAAAAAACAGAAAAAATTCCAGCAAGCTAAATTAAAAAACCTGAATATATACACTGGCATTTAACTACAAAAAAAGGGGTCAGGTTCAGCAAAAACAATAATTTAATTCCAAATAGACCAAATGAACGCTGAGGCCAAGCAATTTGCAAAAGGCAAGACAAGAAAAAAGGGGCCTCTGTAGGCAGCCCCCCAACAACATGGAGAGTACATGCCTGCGCTTCTGAACTAGCTGCGGGCCAAGGAAGAAAGTCAACAATATTAAATCTAAGAGAGATAACAGGGCACTGGGCCACAGTGCTCTCTCAGTAAAATCAAAGGCTCCATGCGGCCTGACGGTCCCGCTAAAGGGCCTACAAAGGCCTCACAGCTCACACTTAAATCCCAAAAGATAAGGCCTTACTTGATCAGTAAAACAAAATGGCGCCGGCCACGAGGCGCGCCCAAAATGGCCGCCCGGCTCAGAGCGCACAGCTCAGAAGCGTACCAGCCCACCGCAACTTCAAGCAGGAGAAGAAAGGAGCTGGGAGAGGAAGCGCTGCCTCCTCTGAGGCGTTCTAGGGGGGAAGACGCAATTGCGCTTTTTAAAAGTACAGCGCAGAGCCAAGCGGCTGAGCCCAGCGTGCTTGGAACGGCAGAGGATAGAAGAGGAGGGGGGGTGAAAGACTCCAAACCCCTCAATTCCCTCCTGGGAGCGAAATCACTCCAAAAACTAAATTTGGGACCGCACTACTCTTGCAGGGAGAGGAAAGGAAAAATCAAACCTGAAACGGCCAAGGAACGAAGAAAGCTGCCTGTCTTCTCGAAGACTGAGCTAAAACTGGGGGGAACGCATGGAGGAGTCACATGGAGGAGGAGGGCGTTCCTCAATTTCAGCTCAGCCTGTGAGAAGTGAAGACTGGAGCACCTCCCACTCTCTGGATGCTCGCAGCAGTTCTACGGAGAATTTATATGGTCGCACTCTCGGTGACTCCAGGCAGCTTACAAGGATAAAACACCAATCAAACCCCTACGAATAATGAACAGAACGAGTTCCCTGTTCTGAAGTGCACTAGGCGTGTTAATCCATAATCTATCAAAGCGAGCAACAGACTTTATGTTAAAATCCCAGAGCTACATTAATACCTCTTCCCTGCATTGTTCTCATCATTACTCTGTGAGCAAGATAATGTGTCAGTTATGCACCATCTGTGGAATGCTAGGAGCAAGATTTTCTCAAGACATTCCACTACAAATGTCTTACACTCCAGACAAATAGAAAGTTTTTTTATTGACTTGCCCTGTTGCTGGGTTACCAGCCCTCAACATGACAAAGCAAAGTCTGCTGTCTACAATTACACACAACTAAGATTAGAATTAATCTGTGAATGTGAGATCCTTGACATTATTGCTGTGTATACATTACTGTGATCAAGAGTAGATGTCCAAGGGCACCACAATATCAGTCTTCACATGGCTATTGATATTTATTCTCTAGAAAGTCAATCTGTGGTATCCCCAAAGCTCTCTGAGCTTGCTTGTTTTCTTGCAAGTATATCAGTACCTTGAGCATTCACGACATTATCTAGTTTGTGTAATGAAACAGATACAAGAAATCAACTGACTCAGAGAGAGCACCAAGGACCCCTCATTTCAATCCTGATCGATAAATATTCTCCTTTATAAATCGATCTGTATTTAGTAACAGCAGAAACATCAGAGGTTCAAAATAGTCAGATACATTATTATTCTAATGTAAACAAGAAATGTCACACCACATACAAACATACATATATGTGTGCGTACATGCACATACCACAGACAAACACAGACAAGATTTTCCTACAGTACAACATAGGAATCAATACATCAATCACTGTCTTTTCCTCCTTATCTTCGTTTCCCCCTCCAAATTCTTAGATTCTTAGCATACTTCTCTCAGCCTTTCCCTCATTTCTTTGATATTTATATAATGATTTATTTGGCCTGAAAATAATTGATTTCCTCATAACCAGCTTTGGCTTTCTGTGATGACCCAGGGCGTGGCACAAAGGAAACTCAGCCAGATAATAAGTAGATGTCCCTTTATTAGCTCCAACTTTGCCCCCAATGTCCTGAATACCCTCCGCTCTGGAGAAAAACTCTCCCAGGAACCTGCAACAGCCTTTAGCTGCAGATATCCCAATCCAAAACAGTGTAAACCGAAAACTTTACACTACAAATCCAACAAAGCAAGACAAGGTAATAAATCCGGCAGAGCAAGAGAAGAAGTTCTAGAAATGAAGTAACACGGCAGTAAATCCAACCAGTTTGGAGGATGCCAGGAACTCAGATAACAGCAGCCAACATTAGATAAACTCAACATTTGTTCCCGACAAATGGCCCTCCCAACTGGTTCTTCTTTAAGCTCCCTCCCCAGTTGTGCCTTATGAAGGGAATCAGGGCCCTTTCCTCCCTTGTAAGCCATTCAACCCACGTTGCTCTCTTCTCCATTCTTCCCTGCATGTCCTAGGATGAAGAGAGGGTGGGCCTTGGTGTTCCTCTGAACCCCCTCTCCCTTGTTCTACCTCATTCCTGCTCTACCCAGCCTGACTTTGCCCTTCTCCAGTTTCCCCCACAGCCAACGGAACCACTCTCCCACTCCCTGATGACTGTTCATCTTCCTCCTCGGATTCAGACTCTGATGGGGGCATGATACTTTCAAATACAGTTAGTCTTCGACGTATGTTCATAATTGAGACTAGAATTTTTGACATAAGTTATTGAGATAATAAATTGAAACATCGTATGACCAAATCCAATTTTATAACCATACATACTACGGCTGTAAGTCAAGTCACCATGGTCATAAGTTGAGTCATATGGTTGTAAAGTAATCACAAGGTTATAAGTGTAAATCCAACTTAACGAATCACATTTTTTTCTAGAAACACTGGACAACAAAGATTTTACTTCATGAATACTTTGGATGTTTCTTACAAATTTTTAGCTGTTAATCATTAAAATAACCTATAATTTAACTTATCACATGCCATTTTATAGAAATTGTTTTTACACAATGGCAGTGTTCATCCTTTGGTACCTGTTGGCTTTGCTGCGCACATGAAAGAAGCATACAAAAATATGGAACTGTTTTGAAGAACATCCAGTACAGCAAGTACAATTGGAAAACAGTGACTGCTGCAGCTTTGATACCAAGTACTGTTGTTTCATATGTGAATGGAGTAGCTGTGCAAGAGAGCAAGATATTTACATTTAAAAGAAATGGCCACTTGGAAAGAATTTGGTTCCAGGATAGAAAAATGTGGTGCGTGAACCACTTTGCTGATCCAACAAAGATATTTTTGTCTTCACTTCACATAAAACATGGACCGATGAAATTTTTTGTGAAAGCAATGGACAAGGATGGTGAAGATTTTCATTATTTGAGACAGATGTTTCCTAGAATAACTGAGGCCAAGATTAAGGAAGGCATTTTTATTGGTCCACAGATCAGTTCTGTGACAAGCAGTTTGAAGATCAGTTAGTGGAGCCAGAAAAAAATCACCTGGGAAAGCAAGGATGTTATTCAGAATTTTCTTGCGCAACTACACAGCATCAAACTACATAGAGCTGATTGACAACCTTCATAGCATACAGGACCATGAAGTATAACGTGTCACTGAAGATTCATTGTCCACATTCACACTTGGATGATTCACACAAGCATCCAAATTGCAAGGACATAATTACATGGGCAGGGCGACAGTTATACGTTTGAATTTAGGTTGTAACTGACTTTTTGGGATGCCATTGTTAATTTGAGTTATCATTAGACAAACAATTATTAGTCAAGGAATTACTGATGCCTCTTGACTATTTAATTCTACCTGGCTTTGGTTTCTAGATATATTTCCTTTCCATAAAAATCTTTCCACTGAAATTATTATGAAATTCCAGCTACAAACGATTTGTGTATCCCTCTGATTAACAACCTGATTATCTATCACCATTGATGTTAATTATACCAAACCATCACAAGAAATCATTGCCTGCCATATAAACAAACAGTGACAAACCAATTTATCTTGCAGATGTTGAATAATTATTCAGGCCTCACAGATTCCCAACAATTTATTTTAGCATTGAGAGTTTATCCCAAATAACTAATTTATGTCATGGTTTTCAGTGATTTCCCTAATAGGATCAACTTTCTATTTTCTTGCAACTCAAGAGATTAGTAGGAACCTAGACAATTTCTGAATATTAAAGCAATTCTTCAGAACTTTCTTAAATTCCATCATGGTGAGCAATAGAAAAGGTCATTTAGATTGTTATGCAGTAATTACATGTGAGACTGAACACCGTAAAGGCAATGCCTTAAACATTGCACAGTTAAAAATCCAAAGTATAACCGGACAGCAAGTGAAGAATTGATTTGATATTACTGCTTGCCATTGTGAAATTCTGCCCAAAGGCACCTTGTATGCTAACAGGAATTTGTTCCAGTTGCCAAAATGTAGGCTTTTTAGGCTACATCAATAGAGCTATAGCATCAAAATCATAAGAAATAATAATTCTGCTCTACACTGCACTGCTCAGACCACTCTGATATACTGTGTCTAATTCTGGTCACCACAATACAGGAAGAATGCTGAAGATCTGGAAAGTATGAAGATAAGAGTAACAAAGAGGGTAAAGATCTTGGTCAATGTTAGGGATAACATTGGTTACCTAACTTAGTTTGGGTAAAAATAATATATAAACTATGTTAGTGAGTATAAGTGTGTGTGTCACTTTAACTGCAAAACATGTATTTTGGGTGAGGTTGTAAAATCACCATAAGAGGGAGCAAGAGAGCTCACTGTTAGCTGGCTTTTACTGTAGTAGCTGACAATGTTGGATTGATGGTGATAACTGCGTGTTTTCCCTGCTGTTGCTGAAACAAAGAAAAGGGGTTTGATTTTCTTCAAATCTCTGACTGCAAAAGAGATATATTGCTGGAATGATTATATGTAAATTTACTGACCTCTATTTTCAACACTGGACTTTGCAACTGATTAATCCCTGGATGGACTGAACTAGTTTATGACATATGGACTGTTTTGACTATGGTATAACTCTTGCTGGAATAAAAAACTATTTAACTGGCACAGTGTATCTGTCTTACTGAGTGTAAACTACAACAATGTTTATCTCACATCATTTGCCTACCTGCTAGACTGCCGTTGCACGTTCTGCTAGGGTGTGTATCCCTAACACTGGTTATGGGCCCAGGTGCACAGTCAGACTAACCAAGATATAACAGGCTTAGATTAAAGTGAGTGTTTGTGTAGTTACACAATAATGTAAACAGACAGCTGTGTTTTATTAATTATAGTTTTAATATCCAGATAAAGATGGCACAAGTCAATTTACCAAGTTTGTCTCTAATATCCAAGCTGGATGGAACAAACTATGTTTCATGGTCTATGAAATGTAGCCTACTTCTACGCAGAGAAGGTTTGTGGAGTATAATTCAAAACCCACCAGAAGTAGATGCATGGGATCCGGAGGATGAGGATGATGCCCAGAAAATACAAGAATATCAACTGAAGAATGAGCAAGCTCTCTGTATAATAGGACTGACACTCTGTGATGAGCAGCTTGTACATATACGAGGAGAAGAAACAGCTGTGAAATGATGGGAGAATTTAAAGAAGTTTTATGTTCGAGACAGTGTAGGAGCACATATAAATCTTACATGGAAACTGTTCAGAACACATCTTCAAAAGAATGGAGATATGCTGAGTCATATAAACATAATGAAGAGAATTTTTCAGGAACTGCATGAAAAAGAACTTATCTTCACAGAACTACACCAAGGTTGTATAATTTTATCTTCTTTAGATATTACCTGTGATGACTACGTAAGTTCACTTGAGGTTCTGCCAAAAGATAACCGCACATTAACTGACATTACTGGCAGATTAATTGAAGAAGCCAGAAGAAGGCTTGAAAGAGATCAACTCAGAAGGGAACAACCACAATGTGAAGAAGAGAAAATATCTTCGTCAGCTGTTGTAACTATGTATCATTGCAACTATGTATCATTCATGTGTTTGCAACATTGTATCATTCACGTGTAATCATTAACTTCTGTCTCTTCAGTGACCTTTGCAAGGCACGTACAAGGGACAAGGAGCTAGACGGTTGTTAATAAGCTTATCCACACTGTAAATGATCTGTCCGGTATGCAGCTTTGTAAATATACACATCCTGATGAGATTATCATGTTTGACTTGAGCTTTGATTAAATCATTTTCTTGTAAAAAAGCACAATAAAAGAGCGTGTGCCAAGACATTCGGGGCGCGCTCATCAAAAGGAAACCTTGCTTCCTGTCGTTTCTCTTCCCTTCGCTCCCTATCATGAGCCGCCCATCAGATGCTGGATGGCAGATACCGCAGTCAGCCTATACAATTAGAAAATGTTTTAATTATGGAGGAAAAGGACATTTGGCAAGATTCTGCAAGAAAGCAAAAAGCCAAAATGCCAGCCAGAAATATAAATGGCATCAAAAGGATAAAAAATGCATAGAGTTAGCCATGTATAGCAACGAAACTGTGAATAATAATTTATGGGTTGTAGATAGTGGAGCATCACACTGCATAACGAAAGATAAGAAAAGATTTATTAAGATGTCCACGAGTTCACAGCAGATATCGTTAGCTAATGGATGGAAACTGAAAGCTAAAGGTCAAGGTATATCATATTGTTCTTGCATAAGAGAAAATGTAAAAATGTTATATGTATCACAACTTAAGTTTAATTTGCTTTCAGTTAGAGTTTTGGTTAAACTAGGTTATGTAATTAACTTTAGGGGAGACAATTGCATAATTGAAAAAGAAGGTAAAAAAGTGACTGAAACTTTAAAAGGTGAATTGTATGTGTTAAATGATAATCATTCAGAGGTAGCTAACACAGTTTATAATAATGTTAAACCTCATGATGAATGCATACATTTGTTACACAGACGTTTGGGGCATATAAATTTTAAAATGCTTAAACAAACAGTAGAACTATCTAAGGGTATAAAACTGAAGCCTTGCAGAAAGTATTTGCACTGCAATTCGTGCAGTCAAGAAAAAAGCAAGGAAATGCCAGCAAATAGAGTTAATGGATTTAAAACAAAGGAGCCTCTAGAGGTCGTATTTGCTGATATTATAGGTCCTAAAAAACCAAGTGTGGGAGGTGCTTGTTATATACTAAATATAATGGACCATTATTCCAGATATGGTTTCTGTTATCTAATGAAGAGCAAAACGGAAACATATCAAAATTTCTTTAATTGGCTTAAATTCGCAGAAAGAAAAACTAAAAAGAAGTTAGTAACTCTTATCACTGATAATGGTACAGAATTTATAAACAATAAATTCCAAAATAAACTGAAGATGGCAGGTGTTGAACATAAAAAGTCTGCACCATATAGGCCACAGCATAATGCCTTTATAGAAAGACGAGGCCAAACAATTCAAGCAATGGCTCGTACTATGCTGTCAGATTCAGGATTACCTGAAACTTTGTGAGGAGAAACAATAATGTGTGGTAATCATATATTGAATAATGTTGTTAACTCAACAACAGGTGAATTACCATTCACACTGTGGCATGGTAGAAAACCTGACTTAAGTTACATGCGCACATTTGGACCACCAGCATGGGTGCATATTCCTACACAACTGAGAAATAAGGGGCAACATAGGGCTAAAAAGTTATTCTTTGTAGGTTATGAATCTAATCACAAATCATACAGATTCTGGGAAAAGGGAACATCTAGAGTTTACTGTAGTGCTAGTGCCAAATTCCTAGAACATGTAGGATGGGAAAAACTGGAACAAGATTCAAGCAAGGAAGTAATTAATGAAACCTACAAAAGGCCAAAAGAAAAAATCAGTAATAAGAAGAGTACAATTAAAGAGGAAGTACAGGAAGAGCATATAGGACCAGAACAGGAAGAAATACCAGAACAGGAAGAAATAGATAATCAGGAACAGGTAGAACATGAAAGTCCACCTGTAAGCCCTGTAATACCTAAACGTTCTACACGTGTAACCATACCACCTGACAGGTACCAAGCAAGTATAGTTTGCCAAGTTAGTAAAGTTCCAACTATTGTTGAAGAACTTAAAATGTATCCTGCAAAGGAACAGGAAAATTGGCATAGAGCAATGGAGAAGGAATTAAATTCATTAAAAGAAATGAAAGATGATGAAAATGCCAAATTACCTCCAGGTGAAAAGTCCATTGGTTGCAAATGGATATTTAAGTTAAAAACTGGTAAAAATGGGACTGTTACCCATAAGGCTAGGTTGGTAGCTCAAGGATTTAATCAAACTGCATGTGATTATGATGAAGTATTTGCACCAAATTTAAAGGCAACAACCTTGAGAGCAGCTTTAGTGTGGACAGCTAAGAAGAACTATATCATAAATCACTTAGATGTAGAAACTGCCTATCTGCATGCACCATTGCAGCACACTATATATTTAAAAAAACCAGTAGGTATAAAGGATGATAAAATTAATAATGACTGTTGGAAACTGAATAAAAGTCTCTATAGATTAAAACAATATGGTTATGAATGGAACCAATATATTGTAAAAGAGTTAAACAATATAGGGTTTAAAGCTGGTTTAGCTGATCCATGTTTATTTAAAAGAGAGACAAATGGTATGGTGTCATTATTATTGTTGCTTACAGATGATATTGCTTTAATTACTAAGACTAATAATGAAGCTACTGAGATAATATCATTATTAAATAAGAGGATAAAGTTAAAGCAATTAGGAGAAATAAGACAATATCTAGGATTGACAATAAACAAAACCAATAGCGGCTATAAGATATCACAAGAAGATAAAATTTACCAATTGCTAAAAATGTATAAAATGGAAGTTTGTAAGCCAGCAAAACTCCAATGTCAGGAATTTTGTCACACTGATGCTCAAAGTTCAAAATTTGATAAGACCATTTATCAATCATTAATAGGTAGTTTATCATATATAAGTAATTGTCAAGGCCAGACATTGCCTATAGCATTAATCAATTGGCAAGATTCAATGCCGAACCCAATGAAAGACACTGGCAAGCGCTAAAGCGTATATTAAGGTATCTTAAAAAGACAATGCACTATGCATTGTATTTGGAGCCAAAAGATTATTTGATTTTAAGTACATATGCTGATGCAAGTTTTGCAACAGATATAAAAACTAGAAAATCAACTTCAGGCATGGCTATACTATTAGGAAAAACACTGATTGGTTGGAGGTCAATTAGACAGCAACACATTAGTATATCCACAATGGAAGCAGAATTTTCATGTCTATCTTTATTATGTACTGATTTAATTCTGTATAAACAGTTGTTGTTAGATATGGGAGTAACTGTTAAAGATGCCATTGTAGTTTATGAGGACAATCAAGCAGCCATACAGTTGGCTACAAATATTGCTGTAAAAACGAGATCTAAACATACTGACCTTAGATATTTGAATGTAAGACAATCTGTAAAAAATGGTTTAATGAGATTGGAATATTGCATGACTGATGAAAACATTGCAGATGGATTTACAAAAGCCCAAGGTGCAGTCAAGCACAAGGAAAATTGTGAAAACTATGGGTTGAAATTGTAAATAGATTTATATATTATTATATTACCCAAAAGAGGAGAATGTTAGGGATAACATTGGTTACCTAACTTAGTTTGGGTAAAAATAATATATAAACTATGTTAGTGAGTTTAAGTGTATGTATCACTTTAACTGCAAAACATGTATTTTGGGTGCGGTTGTAAAATCACCATAAGAGGGAGCAAGAGAGCTCACTGTTAGCTGGCTTTTACTGTAGTAGCTGACAATGTTGGATTGATGGTGATAACTGCGTGTTTTCCCTGCTATTGCTGAAACAAAGAAAAGGGGTTTGATTTTCTTCATATTTATGACTGCAAAAGAGATATATTGCTGACTGATTATATGTAAGTTTACTAACCTCTATTTTCAACACTGGACTTTGCAACTGATTAATCCCTGGATGGACTGAACTAGTTTATGACATATGGACTGTTTTGACTATGGTATAACTCTTGCTGGAATAAAAAACTATTTAACTGGCACAGTGTATCTGTCTTACTGAGTGTAAACTACAACAACGTTTATCTCACATCATTTGCCTACCTGCTAGACTGTCGTTGCACGTTCTGCTAGGGTGTGTATTCCTAACAGATATTACTGCTTGCCATTGTGGAATTCTGCCCAAAGGCACCTTGTATGCTAACAGGAATTTATTCCAGCTGCCAAAATGTAGACTTTTTAGGCTACATCAATAGAGCGATAGCATCAAAATCATAAGAAATAATAATTCTGCTCTACACTGCACTGCTCAGACCACTCTGATATACTGTGTCTAATTCTGGTCACCACAGTACAGGAAGAATGCTGAAGATCTGGAAAATATGAAGATAAGAGTAACAAAGAGGGGAGACCAAGATCTTTGGGAGTAAGGAGAAAAAATATAACGTTTTTTTTAAAAACCTAGATTAAATAGACAAGTTGCAATCCTGGCTAATGTTTAATGGATTTTTTTTAACTAGGACGGGATGACAATGTTTTAAGGGCTTGTTTATAGATAAAAGTTATAAGAGCTGTGGTGGTGCAGAGGTTAGAATGAAGTATTGCAGATTAATTCTGCCAACTGCCAGGAATTCGATCCTGGGGGGCTCAAGTTTGACTCAGCCTTCCATCCTTTCGAGGTTGGTAAAATGAGGAGCCAAATTGTTGGGAACAATTATGCTGACTCGGTAAATCGCTTAGAGATTATTGTAAAATACTGGGGAAAGATATATAAGTCTAAGTGCTATTGCTATATGGGAAAGTGGTTTGTTGCATTTTAAGTTTATCTGATTGATTAAAACAGTTACATTGTTACCTTTGACATATTTATTAGATTTTTACTGATTAGATTTAAATAGTGAGGTTTGAGGGATTTGTTTAAAAATAAAAAAAATGAGACAAATATAAAAGAGAAGATTTCAAGTGTTTGGATTTTCTTTAGAATCAAGTTTATAATAGATAGGTGGTTATTTCTGGAAACTCTTAATAGACTTTTGCTGATTAAGATGGATGATAAGGCTTTAAAGATTTGTTTATAGAGAATGAGGTGAGATATGGGATGAAGAGATTTTAAGCGTGGTGATAAGAGATGTTAAACAACATTTAAGAGATGTTATTTATGCTTGCTGGAATAAATAGGGAAGTTTTTTTTTCTTTTAACCTGTTTTATCTTTCAAAGTTGCAATTAGTTTTATATTTATAATGGAATCTCTAATTTTAAAAAAAAGGAATAAACAAAAAACTTGATTTTATAAAGTTACAAATGGTCAAGGTCCAGAAATAAGATTTTGAAATTAATTATAAGAATACTTCTTATAAGAATTTTCCATGGGAAAATACTTTTAGTTCTTTGAAAAAAAGATGATAGGATACGACTTTAAAGGTTCTAGACCAGGGGTGTCAAAACTCGCAGCATCACATTGTTGTTGTGTGATGTATCACATTTTTTTTCTCTTTACCAAAATGCGGATGGCCAGCATGTGACTCATCCAGCGTACAGGCCGTGAGTTTGACACCCTTGTTCTAGAGGGAACAAGTCTAGAAGATACTAAATATTACAAATAAAGGAGAAGAACTTTGACTTACTTATACAGAATAACATTGATTGGACATAAGAATATATTTGAACAATGGACCCAGAAGGTAACTTTAGGAGTGTTTGTCTCTATAGATAGACTATGTTTAAATGATGTACAAGAGGAACAAGTTTTACTGGAGAAGACTGAGGTTGATCTGAAAGTGAATTTAAAAATGACAGGTTACATATTGACAAAGATGCTACACTGGAGCTACAACAAAATGATGTTTTAATTAAAAAGGACATACAAACCAAGAGGATGACCTGGATACTTTCCAGATTGGACTTACATTGAACTTTCCAGATTGGACTTACAAAAGTGACTTGTTGAAGTTTTGAAGAATCTTGTGAGAAGGAACAAAGAAAAAATTACAAAAAAACAAGTTCTAGGATATTATTTGAAGGGGTTAAACAATAAGATTGTTAGAGGTAAAATGAAGGAATATTAGAATGGTTTATTTCATCTGTTTAAAATAAATATGTTATCTCTGGTAACCCTTAATGGAGGACTTTTACTGATCAGGACTGAAATGACAAGGTTTTAGAGATTTGTTTATAAATAAGAGATGAACTACTGAAATAAGAAACAATTTGTTGACTTTAAGAGAAAGTGAGATTCAAAATTAGCTGAATTATTTTCGCTTCTGACTTTCCTAAAAATAATCAACTTCATATTCTCAACTCCTCATATTCAGGCATGTTCCTTTTTTATCAGTTTCTATGGAAACTAGCAAGGAAAGAAAAATATGTGTGCCTCACATCACAAAGATGATGTTAAGTAAAAGAAACAGGCAGCCTATTCTAACAAGGAAGCAAGGCTTTCATGATGTGCTTTATGATCATTACGTATGTTATTGAACAACTGTTATTCAGTAGGGCCCTGGCACACCAGAGTGTTGATTAGTTTATATCAGTAAAAGTTCTTGTAGGAAGTGTCTCTACATTCATATTTGACCTCTTACCAAAGCAACCTAAACTTTATTAAATTTTGTCTAGGCAGTTGTGTTTGTGTGATTCTGTGCATACAATATAGTGCTAAAAACAGCTTTTGAGGGGGTGTTGGAGTAGAAAATATACATTTAAATGGGTGAAATTCAGAGGTCATTAGTCTTAGCTGGAGTATTATGACTCTTATAAGGCCTGTCACATTGGTATTAAATTTCTTTTAGCAGCATAATAGCCATTTTTTGGTTTAAAAGGATAAACAGAAGAGCAAACTGTGCTTATGTAATTTATTTCAATCTGTACTTAATGCCATACTATAATTAGTTTCAATGAAAAGGAAATCAATTTTCCATCTAGGTTTTTAATGGAGTTAATAGATTGGATTCTGTTCTTTAACTCCTTTTCCATTGTGTGCACAGTGAATCTGTCACTCAAAACTGAAATGATTGCAATTAAAGAGTTATGTGTATTATCTCAGCCAATTGATATCTCACAGGTGTTCCAAAAAATAAATCAGTTTTCTCCTTCAGGAGAGAAAAAAAGAATATCATCAATAC
Organism: Hydrophis major; assembly: GCA_033807585.1. Classification (NCBI taxonomy): domain Eukaryota; kingdom Metazoa; phylum Chordata; class Lepidosauria; order Squamata; family Elapidae; genus Hydrophis; species Hydrophis major. The sequence goes on from CM066329.1 coordinate 278,300,812, forward strand.
AGCCATGGGCTTGTCTACATTGAAGAAAGGAGTAACAACTATTTTATTTGGTGGAAAAGACCAGTGAATTAAAGTTTGATTTCTCCCTGCTCTCAAGCTCTGACCACCAGCTTTGTTGTATTTAGGAAGAAATATTATTAAGTCATATATTGCCTGGGAATAGTCTATTTTTCTCAATCTACTCCTGTTCTAGGAACAAACTGGATCAAAATATATCTCAGAGGATCCCAGAGTAAATGAGGTTATTTCTGGAGTTACAAAACTGGACATCAAACCATTATAATGTTTATATATCTCTAGCACATTATCCATGTAAATAGTGCATCATCATTTGTACTCTGTAGTCCTGGAAGTTAGGTTTATCTGTTTTAATACATTGGTATGAAAGTTATGACTGCATAGCGACTCTTGTTGAATCACTGAAGCCCAAATAGAAAATATAATCTGCACAGTTTATATAAACTTTTTTGTATTTGTCCGGTTTTTATCAAAGTAAGCTACTTTCAAATATTATTCCCCATGTTGAATTTAGCATACTAAATACATATATGTGCATGTGACTTTGAGAAAAGCATATAGTGGGCAGAAAGGAAAAGAAATACAACATTTTTCTCTCCATTTAATTTTTTTGCAAATATATTTAAGTTGAGTAGGATGTACAGTTTTCATGTCTGAAAGGATAAATTTAGTAGTACAGCAATATAATTTTGGAGAATTGATTCATACATTCCATTACTGTTCTTGTATCATGAGAAAGTCTGAGTAGGAAAATAATTGTTAAATATAATGCACAGTATAAAGTACAATTTGAGTAGTTTTCCAAGCATACAGACAAATGGATTCTGTGTTTGGAACAAGTACATAATCAATAATAGAAACTCGTCTTTATTTTTGCAAAATAAATATTTTAGAGAATATTGAACATAAAATGTAAGATGTACCATAATCTTAGATAAAGTTTTATTCCACCATTTCCATAACAGCAAAAAGTGCTTTGGAAAGCCAACAATAGGACAAGAGCATCTGATTTACATAGAATCCTAGAAGAAATTTGAAAGGACTTTATTAATCATTTAGTCCAACTTATGGAGATGGCCTTGAAGAAGGAATTCAACAACCATTATGTAAAAAAATCAGCTTAGTGTAGGATATAAAGGAAGGAGGGAGGGAAAAAAAATGAAGATTGCCAAGTCTTGATTCAAGATTCTGTTATAACATCCTATAACAATAACGTTCCAGTGTTTTTGGTGGTGTTTATTTCCAGATTTGGTCTATGTTTCCCTCTCCACTTACCTTGATGAACACAGATAGCATATACACAAATGCCTCAATAAACAAAATTCTCCTTCAAAATCTGGTATACATTTTATGGCATTGCTGGATATTTTTTTTCTTCAGTTTATTTTTTTTTTCCCAATAGCAATTGAAGGCAGCTTGTTGTAAACTTCCTTTAAATTTAAAAAAAAAACATTTTTCATCTAAATTAATGTTGTCTTTTTCCCTCACAACAGGAAGATGAGGATGATGGTCAGCCCCTCAGCCTAGCCTGGCCTGATACGCCCCGGAAGCAGCTTACGTATTTGGTTATTTTGCCTATCGTTTTTCCATTATGGGTGACTCTACCTGATGTTAGAAATCCAGTGAGAATGACTGTTTTAACTTTTATACATAAATTGAAGTGTAAAGTATGTTTGTAAAGGACAGATCTAGCCTTGATACTATTATTGCGCATATGTACATAAGTTCATTTTCAGCTTTCATTAGATTGCTTGAGAGAGAAAATACTTGATAAAAAAAATATGACAAATGACATTTGGTTTGAGCTTGCCTGGCAGACAATAACAGTGAATACATTGCCATTTACCTGTATAAATATTTAATGGCAACCTATAAAATATTGTATTAATAGTTCTTTCATGTTTGTCTGCATGCCTGCTTCTTTAGATGTCTATTAGACTTCATATGCAGAAGAAATTTTCTCCCTGCATTATGAGACACCCAACAATTTTTCCATCAACAGCAAATCTAAAGCTTCTGCTATAATTTAACATTACTTTAAATCCTAACAAGATCCATTCACAGTCTAAGCTCCTTTCAGAGTCATTGATTTCAAAAGGCAAGTTTGGAATAAATGGTCTTCCAGAGTAGGCAAAAGTCCTCTTAGGTGTCTTGAATTTAGATTTCCTTCTTCAGCTTCCCTCTCAGATCACCCGGAGCAAGATTGGGTTCTATTTTATTCATCAAATTTGTATAGCTTCTCACCTCACAAAAAGGTGACTCTGGGCAACATACAGCAAGCAATAAAAAAACTAATGTATAAACAACAAATATAAAGATATAAACATCCAAAGTGAAAGAAAAATGTTATAAAAACAAATATACAAACCTTAAGCAAAGAGAGAAGAAAAATGGCCACCTTAGCAATGGAGCTATTGAAGCATGTCTTTGGATTCCTGGGATCCCCAAGTTTGATAACATAACTAGGTCTTGAGGACTTCCGGAATATCAAAAGGGATGGAGCTAATCTAATTTGGGAGGCAAGGTTGTATCATAAGGTGAGTACCATGGCAGAGAAGGCATGTCCCCTGGAACACACAAAATGTATTTCCCTTAACTTCTCCCAACATGACTTTTCTACCAGATCTAATGGGACAGGCTGATGTAAGCAGATCCCTCAGATAGTTCGATCATGGAGAGTCTTGCAAGCTCTGTTTTTGGCTGCAACGGCCTCCTGCAGCACTCTGCTAGCGAAAATGGAGCTCGGGATTCTCCGCTTTCACTGGCAGAGGGACTGCAGGTCAGTCCTTCCCTTTTCCAGGTCAGCTCCTTGGGCTACATCCAGCCCATGGGCCTTGAGTTTGACTCCCCTAGGCTAGATGCATCACTTTTTATTGGGGCATTTAAAAAGTCCTTGAGCTACATGCTCTTTTATTGCTCTTTTATTGCTCTACAGGCTTTTATAAACCATTCTGTCTAGAAATAATTACCTAACAGAGTATTACTTATATTTGTCATTCTCCCCATCTAAGCATTGTTCAGATATATCTTCTTGGGTTGCCTGATTTTGTGCCTCTCTATGCACCATTCATCTTTCCTCAAGTATGAAAAAATTACATTAATTGTTCTTATTTTAAGCTTCCATTTTTCCTTTCAGTTTGTATCTAATTGTTGGCTTTGTGATTATACAGTAATAAAGATTGGAATTGAACATGAATTTGATTTCAATAGGTAAAAAGAAAGAAAGAAATCACGTTTGGCACAAGTAGTCACAAAACTTGGCAAATCTCACTGACTCTTTGTAAGTGATTTGGTAATAGAGGAAACAAGGAGTATATAATCACATCAAATTATTCTCGACAGTAGCAGGGGAAAATGTGAATTCCATATTGTGAATCATTACAAAAAGGATCAAAACTAAAATTGCCTAAATTTTATCAACATGGAAGAGTTCCAGTTGCCAGAGCTGTGTTTTAATGAGAAACCAGTGTTTTAGAACAAAAAAGCTAATAAGAAATAGAACGATAAATATAAATACTAGTTTATGTCCTTTCTTGAAGTTATTATATGGATTTCTCATTTTCTGACAAAATAGTTCAAAACTGAATGAAAAGGATTTTGCTTTTAGTTACTGAATGCAATCATAGCATTCATAATTTTATATAGCTACTAAGTAGAGAAACTTACCTTTCCTCTGTCTGTCATAGTGGCATAGGAAACTGAATTTTATCTAATGCATGCAATCCCAAATAATATAGTACTTTTTTATGGATGGGATCCTTATTAATTTGATGAAATTTGGTTTGAAATTGATAAACCCAACCATACTGTATTATATATGCTATGTCCAAGTGGAAAGGCTTATGATATTACAGAATGTGTACACTTAACAAAGGTATGAAACAAGATGGGAAAAAAGGAATTTTTTTAAGGGATAAAGGGTAATGTATAATTTCTTTTAAAAAGAAGATTCTGCAAGGTACATAAGATGGTATTGTAGTATTTGTATTAGAAATAGAAAACTAGAATGTTATAAGAATTAATAAAAGATTAAAATATTGAAATGTTTAGTAATGATAGACTTTAAAATTCAACAAAATATTAAAAGGAATGTTTAAAATATTGAGTTTAATTGAAGAGTTTAATTGATTGTTGTATTGATGTTACTATAAACTTATTATTGTAGCGTTTGTTTTTGAAATAGATAATTGGAATGTTACAAGATTTAACATTTAGATTTATTATTTAACTATATTAATCATTTTGGATTTATTATTTTTTCCTCTTTTTAAAAGTTAGCTGGTAGAATGTACTAAGCAGAATCAGATTGAGTAATGGGCGTTATTCTAAATATTAATTTAGGGGGAGGATAGAAAGGCATCATACTCTGATCAGTGATTTCAGGAGAAATCTTTTTTTTTTTGTAGGGAATGAGATAAATGGATAATTTGGAAAGAATGGACAAAAGATACAAACACAATGATTTAAATTAAAATGAATTAAATAAAATAGAATTAAGAAGGGTGAAAAGCGGGGAGAAGTTATATAGAAGATATAGAATGGTAAATAAAATAGGTAATGGTATATAAGATGAGCACGAAGCTAATTGAAGTCCATATAAAGAGAGGTAATCTGGGTCCAAACTACTTTCTTAAAAGAAGTTTTATTATTGTGTGTTTTGTGTGTTCATGTTTGTTTGAGAATTAATAAAACCTCGGAGGAATGTTGGATGAGAATAATGGTAACCAAGTCAGAGAGAAATGTAGATGACGATTATAAATTGAATAAATATAAGGAAAAATAATAATACTAATAATAATGAAATTGAATAAGAGTAAAGAGAAATAATGAGAAATTTGCTAAGAGATATTTATATATTCATATGGAAATGGTGTAAAACAGAATTATGTTTTATAAAATAATGTCTTATTCGACTTGTAAAATTTATAATGGAAAGAGGGTTTATGTATTTAATGGTTAATGATGGTTTGTTTGTCTTTAAAATTAATAAAATTTGTTTCAAAAAAAAACCAAAACATTTTTATTATTATTCTCTTTCAGTCATCCAAAAAGTTTTTCCCTTTCACATTTTTTGGATCCATCTCTTGGATAGCTATATTTTCTTACCTAATGGTCTGGTGGGCACATCAGGTGAGCTATTTGTTGGATTTTCTCTTATGTTTTGGCTTATATTTAATTAATTGCATTGGTTAATTCAATATTGAACATTATTTTTGAATGTAAGTTGCCAAGAGTCACTTAGAGTTGGGTGGCCTCCAAATTTCATAAACGAATAAAAATTGCAGTTTCACTAGGTGGCATGCTAATGCATTTTCTCCAATGGCATTTTAAAAGTAAAGCTTTTTACTGATTTTAATTTTCCACCTTGATAATTGGGTGTGACACACACACACAGGGAATGGGGATGTCAGGACTGAGAGCTGAAGTGGTTTCAAAACTACATTTTGCAATCCAAAATAAATTTCCAGAGTCTCCTACAGTATGGGGAAGAACCAAACAATGAAATTCAGCTGTCTAAATAAATTAAATGTTATAATGGTAAGAAATCTCATTATCAAAATAAAATTAAAAGATCATAATTTTCATTTAACAAATGTCTCACTTAACAACAGAAATGTTGGGCTCAATTGAGATCGTAAGTTGAGGACTGCCTGTATTTTGCAAATGATTTCAGTAGTTCTTTCTCTATTTAGGTTGGAGAGACCATCGGGATCAGTGAAGAAATCATGGGTTTGACCATCTTGGCTGCTGGCACCTCCATCCCTGACCTAATCACCAGTGTCATTGTGGCACGAAAAGGACTAGGGGACATGGCAGTCTCCAGTTCTGTAGGAAGTAACATCTTTGACATCACCGTGGGGTAAGTACTATTGCAAAGTCATCTCCTTATATATTTCGTTCTTTTACTTTTTACTTCCAGGTAGTCAAGATAATAGATCAAGAAGTCTATGGCTTTGAAGCATGTTACTTTGGTCAGCAGGGATACATTGAAATAAGGGAATGCACAGCATACCAAGGTTCTCTGTTAAACTACATAAACTTTGAAAGTTACAGCTGCTTGAACTTTACACACTGAGAAACGTAAACTCGCTCTCTTGTGCTCTTGCTCAGCTACAAAAGTATTAACACTTTTGTTAATACACAAAGTGTTAATACACTTTGCACAGAGCTGGAGAAGAGGCGAGTACTCGGCAGATGTCAATGGGAGCATGACAACTGGAGATCTTCTGACAGAATCCTATATAGCCTGGCCTTTTATTCTCTGCTAGTGGTATTCCACCTTGCATTACCTCACCTGTTGTTTCGTTGAAGGTTAGGTTGCTAAGTCAAACATGCCTTTTTGTACAGCACAAAGTTGTTTCATGGAAGAGTCAATTGGAGACAAGCAATCCCACTAATATCCAAGCACTTACAGATGATGAGCAGCACAACAGATGTGTTAGATGAGTGAGGCATCCCCAGGACTTCATTCAGGACTTGCTATAGCCCCCAAAGCAGCTTTTAAAGGAAGAGACATAACTGACTAGGGCTATTCATCTGACTCTTATAAATTTATTTAAATCTTAATCAAGAAATGGTAAAATCTTAATGCCTCATCTCTGCTTCAAATTCTGAAAGAGCTATCCCATTTTTAGCCTTCTTGTTTTGGAGAGAGGGAGGGGGAGAGAGTGTGTGTGTGATAATGAATTACACAGACCTCCACCTTCTCTTTTTGTACATTTTGTTGCCTTCATTTCCATTATGGTTGATCAAATTTTATCTGATTTTTTAAATGTATGGTTCTTAGTTATTGCTTTAATGTTTCATGTAGTATTTTATACACTTTATATGGTATTTTTATTGAATGACTGTAAGCCAACTATACTCAGCTTGGCAAGATGGGCAGCAAAGAAATTTAATATACATATGTACATACGTACGTACATACATACATACATTATAAAATAAAGGCATAAATAAATAAGGTAAACCATGAGGCTGCTGGGAATTATAGTTTGCTTTATCTGAAAGACTGCATATTTCCTGCCCTTGCTTCAGACAAGGATGACCTTACTGTATTACCTAACCACAGTAATAGAAATTGCATTGAAATATGTTTCTATCTCCCAGAACCCAACTGCTATTTAGCCTAAGAATAAGAAAGTTGATCATTTCAATGCTTTTCTATAGGTTGAACTATCATTTTAACCTATCTGCTGCAAACATATTGTAATGATCCATGTGTGTGTGTGTGTGTGTGTATGTGTGTATGTGTGTATATATATATATATGTGTGTGTGTGTGTGTGTATCACTTCACTCTCCAATTAGCAGCAAAACTAGCTTTTACTGGCATTTTTTTTTCTTCAACAGTCTTCCTCTGCCGTGGTTCATCTATGCTATAATTAACAACTTCTCCCCAGTGGAAGTAAGCAGCAATGGGTTATTCTGTGCTATTGTTCTTCTCTTCATCATGCTTCTCTTTGTCATCCTCTCTATTGCATTCTGCAAATGGAAGATGAACAAATTCCTAGGTTTCACCATGTTCGGGCTTTATTTTATATTCCTAATTGTCAGCGTCCTTCTGGAAGACAGGATTATTGTATGCCCCGTGTCCATCTAATAGGAAGGAAATACTCCTTTGGGAACAACAATCAACCAGACAACAACTGAAGGGAGAAAAAACTAAAAACAAACTCTATCTTTAGAACTGTCTAACTTAAAACAATAGAAAAAAAGAGGAACTGAAATTACACATGGACAAATGCAATTGATGCAGTCGCTGCCACCAAACTAAAATGATGCACAGAGTGAAAACTCACAGCTTTAAATATGCTCCAAGAAGCTTTCATTGCTTATTTGTTGGAGGTATGGTACAACTGTTGTTTATAAGTATATTCAACTTCTTGCATGGGCTCTGTTTAGGATCTAGTTCCATGCATGTCTTTCAATCTATTTGTAATATTACAGATATATGTATATCAAAAAGAGAGAGCTGCATCTATAAATAGAAAAAAATATTATCTATCTTTGGAAACAGCAATTCCTACTTAAAATTGTACAAACAAGGTTGACAAACAAGGTTGTGGAAAGATGCAGTTTGTACATCACACATTTGAGACTCTTGAAGAATTTTAGAACTGAGTTAATGCAAACTGAGAAATGGTAACCAACAAGGTTATCGTGATGGATCCAGTAACATTACTCACAAATTATGAGGGTGGGATTTATTTATTATCTATCATCTATATCTACATATCTTCTATCTATTTATCACCTATCCTTAGCAGTTCACAAAAATAAAAGACATATTTACAATTAAAGCATCCCCAGTGGATTAACATTCAAATATGGTCATGTATTTTCAGATGACATTGTATCACTGGAACAAATGACTATGTATAGAAGAAAAAGGAACTTTCCCAGATCAGATGAGAGAGGTTTTTGTACTGCCACGTGTACAATCCTTTTCAGCAGCTTGTAAAATAAGTTGCACATCATGAGGGATCAGAAAATCAAGCAATGTTCCTGCCTGCCTTCATCTGTAAGCTTTAGCCTTACAGATATTTGCTGACCGGTTTAGGGCTTGCTGGAAAGGCCTTTGTTGTTCTGCAGTTTATTCTCTTTCTTTATAGCCTGATCGTATCAGAAGGACATCTGAGATGCTTACTGAGAAAACCTTCATTTAAGGATGTTGATGTCTCTTCTACAGCTACTAAATGCAGCAATACTGTAATAATACTAAATCATTTTAAATATTGTTTGCTTTGTCAACCCTAAGAGGCTATGTAGCTTTGAAAATAGAGTTTTAAAACTGCTGGGTGAATGGGTGGCAGAGGCGCAAAACTGAATGTATTATGTGGGTTTCTTTTATTTTGTTACTTGCAAAAGCTTTGCGGTTTCATTTTTATTGTTTCTAAAGCTTTGGAAATGTGTGGGAAAGTGGAACTGCTGAACTGAAATTAGAGTTTTCCAAGGCTGCTGGAAAGTATTGAATGCAGCTCTGATTGTTAGATGAACAAATAAAATTATGTCCTGCTCCTCTGGAAACATCAGGAAGAGAAGCACTTCCAGCATCACAGAAAACCAAATAAGGTTTGGTGTTTCTGTGACCTTGCATTAACTAGAATGGCTGAAACAGCAACTGTCTGCAAACAATGGGCAACAGTTATCTGCGCTGTATTCTTGATCTTGTTAAAATGTAGTGCAATTCCTATGAGTCACCCACCCATCACCAGTGTTCATCATGTCTTGGGTCCATCCACGCATAATAGAAATTTAGCCTCTCACATCTTTGGAAAATTGCTTCCATGTTTTTTGCTATTTTGTCTGTCTTGTACTTGCACTTTCGCTCTCTACAGCACTTTTTAAAAACCTTTCATTGTATTCCATGTATAAAGATGTGGATAGCAACATCTAGGTACTTCTTAGAAAAATCAAGTATACATAAAACAAGTATGTCTTTTTTTTAAAAAAAAAAAAAAGGTTGTGGGTGTTGAAATAATTAAGAAAGTTACCACAATAATTATTGTAACAATCTGCTGTCTCTTCCTTGGATGAGTGTAATGGTTGAGCTAGCTGATTGATTGATTGATTGACTGATTGATTGACTGACTGACGGATGGATGGAATAAGATAACTCCATCCCAACCTTGGGAATTAGGGGCACCTTATTCCACAGGGTAGACACTATGTGTCCTTTCAGATGATGCTATCTAATTGATGGCACCTAAGGCATGCTGTCCAATTGTATAAGACAGGTGGACGTTACAGAAGTAGATGGCCTCTGAAATAATCAACCCTTATGCCATAAAGGGATAGGTGAATCAGGACCTGTAAGTTACCTGGAGATTTGAGATGTGCAACTGAGAATCACTGGCACTCTGAAGATGCCTGATGACAAACCAATAGATATTCTTGTAATGTCTGGTAGAGCTGAGTTATGATGAGTTTTATCTGGTTTTGGCTTACCGTGATGTGTGAAATCAGCCATGGTTTATAGCTTATTGTGTTTGTGCAAATCCAGCCTAAGCCATGGTCAATAAAGAAAAGGATTCTCGATGTGTTCATCATAAGCCCCAGAATTGTAACCTGAAATTGTATGCCTTCTTCTTTCTGGCAGTGAATTTTAAATGCAGCCTTATCATAGGCATGCTGATATTTTTCCCTGATATTTTAATATTTACCTGGGTCCTTTTCTCTCTCTCAACATCTGTCTGAATGTACAAAAGAAGTATCATTATGTTCTTTATAAGTATTTAGACTAAGATTTAAAAAACTAATGGAACTAGCATCCAATTAGGTTTCCCATACTACAGCCACAAATGCTAATGAAAACCCTTTTAGACGTCTTTAAATAACTTCTTGAGTTCTGACTTGGTCAACCCTGTTTAGATTCTCAAGACTTTCAAATAACTTTTTCTCATGTAGAATTCTTATTTAAAGCAATGAATCAGTAAGAAAACCTTGGAATTTTGCTCACAGATTTTTCTCTGTGAGGTAATGCTGGCGGCAGCCTAATCATACTGACCTGGGAGCAAGCCCCATTAAATATATGAAACTCACTTCTGGTTTACTCTCTAGTTAAGTTTTTTAAAAAAATCCAGTTTTTAGCTTAGACAGGGCTAATGGAGCAAAATAGCTTTCCAGGAGCCCCCTTTGCTGACGAAAGAACCACATTTACTAATGAATATAACATTACTGTAGCTGAAGGCATATAGATATAACTCCACACACCTATACACATATATTGTTTTTTATTCCATAGCTGTGGTGAGTTTTGCTGCGCACTTATGCCTACCATGAAAAAAAATGTGCAAAATATAAGTAGCTTCCATGGCCAGAAGCCAAAGGCTTTAATTTCTTATATTCACACACAACCAGGAGAAACTTCAGAAGCAAAAGGGTAGCGATGACTAAGAATGTGTGCTGCATGTCATAGAAAAGAAGGCTGGAGAAACACGGCACATTGGCAAATCAGTGAGCTTTGCAAAGAAAACACCATTTGTGGAGACAACTGTGCAGGAAGCTGTGGGGTGGGTGGTTCTACGGAAAGGAACACTGGCATTTGGAAGAGGCAGAAAACCTTCATGGGAACAAACCGCTCCAACACATTGCTAGAGTCTCCATGTAGGAGAGCTGTCCTTCATTAACTGCTGTTCCTTCCACTGCTTAGTTTCTATGGCTTTGATATTCCTAGCTGTTTCGGGGATACTTTCCTGAAGAACTAAAAGTCCTGAAACCAAACAGTTGGGTAGGGACTTAAAACTGGCACAACTATTGCCCAGATATACAACTGTCACGCAGATAATAGAGGCATGCAAACTCTCACACCAGAGTTATTTACTTCCTGCTCTGCGTATTTATCTGATTAAACATTTGCCACCTCCTCCCTGGTTTTAAACCTGAATTGGTGTGGCTGCCTTTGGCTGATCTGAGAAGCTAAACAGGTACGGTTTAGCCAGTGCTTCAATGAGAGGTCAGCTTTGGTGAAAGAGCCACTTGGCCTAGCTTCTAACTTGTAGAAAGTGGGGCACATTGTTATCCAGCAATGGCAACATCGTGGATTTATCGTGTTTTACCTAGGCCTTTTTTTAATCAAAAGGAAAATATGCATTTATTTAGTGAAATTCTGAGAAGAGAGCTCTCGGTGTCCAGTGGTAATAAAGAAACCTGGGGAATGCAACCTGCTGTCAGGACTCCAACAAATACACCCCCATTCAAATCATAACTCTTTAGCCACATCTTTCAGAGAAAATAAAATTGATTTATTAGAAGTGCCCATGTTGGTATTAGCTGGATGCACCCGATACTAAAATACATCAGTCATTGCCCCCTTGACCCTGATCTTCCTCCCACTCCCTGGATGTATATTCTCCATTGGGACACATCCATAGCCAAGAGTCATCAATCATGCTCTCCAGTAATATTCTTGCACTCCCGACAACTTTGGGCTGCCAAATGATTATCTAGGCACTTAAGGAATGCACTGTTTCCCCCCCACTCCCTTTTTCTGGCAGCTAAAAAGATACTCCTTTGGTCTTTTTAGCTGCCACCTGCCTTTAGGAATTCCAAGTAGTTGTGTTTTCCCTTTAAATTAGCTTGAGTTATTCAGTTCCGTTCCTCAGGGCGTGTAAATTCTCCCACTCCTTGTGCCTAGAATCCTTTACTCTTCCTCAAGCCATTAAGAAGCCATTTAAGAAACATTAATGAAAGAAGAACTGTAGTTCAATATTATTCCCACCAAGAAGTTATATCAGAGATACCGAGTCACACCTAGTATTCCTAAGGAAAGATGTTTGTGATCTGTCATGTGTGGATGACCTTGGAAGGTGTAGGAAAGAGATGCTGCCTGGGAAACTATCAGAGAAGAGAAGCAGGAGCCTCCAGTAGCTTAATGATCAGAGAAAGAAACTTAGAAAGGAATCGCCCTAATGCAGGGGTCTCCAAACTTGGCAACTTTAAGACTTGTGGACTTCAACCAGCTGGCAAAGTTGGAGACCTCTGCCCTAATGGATCGAGCTGTTAAATGTGGTGGCAGGATGCTTGTATTCTCAGGCTTGCAAGATTCTGTTAACCTCGCCTTACAATAAAGTAGAATTAGTTCATCTAGCTATGTTTCCTGTCTGGTTTACATGATCTGACATGATGGAAAAACGAACGTGAGATATTCTGCACCTGGAAAGTATGTGTAGCATTTGTTAACAAGGCTCTTTGAAATGCTGTAATGAGTTTGAACCAGTTCCCATTGGTCTAACGTTCCAGAATATATGGATTATTATTATTGATTAACTCAGTGTTAGGTCATAATCCTGTGCATCATTACATTAGAGTAATAAGCAAAGAAGAATTTACTTTGCATCAGTTGCAATGTCGGACATCCAAAGTCTAGGATTAATTTTAACTAATTTAAGAAATCAGTCTCAGAAGTTGTTTGGTTACATTTTAATACCAAGACAATCTGCAGACAGTTGTTTTTTTAACTGCCTCGCTGAATCAAATAAAAAATGAAAAAAGATTTTAAAGGGATTTTCTGAAAAGTTTCCATGGGCAATCCCCAAATATCACTGATTTTTTAGTTTGAATAAAACTGCTTGCATCCCAGTTGAAATCATACGTGCATACATACACAAACATATACACACATACATAATTATATTATTCCAGAAGTTGGGCTGGAAGAATAATTTGTGTTGTAAGAGAAAAGTATCATTGCCATTGGATCTCTGCATGTACAATCAATTTCTTCTTGTTATATTTTGAGTATAGAGAAGCAACATAATTTGAACTATTTTATTTCTGGATTCAGACTAGTGCTTCAAATAAACGTGTGTTTGTGTGGTTTTAATTTCAGAACCAGCAGGGGTCATCTTTAATCACTATGAAAATAATTTAAAGCATTGCATCTCTATTCTTAAAATAAGCAGAAAATTCTCCCCAACAAATACCCTGTGGATTTCATTGGAAGGACCACTTCACAGGGTCAATAAAAATGAAACATGCGTGATGAAACATTGCAAACGACAATCTTAAAGCCCAAGGGAATTTAATTTTAAGGGAAAATATTCATTTGACGCTATGGATAAGATAACAAAATGTGTGCTATCCCCTGATACGGATTTTATTATGTGTGTTTATTGTTAGATATTGTATGAAACTAGTCAGGGGTGGGATTCAAATTTTTAACAACTGGTTCTGTGGGCATGGCTTAGGTGGTGGGCGTGGCTTGGTGGTCATGTGACTGGGTGGACCTAGCTTGGTGGTCATGTTATTGGCTGTGTGTGCCAACTCAATATCACTGACATTGAGGCACACATCTCCTCGCCTGGCCTCTCATGATGGTGGGGATGCCGTAACAGTCATAAGTGTGAAAAATGGTCATAAGTCACTTTTTTCAGTGCAATTGTAACTTTAAATGGTCACTCTACATAAGCAAAGTACCAGCAAAGGAGGGGAAAAAAACTCCAGAGATGTTCCTGAGACAGGAAGTCCAGTCCTGCCAAGAATGTAATAAGGGTTAATGGAGAGGCAGTTTCTGTAAGCAACACCAGAATGTCTCCTTCCTGCCTTCCTTACAGGATTAGGCCAGGAATTTCTTCTAACAACTGGTTCTCCAAACTGCTTAGAATGTTAACAACCGGTTCTAGCGAATAGGTGCGAACCGGTAGAATCCCACCCCTGAAATTAGTATGATAGAACTACTATTTTTTTTTATTATGAAACAGGGTTGTATAGTGTTTAAAAAAAATAAAAGCTCAATCTATAAATATATCACCATCTACTTGAATGTATGGCTATAAATGCTGGATTTTAATCATTGTGGTTTGCATACAGTTTTTCCACACTCCTGCTCTGTATTCCTGTTAAGTACTATAAATAAATGAATAAATTTTTTTTTAAAGGGAATGATTTAAAAAAGGCTTTGGTGTTTTGTTTTCTTTTCTTTTCCTTGTCTCAGTTCAAATGGGGTGGTAATGGGAGGGAGAGAGGGAGGAAGATGTGAGAGGGATGGCTCTTGCAGGAGGCACGTGCAATTTTAGTAGCATGCAATCCTGCCCTCCACTTTTAGGTCATGATGGAGAAGGTAGAGAAGATTGAAATCTGCAGAGGAACCAATTCCCAGCAGCCAAATTGGCCCTTGATATTTTTAGATAAAAGCCACTTAGGGCTCTCTAAATCAGACAGTCCAGAAACATCCCCCAAGTTGATGTTCAGTAACCACTTTGTGGACATAAATAGCTTAATGCAGTTGTTGTTTTAGGCTCACAGGGAATATTATGCTGTTTTCAAACTTCCAGATAAACAACCGGTTGGGTTGGACTTTATGCCTCCCACCGGTGAGCCAGTCATTGTCCTGGCCACCCAACCAAAATAGCTCACGAGCAAACAAAAATAGCATGTTTAGCATAAGATGGCCTTAACATCAGCTGTCATTAGGCTTATTTCATGACAGGCACCCTATCCCAAGCCTTTGAAGCGGGTGGAGGGCAGCCACAGAATCTCAATCGGCTCAAACCTGTTACTGAAGGGAACCAGGTAGCAAGGTACTGCTGTGTTCTACAAGCGGTTGTAAACAGGGAAGGGATTCTTGAGGGATCAAGTGAGTTCAGGGACCTAGAGCGGCATTTTCTGCCATTTGCTGAAAGTTGTACAGTTCAGCAAAGTCCTGGTTTTGCAGTTTGGGACCTCCTTAAATCTCTCCCAAAGCTTGCAACATGCTTCGCTAATACTAGGTAATACAGAGAGTCCTCAACCTATAACCACAACTGAGCGGAACATTTCTATCGCTAAGTGACAGTTGTTAAATGAGGATTGCCCCATTTTACGACCTTTTTTTAAAATCACGCTTGTTAAGTGGTTCACTGCACTGTTGTGCTAGTAACGTGGTCGTAAAGTGAATCTGCCCTCCCCCCCCCATTGACTTCGCTGGTCAGAAGATCGCAAATAGGGATCATGTGACCCTGGGTACTGTTGCAACTTCAAATAGCCACTGAACAAAGGATTGTAAGTCGTGGGCTTCCTGTATCCCAGAGGCTCCCAAGTTATTTGGAGCACCCATTTTATTACATTGCAGAAGCTCATAATATTTGCAGTTGTGAAATTTAATTTGGAAGTGTGAGCTGTCTTGCAAACACTGACATCTTTTAGCTTCCTTAGCAGTTATTTTTGGGTTTGTTTGTTTCTTTTAAATTGCTGTAACAAACAGTACATGGTACAGTACTGCCAAGAGCAGAATTTTAAATCTTATTGCTCAAGCAGCATCAGTTTAAAGTACTAGCATCAGTTTAAGTCACCAGTGAAAAACCTGCTTAACTTTTTCTCGTGCAAACCCCAAATAGACAATAGTTACCATACATTTCTTACCATACACTAAAACAGTGTCACCCCCCCCCCCAACCTTTTGGGCACCAGGGAAGTTTGGTGGAAAGGGGTTTTTCTGCGGACCAGAGGGGCGTGGTTTCGCATGCTGCCTGCATCCCGCAGATGGAGCTTCCCTCGTTTGCATGGCCCAGTTTCTGGCATGCCATGGATCAGTGCAAGTCATGGACCAGGGCCTTGGGAGATTCTCAGTCATCCAAGTCATGGTTGCCCCAACAGTTCTTTTTTTTTTTTTTTTCAAGAGACAAGTGGACTTTCTGGTTTTTCTTTGAAGACGCTTCACACTTCTCATTCAAGAAGGTTCTTCAGAGAGTACATATATCATGTACCCCAAGCCTATGTTGCAAAGTCCAGTGTCTGCAAAACCTACAAGCCCATTGCAGATTCAGAAGGAACATTAAACACCAAGTTCATATTCATGTGGCACAGACAATTGGGTCAAACCATCATGAGTCAGTGAATCATGCACTTTTTATTTATTTCCTAGCCATGTGCTTTTCGCTTTGGCATATACGCATTCTGGACCGATAGCAGCACTTGACCTGACTTAGTGTTCACCAGATGTGTTGAAACAGCTGTTCTGCACTGCCTGTGGATGTAATCATGTTATTTGTGACTAACGCTAATATAATTTTTAAAACCTTATTTTATTTAGAAAACCTTGGGTGAGCCTTGAAACATTGGATTTCGTCTGTTCTTTTCACT
Source organism: Hydrophis major (assembly GCA_033807585.1). Lineage (NCBI taxonomy): Eukaryota > Metazoa > Chordata > Lepidosauria > Squamata > Elapidae > Hydrophis > Hydrophis major. The sequence goes on from CM066329.1 coordinate 278,317,392, forward strand.
AAAATATATTTAATACTCCATTTTCTGCTGCTTTTTAATAAGGCTGGATTGACTGGGGTGGCCAAACATGCAGACTGTGTCATTTTGATGCAGAAATATTAAATGTTTCTCTGCGTAGCCTTAAATTTCTCAGAAGCGCCTTAGTCTTCAGAAAAGACTTCTCCACCTGTTGGTTTCAAATGTGGGGAACACAGCATGACAATTAACTCTATTACAACTCTGAAAAAAGAATGATAGCCAAACTACTCACGTAAACGCTTCAAATATTTTCAAAGTTCCTTCCTTAGGCAGGAATCTTTATCCTCACTGCAACAATTTTGTCCATATATATGGTTACAAACAAGGTTTCTGCTAAAGAATGCTCAAAATATACACAGTCCTCACTTTGCGACAGTTAGGACCAGCACTTGTGGCACTAAGTGGCCCAGTTACCAAGTGAAACGTCAGATATCCATGATGGGCTTACAATCTCACTTCTGCCACTGTTGCGAAGCAAATCACTATAAATTCTTAAGCGAGACTTCACATGACTGTGATTTTATTGCCTGCTACTTCTCCCATTGATTCTACAAGTCGGAAGCCAGAATGTGAAATGTGTAAATAAACAATTATGTCACCACGGGACACCGCAGGATAAGTGGATAAGTGCCTGTCAGTTGCAAAGTACTCAAATGTCAAACACTTGAGTATAGATGGACTCTGACAGTCCTAAGTGTAAGAGCTGGTCGTAAAATTAATTTTTCAGTGCCTTCATAGCAATAGCACTTAGACTTGTATACCGCTTCACAGTGTTTTTACAGCCCTCTTGAAGTGGTTTAAAATCTGGCTCCTCATTTTACCCACCTCGGAAGGAGGGAAGGCTGAGTCAACCTTGAGCCTGGTGACATTTGAACTGCCAAATTGCAGGCAGCCAGCAGTCAGCAGAAGTAGCCTGCAGTACTGCACTCTAATCACTGCACCACCGTGGCTTCATAACTCTACATAGTCATTAAACAGTATTTATATTTGGGAGTCTTCCCTACAGGCCTGCTTCATTCATAGACTGTCCTGGGGTGTCCACAATATTGAATTCCATTTTCCACCATGTCCTCACAGCCCGCAGCCGGATTCATCATGTGCTGGCCATGCCACCCCCGATTCAGCGAAGGGGGGGGGGAAAGTCACAATATGTCACATGATGACATGACAACATGAGTTTGACATCCCTGCCTTAAAGCAAGAGGCAGAGGGAGTCTGTCCAACAGGAAATGTTTATTTTAAAAAGAAATAAACATTTAAATAAAGAAATCATTTAAAAATAAACAAAATTTTCAAGGGGATGGGGTAGATAATATCAAATCTCACAGGCTGACGACGTTACCTGGTTGGTAATGAAACATCAGCAAGAAAACAGCCAAGCTCAGAGAGCACCAAGGACCCCATCAGACTCCTTCGTCCAAGCCTTTCTAATAGCCATCTTGGATCCTTCCAGCCTGTTCAGCTGAGTTTGGTGCCCTTCTACCAAGGACCCATTTCTCCAGGCCAGCGCAAAGGGAGAAAATTAGAAAGGCAGATTCATCGCAATTCCCTCCCACACTTAGAAATGTAGAACTCAAGAAACCGCATGCCAACGCTGAAACAAAAGCTAGTTGTGTAGCTGAGGAACAAAATATCAGAGCTGGGAAGGGGGCTTTGAGGTCTTCTAGTCCAATCCCCTGCTCTGGCAGGAAACCAAGTTTCCTTTCCAGGTGTCAGGCAGGAAACCAAGTAAACTTGAACATGGGAATTTTTTTTAAATAAGAAACTCCCTTATTAAAACAAGAATGAAGGTCAAATCATTAGCTATAAAATAGGTCTTGTTTTTAATATGAAAAGGAGCACTGGAAGGCCACCACAGAAAAGGTTCTAAGTAAAATTCGGTGTCAAGCTAAACTAGCTGTTTACTATCCACTTGTGTCTGAGTGCATGTTCAAAATAAATTGCAGAGACGTTGCTTGGAGAGAAGCCATCTGGGCCACCTGGTTGGATGTTGATAGGCAGGCCAGCTTGCCTCCCTTGATCTTTGTTGGTTGCCTCCCTGGCTTTCGTAGAAGACAGAGACAACCAAAAGCCATCTTCTTTTAGAAGAAAGAGATCGTTGCTTTGTCCCTTGTGCTGTTAGTTTCTGCTGTTTCAGGAACTAGCCAGCAAATCAGAACTGATCTAGTGAGCAAGCCCATCTCCCCTAATGACTGTTGGCAGAATGAAAGGCTGTCTAGTTTGCATCAATTGTGCGATTGCATAAATGGGATTACACGGGAGAGGATTTGTTGGGAAACAAAAGCTACATTGCATTTATTCAGGCCTTTCAGCATGGGGTGATTTAGATATGCTTTAGGGGGCGTGTCAGCCCATTCCAGAACTAGGAATTTGTTAGACAGCTACATTATCTGTGAGTGACAGGTGCCAACTATGGAACGAACCTCTTTACCTTGCTAATATTAGTTTCCACTTTTGGCTAAATAGCACTAGGACCTCTGTGCAATATCTTATAATGCAGAATGCTTGTCTCCTCCGGTGTTCTTTTACTCACATGTAAATGTTAGGCTAATATAATGTTATGGTAATATAGATCAGAGCAATTTCCTTAATGAGCACGATGTATGAAGTGGTGGGATTCAACCAGTTTGGTGAGCATGCGCGCGTTGCATTTGAAAATAGCAAGAAAACTTACCTTTTACTGCAGCCCCAGATGAGTAAAAACAGCTGAGGTGTGGCAATCCACACTGCCACGCCAATCAGCCGGGCTACAAAGGAAATATAGGACAGGATAGCACAGGAGTGGGTAGGGCTAAACTATCGTTGGAACTACTGGTTTGCCCAAACTGGTCGGTACCGGCTGAATCCCACCCCTGAATATATGTCCTCCTAAATCAGAGATGCTATTTCCCAAGTACACAGATATGGGATTGCAGTTTTTTTTTTTAAGGATTAAATGCTCACATATTATATTCATTGTCATAACTTCACTGAAAGAAAAAATGGACCAGTCAGATCTACCTTCCTTCAGAAAGGATTGGCTTACCCTTTTCAGCTCTTCCTGCAAAGTGCATTTCATTTACTAAAAGCCTGGAATTGCTTTTAGATATCTTTGGCTGTTGTCCAACCATCAAAACTGATGCAAGTTACATTACTTTCAGCCATTTATGGAAGGGCAATGACATCATTTTGCAAATAATGTTAAATCAGGGCAGAAAAATCAGCTTCTTCTATACAAAAATCAGTTCACTCATTTTGCCATTTACCATTACAGTAAATAGGATGTGGATACCTTCCATTCAGCCATTAGCTTCAGTGTTAGGATTTGGAGAAGCTCTGAAACTCTGTAAAGCAGGGATATCAAATTCGCATCGTGACGGCAGAGTCATGTGACATATCACAACTTTTCCCTCCTTTGCTAAATCAGGCCTGGGTGTGGCCAGCGCGTGACACATCTGGCCTATGGACCGCAAGTTTGACAGCCCTGCCATAAAGTATCAGAACAAAGCTATATTTAAGCAAGAATACACACATGCAAAGAGTCACAAGTTCTGAGTAGTGTAAATTGTTTCCTAATTTGTCCTCATTGTCCTCTTCAGATCGACACCTCCCTGTAGTTGAATTTTCAGGAGGAGGAGGAGGGGTGAAAAAGAATGGGCAAGGGAGGCAGAAGGAAGCAGAAACTCTTCCCAAGAAATTTGCTTGGGGGTCTAGCCCCCCCCCCTTTTTTTAGCATGTGAAATGCTAAATGTATAGGTACAAATGTGAAATGTACCTTATAAGTATATAGGACTGTCTATTGTGCTGCTTCAGCTACTACTTAAGTTGCATTCCTGATCACTGAAAAGCTTAAATTTAGCTCAACACTGCCCTCTTGTGGAACTAAGGGCTTCCTTCCCACACAAAGGTCAGAAGGGAACTGTAAACAGCAAATGTAGCAATTTTTTTGGTCTCTGAATGCTAACATGTATGCGGCACTCTTTCACGGGCCACCAAAAAAAAACCACCCTTCCCACCAAAAGCTTATTTTGTAAAGAGGACAAATGAGGTAATATGATCCAGAACCATCATTGTGGGTAAAGGCAGGAAAGTACAGTTAGTCCTTGACCTACAACAGTTCATTTAGTGACCTTTTGGGGTTACGACGGCACTGAAAAAAGTGACTTATGACCATTGCAGCATCCCTAGGATCATGGGATTTACATTCGGATGCTTGACAACTGACTCATATTTATGACGGTGGCAGGGGCCATGTTTGGCGACCTTCTAACCAGCGAAGTCCATGGGGAAGCCAGATTCACTTAACAACTGTGTTATTAACTTAACAACTGCAGTGATTCACTTAAAAAACATGGCAAGAAAAGCCGTAAAATGGGGGCAAAACTTACTTAAATTTCTCACTTAGCAACATAAATTTTGGGCTCATTTGTGGTCATAAGTCATGAGGACTACATGTATCACAAAGAGCAGGGGTGTCAAACTCGATTTCATTGTACAAACGAAGCCATAGGTGCCCTAAGCACGTGCTTAGTGTTCTTAATTAATACACCACTGACTGGTGGGGGCACAAAACAGACAAAGTAATAGAAAAGGAAGTCAAAGTGCCCTGGGACTTTAGAATTTAAATAAACAAGCATCTACCACATAAACACCCAAATTTAACAATTGTCAATAAGAAAGACAAAAAAAAAATCTAGAGTGGCTGTTGAAATACTTGAAGATAACAGAAGAGAATAGAAAGAACTGGAGAATATCATGAAGTATAAAAACCTGCCAATAGAATGACTGTGGGAAAATAAAGCAAAGGTAGTACCAGTGCTAATATGTCCCAAAACACCTGAAGCACCACTTGAGCAGTATTGATGAAATCATCCTTGGTCAATTGCAAAAGTAAGCTTCACTTGTGCCAGTTTATCCCCACTCCCTGTGAGGTAACTTTTAACCTTATAGCAAATAAATAAATAAATATCTTACTTATCCCAACTTTTTGGGAAGGATTCCGTAAGTGGACAAAAATGCCAAACCCAGTCTAAACGTTTGGCTGTGTGACCAATCATAACAATTTCTTAAATTTATATGCTACTCTATTCCTATGACTCTGGACGGTTTACAAATACAAAATCATTTAAAAACAAGAGAAAAAATAGCATGGATAAGGAACATGAGATTTGGTAAACTTTGGGGATGTAAGATATGGGGGGGGGGAAAAAACTTTAAACAGGGCTGTATTCCATATGCTGAAAATTCTGTGCCCAGTCAATAAGTTTGAGGATGATAATGATATTATCCAATCAGCCCTCTCTGACTCTAGGCAATTCTATGGCCCATGTCTTTCCATATCTTCTGATCCTGCACTACTTGAGTTGTTCTAACATTAAAAATGCAAATACTACCAACAGATACCCTCCTGAACAGACCCTCAATATTGATAGGAAGAACATACATTTAAGTAATATAAAAATGGGGATGAAATCCAACTGCGGACTCATCATTAAGTGTGATTGTAATAGAAATCTGCCTGCCTTTCCCTCTGCCAATTTCAAGCATTCTTAACCACCGGGCTGTGTTGAGCAAGAGGAACAAATGTCTACTACCAGAACTGAAGAAACTTCTTGGATAAGAAGCGAAACGTCTTCAAAGAAAAACAAAAGGTCCAGTTGCCTTTTGTAAAAGCACCTTTGGGATAACCATGACCTGGATGATGGAGATTTTCTATAGACAAACAAAATTCTACTACCTGAGCAAAAATCTATTTGCACAAAATTGGATTTTATCCTGATTGCTTTTAATTAGGAAGTTTTTCAAACCAAACCACACACTTAATTCATATTAAATTTGATTTAATTCAGTAGGATGCACTTTTGAGTATGAAATTAAAAAGACAAAGCCTCTTGGGGTTTATTTTGTATCCAAACAAAACTGAAGAGATTTCTAGCCTAAAAATTGCTTTCCCTTTAAAGAGCCTTTAAATGGCACAATTTTCTTCCATTTGTTCTACACATGCTAACCCTGCCTTCCCTTGTGTTTTAAGGAATCCTTCAAAGTTACATATACCGTAAAAAAGAATCACAAGTTATTACTCACCCTAAATATAATTTATTTATAATTTATTGCAATCACTGTTCCAAAACATATCCAATTTTAATCCAGTTTTAATGAAATATGTTTTATCATCCATTTAGTAGCCCTGCCTGTTTCTCTAAATATGGGTGTGAATGCTGCCAAAATACCATATGTCTATGAGAGCATCAACTACCATTTGCCTTATATCAGGCTACAGCCATGAAAGATGAAAACAGGAATTGCATGTATATCCAGTTCTCTACATCTGTGGTTTCCAAAGTGGTATGCCTATACTCCAGAGGTATGCAAAATTATGCATTGAGGTTCAGGAAGAAAATATTAAAATATCTATTGTGTTTATTTTTATCCAAAAATAGGAAATTAATCTATTCTAAAAGTATACAAACTATCTCAAGGGTCTATGTTTTATAATGTACATATTGATATAAAGTACACAGATATCATTTATAAATCAATAAACAAACATATATTGGGAGGGCATGATCAAAAATGTTTTATTGATAAGGGTACAGAATAAAACAAGTTTGTGGAGACCACTTTTCTAGATTATCGCTTATATTTCAAACTCACTTTTAAGAAAGTTGTTCCAAAGGAAGTACTTTTTTACAGTACAACAATGAAGTCACTTGTTCATCAACAGAAAACCAAGTGAATTTTGCATAAAAACTTACTGAATTTCAAAATACCATCAAGATACCAAACTTGAGACCTTAATCAAGTGGTTACAACCCAGAGAAAATTTGTCACTCTTATGTACAAAATAAAGAAGCACAGCACAGATGCTTTCAGACTCATTGTTATTATATACCTGAGAATGATTGGATCTCCTAACCTTTTAAAAAAAAAAAAAAGGAAAAAAAAGCAACCAAATGAAAATGTGTTCCCAGCATAATATATGTCAGCACAGAATGTGCTATATATAAAAGTATTTAAGAGAAAGAAATAACTACACAGTTGCAAGTCAAGCAAATTCACATGTTGGTATAATGGAACAGCTGGATACTAGAATTACTCTAATTAAACAGTGTCCACGATTACTTGTTTACTAAAAAAATCATCTCCATACTCTTCCCCCCCCCACAAAATGAGACACAAAATGAGAAATTTTACATTTCATAAATATTCGCTTTCGTTTTTTCAGATTATCTGTACAGTTCTTGTACAGTTCTTCAAACAGGCCAACATTCATGTTAAATGTATGTAGATGATTACCAGAAGTTGTAATTTTTTTTGATGTTGCTGATACAAGACAGAAACACCGTCAAAGAAAATACTTAAATAATTATAGGAGACTGTCTAATCCTAAAAGCATTATTTCCAAAACTCAAAAGCTTGTGTCCCAAATTGCTAAAGTAATTTGATAAGAAGTATTACTGATTCTATTTTTATTTTCTGGTAACACTATAAACAAATATTTCAAGATTCAAAGCTTGATAGGAATAGCAATTGAGAATTGCAAACTAAGGGAAAAATAGGTAACTTTTTAAATAAAAGAAAATGAAAATAAAGATATCTGTGGCCTTTCATCACGCATTTTACAATATCCAGAACGCTACAAATTTTGCTGCCGGTTCACTGATGTACAACTCCCAATTTTTAGCAGAATGATTTCCCTAATTGTTGGTTTGTTTTGTTTTTAAAAGGGGGGCGGGAATCATCCTTTAACCTGCTCTTCCACCAATCTCCATCTCATTCTTAGCTCTGTCAACTGCATTTTTCAGAGTCCTCCCAATAAACCTGAAACACCTAGAAGCAAAATGGGTGTGAACTCCTGGCAATCATTTAGGAATACCAATAACTTGCTAACAAACCTCTTGCCTATCCCCCCTATAACAACCTAAAGGCCTCAAATAGCTGCCTCAAATCACTCAGAAGTCAGAGCTTGTTCCAACTCAAAGCAACCCAAAATTGTATGGGATTAAGGTCTGTGCTGGTAATCAGCTGGCAAGAGATGGAGGAACTGGCAAAATACAACTGTATCATTGCTGTACTGCTGACTTCATCTGCATTCATTTTGCCAATGGTTGGCCAATGAAATGTGCCTCAAGCCCTTGGGGATAATCACTAAGGTAGACTGTCCCAACTTTGAAAAATACAGATGCATCTTCCATTCTTCAACTGCAGGAACCAAACTCTGTAGCTCAAAGGGGGAGCACTGAATTGCCTTGTCCTAAAATGGGGGACCAGGCCATGCTGACAGAGCCTTGAGGCACTCACTCACAAACAGGCATGGGACTAGGCCAGTCCAGAGCTTCCCCACAGTGATAAAGCTGTCTCAATCAACTCACTTTGGAAAAGTTCCACACAGCCAGTGGCTCCCAACTGGGAAAGATGGCCCCATTTATTTAATGCTCCATGCAACATTTCTGGCACTGCACCAAGGAACTGAGCAGTCACTGCCAAAGGAACAAAACGTCCAGTTTAATTCCACAATCAAACACAGATATTTTTACCCAGCTTGGTCCATCAGCAACTGTGAAACTTTGATTGCAAGAAATGTTTTTCTTTTCTTGTTTACAACTATATCTTGGCTTTGTATCCAGGGATAGAAATGCATGTTTTTGTGCATACTAGAAAAAAACAACAACTTATTAGTACCCTGTATTTTCTTTTTCCGCCCAAACTACTAAGCCGTGGCTGATTATTTATCCAACATCTCATCTTATACCAGCCCACATCTTAAATTTAAAGCATTTAAATACAAAAGAGAGGAATTCTTTCAAAAGCAACGTTAAAAGCTCCAAATTCATAGGACTGGCTGCGGGATCATCTACAGGGTCAGTCAAAAAATAAATAAATAAATAAATGAGATAATTGAAGCCCCCTTTTTTTTCTCTTGCATCACAAAAAAAGGGGGGGGACAGGGTTAAACTTTTAACCACATGGCCATGAGCACCATTTTGATTTCACAGACTCACTAACAGATATTTTAACAAATGTTCAAATATTTCAGAATCTGGGAAACCACCCCAACTCATGCACAATTTAAGAAGCTTTCAAACACCTGCAGAAGCCAAAGCCCTATTTTTTCACTGCCCTTGACATTGAGTGATATCTGCTTAAAAATGAAAGTGAACAATGAGGCTTGATTGCTCTCTACATAAACTATCTCCTAAAAGTGTTTCATGGAAACAACAGGCAAAAAAGAAAAACCAAACCCAGACAGATAATTAAACTCAAACCTTTCCAAGTTCATTTGTTTGCTTGCAAAGAACATGGAATTAAAATAGAGATGAAGAGATAAACTGTTTGGTTGTTGTTGTTTTCTGGCAGAAATTGGGTAGATTGCTGAATTGCTCTCCTTCCGAAAACTCGGCTGAAATATTACTTAACTGCCTGGAGACCAAGTAAAGCCTCGCAACCAGTCATTTCAAAGACATTTTTTTTCCTTCACTGACTTTTCTCTCACATCTTGCAGTAAACCAGTCTCCCAAGAGTGAACTATTATACATGGATTGAATAAACAACAACACCCACTGTCGTTTGTTTATCATATTTTAATGGATTAAGAAGAGAGCCAGCTTCTTAAGGATTGTGCTCCTTTTAAACTGACCGCGGAGTTTAAAGGGATTTCATTTGCTCAATTAATGTGTAAATATACATCGGCAGCAGAGGAGGGAACAGCTGCAAAGCAATTCTATTAAATCCTCAATACACAAATCCGGTGATTATTTCCCAACCAGAACACAGCCAACAACACACCTGCAGAGACGGACACCCTTGCTTATTGTGGCAGGGTAAGATGCCACCCAGTTCCTTGCCCACCGAGAGTGTGACAGGCAGTCAAAGCAGAAGGGAAACAACTTTACTTTTTTGGAGGGGACGGGCAGTTGCACTTGTGGAAATACAGGCTTTCTGCTTTCCGTGCTTCCTCGTTGGACGGATTCAGGCATTTCTTAGGCCCCTCAGAACAAACTTTTTTTGAGATTCTGCTCTGACCCCCCTCATCAGGTGTCCTTTGCTTCCACAAGGACCTCCCTCTTGGGCAATCTTCCCGCAAGAGATTCGAGCCTTTTGAAGAAACAGCAGTTAAAGAGGACAGGACGCTTCCGTTGCCTTTCAAGTGATCTTGAGGGGAGACTTCTTGTGAGCACAGAGGAGAGTGACGTAGGGCACCCCGATGAATGCCCACTTCTCACTGGGCCAGAACTTGATGACGGGGCCTTGTTCGGGGATCTCAGAGACAGCATCAAAATAGGCAAAGCAGACGCAGCCCAGGTAAGCTGCAATACAGATGAGGATGTGCCTGAAAGAGAGAGAAGCAGAAGGGTTTGCTTCGATTTTAGGTCTTAAAACATAGAATTATTCCAGTTGGAAGGGACCTTGGAGGTATTCTAGTCCAACCCTGACAGAGCTAGAGCCAGAAACCCTATTATCATTTTAGACAAATGGTTGTCCAGTCTTGGGTTGGTTTTTTTTTCCCCCCGAAGCCTTCAGTGATGGAGCTAACCACAACTTTTGAAGGCAAAAGCTGTTCCACTGGTTGATTGCTCTCATCTTTAGGAAATTTCTTAGTTCTAGGTTGCCTCTTTCCTTGGTTAGTTTCCATCCATTCGTTGTTTCTTGTCTTTTGGTGCTTTGGAAATGTTTGACCTCCCTCATGTTTGTGGGAACCCCCTACAAATTTTGGAAGAATGCTATCAAGTCCCCCCAGTCCTTCTTTTCATTAGACTAGAGACATGCCTAATTCCAGCCCCCTAATCATTTTTGCTGGTCCTTTCTGCATTGTTTCACAAGGAGAGGCAACGCTTGAGGTCAATGGAAGTAGTAAACTTACACACTTTTGCAGGGAAGAGAAACTACGAAGCTTCCTCAAGAAATGGGAGAGCTTTTGCAAAAGTTTTTATTTTTATACTACTCACACAGCAACCCAGAAAACGTTCAGTAGCTGCTCTGCCATCTGTTGCACTCTGGAAACAGGGTGTAAAACAGACTGTGTGCATTGTGAAGGCAAGCTTGGATCCCAGGGCTCAACTCGAGGATGTTAACACATTTATATGTGCATCAGCAAGTTTTTTCACCTCTGGAAAGAAGGCAAATTAACTTCCTTTCTCAGAGATGCTTATTTGACAATTTGCAATTATGAATCAGCTGATTTTCTGAGTACCAAGTCTCTGATTTATGGGAAATAGGGTTCAAATCAGGATTTAAAGCAGAAATGGAGGTAATCCTTGGTTTGTGGGCCACTTGGAACCACTGGACTATTTTTAATAATGATTATAGCTGGGGAATCATGTTTTAAAACAGAGGTGTCCAATCTTGACAACTCTTGAGACTTGTGGACTTTAACTCCCAGAGTTCCTCAGTCAGCATAGCTAGTTGGGGAATTCTGGGAGTTGAAGTCAACAGATGTTAAAAGTTGTCAAGGTTGGACATTCCTGGTTTAAACTTTAGAACAGACTTCCAGCATTGTCCTCTCAATATTCTACCCCTAGCTACAGCATCCCTGCAAAATCTCAGAAAAATCTTTGCCCCTCATGTAATCCCTCTGCTCTCTTGTGTCATTGTTCAGCCTGTTGTAATTTGTAGCACTTCCACCCAAAAATATCAGCCTCTAGTTATGGAAGGAGGCCCAGCAATTTCCTTTTCGGAAATTTTAAAACACCATGATATGCTACTGTCAGAACACAAATGGGGGAGCAGAAATATATTTTTCTGGAAACTTCCGGTTTGCGTGGCTTCGGGGCAGCAGGAATTCGCGACAGCTCACGATTCCTGCTGTGCTAGCCGTCGAGGTACCCCCGATCCAGACGGGTCAGGGGGATATGGCTGCCCTGTAAGGACAGCTGAAGAGAGAGGGGAGTCAAATAGGGAGGTGGGGGTGTCGCAGACCCCCCCCTTCTCCGGGAAAACCCCTTTTTCCCAAGGCGGTGGAGCGGCGGTCAGCAATGGCCGCCATGAAAAAGCCAGCAACCGGGTAAGAACTGTGCTGGAGGAAGTGTGAAGAGTGAAAGTTCTGTCTGAGCCGGGTCAAGTAACACCTTTTAAACTGCCTGGAATTGAGCTGCTTGAATTGCTGGAGGATACATTGTATCCCTAAGAAGAGCGAAAAGCGGCGGAGAAGCTGTTAAAGGGAACTCTTTTTTTTTTTTACTCTCCCACCCCACGGAAAAAGCAGAAATATTTGGATATATTAGACATTGAAAGTGGATTGCTTTGAAAGCTGAAGCTAAGAGACAAAGGGATTTTTGGACATTGAAAAATTTGAGAAATTGGAAAATCTCTGCTGGAAGTATGGATTTTTGATTATTTAAAATTGTCATTGCAAGTGGGAAGGGAGAAAAAAAATTGGAGCAGAAGCTGAAAAAGGAGGAGATTGTCTAGAACGTCTTTGTGGATCCCAAAAGAAGATATATGGTAATTGGACCTCTTTGATTAAAAATTAATCCAGAAAGAGAAAGAGAAGAAGGAAGAAAAGTATTAACTTTTGGAATTTTTTTTTTTTTAATTGCTTTTGATTATCTTTGATTAAAAATACTTGTGGTTGTTTTGGAAAAAGTTTCCCTTTTTATAATGGCATTGTTTGTGGATGAACTAGAGATTGAATATCAAAAATATAAAAAAGAAGATACTTTGGGCGCTTTGTTTCAATTCTTAGAAATGGCGTTATGTTCTGTTGAAAAGTTGATTACGCAGCAGAAGGACTGGGACAAGGAAGAAGAGGAAGAAGAAGCCATCTTTGATGAACAATGGGTCCCTTCCGGAGGAGGAGAAAAAGGATAAGAAAAAGGGGATTTTAAGAATTATAAAAACAACCAAAAGAGAGAAAAATGAGCAAAAAGGTGGAGGCAAGGTTAGAAAGCAAAGGAAAAGGAGTAAGAAAAGCGATGGGAAAAAGCAAAGGGGTAGAAAGGGCAAGGAGAAGAATAAGCAAGAGAGAAAGGGGGGGAGGAGAAGCCTTAATGGGGGGAAGCAAGACCTAAAGAAAAAAAGTTTATTTAGAGACAATGGGTGAATTTAATTTAGATTAAAAGAGGGATTCTGGAGGGTATATAAGATTGTGTTTTTATATGTGTATTTAGAATATAAAATTTATTATGTAATTTTAGAATCTTTTAAACAGAATCCCAAGAAAGATTGTAATATGTAGTATTTCTAAGTTAGGGTAATGAGTTATAGATGTTACTCCAATTGGTGTACAGGAGAAGTATAGTAAAAGAAAAAAAAAGATGAATGGATAATTGGAAATAAAACAGACAAAGAATGTTGTTGAAAATGGTAATAAGATATGGAAGGATATATATGCTTTTTTTTTTTTTGGATTTTGTATATTGATAAAAGGCAATAAAATTTTAATTAATAAATAATTTGGATGGAAAAGAGAAGTAGGGACAAGATATGAAGTTAATATTATATGAAATATTGATATTATAATCTGGAAATGTTATGCCTTATTGGTCTTTTATTATTATTTTTTCTTAGAAAAGAATCTATAAGCTGTTATGCCTTGATTCTTTGTGCATTGTTCTTATAAAACTGATAAAAATGGTTTTTATATATATATATAAAAAAGAAAATGATAATAAGATATGAAAGGAGATATGGGTTGAATATGATGTTTGAATTTGTGTCTGTGTAAAGAGTTTTAACCCGGGAACAGACAACCTTCAGAAAAGATCTTTTAGTTTTGTTTATGTTTTGTGTTTGTATGTTTGTGTATTGTGTTTATGGTAAAACTAACAAAATTTGTTTTTTATAAAAAAAAAAAGGAAAAAAGAATCAATAAAACCTTGGAGGAATGTTAGACGAGAATAATTTAAACAAGCCAGAAAGAAAAGAATATGATGACTATAAAATGGATAAATATGGAAGAGAAATGAAATTGAATAGGAGTAAAGAGAAATAATGAGAAATTTGCTGGAAGATATTTGTGTGTCCATATGGAGATGGGATAAATTGGAATTATGCTGTATAAAAATAATGTTTTGTTTGACTTGTAAGGATTTACAATGTTAAGAGGTTTTATGTGTTTATGTATTTAATAGTTAATGATGTGTTGTTTTATCTTTAAAATTAATAAAAATTTGTTTCAAAAAAAAAAAGAAATATATTTTTCTGCCAGAATTTATTTTGTTAATGCTGTCTAACTTGATTGATTCATGGAACAAACTAATCACCAAAAACACCTTACGCAAGATCTGTTTTTAATAAAGAATAAATCTAGGACTTACCATACGCAGTGTAAATAAGGAAATTTTAAAGATGACCAAATCTCACAAAATACTTTATCACTAATCCAACAAAATAGTGCCAACATCCACCATAGGCCAGAAAACAATCCCAGCTTATATACTCGGACATTGTCACACCTAGAAGAAAAAGTGATAACTGATACACTATTGGCAATAGTGTAAATGCATAAAACAGAAGTTTTAAATCAAGCCAAGTCAACCTAGATCAAAATACAGTTTTTGGTTAAATCTGTTGAATTACTGAATGACATAAATGAAATATCAACAGTAGGAATGTCTACAGGTTAGGAACCAAAAAAATCAAAATGAACTGATCAAAGCTCTATCCAAAAAGCAAACAGCTATGTAGCCACTACCTTTTCGGACCATAGCTAATCAGAAGCATGCAAGCAACCAAATTTCAATTGTAAGAGATGTCATAGCATTTGATCTTACTGGACTTGAATTCTTCTAGCTAAAAAGGTAAATTTGAAGTGTTTTGCTTCCTTTTGAACCTATCACTTAGGGCTGTTGAACTCACGGCCTGTGGGCATCACGCTCTGGCCACGCCCAGCCCCGGTTTAGCGGAGGGGAGAAAAAGTCATAATACGTCATATGACACTGCCGTGACGACTAGAGTTTGACACCCCTGACCTAAGGCTATTTATTACTGCAATAACACGTGGGAGGAAGATGATTTTTGCTTTACTGAGAAGGAAATCTAACATCTATCCGATATCTTCCATCAATTCAATTTTGTACATAGATGGTTTATATTAATTGCATATGTGCGTTCTTTACATCGGGGTCCCCAACCCTCCGGTCCACGGACTGGCACTGGGCCATGGCATGCTAGCAACTGGGCTGTGCAAACAAGAGAAGCCCCATCTATGGCATGGAGGCAGCATGCAAAACCACGCCTCCTCTGGTCCTCAGAAAAAAAACTCTCTTCACGGCACTGATCCCTGGTTGGGGGGGGGCGGGCGCTGCTTTACAAGGCATCACTTCACTGGTCCATAACTTACAATTTTGATCAATTTTTTCTGAACATTTACCAGAGATGGTTTGAATTTTGATTTGATGTCCCGTGCTGTGGCATCTAGTCCATGTTCTGTATTAGGGCAATTTTATGTTTTCTATTTAACATCAGAGTTTCTAAAGCCTCAAAACGGAGCTCAGACCGCCATGTTGCACAAGAGCAGGGGTGTCCAACCTTGGCAACTTTAAGACTTGTGGACTTCAACTCCCAGAATTCCTCAGCCAGCAAAGCTGGCTGAGGAATTCTGGGAGTTGAAGTCCACAAGTCTTAAAGTTGCCAAGGTTGGACACCCCTGCACCAGAGGTACTAACTTCATCTTAAGTTAGGTATTAAGCAAGTTGTGCAGGGGTGAGGGAGGGAAGAGAGTAAGAGTATTTCTCCTAGGACCATACCATCCCTGAAAAGGCCAAATGACAACTTTCAACCAGAAACGGGATGAGGCTGTGCTGCAATGCACCAGCATTGGAGAGCCTGTGTGGTCTAGGGGTTAAGGTACCAGGCTAGAAAGTGGGAGGCTGTCAGTTCTAGTCCTGCCTTAGCCATGGGTGACCTTGGGCCAGCTCCTCCTGCTCAGCCCAACTCCACTCACAACGTTGTGGTTGGGTGGAACCGAGGAGGAGGAAGGCGTGTGGGATATTTTTGCCACCTTGAGTTATTTGTAAAAATAATCAAGGCTGGGAGGGGGGGAGGGGGAATCTAAATAAATGAATTAAACACGATTTATCTGCCTCGCTTCAGCCAGTCTGGTACATACCTTTTAAGTTCTGCAATAAGCAGGGCACTGCAGGGAAGACCTAATGTCATCAAGGAGATGTTATTGATGGCGGGCTTAACAAAAGCGAGGCATGTAGTGACTCCAGAAAGAATGCCCACTGCAGCTTTGAACCGGCCTCTGCAAAACATATGTATTTTTAAACAGGGTCACTCTGGGATGAAATAAAGATGTCAAAAACTATTTGCTCAGTATAATTGATGCTTCAGTCATTCAAAAGAAGAAAAACAGACACAGGTTTTGCAAACCCAAATGCCTTTGTTTTAAGGCACTAAGTAGAATCTGGAGGACCACATATTTACTTACTTATGACATGGGTTTTGTTTGCAAAAATGTAGAAGTACTGTAGTCCGTGACTTATGGCTGGGAAATTTGGTCGTGAGTTGTTGCATTCACCACATGATCAGACTTGATTTTATATCCGTTTTTACAGCGGCTGGTAAGTGAATCAGGCAGATTGAATCCAGCTTATCCAATGTCAGAAAATGGCAAAAAAAAAAAAAAGAAGAAGAAGAAGAGTGACAAAACATAACACGGTCACCCACACCCTTTTGCACTACTCAGGTGACCCTGAGGATACAGATAAACCTCCAGGTGACCTAAAGAATGCGAATGACCAGCTGACTGCAAGGAATCTTTCCATTCCCTGCTATCCTGTCAGAGCTGAAGAAATTGCTTGGATGAGAAGTGAAACATATTCAAAAGAAAAAAAAAGAAAGTCCAACAGTTGTCTCCTGAAAAAGCACCTTTGCGTCAACCCTGACCTGGATAGCTGGGACTCTCCATAGACTTTTAACCAGTCATAAAAGCGTTAGTTTTCACATGCTCAAAAACGCATCTGAGCAGGAAGCAGAAAGTGCAGCACTTGTAATTTTGAGAACAAAGATCGTAGGCGCAATATAACTTTGAAAGGTCATTAAGCAATTGATCACAAGTCAAAGATTGCCTGTAATAAAATGAAGGAACATGATTCCAGGCTGATGAATCGCTTTACTCATTCTGCCTGCTCCTACATTATTATACATGCATCCTACATCATTATACCTATCTGCAGTCTAAGTTGTACAAGGCTTTGTACACTCTAGTAAGCACCCTGAACTGTGCTTAAGAAAGCAAAAGGCAAAGTGAGTTGTTTGGTCATTTCCAAGGTAGTTCTAGTCCTCATCACACTCATCACTGCACAACTTTCTGTGCCAAGTACAATTTTGGCACTGACTTTATGGGTGGTCACATGAAGACAATTCTGAGGATATGAGTGCATGAACCACTGATGCTAGGTAGCAAGTTGTGGATTGCCTGTATGTGTTGAAGCTACAAGATGAAGCCAAACAATGAACTTGATTTAGGAAATCAGAACATATCAACAGCTCTCCCTTTAAATGATATTCCATGATGCCGTTCATACACCAAAGTGCTAAATTTTGTTGTAAGTGGCAAAAGGTAAACTTATAATTGGTCCTCTGAGAATTACAGAACTGGTAGAAGAGTTTATGGATTAGCACCCGATTCTTACTACACGGGAGGCTGTAAACAGAACCGGCACCCTACTGCCTATTTCAACTGCTTATTTGTGAGACAATAGCAAAATGTTATTGTTCCTTTGAAAAGAAGTATATGAAACTACACTAACAGAGACAGTGGAAATTATTGTCCGGTGAACAAGAAAAAAAGGCATGTTTGCTTGGTGGGGGGGTGAAATGGAAAATAACAGATAACAAATAATCAGAGTTGGAAGGGACCTTACAGGTCATCTAGTCCAGCTCCCCAATCTCTTCTTGAAAGTCTCAAGTGATGGCGCTCCCACAACTTCCGAGGGCAAGCTGTTCCATTGGTTGATTGTTCTCACTGTCAGAAAGTTTCTCCCTATTTCCAGGTTAGATCTCTCCTTGTTTAGTTTCCATCCATTATTCCTTGTCTGGACTACAGGTGCCTTGGAAAATAGCTTGACCCCTTCCTCTCTGTGGCAGCCCCTCAAATATTGGAAGACCGCTATCATGTCTCCCCTGGTCCTTCTCTTTACTAGACTAGCCAGGCCCAGTTCCTGTAACGGTTCTTCGTATGCCTTAGTCTCCAGTTCCCTCATCATCCTGGTTGCTCTTCTCTGTACTTTTTCTAGAGTTTCAACATCTTTGTTATAATGTGGTGGACAAAACTGGATGCAAGGATAATATTGTATTATGTGTATACAAAAAGAAAAATCATTTCAAAAACTGTAGTCACAGAGCACAAACTATAGATAATGATCAAAGAGAAAATGCGGAACAGTTTTGGAACTCAAAAATAATTGCTTTAGAAGTGAAAGACAGGGAGAAACATAAGAGACTGCAGCAGAGGCATTAGAATTAAAAACAAAAGTAACAATATAACTCTGGATGAAATTTAAGGGAGAGAGAGCTTAAAGGGATATTTTATAGATTTTTTTTTAATGGGAATTACAGGGAACTGGTTTGGTGTAGTGGTTTATGGCAGGGTCTCCAACCTTAGCAACTTTAAGACTTGTGGACTTCAACTCCCAGAATTCCTCAGCCAGCAAAGCTGAGGAATTCTGGGAGTTGAAGTCCACAAGTCTTAAAGTTGCTAAGGTTGGAGACCCCTGGTTTAAGACATCATCTAAAAAACGGGAAATGTTGAGTTTTAGTCCTGCCATGGGCACCAAGACAGCTGAGAGACCTTGGACCAGTCACTCTGTCTGCTCTCAGAAACAGGCAATGAGAGTCAAGACTGCAGAGAATTAAAACAAACAATGGGTTATTGCGCCCACCCATGATGAAAAACAGGTAATAAAAGCTGTTTGAACATTGATATTTTGGAAGCAGGAAAAACTGACTTCCTGGAGAGAAAAAAAAAATGGCAGCATACAATGTCGAAACAAGCCTCAGGAAATACAGGTATGACCACAATTAAACCCAACATTTCTGTTGCTAAATGAGACAATTGTTAAGTGAGCTTTGCCTCATTTTATGGCCTTTCTTGCCACAATTGTTAAGTGAATCACTGTCGCTAAGCTGATTGTTAAGCAAATCCACGGACTGCTTGTCAGAAACACTCAAAAGGCGACCTTGACACTGGACACTTCAAAGGTCTAAATATGAGTCAATTGCCAAGGGTCTGAATTTTGATCACGTAACTGCGGGGATGCGGTTGTGTGAAAAACGGTGATACGTCACTTTTTTTTCAGTGCCCTTGTTAAGTTCGAACGATCACTAAATGAACAGTTGTTAAGTCGAGGATTACCTGTAAAGCAAAAAACCCGAGGTTGGTCTGACTTCCATTAGCTGTGAAAGAGGGAATGGTTTTAGATAGACCTGAATTAGAAAAGGACTTCCAAAGCAGATTTTGGCAGCAAGGCCAGGATCTAGCAGCGGGGATGAAGGAGAAGTGCAAAAGTGCAGTGCATCCCCCCATATCATAACCAGAGGATTTTTAGCAAGGCTGAACTGCCCACCATTGTAAAATTCTCTGTAAAAAACCTTGCACTCTTACACTTTTATTTTCTGAATGGGACTTCTGCGGCTGCGCTTGGCTCAGCCTGTCTTGCTGACCATCGACGGGGGCAGGGTTCACTCAGTGGCAGATCCAGTATCCAGTATCTCAAGCTGCTCCTACCATCGCAACAATAATCCTCAATCAATGTCACCCACAACACTCACACCGGTTAGGGCTCAAACACAATGCTACCCCAGAGTGACAATAATGCTGAAGCATAGAAATGTTGTGGACCACCAAAAGGATGGAGTGTGTGTGTGTGTGTGTGTGTGTGTGTATATATATATATATATATATATATATATATATATATACACACACACACACACACACACACGCACACACACACATACACATACTATGAGTGTCTGTCCATCCATCCAACCTGGAAAGAAGGAGAAATTTTCTGACAGTGACAGAATAATCAACCAATGGAACAGCTTGCCTTCAGAAGTTATCGGAGCTTCATCACTGGAAGCTTTCAAAAGAGATTGTACTGCCATCTGTCAAAAATGGGGTAGGGTCTCCTGTTGGAGTAGATGACTTGCAAAATCCCTGCCAACTCTGTTAATCTGTATCCTATCTATCTGTCTGTCTGTCTGCCTGTCCATCCATCCGTCTGTCTGTACATGCATATGCATATATATTTAATTACTGACTTCTGTTCAATAAATCACCAACCTAGAAACCGTCTCTGAAGGGCTGGCTATAAATCCCTAAAGTAAAGGGTAATTTCTCTAATCCAGATTGCCTGATGACAATGGGAACTGTAGTTTAATTGATGTAAAAGGTGCTACACTGGGGGAAGACTAAGCTATTTTTCGTAATTTGTCACATGGCAAATAAATCCTTGGTGAATAATCGGCCATATATTTATGAGAGACAGAACGAAAGAAAAAGATTAATCGCAAATATGATATCTGCGCTCCTGTCGTCTTTGCTCTGGGGCTCAGAGCTACACATTAATCTTATAATCTTTTGGGGAAGAGTTGCTGAGGGATTAGACCAACCATCTCTAACCCAATTCTCTCTCATGACCCCAGCAACTGCCAACAAACATGCCACTGGGGAAATCCTAAGCCTTTTTCATAGCTTTTTTCCTTGTGTCAGTATTTTAGCCTGCTCGTATTCTTCTATATAACATTATGAGGAGCATCGTAAGTACAGAGGAATCGGTGGCAGCTATGATGTACATTGTACAGTATTGAAGAATACAGGCAGAAAAACTAGATTTCAGGAAGACCAAATTCACCCAGAACGAACAGGTTTAGCCACATTATCCTATGGGAATGTAATTATATATTACTAAAACTCTCGTTGTCATGACTTTTAACTGGGCAAACCAGGCAAATCCTAGGGCACCAACTTTAAACCAAGATACCTCAAATGAGCTAACTTATAGTATGTGTCCAAAATCCAGACCCATGATTTTTGAGGGAGTGAAATCTGGGAAAGTTGTGGCTGTTTCAGAGCTAATGGCTGCTGCTGCACTGCTATGGTCACGTGAATTTCATTTTCAACATTTCGTGACAGTTTCCCAGCCAGTCCAGCAATCCCTTGCTTCTCCTCCACCCAGCAGCAGACACTTGACTTGGTGAAAGAGAAGGGAATAGGAAAGACTAGGGAAGGAAGAAAGGGAGGAGGAAGGGCTTTGTAGCCTTCCTGACCCATATTGACCCCCATGCAACATCCCCAACCTGCATAGCACATCTCTCATACTCTCAAGCATCCCCAGACACCTGTCTCTACCCGCAACCTCCCCATGTGGCCCCCCTCATCTACAAGGCACCTCTCACACAGCCCTGTGACCCAGACCCTTCGTGACCTGTGCCACTTTTGCATGCCCTACCTGACCAATGTGGCATCTCTTACACACACACACACACACACTCTCTCTTCCTGAACTGAGCAGCACCTCTTGCACATTCCCAAGCACTTCCTGACTCACAGTCTAGCACACCACTTGCAGGAGGTAGGGAAAGGCAGAGGTAGGAAAAGGAAGGGGGTTTCTAACGCTGCCCAACATTTTTCCACAAGGGAACTCAATAGGAAGTTGGAAGTGGCTCCCACTCCCATTCTTTTGCCCATCCATGGTCTTTCTGCTTCTCTGTTTAAGTAAGGAAATATCTCTGAACCAATGGCCCACTGAGACATGGATTTACTTTATTTATATCCCACATGTATTGTTTTTATAGGCATCTCAAAGCAGCAATCATACCTAATACTCCTTACTCCTCCTATTTTCCCTCCTCTTACAACAGCCCTGTGAGTTGGCTAGAGAGTGTGTGACTGATCCAAGATCACCTAGGCCCATGATGGCGAACCTATGGCACGCATGCCACAGGTGGCATGCAAAGCCATTTGTGCCAGCACGCGAGTTGCAGGCAAACTTACCTCACTGGGCATGAGCGTACCTCACAGTTGATTTTCGGCCTCCCAAAGGAGGCTTCTGTAGGCTTTGCAGGCCGAAAACTAGACCTGTTTCGTCACTTCCTATTTTTCCGAAAATACCAGAAGTGACAAAACAGAGCTAGTTTTCGGTCTGCAAAGCCTACAGAAGTCTTCCTCAAGCCTTTGGGAGGCCGAAAAAGGCCTCAAACCAGCTGAAAATCAGCTGTGAGGCACAGTGTAGATAAGGAGGCGGCAGGGGTGGGTGGCTATTATGCATGCATGTGTAGGGCGCGTGGGCGCATTACTTTCTGGGTGCTGGCACGCAAGTGCGAGCATGCAAGCACAGGTATAATTTTTGTCACAGGAGCCCAAATAGGTTAGCCATCACTGACCTAGGCAGTTTTCATTCCTAAGGCAGGAAATCCATTATCTCCTGGTTTCTAGTCATTAAGGAGTGGTGCCTTAATCACTAGACCAAACTAGTTTATGTAGTTCTTCCTAACGGGTGAATTCCATCAAGATAGTGCCCTTTAATTTTCCAGCCAACTTCAGGTTTCCTCTTTAATTCAACATGCAAGACAATCTTTAACATTTATCTTCTGCCTTTTTTTCCTATCAGTGTTATGAAGTAACTCCTTAAATACACTTTCCCTTATTTTAAATTTTGTGGATAAACTGGGAGACGAACCTGCTTCGTCTTCTGCTTTGTCATTTGTCTACCACTGGCAGCAATAGAAAGACTGTAACATAGGGAAAATTGGAGAAGCTGTAACTGAACTAAAATCCAATTGGCTTGCCGATATAAAGATAAACCTAAAACTAGCTTACAAAACATCCGTTCTAATTTCCTGCACAGAAAGAATCGTCTTTCTGTGTTCCTTCTTTCAATAAAACAATCATGATATTAAGGCACAAAAACCTGAACACAACGCTTTCCAGAGATATTTACCTGTCATTCCTAAACATTTTGGGTAGATACCTTCTGGGGAACCACATAGCCAAAGCACACATCAGAACCCAAAGTATAGCAAGTTCATCGAGCATCTGACCCAGGAAGCTAAGCGTAGCATGGAAGTAGACAGATCCAATCCCTAGAGAGAGACAATAAATGATTATTATTCTATTACTAAGACATGATCAAATTATTATTTTCCAATGATTGTCCGAAAAATTAAACTTGTATGCGTTAGATTAAACATACAAGATGAAAAGCCAAATTACAAAAGAAAAGCAATATTCACCCTCCAAAATCAACATTAATTTGAATGCACTTGTCTGCCAAATCTTCCATTTGTGAAGATTTTGCTTAACCAGCCACTCTTATGGAAATATTTAATTTGAGGTTCTTAAAAGCAATGAAGCAGGGAAAATCTTACATGGTCCTTTGGTCTACAGTGGAGTAGTGGGTGATTTTTCCCATATAATTTTTTTACTTAGACTTTTATGCTGCTTTTTTTTATATACTGTATTTGATCAACTCAAAGTGGTGAACATACTTATTACTTCAATAGAAGATAATCTTTGTAATTCAGGGTTCAAATGAAGGGATCTTGATGCTCTCTGAAATTGTTTTCTTGCAGATGCTTTATTACCAAACTAGGTAATATCATCAGTGGGGTTTGCTCTCTTTTTATATACCAGTGGATTTTCTTCTCAGTATTGGTGGAGATGTTCTTGGTGGTTTCTTGATTAAGCTCTCATTTACTGTTTGTTTGTCGGAGTTGGTACTTCCTTGTTTGGGGTTTTGTTTACTTCTTGATTATTGCTCTATTGTTAATCTTGGTGTTAATCTCTGCTCATCTGGGTGTTGATTAATGATCTTTGGAGTTTTCTTTTTGATCTTTTTCCTTTTTTTGGCTTTATGATTGTCTCTTTTGAATGGTATGTAGATGTTGTTTATCTCTATGTGCCTGTTGATGGCTGGTTTGTCTCAGTGCCAAGCTTCCAGAAATTCTCTAGCGTTTTTTTTAGAAGTGGCTTGGTTTATGATGCTCTGTTTCCGCTTAATACTTCTGCCTCTTCTTTTCCCCACAAGAATCCTGGGAGGTAGTAAGACTGATTCAGTTCCCCAGCTGGCATGTGTGCCTAGAATTCAAATCTATGGTTTGCAGGCAGGTACCTTCACCACTATTCCAAAACATTCTCCCCATTCACTGATATTTCATATAGGGAAGAGCACCAGTTATATATTTTGGACTTCAATTCACTTCAGCTCTAGGCACTTTGAACAATGATACAGGAATGTGGAATTTTTAGTTCAAAGTATCTGGACACCAAGTTATCTACCTAACTCAAGATAGTGCCAAGAGGATGTTCTGTAATAGATAAATTGCTAGTTGTGTGGCTTTCTTAATAGAATGGTATTTAAATTACACTTTTATGTGATGACCCAGAGTATATCAGAAATATAACAACACCCAAAACGTAACTAAAAGTCCTTTAATGCCTTCAACTTGGCTTCACTGTTTAATTGTTCACAGTGGAGGAGTAAACTATTTTCAAAATAACAGTTCAAAGAAATACAGTTCAAATTCAAAGAGCCGATAACGAAGCAAAAACCAAAAACAAACTGCACTGAATAAAGTTCCATGACAGAGCAGAATAGATAATTGCCAACTTCAGGAAGATAACCAGGTACAGTCTGTTGGAAGAACGCCAACCAAGATAAACCTTCTTTAAGAATAAAACACTAATTTGTCTCCAGCGTCTCTTAGCACGCAGGTCCAATCTCTTATGCAAATCTCACACCTGCAACACATGAAGAGAATCAAGGCCCTCTCCTCCTTAGTAGACCACATTTTACCCTGATCCTCTCCTTCCTGCATGCCCTAGGATGGGGATGGGCCTGGGTCCTCCTCTGACTGCTCAGCCAGCCTCTGCCTTTCCCCAGCCTCCTCCACCACCTCTGGAGCCATACTCCCACTCCCTGTTGGCTGTTCCTCTTGTTCCTCTGAGTCAGTCTCCACCAGAGGCGTGACATTTTTATGATAGTATTTGTTTAGGAGATGCCCAGAGTTGGTTATCCGATGAACGGCTATATAAATATTTTAAATAAATAAAAAGAAAATAATATTGTGCAATCCAATTCCTAGTCAAGGAAAAGAAAGAGTTCAATCCAAAATAATAAAAAAAAAGATTAAACAATTTGATTTGGATTGTTTCTGTGTGTTTGAATTTTAACTGCTGGGTATCTTCAGATTCTTATGTGAGCAGAACTTGTGGACAAAAAGAAGTGACAACATAACTTAGCAGAAACTGGATTGCTACATCAGTAGTAATAGCCAAAGGAACCAACGCAATAAGATGAATATATTAGCAATTATAATACATGATATGTTAAAGGGGTCACGATGGTATCAATTTGCAATATTGTTCTTCGGTTTGAGTACATATTTTGCTTCCGAATTACACATGGTCCTCGACTTATAACGCATTCAGTTACAACAGCACTGCAAAAATGTGCCTTATTACCTTTTTTCACACTTATGACTTTGGCAGCATTCCCCAATGTCATGTGATCAGAATTTGGACAGTTGGCAATTGGTACGTATTTATGACAGTTGTGGTGTCTGAAGTCATGTGATCCCCTTCTGCAACCTTCTGACAAGCAAAGTCCATGGGGGAGCCAGATTCACTAAACAATCATGTTACTAACTTCATTGCAGTGATTCACTTAACAACTGTGGCAAAAAAGGTCACCAAATGGGGAAAACCTAATTTAACTGTCTTACTTAGCAACTGGAATTTTGGACTCCATTGTAGTTGTAAGTCAAGGGCCCACCTGTAGTTATATGCTTAAACACCCACTCAATTGAGGCATCTTTTGATTTCATGATACTGTAGTACATTATTTAAAACGATAATTTTTAGCCTCCTAATTTTCATGTCACATCCCATAAAAACTCAGAATAACTTACCTACAACCACTAGCAAGGTCCATATTAAATAGATTCCACTGTTGAAGCAGGTTGCATATTGTCGAAATAAGCACATACATATAGGGGGTAGGACAAAAAACAAGACGTTGCTTATCTAGAGAGAAAAATAGAAAATATTTAAATAAGCAGAAAGAAATTACAGATTTTTTTTCTACCATTCCTTCTCTCCGATAGAAATTTTGCACCATTAATCAAGTGACAGCCTTAGCAATCATAACAAAAAGGAAATTTAATTAGTGTTAATCAGTGTTGCTATTTTCACTGTTTACAGCAGCCTTTCAGGCAAAGGGAGAGGTGAAAATCTCCTTATAAGCCATTGTGACACATCTGTAATATATGAATGTATGTATGTATGTATGGTATTCAGCTTTGTTCGGGTATTTTCCCACGTCATTGTAGTTGTGCTTTTAAATTGTGGCAATGTTTCGGCAGAATCTCATCTGCTATCATCAGGCTTCTGTATTCTGCCATCTATACAAAAGCCTGATGATGGCAGATGAGATTCTGCCGAAATGTTGCTACAACTTTAAAAACACAACTACAATGACGTGGGAAAATACCCAAACAAAGCTGAATACCATACATGTAAGTACCCGCGAAAACTTAAGAAAATAAATCTATCTATCTATCTATCTATCTATCTATCTATCTATCTATCTATCTATCTATCTATCTATCTATGCAGGTCTTAGTGTATTCGGGTCTTTTCCCGTGTAAGGTTGAGAGTATCTTGGCAACGTTTCGATGAGGTCCCACTCGCCATCTTCAGGCTGGTGCTTTCGGCTTTGTGCTTGTGAAAGCAAAGCACAAAGCCGAAAGCACTAGCCTAAAGATGGCGAGTGGGACCTCATTAAAACATTGCCAAGATGCTCTCAACCTTACACGGGAAAAGACCCGAACACGCAATTTTCACCTGTACCTGTGAAAATCTACGAAAACAAATATGTATGTATGTATGTATGCATGTATGTATGTATATGCAATATGTATATGTAGGTATATTGCAGGTAAAATTGCTCACATTTGCTCAGTACCATTTAAGCAAGATTTTGTGAGACAATCAGGGATTCCTCTGAGTTTGCAGAGATCAAGAGGTCAAAGACGGTTGGTCATAGCATAAGCTCTGCCATCTGTTGACCAACACCCTACCCAGCTTCTTCAGGGATAGTAGATGTTGCTGAATTGCTGGATCATCTTAATCCAGGTATATTTTTGTATTACTGTAGGAAAGTTGTGTAGAGAGTGGTGAGGAAGGCAGAAAAGATGATTGCAAATTCACTCCCTTCTATCCAGGACATAGCATGTAAGAGCTGCTTGACCAGGGTCCACTGTGTTGTCTGACAAACTCATGGAGACACATCCTCTCCATGAACGGTTTTCTTTGTTATCTTCTGGGATGAGACTTTGTGGTACCGAAACAGAACTAGATTCTGTAATAGTTTCATACATACAGTATCAACTTTGTTAACTCTCAAGTCTTTTTTCTGCTATCTATTCTAAATGGTGTGTCATTTGTGTGTGTATGTGTATATCTTCATTCCTACTACAGGAGCTACAGGTAGCTTAGAAAATATTGCAGGAAGAAGTTAACAAAATCATCTCCACTTAAGGAAGTACACTGACTTTTTACTTTGTTTGGTTTATCTTCTTTTATGTCCAAACAAAAAAAGTAATATAACTAAAGTTAGAAGACAGGAAAAGTGTACGCAGGTTAAGTTTTGCAAATGTATTTGCATGGTGAAATCAAAATCTTCAGTATTTTCAAAGCTATGCCTTTATTTATCACAATTTCTACAATGATGTAAAACTGTGGAGGTTTGTCAACCAGTACTATAGCCTCTTAAACGTAACTGAATTTATCCAGAATCCTCTTTTCCTAAAGCAAGATTTAAAATGACTGCAATATTTGAGACCATTGCTTTGCTCTATTAATCAAGGGCAATACATTTAAGCTTTATCCTCCAATATGAAAAGCAAATCGCTTTCAAAGAAGTTGCTTAACTAAAAACTAAAAACAATCCATCCAGCAAAGCTACAAACCCTTGGAATAAGAATACATATTCATAACTTTGGAACTTTTCTGTCATCCTTCTGATTTTACATATTTCCTATTACAAAAAAAACCCTCAACAATTGTGATCAAGCCGCATTTAAACTGATCAGAAATGAACTAGATTAACTTAAGCAGGTCCAAACATTTACAGCTAAATGTTCACAACATGCTAAACTTGGTTATCGTTTTGAGTGGCATAGTGTACTATGTTAACATCAGTTTAGTAAGCGTCATACTTCAATATATTCTGCAGACCCAAAGAAAGGGGGATTAATTCAATAACCAGATTAATTGTGCTGTGTGAATGTGGTTACCTTCTAAGGCCCAAATGTAACTATTACTGTAATAAGGTATAAAATCAAATGAAGTAACCGTTCTCTGCTGCCTTTTCACAAATGGTTTTGCCATTTAGCGTGGGCCCTGGTACCATGGATGAGCCCATTTTGGGGTTTCCCTTGAGTGTTTCCACTGCTATTTCTGTTGTTTTTAATTTTGATTGGTTTTGTTTTTTCTGTTTTTCATTGTTAGGCCACCCAGGGATGTGTATAAGCAATGTACAACCTGCTAAATAAATACATTCCTCTTTGCATGCCTTATTCCAGTTGATTCCTCAAATCTTAGCCACTTTAGGAAGCTGTGGATCTTCAACTCCCAGAATCCTGCAGCCTGGGAGTCGAGATCCACGGCACTTTGTAAAAAGTTTTACTAAAGTTTGAAAACTGCTGGTCTATTCAAAGTTTACGCATAGCAAAAACCTCATAGAATTCTATTGCAATTGATAATAGTAATAAATATAATAATAATAATAATAATAATAATAATAATAATAATAATATAAAGACCTACAAATAGAAATAGAATGACTATGGCAAAGGCAAGCAAGGGTAGTACCAATAGTAATAGGCACCCTTGAGTGCACTCCCAAAACAACTGGACCAGCACTTGAACTCCATAGGCATTGACAAATTTGCCATCAGTCAACTGCAGAAGGCAGCTTTACTTGGAACAGCTTCCATCTTGCAGGGATATCTCTAACACCATCAAACATCCACATTTGCCTATCCCAGGTCCTTGGGTAAGGACTCGATAAATAGACAAAAATGCCAAATCCAGTCTGAATATCTGGCTGACTGTGTGAAGAATGACGATGATACCTAGGACCTGGCAGCAACCCGTATCAACCATAAGCATTAGTTAATATTATTTCTGACATATTTTTAAATATTCAGTTGACTGAGTTTCATGTTTAATGAATAAAAGATAATGATAATCATGAAGATAATAATACCTGGTTGATACCTAGGACGCTGGCAGCAACACATATCAACCCTCAGCGCCAGTCAATGATATTTGTGATACATTTTGAAACGTTCAGTTGACTGAGTTTCATGTTTAACGAATAAAAGTTTATTATAATAATAAAGGCACCGGACCACGTTAACATCCTCACAGGTTAAAATCGTGGCTCTCTAGCCGAGTTAAGCCAGGAAATCGTGGTTTGCAAACCCCAAATGGCACATTTCGAGCCACAAATTTTCCTCCACCGCGTTACACAGAGCAGTCAGGGCAACACACATACACACACACCACCTGATGCAACCAGGTCCCTTTTCTTTTTTCCAGCCCATCAAAAGCAAGCGAGGAGCTTCCAACCGGGCCATTCCCCGGCTTAGCGTGCATAGCAACGCAACTTTTTTTTTTTTTTGCAAAAACCCTTCCAAAACCCAGCGCAAAACGCAGCACCCCGCTCTCTCCCCGCTTCCTTTTGGCAAAAGCCGAGAGAGGCGCGGGACGGTTTGCTCCTAAGTTTTTGTGTTTGTTTTTTTTTGTTTTTTTTTTACGCACCGTGTTGTAAAACTCGGCGATGATGGGCACGATGGTGTAGTTATCCTCGCACCAGTCCAGTTCGGAGCTGCCCGCCCGGAGATGATCCCACAAGAGGAGGGCGATCATGGCCAAAAGACCTTGTTAAGGACCGGGCTGCTACCCCGCAGGACAAACGCCGCCAAACAGTCCTCCGGCACCGGCTCGGCCCCAGCTGCAGAAATCATTCAAAAAAGCCCCCACCCACCCCTCGCCCTCACAACCCCCGCGCGCGACAAGCTCGCCGCCGGAGCCTTTTTTTTTTTTGGCTGCCTTTGCCCGACTCGGGGAAGCGTTCCGACGTTTTCACCTTTGAGCGCCTCTCTCTCTCTCCCTCTCTCTCCCTCTCTCGGCTTTTACACGGCAGCGGCGCACACGCCTCCTTCCCAGCTGATCCAGCTGGGGCCCGTCCCCAACCTCGCGCCTGCGCAGCGGGGGCCTCCATGTCACGTGCTCTGTTCTTCACCCGTTGCCCTTCGTGCGTCGAAACGCGCGAATTCACGTCCAGGGGGTCTCCGACCATGGCAACTTTAAGCCTGGCGGACTTCAACTCCCAGAATTCCCCAGCCAGCAAAACCAAGGTAGCAATGCTGGCTGGGGAATTCTGGGAGTTGAAGTCCGCCAGGCTCGAAGCGGGGTGCAAAAAAATAAAATAAAAATAAGCGGTTAGCTCGACCTTACGAGGCCTCGGGCCTTTTTCTGTGTTTATCTTTGGGCACAGGAGCCTTGGTCCATTTTAGCCACCCTGGCTTGCAGTTGGAACCTGTTTCTTTTAAAATGTTTTTTTTTTTTAAAAATACTTTTCTTCTTCCCGTTTCTGTGCCATCAAAACTATAATTTCTTTTCCTACATGGGAGGGGAGACTTGAACTCCAAAAGGAACCGCTCAAAAGAGTAGCGTGGCCTTTGTGCAGTGCAAATGATACTTCAGGGAGCATGTTTCTTATTGTGCGGAGGAAACGATAAAAAATTGGAAACAATTCCGTTGCATGTATTTGAAAGGCCAAGTTCGTGGTTTTTGGGTGTTCCCTGCAGATGAAGAACTCGCCCGAACTTCTGGAAGATGCCAGAAGTAGAAGGGGGAAATGTTGCTGCTGCCTGCCATGGCATGGTTTGCATCTACAGGGGAATCTCTGGAAATAAAAATGCAACCAAAAAAATTATTTTCTTGTCTTTTTCATCCTGCCCTAACGGATTTATACATGAGGTGGCTGTTGCATTCACAGTTTCACAGTTTATTTCCCCATCATAAGGAAGCATTCGCTTCCATGAAGGTCCTGATTTTACTATATAGAGCAAGCGGCTTCTTCAGCTCTTCCAATGAACATGAGAAAATATTTGTATTATATATTATTTCCCCCATTCCAAGCTAGTAGATCTGATTCATCAGCCATCCAGAACAAAATGGAACAAGTGGGCTATAGCTACATCGACTTATGACAGTCATATGGTCATAAATCATTCAGGTCATTAAGTGAGGGACCTATCTAATTAATGCTAGTAATTAGCAGACTGGTTGGGGCAACAGGTTTTCCAAGCCCAGAAAATTGCATATAGAGTCCAAGAAAATAGCTTCTTTGTTGCTTCCACAGCAAATGTCACCTGTTAATTCTGGAAGATGGCTGTGGTAAAAACATTTTTGCTTTTCAAACTTGGGGCTGCAGAGGATAAAATTCCATTTCTTCCATTGTGTGTCCCAATATTGAGGTGACATAAACAGAAGTTTCAACAAGTAGCAATCTCTGGCTTTTTGTGGACTCAGAAGTTAACTAAAGTTAGTAATTAGAGGAGATGACAACAGGGAATTTTAGTGTAAATTAGATTCAGAAATTAAAAAAAAAAATCCTGAAAAAATGGCAGTGGAAAGCAATTTCCATACTCTCACCAAGGAAACTATGCAATTCTCAATTACCAGGAGTTCAGATCAATTTAAGGGTGTCTTCATTTTAACAGAGCGGGGGTAAATTTTCCCAGCATAACAAAATAACAGTGGAAGTGATCAACTGCCCTAACAAATTTCCTGCCTTACAGGAAAAACTTCAGCACAAAAACATGATGTGTATAAAATGACCAGGCTCAACCCAAGGGAGGGGTCAAAAACAGGGGTGGGATTCAAATTTTTTAACAACCGGTTCTGTGGGCATGGCTTAGGTAGTAGGCGTGGCTTGGTGGTCATGTGACTGGGTGGGCACGGCTTGGTAGTCATGTTATTGGCTGAGTGTGGCCAACTCAATATCACTCACATCGAGGCACACATCGCCTTTCCTGGCCTCTCATGACTGTGAGGATGCTGCAACAGTGTGAAAAATGGTCATAAGTCACTTTTTTCAGTGCCATTGTAACTTTGAATGGTCATTCCACACAAGCAAAGTACCAGCAAAGGAGGGGGAAAAAACTCCAGAGAAGTTCCTGAGACAGGAAATCTAGTCCTGCCAAGAATGTAGTAAGGGTTAACGGAGAGGCAGTTTCTGTAAGCAACACCAGAATGTTTCCTTCCTGCCTTCCTTACAGGATTAGGCCAGTAATTTCTTCTAACAACCGGTTTCCAAATTGCTTAGAATGTTAACAGGTCTAGCGAATAGGTGCGAACTGGTAGAATCCCACCCCTGGTCAAAAAGCATTATCAGTCTTGAATTTCTTTGCCCTCACAAAAGATCTACGTCTACGGCCATCTTGAATTCCTTATCTACCACTAAACTGCTTTGACTTTGAGTAGTCCAGATTCTTGTAGATAACTTAAGCTTGCCATAGACTTTTATACCCATTTGCATAACTGGATCTCCTGATTTCTCTGGCGCTTGGCAAGATGTTTATCAATATTTTCTGGTTTGGAAGAAACTTGACATTAACTTACCACAAACTTCATAGTAATCTGGGAGTGCTATCTTCATAGGTGTGCCTTGGACGCTCCTGTTATTTCAGTTCTTTTGAAAGCCACAGGTCCTGTGGCAATGCCATGCTGTCATGGAAGCAGTTAGTAGCAATTATTTCCATCTAAATTATTCAATTCTGTTTATATGACATCTTAGTATCTTTATGACACTAAGGTTTTAAAGAAGACAGGTTTTCTATGGCTTTTACTGTTTCACTGTTCAATGTTGAGTCAAAATGATTTTTTATTCTATTCATGGCATATTTAAAAAAGGAAAAATGAGACTGTCAGTTTAATCCTCTTCAGTATTTAATGCATATTAAATATTCATAGAGCAGACATCACTGACATAATTTTCTCTACTTGAAATGGTAGAAAGCTGTGTGTAGGAATAAAAGAAAAATGCCAATGCCTAACAGGATCATTTTCTCTCTTTCTCTCTCTCCCTCTCCATATATTATTGGCTAACACAGGTCACAGGACAGGGTGAACAAATAAAACTGAATAAAGAGTATTTCTAAAGTCTTGCTATGCATTTTATGTACAATTAGCTATAAAATTAATCTGCAGAAATTATATCTGAGAGCAAGCTGTTCATGAAATGGGAGACATCAATGCAGAGTCAAGTGTATGGAATTATTGTTAAGGCCTTTGACTTTGTCATATGTCTGGGTTGGGTTCATAGATCAATATAAAAGTAAAATGAATGACTTTTCAAATTTTGTCAGAGAGACTGATTCTGCCAACTTGATCAAAAAGAAGGAGAAATGCCCAAATTTATATGGGCTTGGGGGGGGGGGGAGAAAAAGAATGAGAGAACTCACACAATAGTAAGCAGATAATTATTACAATTTCCAAAAAGTTAATTTGTATCAGATCTAAAAATTGGTCTGTCTAATCCAGTATTTTGTACCTTAGTAGCAGTGGAGCTTCATAAATATAACTTTTTACTGAAGCTTTTCAGACCTTTCATATGCCTATATACTATCTTCTCTAACTGTGGCCTTTCCCTCAGATGAAGAAAATGTCCAATGAGTATTTCCTTGTTACCGTCACAACCTTTTTTTGCAAAGCCTGCTTTTCACCACCCCCTCAGGATACGTCTTAATAGAAAAGAACAGAGAGTCACAAACTGGTCATTATTCGTCGCTCTAAAATATCAGCCACATCTTATGGGTGGAATAGAAATTCAATGACCAACTAGATAATTGCTTAATTAAAGGTAATAATATAGTAAATGTTTTCTTTGCCCATCAAGGGGCTGTCAGCCAGTCAGCCCTGTCAATAACTGGGCCCTGTGTCATTTAGGGTTTTGTGGCCGAAACTGGCATCACCCAAAGCAATCAAATCACACGGAAGATACGTGATTTTATCAGGCATGCAAACACTGAATTCCTGGCAAAGCCTTGTTGGGCAGCCCCGATCAATGGCTGAACTGTAGCATATATATTTCTGCCTTACGACATTGTAAATGCAAGACAAGGAAAAGGTCAACAGAATGTAAAATTACAGCATAATGTTGGAATCGGGGGTGGGCTGCTGGGAGTTGGCAGGGATTTGGGAGAGCCCCTGGCTAAGATTCTGTCCCCAAATGGAACCCCCAAATCCCACTCCTGGCTGTCTCAGCACACCCTTCCCCTTCCAGGAGTCCCCACATAGTCCATTTTGGATGCAGGTAAGTGGAGGGCACGTGCAGAGAATCAGGGAGGGTGAAAAACGGGCCTCCCAGAAATTTGGGAAAGCCGGAAACAGGCCTGTTTCCGGCTTCCAGAGAGACTCCGAAGCCCAGGGAGGCCGTTTTTTACCCTCCAGGAGGCCCGAGGAAAGCCTCCGGAGCCCAGGGAGGACAAACTCCCCTCCCACTGTGGTGCAGGAGGCCGATTAGGCCACTCCCACCATGGCCATGCCCACCCAGCAGAGAACCCTTTGCTAAAATTTTTGAAGCCCATCCCTGGTTGGAATGTTTTTGATAAACCCATTTGGATGACCCACTTATTACATATCCCTTTCCTACTGAGTCAGAATGCCACCTCTATTATCCCTGAGATGTGGCCATTGAATATAAATAATTTGGTTTGCTGGGTCATGGGTTCCGATTCTTCCCCGAATCGCCACTCAGGATTAATTCAGCATGCTATTGTAGATGCTTTATTACAAGGGCATTTTAAGCAGTTCACATGCTTGTGTTGGGGGGGGGGGGGAGAATCACATAGGTTTAGAAGTGAATACATCCCTGGGGCTTGTGCAGCTTGCACAATGCAATGTAACATGGGTTGCTCATCATGAACCGTCACATTTTGGACCAGCTGTAGCTTCTAGGAGGTCTTCAAGGATGGCCCCACATAATGCTCTTTGCAGTTGGGAAGTGACTTCCAATAGTCATTAAATGCCCAGGTGGCTGCAACTGCCTTTCATCAGCTTGAGTTTTTGTCTCCACTGCTGTCACAATTATACAATTGTGGTCTTTGATTTATAACAGTTCATTTAATGACCATTCAAAGTTACAAAGCCACTGAGAAAAGTGACTTATGACCGTTTTTCAAATGACCGTTGTGGCATTCCCATGGTTGCATGATCAATATTCAGATGCTTGGCAAGGGATTCATACTTATGACCTTGCTGTGTCCCAAGGTCATGTGATCACCTTTTACAAACTTCAGACAACCAAAGTCAATGAGGAAGCCAGATTCACTGTTATTATCAATCATGCTTACCAACCTAACAATTGCAATGATCCACTTAACAACTGTGGCAAGAAAAGTCATAAAATGGGGCTAAACAAGTATTTCACTTAGCAACAAAAATTTGGTGCTCAATTGTGGTCGAGGCTTACCTGTATTGATAACAGTATAGGCCTTAAATATCCACCGCTTTGTCACCTCTTGCTGGAAATTCTGCTGGGGGGTACAGAAAGAGCTGTTTTTAAAAATGCTCCAAAATAGAGCAGTTGTATTGTCATCCTACGCTAGTGTCCAAAGTTCAAAGATTTTACAAGCCTTTTTACAGAGGTCATTAAATGGCAGAAATTGTTCACTAGAGAGCCTTTTTGTCAGAAATTGGAAAAAAATGTCATAAATCATGACCACATGACTGCAGGACACTGCAAATGACCGAGAACATTGGTCGGTTGCAGAGTGTCAAAAAGGCAGCCATGTGACAAGGATGGCCATCAGAACTTTGGAACTGGGTCATGTTGAGGTAATTCCCCGTTAGGAGAATGAGCGCACACAGGGAGACGTAGTGAAAGTAATGTTGAATAACACACACACAGCACACAGCTACACTGTAT
Organism: Hydrophis major; assembly: GCA_033807585.1. Lineage (NCBI taxonomy): Eukaryota > Metazoa > Chordata > Lepidosauria > Squamata > Elapidae > Hydrophis > Hydrophis major. The sequence continues at coordinate 278,353,346 of CM066329.1, forward strand.
AGTAAAATGTAGGTTTTACTTCCAATAAACAGTTAAGCAAAGTTCAACAAACAGTCCAAGTCATTCACAGTTAAAGCAGTCAGTTTTCAGTCCAGGGATAATCCAATAATAAAGTCCAGTATCAAAAACAGTTCAGTAACAGACTCACATCACATCCAAGAATAACGATGATCAACAACAGTCAATAGGGAAATGCAGGAACATGCTCTCAGCAACAACAGAACAGGACAACCCAGGTTTCTGGCTCCATCTTATGGCCGTTTCAGGAACCACACACAATTACAATTTTAGCATTCCCTTAAAGAGACAGTATTAAAATATCTATCCTGGTTTATATATTTTCCAACCCAACTGTTAGGTGACTATCATTCCTAACATTCTCCCCTTACAACTATACATTCTAAGTCCATAATCCTCACAGCAAGCCTTATGCTTTACAGAGCCTTGGGCTTTTGTAAAATGATCTGCGATGTTATTTTCTAACATGCAGTACTCCAGTTTAATCATTTTACTTTGTATACATTGTCTCACATTTAAATATCTTAGATCTGTGTGTTTTGATCTTGTCTTAATAGCAAGATTGGAAGCCATCTGTATTGTTGATTGGTTGTTTTCATAAACAATAGAATCTGTTACATTAATTCCCATATCAATTAATAGTTGCTTATAACAAACTAAACCTGTACATAATAAAGACAAACATGAGAATTCAGCCTCCATTGTTGACAAACTTAGATGTTTCTGTTGAATAGACCTCCATCCAATCAACAACTTTCCCAATAATACCACAGTACCTGATGTAGATTTACATGTATTTACATCTGTAGCAAAACTTGCATCAGCATATGCAGTTAAACTCAGTTCATCCTTAGGCTCCCAATACAATGCATAATGCATTGTTTGTTTCAGAGATCTTAACAATGCTTAGCAGCTTGCCAGTGCCTTTCAGTTGGCTCAGCATTAAACCTCACTAATTGGTTAACAATGTATGCTATATCAGGCCTTGACCAATTACTGAGATAAGACAAACTACTGTTAGGAATATGTCACCTAACAGCTATTTGGGTTGGACAATATATAAACCAGGATAGACATTTTAATGCTGTCTCTTTAAGAGAATCATAAAAAGGTAATTGAGTGTGGTTTCCACAAATGGCCATAAGATGGAGCTAGAAATCTGGGTTGTTTAGTCTTAATCTTAGTCTCAGAAAGAGTGTATCTCAGTATCTTTGTTTCCTTCAGTTGGAGAGTATTGCCGTTCCTCCTAATTGACTGATACTGAACTGTCTTTGACACTGGACTTTGTTATTGGATTATCCCTGGACTAAAAACTGACTGATCTTACCTGTGAATGACTTTGGATTGCCTATTTTGAACTTTGCTTAAACCTTTCTGGAAGTAAAAACCTACATTTAACTGTACAGTGTATCTGTGTGCTGTGTGTGTATTATTCAAACATTTCTCTCAAATACGTCTCCCTGTATGCGCTCATTCTCCTAACAGGGAATTACCTCAACACTGGTTATAGGCCCAGGCCATACCAGGCTCAGATAACTGAGAGTTAGTGTGAATACACAGTACTGTATACAGACACAGCTGTTTCCTGTTTAATTGTGGGTTACTATCCTGGTAAAGATGGCACAAGTCACTTCAACAAGTCTATCACTGATAACCCAGTTGGATGGAATAAACTATGTTTCCTGGTCTATGAAGTGCAGTCTACTTCTGCGTAGAGAAAGTTTATGGAATGTAGTTCCAGACCCACCAGATGTAAATGCTTGGGATCCAGATAATGAGGATGATGCTAAGATGCTTGCTGACTTTAAACAGAACAACAAACAAGCTCTTTGTATAATTGGACTAACACTGAGTGACCAGCAGCTAGTCCATATTCGTGGAGAAGAGTCTGCTGCTAGGTGTTGGGTGAATTTGAAGAGGATTTATGTTCTTGACAGTGTAGGTGCACACATACATCTTACACATAAACTGTTTAGAGCACGTCTTCTGAAAGGTGGAGATATGTTAGCTCATTTGAACTTCATGAAAAGAATTTTTCAAGAGCTACATGAAAAAGAACTGATATTTTCAGAGCTGTGTCAAGTTTACATCATTCTTTCCTCATTGGATGACAGTTATGATGATTACATATCTTCACTGGAAGTCCTGCCCAGAGATAAACTGACATTGACTGACATAACCAGAAGATTGTTAGAAGAAGCAAGATGACGGCTGGATAGGGACCAAATGAGGAAGGAACAACCACAAGAAGAGGATTTGTTTTCAACTGCCTATACTGTTAGGAAATGTTTTTCTTGTGGGGCTAGGGGACATATAGCTAGATTCTGTAAGAAGGGAAAACAACAAAATACTAGTAAACACCAGAAGGCTAAGAAGAATGTTAGTTTAGTTGTGTCTAGCAAATCAATTGTAAACCATGATTTGTGGGTTGTTGATAGTGGAACATCGCAATGCATTACTAAAGATAGAAAAAGGTTTATAAAGAGGTCTATGAGTAAACAACATCTATCATTGGCAAATGGATGGAAGATGAACGCATCAGGTGAAGGTACTGCATATTGTTCTTGCATAAACGAACATTTAACTATGTTATATGTACCTAAACTAAAATTTAATTTGCTATCAGTAAGGGCTTTATTAATCTTGGTTATGTAATAACCTTTAGGGAAGATAACTGTATAATAGAAAAAGAGGGTAAAAGTGTTACTGCTACATTAGAAAATGATTTATATGTGATACATGATGACCAGTTGAAGATGGCTAACTCAGTTTATAACAATGTTAAGCCACATGATGAATGTATACATTTACTGCATAGACATCTAGGGCACATTAATTTCAAAATATTGAAACAAACTGTTGAATTGTCAGAGGGAGTAAAATTGAAACCCTATAGCAAGTATTTAAACTGTAATGCTTCTATCCAGGAGAAAAGTAAGGTTACTCCTGCAAACAGACTAAATGGATTTAAGACCAAAGAGCCTTTAGAGGTTGTGTTTGCTGACATAATTGGTCCTAAGAAACCAAGTTTAAGAGGTGCCCGTTATATTTGGAGTATTATGAACCATTACTCACGATACGGTTTCTGCTATCTTATGGAAAACAAAACAGAAATATTCCAACATTTCTTTAACTGGCTAAAGTTTGCTGAGAGAAAAATGAGGAGTAAAGTAATTACTTTAGTTACTGATAATGGGACTGAGTTTGTTAACAAAAAATTCCAAACTATGTTAAAATTGGCTGGTGTTGTGCATAAATGTTCTTCACCTTAGAAACCACAACATAACTCGTTTGTAGAACGGAGAGAGCAAATGTTACAAGGCATGGCTCGTACTATGTTATCTGATTCAGGTTTGCCTGAAACACTGTGGGGTGAGGCCATAATGTGTAGTAACCATGTTTTAAACAATGTAGTAAATACAACAACTGGTGAATTACCATTCACTCGTTGGCATGTCAGAAAGCCAAATTTAAGTTTCCTACACACATTTGGAGCTCCAGCATGGGTGCATATTCCCTCACAAGTCCCTCCCCTCTCTTCCGGCTGCATGAAATACGAAGGTTCAGACTTCCAATGCAAGGTACCCCACGGCTGAGTCTCGTTAAGCAGTTTTCAGAAATAAAGAAGGGGAAGCCATCGCTATTCGCTATTCTCACAAGTAAGACTGAAAGGGCAACATAGAGCTAAGAAGTTATTTTTTGTGGGTTATGAGGCCAACCATAGATCGTTTAGATTCTGGGATCAAGGCACAGTTCATGTTTATTGTAGTGCTAATGCAAAATTTCTTGAGCACGTTGGGTGGGATAAACTGGAACAGGAATCCAGCAATGATATTATTATTGACACCCAAATAGTCCTAAAGATAAAATAAGTAAACGCTGAATAGCCATTAAAGAGGAAGAACAGGAAGTAGAACAGGTACAGGAAGAGGTAGTAGAACAGGAGCAGGTGGCACAGGAAAGTCCACCAGTTAGCCCTGTATTACCAAGACGTTCAACCCGAGTAACAGGATCACCTGATAGATATCAGCCTAATGCCAAGTGAATACAGTTCCAAGTAACTATAGTGAACTAAAACTGTATCCTGCTAAGGATCAGGCTGCTTGCCAGGTAGCAATGGATAAGGAACTGGAATCATTAAAAAAAACTGGAAGTATATGAAAATGTTAAGTTACCACCAGGTAAACATGCCATAGGATGTAAATGGATATATAAGCTGAAGACAGGTGTAGATGGGACTGTTACCCATAAAGCCAGGTTAGTGGCACAAGGGTTTAATCAGACAGTAAATGACTATGTTGAGGTGTTTGCACCTAGTCTGAAGGCTACTACATTAAGGGCAGCTTTAGTGTGGGCAGCTAAGGAGGAATATGTTATAAATCATTTGGATGTAGAGAGAGCATATCTGTATGGACCATTGCAACACACTATATATTTAAAGAAACCTTTAGGTATCAAAACTGATAAAATACATTGTGGAGATTAAAAGAGTCTTTCTGGTTTGAAGCAATCAGGGTATGAGTGGAACCAATGTATAGTTGAAGAATTAACTAAGATAGGCTTTGGCTGATCCATGTTTGTTTAAAAGAGAAAGTAATGGTGTAATTTCATTGTTGCTATTATTTACTGATGACATAGCATTAATCATCAAAACCGAACAAGAAGCTACTAAAATAATTTCACTATTAGAGAGGAAATTTAAGATAAAACAGTTAGGAGAAATCAAACAATATCTTGGTTTAAAGATAGATAGAACTAGGGGAGGATACAAAATCTCACAGGCAGATAAAATTAACCAATTACGAAAAAGTTTTAAAATGGAACTTTGTAAGCTGGCTAAAACACCAGTGAGCCAGGAGTTTGCCGCGGTCGCAGGGGTAAAGCATTTCCATGAGTATCTGTATGGCAGGCATTTTGACCTCATCACCCATCATAAACCCTTGCTGGACATCCTCGCTGGCGACAAGCCTACACCCAACATCCTGTCCCCTAGGATGTTGAGATAGACAGTATTCTTAGCAGCATACAGTTATACATTGACCCACCAGCCAGGAAAAGACATCACCCATGCTGACACCCTCAGCCGTTGCTCCCTTCCAGACACCACCGAAGACCCAGTGCCATCCACAACAGTGCTACTGATAGAGAACATACAGCCTGGAATTATGACGTCCTCAGAGATCGTGAGTTTCACCACTCGCGACAAAACTATGGCGCAGATTTCAAACTGGGTGTGGAGGGGATGGCCGGAGGCAGCACAAGGAAGAATACAAACCATACCAAAATAGGCAAGCCGAGCTGTCAATACTGAAGGGTTGCCTATTGTGGGGGGACTGGGTAGTTATCCCCCCCATTAAGAAATAAAATATTGGAAATACTTCACGGGGGCCATCCTGGAATAGTCTGGATGAAAGCCTTAGCCAGGAGCTACGTTTGGTGGCCGGGGATGGACAAGGAGATAGAAAACTGTACATCTTGCCAAGAATCCAGGCCAGCAGTCCCGGCTGTGAGACCCCAAAAATGGGAAACATCCACCACACCTTGGGCCTGAATTCATGTTGATTTCACAGGGCCCTGCCAGGGACAGACATTCCTGATAGTTGTTGACACTTACTCAAAGTGGCTGGAAGTAAACCTAATGCAATCCACCACATCAGAGGCGACAATAAGGGCACTCAGGTACCTATTCGCCACTCATGGACTACCAGATGTCCTCATCTCAGATAATGGCCTACAGTTCATGTCAAAACCGTTCGAGGCCTTCCTAGCTGAACTGGGGATTCGGCACATACTGTCAGCGCCAGCCCACCTGGCCACGAACGGTCAAGCAGAAATAATGGTCCGGGCCACTAAGGAAACACTACAGCGTATGTACCGGAGGGACTGGCAGGAGAGGATCAACAAAATGCTCCTCGCGCAACATATCACACCCCACACCACAACACAGCGCAGCCTGGCAGAACTGTTACTGGGTTGGCGGCTGCGAACGGTCCTAGACCGGGTCCATCCCAACTACAGTACAGAAACACCCCCAGACTCCACGGGGAAATGCAGACAATTCACCATAGGGGACCCGGTCTATGCTCACAGTTATACTGGGGGACCAATGTGGGTTCCAGCAAGGGTCATCAAAACACAGGGCCACGGTCTTTCAGGGTAGAGATGGAGGAAGGGAAGTTATGGGAGCAACATATCGATCAGCTACAGGGCTGGGTCCCGAGCTCAGACAACCTGCCAATCACCTGACATGTAACAACAGAATACCACAGGCCACACACACCACACCACTGGCACAAACCACCAAATAACAACAACAGAGACACTTATCTTGCGAAGAAGTCCCGCGAAGCCCTTCTGAGGCCTCAGGCTCGACAGTCCCTGCCGTACCAGTAACAAGCTTTGAGACGGTTCCACTGGAGGGGACCAGAGCAGCGGCGGACTCATTTGCTTGGGCCATTGCTCTAGGAACAAGTGAGGTGCACAGGTCTAGTTGCACCTCTTGAAGCCCTGCCTACTTATGTGACTACGTACAGTAGTCAGCAGCGGATTGGAGGAACACTAACTAGGAGGGGAGGGGTGTTGTATATGACCAAATATGGCCAAGGAGTGGAGTTAGCTAATAGACTCCTCTCATTGGCCCAGCCGCTGGCGGGAAAAAGGAAGTCCCATCAGTGGCTAAAGCTTTGGACAGCGCCAGCTACAAAAGCCGGTGCCTGCCGTGGCTGAGCGGCTTTTTCTTAGATTAACTGAAATAAAGGTTGCTTACCAGCTCCCCATGTCCTGCCTCTCCTTTACCGCGCGGAACCCACTGAACAATAGCTGGCTGGAGAATTCTGGGAGTTGAAGTCCACAAGTCTTAAAGTTGCTGATGTTGGAAGAATTATCCTTCTGGGTTCAGTTCCAAGTGGGGAAAAAGATACTGGAAACATGGAGGCTGTTTGGAAAGGTTTAATGGTGGACAGGACCACATGGCTTGGAGCTCCAAAGTGAAAAGGACGATCACATGCTTCAAGAAGGATGTGGGGTGAAGGATGTTGGTGAAGGAAAAGAAGGGTGGGTCAAGATGCTGAGAGATCCTTATATACCCTCTGTTCGGCCACACCTTAGTATTTCCTGTTGCTGTGCAAGAAATGTATCCCATTGGCTGTCAGACTCCCAGGGGTGGGGGTCTTAACTAACTTTGTAGGCTTTGTCTGGATCACATGGCTTCACCTGAGTGTTGGCTGATACAATCTTCCCAGGCCAGGTGGTGAGATGGGTAGAGGCCTTTATTATGTAGAATACTCTGGCCTAGGCCTTAATTGTCCATTAGCAAAGGTGGTGGGGAGGCTGAGTTTCTGCCTCTTTGAGTTTCTACTTTACTTTTTTTAGGGGAAATATTCTGCCTTTTTAATATTCCCTAGGATATTTCAATTTTCTAGGAGAGAGGTGGGTGCTAACTTCCTATACCAAGTTTGGAGACCTCTGCAATAGACTGAGAAAATCATGGTTGGATGGAGTTAATGAACTCCCCAAGCAGAAAGAGATGAGTTTAAAGAATAACTGATAACAGATAATAGATAATCAGAGTTGGAAGGGACCTTGTAGGTCATCTAGTCCAGCCCCCCGCCCAAGCGGGAGACCCTACACTTTCTGACATTTCTGTATAATTAAAACATATATAATGTATAAATATATAACATGTATAAATAAGACATTTCTGTATAATAAGCAGTGTATGTGGTAATGTATAGATGTGGTAAACACAGACCATTCGTGAATTTAAGGGTGCATAGAGTGGCAAAGCGAATGAGGTTTGTTTTTAAACCAATGTTTCCCAACCTTGCTAACTTTCTAATATATGAACTTCAACTGCCAGAATTCTCAGTGACCTCCATGCTGGCTGGGGATTTTCTAGGTGATTACAGTAGTCCTGGACTGACAACAGTTCACTTAGTGATCATTCAAAGATACAGTGAGACTTATGACTATTTTTCATACTTATGGCTGTTGCAGTATCATGTGATTTACATTCGGATGCTTGACAGCTGACTCATATTAATGATGGTTGCAGTGTCTTGGGGTCATGTGAACAAGTTTTTGCAACCTTCTGACAAGCAAAGTCCATGGGCAAACCACCATATTGCTAATTTAACAACTGCAGTGATTCATGTAACAAATGTGGCAAGAATGGGGACTCATTTAACAAATGAACAAAACTCACTTAACAAATTTTTCACCAACATAAAGTTTGGACTCAACTGTGGTCGTAAGTCAAGGACTACCTGTAATGTCACATATGAAGGATGTTGCCAATATTTTTTTAAAAAAACTTGTTTTAAGCTGTATCTCTTTTACCTATGCCATAATTTTATTGGCCCTCTATTCTCTACTTTTCTTCTGTACTTTGTATAACTTTCCTTAAAGTGATGCCACCTAACAGTCACCTACATGTTTGCAACCTAGTCTTGATATTCTTATCTTGGTCATTACTGTTCCTCATTTCATTCTGTTGCCATACTATACAGTATTTTTTTAAAGCTGAGAATGTATTTTGTTTTATTTTTAGCAATGTATTTATTGCCCCAGTCTTTAGGGACTCCAAGAGGCTTACAGATATTTAAATATATCTATAATTTAATATATAATAATATACTGGAGATTAATTCCACCTTTTTAGGTGCAATCTCTGCAGAGGTGGTATTCAGCAGGTTCTGACCAGTTCTGGAGAACTAGAAATTTTGAGTAGTTCAGAATACCACCTCTGACTGGCCCTGCCACCATCTATTCTCTGCCTCCCAAGTCCTAGCTGATCGCCTGGGTCTTCTTTTGTTGCCCTGAACAGCAGAATGGAGCTGGAAAGCAGGTTAGTGGGGTGGGGAGGGAATAGAGATTTTGCAGTATCCTTCCCCTGCCACACCCACCAAGTCATGCCCACAGAACTGGTAGTAAAAAAAATTGGATCCCACCCCACCACTGAATCTCTGACACTAAACTCCATAATTTAAAACAAAGTATTTTCTGTTGTCTCGTGTTTTTCATTTGTTCCAGCTGTTGCCATTCTCATTCAGATGATTGACATGAATCTGTTTAGGACAACAACTCACTGTGTTGCTATTATCTGTTTTGTGAAACTATTTACTCATAATTTGCATTTGGTCAAGCCTGGCACTACTTTGTTTAAGAGGAAATAGGTATCCCACTTGTTGCTTGAAATATTATAAATAATAATATAAAGTTATAAAAGGGCCAGTTTGGTGCAGTGTTTAAGGCACTGGGCTAGAAACTGGGAGACCATGAATTCTGGTCCTGTCTTAGGCAAAAATCCAGCTGGGTGTCTCATTCTCTCAGCCTTGGGAAGGAAGTAATGGCAAACTAATTCTGAAAAGTCTTGCCCACAAAGTCTCGCCAAGAAAACTACAGTATAGAGCAAGGTGTCCAAGCATGGCAACTTTAAGCCTTGAAGCCCGCCAGCCTTAAAGTTGCCAAGGTTGGACATCCCTGGAGGCTTCTCCAAGCAGCCATCAGGAGTCAAGAATGACTCAAAGATGCAGACATGCAAAATAATAAAAATCTTATCTCTGTGACTTTCAGGAGTCTTGTAATAGAGCCAAAGATGGAAAACATGAAACTGGACTGTTTAAAATCCTCCAAAAAGGATTTGAATATTTGAAATATTTATATGTTTAATCTGATTAGGATTCCTTTATTGAACGTTATACTCTCTTAATTTTATTTTTTTGTATGTGATGAAGAACTGATTTTCAATAGAGCTCTAAGCGATTTTTTTCCCATAAATGTTAGACCACAATCAACTTACCTGCTAACTAAGAAACTCTTGATCAATCTCACAAAGATATGAAAATGAAAAAAAAAAAAAACCTCTCCTAAATATACTTATTGGGTTAAGAAAAAATTGGACGTCTAATTTAATTCTCCGGTCTCACGATAGAAGAAAAAAAAATGCGATAAAAAGAAAAGTCTACGGAACCCGGAAGCTCCATTAGCAATAAACAACTTTCATTCTAATTTTTCTAGCTCTGTCGTCAACGCGGGAGTCGAACGAGCCGCTCCACCGAGTCTCACGAGATCTCTCGCAGCCGATGTGATTTCTGACTGAGCGGAAGTAGGGCCTTTTTCCCGTGTGGCCGCTTCGGTGCCATGAAGGTAGGCGCGGAGCCTTGATTTTTCTCGTAGGGCTTCTCTCCGGGGCTCATAAATAATCATGTTGGCGGATGGAAGGCAGCCAGCGGGGGAAGACGGGTCACAGCGCGGGCATTGGAACGTCGCCATCGAGGGGGATTGTCACGGATTGGGGAAGGCGGGTGGGCGAAGGCGAGAAGCAATGGAGTTTCAGGCTTCCTTTGCAGGCGCCCTTTCGCCCCAGCTTCGCTCCTCCCTTGTTTCTGGTGGGATCTAGCGAGCTTTCCCTTGGTTCTGGTGGGATCTAGTAAGTTTTCCTGTGTTGTTTCTGGTGGGATCTAATAAGCTTTCCCTTGGTTCTGGTGGGATCTAGTAAGTTTTCCTGTGTTGTTATTAGTGGGATCTAATAAGTTTCCTATGTTGTTTCTGGTGGGATCTAATAAGCTTTCCCTTGGTTCTGGTGGGATCTAATAAGCTTTCCCTTTATTTTCTCCGTTTTGTGCAATTATTTTTAGCTCAATATTTCATTCCCCGCCACTGGCTGTCAGAAGCTCATCGAGGTGGACGATGAGCGTAAGCTGCGCACCTTCTATGAGAAGCGGATGACTGCAGAGGTCTCTGCTGATGCTCTTGGGGAAGAGTGGAAGGTAAGGTGTTAGGTCTCTTTTTGGGTGGGGAGAGTCTTTGCATCACTACCTTTGGCAGGGGTTTCTTTTTGCAAATGGGCATCATTGATGATCGAGGGAACCCCCTTGGTGTGCCCTGGTCCACAAATTATTGAATGGGTTGCAAGCATTGAGATGATTGCATACAGAGATCTCTTTGTGCTTGCTTCTGAGTTGACAGGTTTTGAGCTTAACTTAGAAGAAGATAGGTCAATAGAGTTCCAAAAAAACACGTGTGAGTAGGATCTGGGAGATGTGATAGGACATCTGACTTCATAAATGCTAGGAAGTGTGGCTTTGGTGGGATGGTTGAGATGGCTTTCAGAAAGCAGATAGCTTGGTCTGTCAACTAGCTCACTATTGATCAGTCCAGCACTTGGGGATCTGAGTTATGTGGAGAAAATTTTGTGAGAAAAAGAGTATATTAAAAGCCAAGGTTCTTCCAGTTTGTCTAGCAGAAGTTTTAGATTGGCAAAAGCTTTTAAGAGGATGTTAGTTCTAGAATCTCTCCCCCCCCCCCCCAATTCTTTGTCATTGCTGTGGGAAAATGTTGGGTGGAACACATTTCATAGTCTTTAAGGGCCTTCAAGGCTTGATTCACCAGGATCCTCCTCAATTATAAGATAAATTCCATTTACAGAAGAAGAAAAATCCTGCAAATAACGCCCCTTTTGTGCTGCTTATCTGAGTTAGGATCTTCCAGCTGCAAAGGAACAAGATTAATTCTCACAGTAGTTAAAAGTGGGGCTGTATTATTGCCCATCGGTATTCGAAGCTAATGTTAAAATGTAGTTGTGATTTATAAAGTCCTTCCGAAAAGCTTAAATTGCTCCTTTTCGCAGGGCTATGTTGTCCGCATTAGTGGTGGCAATGACAAGCAAGGCTTCCCCATGAAGCAAGGTGTCCTCACTCACAGCCGTGTCCGTCTGCTGCTTAGCAAGGGCCACTCCTGTTACCGTCCTAGGAGAACTGGAGAACGAAAACGCAAATCGGTTCGAGGATGCATTGTTGATGCCAACTTAAGCGTCTTGAACTTGGTCATCATAAAGAAAGGTGAATTGTTTGTCTAGTTTTCATTTGAAGGGTCAAACAAGTGTTAGCGAGAATTTATCTCAGAAGAATAGAAAATATTCCTAAGGACTTTCACTTTGGACAAAGATTGCCAACCTTGGTCCAGGACCATCCCCATGGCATATAGTGGGGCATTCACTAACGGAATAATATGACTTTTGACAAGTCCATAAGAATAATAAAAGATTCTTGGGCTCCCTCTTACCTTTTTTTAAAAAAAAATAATGCTTGTTTAATAAAGGATAACATGTAGAAGTTAGAGGAGGGTTTGTGGTGAGGGATGATTTTTAGCATAAGTTTGCTAAATTATATAGAAGTACCTATTGTTTGACAACTTTTCAAGGCGAGAAGGATATCCCTGGACTGACCGATAATACTGTGCCCCGTCGCCTTGGTCCCAAGAGAGCTAGCAGAATCCGAAAGCTATTTAATCTCTCCAAAGAAGATGACGTCCGTCAGTACGTTGTGAGGAGACCATTGGACAAAGAAGGTAAGAAAATGGAAGTTAATGCTTCGGCTGTTTTGTCAAGAGGAAATTACGTATTTCAAGTAGTGCTTTTCTGTTGGTCTGTTCTATTTTTTTTTACAGAAATGAAAGGAATCCAAGGGTTTGAGAAAAGATATATGATAGCTAAATGAAAGTGTCAATTACTTAGTTTTCTTTTTACCTTAGATTACTTAAGCTTGGATACATTTTGGTATCAAATACCCTGGTTGATGTACACATGTAGGTATGTTTAGGTGTATATATATATAAATTTATATTTGTTTGCTATGCATTTTTCAAAGGTGGCATGCAGTAGCTTTTTAAAGCAGAAAAACATTTAATTTGTAGAAGTTCCAATAGGTATACAAGGTTTTTGCACCTATTGCACTGCAGAAAGTTGTAACATCATCTGATTAAATCAGGACAGTAAGTTAGATAATTTTTTCTGGGATAAAGGCTACACTAACACTGAGACTAAAATGTTTGAATAAAGCCTAATACACTGTTCAAAAATAAGACATCCAAGATCTGAATGAATGAAATATTCTTATTAAATACTTTGTTCATTACATAGTTGAATGTGCTGACAACAAAATCATAAAAATTATCAATGGAAATCAGATCCAACTTTGATGTAATGTCCTTAAAACAAGTCAAAATAAGGCTCAGTAGTGTGTGTGGCCTCCGCATGCCTGTATGACCTCCCTACAATGCCTGGGCATGCTCCTGATGAGGTGGCGGATGGGGATTTCCCATACCTGGACTAAAGCATCCCCCAACTCCTGGACAGTCTGGTGCAACGTGATGGTGGATGGAGCAAGACATGATGTCCCAGATGTGCTTAATTGGATTCAGGTGTGGGGAACGGGCGGGCCAGTCCATAGCATCAATGCCTTCGTCTTGCAGGAACTGCTGACACACTCCAGCCACATGAGGTCTAGCATTGTCTTGCATTAGGAGGAACCCAGGGCCAACCGCATCAGCATATGATCTCACAAGGGGTCTGAGGATCTCATCTCGGTGCCTAATGGCAGTCAGGCTACCTCTGGCGAGCACATGGAGGGCTGTGCGACCCCCTAAAGAAATGCCACCCTACACCATTACTGACCCACTGCCAAACAGGTCGTGCTGGAGGAAGTTGCAGGCAGCAGAATGTTCTCCATGGCATCTCCAGACCCTGTCGCATCTGTCACAAGTGCTCAGTGTGAACCTGCTTTCATCTGTGAAGAGCACAGGGCGCCAGTGGTGAATTTGTCAATCTTGGTGTTCTCTGGCAAATGCCAAACATCCTGCACAGTGTTGGGCTAAAAGCACAACCCCCACCTGTGGATGACGGGCCCTCATACCACCATCATGGAGTCTGTTTCTGACCGTTTGAGCAGCCACATGCACATTTGTGGCCCGCTGGAGGTCATTTTGCAGGGCTCTAGCAGTGCTTCTCCTGTCCCTCCTTGCACAAAGGTAGAGGTCCTGATGCTGGGTAGTTGCCCTCCTACGGCCTCCTCCATGCCTCCTGATGTACTGGCCTGTCTCCTGGTAGCGCCTCCATGCTCTGGACACTACGCTGACAGACACAGCAAACCTTCTTGCCACAGCTTGCATTGATGTGCCATCCTGGATGAGCTGCACTACCTGAGCCACTTCTGTGGGTTGTAGACTCCGTCTCATGCTGCCACTAGAGTGAAAGCACCGCCAGCATTCAAAAGTGACCAAACCATCAGCCAGAAAGCATAGGAACTGAGAAGTGGTCTGTGGTCACCACCTGCAGAACCACTCCTTTATTAGGGATGTCTTGCTAACTGCCTCTGCTTTCCACCTGTTGTCTATTCCATTTGCACAAAAGCCTGTGAAATGGATTGTCAATCAGTGTTCCTAAGTGGACAGTTTGATTTCACAGAAGTGTGATTGACTTGGAGTTACATTGTGTTAAGTGTTCCCTTTATTTTTTTGAGCAGTGTATTTACTGTGGTTTCTCTTTTATGATTTACAAATCATTCCAGCTGGAATGTATGGTATATTAAATCCATGATCACACTGCATTATTAGTTAGTGATTTCTTGATCCAGAGGTTTTTTATCTCCACACCAATGCTTGAGATCAATTTCAATTATAAATATATTTGTTCCTGCTTACCTTTCAAACTAGGTTTGGTAGAGTAGTCCTTGACTTACAACCACAATTGAGTCCAAAATTTCTGTTGCTAAGTGAGACATTTGTTAAGTGACTTTTGCCCCATTTTACAACCTTTGTGGCCACACTTGTTAAATGAATCACAGTGATTAGGAACATGGTTGCTAAGTGAATCTGGCTTCCCCATTGATTTTTTGTCAGAAGGTCACAAAGGGGAGATCCTGGGACACTGCAAGCATCATAAATACGAGTCAGTTGTTAAGCGGCTGAATACTGATCAGGTGACCATGGTGAATGTTCGCTTTGATGTTCCAAAGTGAAAAATGGTCATAAGTCACTTTGTTCAGTGCTGTTGTAACTTTGAACGCTCACTAACGAACTGTTGTAAGTCAAGGACTACCTGTATAAGGTGATTCTGCTTAGTAATTTTCACATGAAGAGCTGATGCTCAAAGGTCCTGCCCAAGAATATGTAATTAAACATGATTTAGAGCAGAGGTCGCCAACTTTTTGAACCCCAGGGACCACCAAACTCATAATTAAATCCTGTGGATCAGAGACCCTGGGAAAATCCCCCAAAAAGTTTGCAGGAAAATTCCCCAATCTCTTTTCCTACCGATTGATCATTCTTTATTTGGGATCGCAGGATACTGTCTCCAGTTCCGTTCTCCCCCACCCTTTCCGTCCTCTGCTCACTACCTCATATTGTTCACAATGCAAGCGATGCAAGCCTTGGGTTCCCAGAGGCCACGCGGGTCCATCCGCCAGTCTGGCTCGCTTTCCTGCTTTTAAAGCTCAGCTGCTTCATGCAGCACAGCAGATTGCTGCGTGCCAGCTGTTGAAGACATAGGGAGTGTGCAGGAGGTTAGTAGCAAACCCTCTGCCTGTACGCACGCCCATCAAGCCACGCCCATAGAACTAGTGGTAAAAAAAAATTGAAACCCCCACCACTGGGCAACATATAACCTGGCAAACTGATGGGCATAAAATTCAATCTGATTCCTCTTCAAAAAAAATATTCAGGTAGTTCTCGACTTACAACAACTGAGTCCAAAATTTCCGTTGTTAACCGAGGCATTTGTTAAGTGAATTTTGCCCCATTTTATATGACCTAAGCTGTTAGGTGAATCACTGCAGTTGATAAGTTATTAACATAGTAGCTGGGAAGACATGGCCTTAATGATCAGCCAATTTACCCTGTGTAATTTATTTTATTTGTGTATTACTGTTTTAAGCATAGACCATCAGCCTCAGATTTCCAAGAGCTGTTCAATTGTTGACATGCCTGTCTTGCCCATCTTAGGTAAGAAGCCAAGGACCAAGGCACCCAAAATCCAGCGTTTGGTGACCCCGAGAGTCCTGCAGCATAAGCGTAGACGCATTGCTCTAAAGAAACAACGAACTCAGAAGAATAAGGAAGAGGCTGCCGAGTATGCCAAGCTTCTGGCTAAGAGAATGAAGGTCTGCTTCCTATATGCTTTGGTGGGAAGGTTATGTGTTCCTTTTCATGTGACTCTTGAACATAAAGCTATGTATCAGAGATGGATGCCTCCTCACTGCAGAATGTTGGTTAAAGCTGAAACTGGGGGAAATGGTTGGCTCAAGGACTAATCACCCACACATGTATAATAGGTGTAATTGAGTTTATACATAACATGAATATTTCTTACTCCATGAAGTGATTAGCATGGGGGGGGGGGGAAGCCACCTGTTAACTTCAATGAAGTACAGACATGTTGAAAATGTGTCCCAACAAATGGAGCAAATAAAATACGTTATGTCTTCTATCCTATCCCGAGCTATTTTAATCCACAGGTAATTGAAGCGCTCACTCAGCATCACTTGTACGATACAAAGAGCGAGCGGATGAGGGTGAACAATAAGATGGTGCTAGGAATATAAATATAGTACAGTTTTACTATACAGAATCAAGTCTGTTGCTTTCACCTAAAAATGGCTTACACTGCTTTAGGGAAATACTTGATTTTGGATATTGAGGGACAAGGAAATTTTTGAAAGTGTGTCATGTAATAGCAAAATTTATGGACAGGAAGATGAGGCTGGGGATATATGCTTTCTTAAGCATGTTGGTGATTTCACTAGGTGAATGTAGTAGACATTTCTGGCCACTGACTTAAATGTTATTAGAATATACTTACATATTTGGAAACTGACAAGATAGGAGATAGGAGTAGATAGATGCTAGATAGATAGCATAGTTGATGCTATGGTGATAGAGAAGAAAATTCACACCATAAATTTACACCATTTAAAAAGCTGAGATGCAGTTCCAGGCTAATGTGTAATATTCTTGATCCCCTTTTTCCAGGAGGCAAAAGAGAAGCGGCAAGAACAAATAGCTAAGAGGCGTAGACTTTCTTCTCTGAGAGCTTCTACATCTAAATCTGAATCAAGCCAGAAGTAAGCAATGAACTGTGCTAAAAACATTAAAATAAAGTTTTTATGATCAGAACAAACTTGATTCTATGTTATCCTTTTTTGCTAATTCCTGTCAAATTACCACTTTAATGAACAAATGAATGTATTTCTGCTTGATGCAGAGGTTTCATTTTTGTATCATTCAGGGTTGTGACGATTTTGGCCTTTCCTTGCTCAGCAGTGGCCTCTTATTTATTTCATTCTTATAGCAATAGAATTTAGACTTATATGCCACTCCACAGTGCTTCATAGCACTCTCTTGAACAGTATACAGTGTCAGCGTATTTCCCTCAACAATCTGGAACCTCATTTTACTGAACTCAGAAGGATGAAAAGCTAAGGCAACGTTGAGCCGATTACAATAAAACTGTTGGCTGTGGGCAGAGTCAGCCTGCAATACTGCGTTCTAACCACTATGACACCATGGCATACTTATGGAACATACATTTAATTTGGGCTTTAAACCTCTGCTAAACAGTATCTCCTTCACACACAAAAAGCAGACATGAGAAGGTGTATCTGTATACTTTTATTTTTTTAATGATAATATTAACAAGTGGTTTCTAAATCATTGAGGGTTCCTATACAAAAGTAATTCAAAAAATTACCACCTTTTTATCTACAGGAAAGTAGGTATTTGTTAGATTAAAGCAAGCATACAGCTGACATCATATTTGTACAATTATAATTACTGCATTGGTAATAGAAAACTCTCCCATGTCAGTCTTTCCATATTGCAAATGCATAATGAAAAGTTCCTAAAGAAACTCATGCATCTCTCTCTCTTTCTAAATCCTCTCCCTTTTTATACTTCGATTATCTACAATGCAAGGTAATTTCCAGTTTCTCTAACATTGTTTGGAAGATTAAAAACATGTATCTGTTAATGTTGACTTTAAAGGTGACTTGCAAGTTTTCCTCAAAACATTAAAAGCTTGGGGATGTTCAGTGCTTCATTTCTAAAGTATTAGAAGCTGTAAAACAAATGTTCTAACATTGCTTCTATGAAGAGGTGATCAGGGTTCACATTTCTCTTTAGTCTTCTAAAACTATGGTCATCCAATGCATATTTTAGAAACAGCCCTTTTTAAATTATAAAGTTTAATTTGAAGCCAAATATAGTACAGTGTTTTAGATTATGCAGATTAGTTAATGAGCATAAACCTCTCTTAAATGTTTTTATAGCAAACCTATTTTAAAAAATAAATTGAAAATGGGAAACAGCAGCTTCATTGCTAATTGCTCTGTTAATTTTTTTTACAAAACTACTCAATAGAGGTCTTAATTTATCTGACAGTGGATATTTCAGTCTGATGTGCAGTAATAATATCGACAGTAGCAAGTTGTGTGCAATTTTATATTCGCACATTTTTCCCTCTTACAATTAAATAGCTCTGAATTATGTGAATTTTTACATGGCATTTGAGAGCAGATACCCTCCACATAATTTCATTTAACTCAGATCTTGTTTTATAGCATAAATACATAAGGTTGCCCTGAGGGATATTTTTCTACCCCTCCCCAAAACAAAGGGATTTCCAAATATGTATAAAAATTAGCTGTACAAATATAATTGGCATTTTATAACTGAATACTCGCCTTTTATTGTTCACCAACCATTGAAATGTGAACCTTTGAATCAGTAAAGAACTATAAAACACTTAAATTAAGTCCCGATTTCACTTAACGTATTAAATATTATCTACATCAAAGGATATGAGATCCCATAATTTGCATAATCACTAACTCCTCCTCTGTGGCTTCTAATATACATGCAGTAAGGGCAAAATTGGCTATTCCTCTACAGATAGTAAGAGGGATCTGTGTCTGTACTTGATTCAAGAGCAAATTTGGAAATAGCTTGTGATTAGCAAAAGCTCAATTGCAATTGGATCTCCACCTTTCGATCAACATTGAAACACTGAATATTGTTTTGATCTATGCATATTTCAATTAAATAAGATTGAAGGTGATCTATTCGAAAGGCACATAAGAGCTTTGGTATGAAACCTGTGTAGGATTAAATCCAGTCATTGATCTAAATTCAGTTTGTTAACTACAATTTATTGGGCAGTTGGCTAGGCAACCTTGGCAAGTGCAAGATTGTTAAATGCTTGACAGAAATTGAAGAAAGATTTTAGTCAGCAATGGCATTGTTTAGAGAGGCTGGAAAATTTCATTCAAGAATGGAACTCCCTCATGGAATTACATGTTCACTATCCTGAGAGATGTGACCCCCTGCCCTGTTGGGATGTTCAGCATGCTGGAAACTTGGGATCATGAGAGTTGTCATGAAATGATTCATGGAACATAAGATCTAAAACACCACAAGGTAAGATGACAGACCTGCTTCTCCCTTGGCTTTTCTCTGTGTGTATTGGGGGAAAAATACTTTTAAAAAATCTAGGCTGCCTATATTTGCTTTCTGAAGATGTTCTGGAATTTTTGCAGGATTCAGAGCATGTTTTACAAATAAGAATGGTACTGTACTTGAGGGTGGCATATTCCTTTGTGCCAGTATCATATTTATTTATTTTTTTAAATAAAATAACAGTGAATATGGTGATACAAGTTTGTCCCACACTGGTGCTCCAAATGTCAAAATATTTGTACTTCTGGATCAACAGTCAAAGTGTCTTACTGTGTACAAGGCTAATGGCAGTTCATAAGCTAGTTTTGAATTTTGACATTATAGAGGGATCAAAAAGATTGCCATTAAACATGCAGTGATTTAGGACAGCCCACATTGCTTCTGATGAAAAATAAACTATAAACTATAAGTTAGTTTATACATGAAACAAAAAACCGGTAGTGGTAAATAGCTTGCTTTTTTTTTTAAATCAAGAGCATTATTTCTGTCCTTATGTTAAGATATAATTGCTATAATGTAGATATGACTATATAGAATTGTGTTTCACAAGAGGTTTATTAACATAAAATCATGCGTAGATGAAAAACCCATTGTACTTGCTGATGGACATAAATGATTCAAAAATTAAAATAGGCAATTGTACAGAAAGTGTTAACACCCTAATCCCCCAACACTTCCTTGAAAGGGTGAGACCAGAAAGTAATACAATGGAAACTGTTTTAAACAGTAACTTTTAAAAACATGGAAATTGTTTTAAAAACAAATTTCCAAGAAGTTTGAAATGTGGTTTAGAGTAAATAATTTTTTTAAAAATGCTATCACACCAGATTGTTCCAAAAAGTGCAAAATGTTATATTCTGTGTATTGTTGTGATAATTTCACTTTGACGTAAGATTTGCAATAGTTTATCTCCAGCAGTACTACTAAAGAATGATTAATTATATGGGCAAAAGGCAGCCTTGAAAAGTCATGATCAAGAATGCATTTTGTATCTAAATCTTAATCCGTTTTTAAAATCCATAATTGTTCAAAATCATTGAACCGTCCCTAAATCTTTATTACAATACTGCTTTAAATGAATATCTGATGTTGGAGATAAACCCAGGAATTGTGAAGAAAACTGAGGTGTGAATATAATAAGCAGGGAAATAAAATACTTTAACGTTAAAAATTAGTATTTTCATTTTAAGTAAATTCATCTTCAAGTGTATGAGTATAAATACATTTAGCACAGAAGTATTTACCTCGGCCAGTGCAAAAAAGATACATATCCCACAGGTTAGAAAAAATAAGCAGGGATGGAACATTAGTGCACTGAAATTTTATGTATATGTGTGTGTGTGTGTGTACATACACACACACACATATATGTTTGTGGGTCTGTGTATATAGATATACACAGACCCACACATGCGGTTTTCTATGAATGCTAAAAATATGAATATTCCATGCCCCTTTATGTACCTTTGTCCATCTACTCTCAGTTTTCCTTTATAAAAAAAATCTTAGAGCCACTCCGGGTAGACACCCATCATTGCTTCAGAAAACATATGTACACTTTAAAAAGTTACTATGAGAAGAAGAAACCACAAGCTTTGCTTTACACAGCCAGGATAAAGGTTATAATTTTTCTGTGAATTGGGATAGTGATGGCTTTTAAGAGGCCCCTTTGCTAAAGCTACAGCCCATTCTTTTGAACCAAGGGAAATAAATGCATTTCATAATGAAAATGTACATTAAATATGCACATACAAATGTAGTAGAATTTCCTCCATACATAAATCAATGTACTCTGGAAATAGAAGGCTAACTTGAACTGGAAGGAACACTGAAGTCTTATAAGAAAGCAAGCAAATTAAAGTCCCTTTGTTATCATTCTTCACCTTCTAGATGGAAGGGAAGGATTAAATAGAGCATGGTTGAAAGTTAACTGTAAATTGGATTATTTTGAGTTAGCGTATTTAATTCATGGCCTGGTATAAATATCAAGTGTCACAGAACAATGTTGGCTAAGTGGATTGCACACAGCAGTTGTTTTAACTAGAATTCTGGAGCTTGAAGCAAAATTTATACATTCCCAGTTATCTCTCCTTTTTTTCTTGATAAGTCTTCCAGGGTGGAATCTATATGAGAGGTGCCCCAAAGCATTTTCTGCACCACTCTACATTGTCACTGGGTGGAGAATCAATCTTTTGCATTTTTTTGAGTACTTCTGCTGGAAGGCTTTTATATGCAGTTCTGTATTCATTGTCAAAGGCCTCTGCAAAGAGGAAGACAATTTAAGAGTCAAGAAGCACAGAAATTATACTGCATGAATTGATTTCTCACCCTTTTATTCCCCCGTAATTCAAAACACGAACATATTTTATGAGATAAGATACACCTCTTCATTCTTGATTTGCTTGTCCAAGACCCCTGTGGTGGTTAAAAGTGGTGGATTAAATATGAGAGGTCATGGTTTAAGTCTATTTTCTTCGGAAACTCACTGGCTTGATTTCAGCAGCCAAACACAGGCCAACCTACTTTGTTGGGAAAAATTAACATTGAATCCTGTGGGGAACATGGCTATAAATTAAATAAAAATGAAAGTTATAATAACCCCCCCTAACCCAGCCAGTTTTGTTTGTAATGCTATACATTTCTAATATTGGTTTGATTTTTTTTTGAGCAAGAATATAAACTGACAGTTAGTACTCCCCTGTCTTCCAGGAGAAAATAATTTTTGGAAAATTGAAGGCTTAGCCCATGGATTAGTGAAACATGCTGAAGATTTCCTATCAGAGATAAGTCATGCTATAATATACTGTATTAATTTTCTTACCAATATCAATATTCTCTCTTCCAAGGGACACCAGGGACAGGAAAAGGATTTCTCTGTAAAAACTCCTGAAAAAAATGCATAGACATTTAGACAAGTTCAACTCCTCCTTCCAAGGCTAGCCTATAGGAAGAAATCTATGTTAAGTTTCAGGTGAATTTCATTAATCAGATAGTCTAGCTCTAGCCTTTTTTCAGTAAGAATATTAACATCAATGGAAACCTAATTTTAAAGTTAGCATGCAAAAATCCTCTGAGCTGTGTGAAGAAATGCTATAAAAGTATGCTCTAAAAGTATCCAGATATTACTGTAAGTATCAGTTTGAATTGTTCTTCCTTATTTACTGGCATAATTTTTTAATGTCTATAATTGATTCCTTTGTTTCCAGTTGTAGATTTAGAGCATAAACTTTACAATCACTATACACTAATAGTTACATATTCCAGGAGGGTAGGACAAAGGGGAAAAAAAAGCATTTAAAACTAATTCCACACAAGTAAGGGATGGCCTACTTTTATTCAAGTAATAAAATTGACCTTTTTGTTTCTCATGACTGCTTCATGCACAAAAACATGTACATATACACATAAATATTTCTCTTTCCTTCCAATGATTACGAATGAGGAAAAAAACCAAGATTGAAATGGAATATACTGAGAACACATGAGGCAAGAGAAAAGGTATTGTACAGGTGTTCTGAAAAGGGTTAAAGCAAGAGGCCAGCAGGCCATTCCCAGCATAAATAACTGTTCAAGGCATTTTGATTATGGATGCTACAGTTATATGCACCTCCACGAATTTTACTTCTTTTCAATAGCCGTTCTTTTCAAAAGTGTTATACGCCACTTTTCACCTATTATAGGTTATTTGGGGGAAAGACCTGCTTCAAATAAATGCTAACTTGCTATCGTTGTGGCCTCTTGGCCACTGGCCCCTCCAGCAGCCAAATCAGAGGAGAAGGAGGTGGCGTGGGAGTCAGGATCAGCATCAGGGCAACCTGGGAGCTCCGAAGGGGAAGAGGGAATGGAGCTGGCAGAGAGAGAGAAAGATAGTCTGGGCCATTTGCCAGCCCTTATGGAGTCAATAGCCCCCAGGTCTGGAGGTGGTTGATGAAGAAGAAGATGATGAACAGCTGGGTTGAGAGCCTGACGTGCACGACTGCACAGAAGGCAGAGAAGGGGAGAGCAGTGGAAAACTGGGCTGATCCCGGAGAAGGAAGAGCCACTGCTACCAATGCCCCACCCTAGCTCTGGGGATAAAAGAGGGAGCAGAGACAATAGGTGTGGCAGACAACTATTAATCTTCCATCCGGCTAGGCTTGTTAGCCTGCAAAACATTTTTTTTGCCGGAGCTGCCACCATTTCTAATAAAGGAATCTTTTGAGATTTCATCAGAGGGTTTGTCGTGTTTGGGGAGCTGAATCAGAACAATTATCCCATATCAAGGAAAGCATCTATATATCACCTAATGTGGCAAAAAATGGACCCCAATGTACAACTGAATGCTAAACGTACTCCTAGGGATGCATGGAACTTTTCAAAGAGTTAGCGTTCATATCCAAGCGGTGATACCCTTTACCTTTGCCGTTTCTCATCCCGCTTAACTCTCTGCACAAGGAGATTAATAGGCTTAACCACATCATTGTGCTGAATGTTCAGTTTGATGTTTTCGACTAAAGTGCTTATTGCTTGTTGCTCTTCAGAATTGACCGAGGGCTTCTTTTCTGCAGAATCTAGAAGAAGGGAAAAATAGAAGGTTAAAAAAAAGTAATGCAACCCAAGAAAATGTGACACAACAAAAGACATGAAGAAAGATAAAAGATAGAAGTGGAAGAATTGAGAGATCCAAGATGAAGGACAGAATATGAAAAGGGCAAGGAGGGAAAAAAGGAAAGGGAAAAACTAAACACAGTTTTAGTAATTGGAAGAGTAAAGACAGTTTGACATTTAGTACTCAATATCCAGAACTAGACAGATTATGATAATAGCTGAAGACCTATGCAGCATAAGCGTATTATTTATTTATATGGAAGACTTTCTGTGGAGAACTAAGTTCTTATGGCAACAAAATCCTATTGCGTTTATTAAAGTGGAAGCTGTTGTGACTGTACTGGCCAAATTCTGATTGGGATACTTGTGATTCTTTTCCCTGATACTTCATCTCAATTCTGGAAAAATGTACATTTTTTTTTCTTTGAAAAGTTAAATGTTGAGCTACGCACTGTGGACATCGTATCTGAAAAGTCTTTAACTTTGCAGAATTTGAAATGTTTTCTGCTCATGAAAAAAACTTTGTCCACCTATTAATTTATAAGTGTTTTCTTAAGACAAAATTAAACCTAGACATTTGGAATAAATTATCTCTGAGGGAGATGGGCAGTTAATAAACAAACAAAAAAAGAAACAAAATAAATGAATAAATAGATGGTTTTTGACATTTGGAAAAGTTGGTCTCAGATATGCATAAGTAAATGATTATTTCAGAATTTCTCACAACAGCAAAGATTTTTGTCTGGACAAAATTCTCACAAACATTTTACTCACTGTGATTTCTCCAAGATACATATAGTGGGTCCCCGGATTCTTGGTGAAGATTGATGTTGTCCCACAGCAGCTGTATGTACACTAGCTTGCTGTCTTGAGACAAGTTGGTCAGAGGAAGCTAGAATGGAAATTATCGGTTTACTACAGATTGAGAATCCTGCCAACGCTTAGCAACGCCAAATACACAATCCTAATTTCGTTATTTTTTTCACAAAAAGGGAACAGATGCCCGAAACAGTTCATATCTTCCAATTTAAATCAAGTCAAATTCAAGAACAGGAAAAGATTTGTTATCAATCTACTGCAAAGGAAGGACTCTATAAAGCAGGAAAAGCTTTTGCTTAAAGACATACTCTCATAGAAAGCAGTGTCACAGAATAAGAACCTACCTCCTATATAACTGTACTTTTAACCTTAAATGTTAAATTGCCAGTTAAGGCTGCTTTAATGCATTTTGCTTTTGCTTTTGTTCTTATCAGTTTTTATTATTTTTATAAGTAACTGAGGCAGCAAAAATTTATTTCTTTATATATTAGGTTTTTATGTTAGTTTTATTACTTTATAAGCAACTTTATAATAAGCAAATATATCTAATGCTGCTTCTTCCTGCTATTTTCCCACAACAATCCTGGGAGGTAAGTTAAGCTGAGACAGACAGTGACTGGCCCAATGCCACACAGCTGGCTTTCATGCCTGAGGTGAGAGTACAGCTGCCAGTCTCCTGTTTGCCTCAACCACTAAAATAAACAGGCTCATCCAGTGACAGCATGATCAATCCATATCTTCTAAACTTACTCTGAAGCAAATCTCAAAAGGATTAAGGTGTTATCTCAATATTCAACACAAACCGGCTCATCCAGTGACAGCATGATCAACCCATATCTTCTAAACCTACTCTGAAGCAAATCTCAAAAGGATTAAGGTGTTATCTCAATATTACTGTTCTCTCTCACTTTGAATCTTAATGTGAGCATTTACAAGTTTGAGAATTCCAGCCCAGAGTTCATTAATTTTCAGTAAACAAGAAGAAAATGTAAAGATCCCTCCTGCTTTATTCCCCTCTCCCCTGAAACCAATGGGACAAATCTTAATTTTGACCTTTCCATCAATATTTTGAATGGAAAAAGAACAGAATGAACCATTTGTTCTGGACAATCCACTTCTGTAAACCTCTCCCACAATCCTTGGACTGGATTGCCCTAATGTAGCATTTCACAATCTCAGCTAAGTTAAACATGTGTAGTATGCTGGCTGGGGAATTCTGGGAGTTGTCCGCACATTTTAAATTTGCTAAAGTTGAGAAACACTGCTCTAGGGTTATGAAGTAGTCATTCTTTTTTCAAGGTCATTTCATTTCAATCAGTGGAATCTGTTAAAATTCATCCCATCGACATATTTGACTTTGGAGTACTTCTCCAGATACATTTATTCAATACTGTCAGTAGAAGTGATCATTTCCAGAATGAACAAAGAGGAAAAGTAATCAGTTTTTAGTTGTTTCTCTTACAAAGAACTATGGCTTTCCTCCAAATATTAAGGGTCTGCATTTGCTTGTGGTGCCAAAGTGTCACTTACCTGCGTTCCATCATTGCAGTGTTCAGATGTTAGAATGAGACCGGGCAAGTTACTTGGGAGGTCCAGGCGTCGGAAATACCAGACCAAATTCCAAAAAATAATGGGATGCTGATTGATGAATGTTGATGTGTGAATTACTTGTTCTCCTTCATTCTCCAACAAAGATTCAAGCTCTTTCCGGAGAACCAATGGGCTCAAATAGGGAACGGATACAGGCGAAGGATTTGTCCTTTTTGCTAAGGGATCCTAAAAAACAACAACCCACCAATGATCATTAGTGAGCAAACAATGCACTTATCTTAGCTTCTCTCCCTAATAAAAAAAAAATCAATAAATCTTTGAGCAGCATTAACAGGAATGCCATACATGCAATGTTGTAAACGTACAAATATCACTATCTTATCCAGTGAATTACAATACAGAAACCATTTGAGAGAAAAGAGCTCTGTTTTCTAAAACAAATCATATACAAAATCTATGTAAGCTGAATTACAATTGAGGCAGAATAAACAATAGGAAAAAGGAAGTCTCTCTTGATATCTAGTTCCTGTACATATTACCAGGAAAAGCTTGGCTACCTACCGCTGTCTCTTGTAAACTATTAGGGAGGCTAACTGTTGAAATGCCATGAGATGGTCTTTGCAGGAGATCAATATTTTGCAGTGGGCCACCAACACTGTGACTCCGAGTCAGAGAAGTCCCGCGTTTTGATGAATTATTTGTAACAGGAGGCTTTATGCGTTTGAGATTTTTGTCTTCTTCCTCTGCTGTATTGATGCTGAAACACAATACAAACACTCATTAAAGCTAGCAAAACTGCAACAAAATATTTCAATGAGCTTCTGGTTCAATAGTCCAGCTGAACAAACCATGCCTTCTTCCAAGCATTTCTTACTCCGAAATATGCTCAGGGAGGTTAGGGGTCTGTGGTGCAGCATTCTGTAAGAGCTTTCCTCCCCTTCCAAAAAGGTTATATTTTTACAAATCTAATTGTACTGATTCCTTGCAAGTTTCTTAGTACTATTTTGACTGCAATACTGTCAGCACTCACAAGCAGAATCTACCATTCACAAGAATGCCTTCTTTACTGTATCTATGATGCACAAAGTGCTTTAAAAATTGTGGTTTCAGTAATCCAGTTAAGAGCATTATTACATATTTATGTGATGTGATGAATGAATCAGATGAACGCTTCATCCTTCCCATACCAACACTTTTCTGGGTCTTGGAATTTCATTTCCAAATAAGGCCTTTTCCACAAAATGGGGAACACGATGCCAGTCCAGCATCTTATATTTGAAAGAAATCTGATTTTCACGTGAACCATTACATTTCTCCCAAGCAAGACAGTCCTATTTAATTCCTGTCTGTACCTTTGTGTTGCTGGGCTACTATTTTCTTCATTGATGGTCTGGTTGGCACGTGAAGGTTCTGAAAAACTGATTAGATCTGTGGTAGGGATGGAGGCAGATTTTGGTTCCAGAGAATCCGTGGTTAATGGAATGTTAGTGCTGTGTAAACTATCACCAGAGGTACTTGGTTTCAAAAGCAAACTGGTAAGGAAAGAAACAGGCAGAAAGTATACAATTACAAAAAAAGAAAGAACTGTAATAAACATAATTTTGTCCTTTGTAATACATGTCCCTTGACTTAAGACCACAATTGAGCCTAACATTTATGTTGTTAAGTGAGACATTTGTTAAGTGAATTTTGTCCCATTTTATGACCTTTCTTGTCACAGTTTTAAATGAATCACCACCATTGTTAAATAAGTAACAAAATTGCTAAGTGAATCTGGCTTTCCCCATTGACTATTCTTGTCAGATGGTCACAAAAAATGATCACATGACCACAGGATATTGCAAGTTGTCAAGGATCTGAATTTTGATCCCATTACCATGGGGATGCTGCAACTTTTGTAAGTATGAAATATGGTCACAAGTCACTTTTTTCAGTACCACTGTAACTTTGAACAGTCACTAAATGAACTGTTGTAAATTGAAGACTATCTGTACTTCTGGTTATTCCAAATTTATCATGAATATGATTGTTTTTAATTTCTACATTAAGACTACAATCTGCATTCCCACTCTGGTTAAAAATGAAATTTATAGACCAATTTGTCAATAGACATCATAACACATAAGCACACATTAAGCAGAACAGAAAAACAAAACTAAAACTGCTTCCCCATATAAATAGAAACTTATCCATATCCAGTATGTGATACAATTTAACGGCATACCAAATGTTTGTTTGGATGACTAGCAAGTTTGTTATCATCTGCAAAGGATGAATTATGAAGGTATCTCAAAACTATTTAGTGGCTACCAATGTCTACCAACCTTGCAAGGCCACGTAAGTCTTTAAATTCCACATTAAGGAGAGGTAAAAAGGCATTTTTGCAAAATGGACATGTAGAATTCAAATTAGAATCATCTGCAGTCCATCCTGCCATAATTTCTTCATCATAAACCAAGGCACCACAGGTTCGACATTGAGAGCAGCTGGACATTAAGACCTATTTAAAAAAAATGTTTTCTTTAAAGACATGAAAACAAACAGATATCAAAACTCCAAATTGTTTTGTTCATGAAGAACACAAAAAAATCCATATTTAACTGACCAGGAGCATGTCTAGCTTAGTGCAGTATTTCCACAATTTCAAATATTTTTCTACTTCATACTTCAACAGGCAATTAATGTTTTTCAATCTGCATATTATACATATTTGACTCAATCTTTCTCAGCTCTCGGCACCAGAAATATATAACACTGCAACTCCCATCTACTCACACTAGGACTGAAAATAAATTTCAACACAAAGTGCCTGGAAGGCACCTGCCAAAGCAAAACTGACATGTTAAATCGATGTATGTATTAACAGTAAATACAAACAGTGTATGTGGATCAGTGGATTGAATGCAAATAATATATGAAAAGGCACAGATACTTTTAAAAATTATTGAAGTAATAATTCGTTTCAAAAACAGTATTCTCCAAAGGAAAGAGAAATGTTTTAAGGTTTATTATTTGTTTAAATGTTCTGAAAGAAAATTAATTTTGCATAAAATCTAGCAATATCTTTATTCAAGATTATATATTTTACCTCCATTGCACAGTTTTGGAAGATACTGGATAGACTGGTATTGTATGAAGAGCCATGTTCAGATTTATCAGAATCCAAACCTTTCATACCTCGTGAAAATTGATTTTCCCCTGTGTAAAGTAATGTGGAACAATTTAAAAATTATTAAATTACACACAACTCTTGCTATCTCATTAGGCAATAAATTCCCATATGATTCTGAGAAGTTGCTTTTTAAAAACCAAATCTAAAGAATTGTTGGGGGGGGGATGCTATATTCTCCCAGAGATATGGGTTCATAATTATTTTCCCATCACATGAAACCGAATTTTTTAAAATATTGATGCCACTTCAAATTGGACAAATTTTTGCCCATTTCATTTCATACCTCTGTGCTATACTTTTCCACTCATCATCAAGCCAGAATTTAGATGGGAAATTGCTGTTAGGCTTATTTTGGAGAGTTTTAGAAAGTATGAATACTTCTATATGAAGGACTACCAAGTAACACATGCTACTTTTTAAAACTGAGTATCCACTGAATAAAAAAAAACAACCCTGATGTAACGTATCCATTGGCAATCCTTAGTGCTTAGCCCTTTAGTAGAACTTTCATCCTGTCCGTTTTGAAAATTAAAGAACATTTATTTATGCAATTAGTTGTTTGGGGACAAAGAAAAGGAAAAGTTCTATTTACTCAGTATCAAATAAGCTTCTTTCAATATATTTTTCTCCCAGACCATGTTTCCCAAATGCAGACTGTCATAAACAGTTAATAAAAGAAATTTCAGGTATTTCCAGGCAACAGTTTTAAAACATTCTACTTGTAAGGGAAAAAACACAGCCAGCCATCTGCTGGGGATGTACTAATCTGGATTTCTGCATGGAGAAGGATAGACCTGATGAACAATTCAAAGTTTATGGTACCTGTAGGATAGTGTGGTTTCCCTAAGTCTCCACTGCTGTTGCTGCTTCCAAGACTTGTGGTGCTCTGCGCAAGTTCACTGGTAGCCAGTCCTGGGATTCCTATTTTTGGTGACTGACAGACACCTAATATATGATCTTCAAAGCCAGCAGGAAAGGTGAAATCAGGACGGCTGGTTTCCTCCTTTTATTAAAAGGTAAAAGACAAATTCAGAATCTTACACTAATGTAAAATGTTCATTATTTAGTTATTATTATTGAAAATGCAAGTGCCAAGGCCCTGACATTTCAGAAGTGTGTGTGATTTGCCTTCTTGTTTAATGTGTTTGCAACAAATCTCTCAAGAGACAAAGAATAACTGGTTGAAGAAATTTCTGAAATGGATTAAGAGGGAAATTAAAGCCTGAGAAAAGAAACCAGTAAAGATATCTTTGGTAGGTAAGGAACAGAATAATACCTAATGCTTTTCAGGCCACTGAGATTGGGTGATTTCACAGTGTATATAGGAGATTTTAAAAAACTCCCCCCGAAAACAAGTATATTATTTACAATTAATATTTTGCAGAAATACTATTATCTTTAAATGCTACAAATATGATAAATGAGACAGTGAAGTACCTCAAACAGATATTTATAACTAGTCTTCCTTTTTTGCATGCAATATTATCTTAAATTTATTGTGGTTTTCCTTTTTATTAATAATTTAAAAAATCCACAGGACCTCATATGAGAAAGCAGATTATATGAATTTTAATCATTTTATTGTTGAAAAGTAAAGGTTAGTGAATGCTATTGCAAATATGGTTATCATTTTGCCACTGCCATAACACATGGAATGCAATTTAAAGAGAAATCCTGCTTTTCAAATTCCTCACATTCTCAAAATAAAATTAACCTAGGAAATTGCTGGCAAATGAGGAGAAAATTCAAAGGCAGCATGAAAGCCTCAATGGGGCGGACACAGCCTATGAATTGCTTACTATCTGCATTAAGAAAACACAGATTACAACAGGAAATCAAAATGCATGCTTCAGCTAAGAACAGTATAACCAATTTGTGTTCTGTGTTACAATATTATGGATGACATGGGTGAAATTCAACTATATTAATCTGATTAACAATCCTTTTCTGGAATGAATTATCCCTCCTTTTTGCAATCCAAATAAATGTGATCTAAAAGTATCACCCAGACATTTGTGGCGCCTTCTAAAATAGTGTCAGAACAAAAGGGAAATAATTTATAAGAGTAACATTTAATGTAAGATCTCGGTGATCTCTGCCATATTAAGATAAAGTCTACTGTGGGAAGATTACTTGAGACAACTGAACTTACCACTTACATTGGTGGATTAAAAACGAAGAGGGGGGAAAAAACGGCACAACATTTACCTCATCATCCGAATAACTGTATGCTGATGACACTGCTCCCCACATCTTGCTGGCGACATTAGCTGCTTGTTTCATGCCAGTTTTCAAGACCTCTATTTTAGGCCCAGATAGTATGTGGTCTAGCTTCAGCCCTGTCAGATAGGGGACAACTGCACCCAACGAAGCCTGAGGAGAACGACCCAGCCCTGTTAAAGTTATCGTCCGTTCTTTTTGGGTGCGCGAAAGAGCCAGCTGCTTTGGCCTTCCAGTAAAGGTTTTGGACCTGGAGTCATATGGACTTTTATGATTAACATTTTGAATCTGTGGTGTTGGGGGGAGGGGGATGAAATCCAAGCTTGACCTTCTCTTTAAACTGGGCCCTGATGAACTAGGGGAATCCTCTTCCCGGTTGCTCTCTTTCCTGTGTAATTCCATGCTGGAAGATTTGCTGCCCAAGGGGCTTTTTAGATTCATGTAGCTTTCAATTTCCTCAGCCAGATTGCGTGCTACAACTGGTGACATGATCTTTTCTTCCGGCTCGGCGGGTTTGATGGCTTTTGTTTCCGTGGCCAGCAAAGATAACGGATCCAAACCCATTTGAACATCTTCTCTTTCAATTGGCTTGGCTACACCATAAAAACTACTCCTTTTGTTTGTTATCTCTTTGGGTTCTCCTTGCTCAGTGTTAGACTGAAGGGTATCAGGAGGTCTGGGGCTACTGCACTCCGATTCGACCGTGCTGTCACTGAGTCCATTTTTCAATTGATCTCCAGGTTCTTTCACAACCAGTGAAGAGCTAGCCCCTATTTCCCATGTATTTTCTTCTTCATGAGTTCTGGGACTGTCTGACCCACAGAAGAATTGTATGCCATTGGCATCATCAAAAGGATGTGATTTACTCATATGGGGTGGAGAGGTTTTGGCCCCCAATAGAGCAGCGGTGAGGATCTTTGCATCTGCTCCCATCATTATGGCAAGATCACTGGAGTTAGAGTCTAAGCTGTTCTTCTTCAGCAGCATGTCTGCTCTGCTTTCAGTACTGAAACTGCAAGTCCTTCCAGAAAAATGTTTTTGCCTTTTCTTCCCTTTTTCATTTGCTCTTCTGGGAGAAGTGTTACAATCAAACACTGAATCTTCAATAGGATCCTGAACTATGAACAGTGGACTGCATGCAGTTCCTTAAACAAAAATATACAGGACCATGTCTAAAATATTGGCTCATATAAAGCACTTTTTTAAAAAAAATACATCTATTAAAAAAAACATGGAAAAGGCAACCAAAATCACCATATAGAAATGCTGTGCTACAGGTTTTAAAATATATGTTTAAATTGGTCAATTTAGTCTTCCACACTGAAAGAATTCTGGTGCCTGAGACTCATTTTAGGTGACTATTGAAAATTTGCTTCTTCTTTTAGGAATTTGCAAGGTAACAGATTATTAAAATTAACTCAAGTGTTTTTTTTTTTTTTTTTATGAGACTCTACTTTTATGGCTGTTTTGGAATTGTTTTTTCTGTTTCTGTTTTTGAACACCAGGAGGTGTTTTGGAGGTAGCATGTTATCAAAACAAAAGTGTTAATTTGTAAGAAAAAACAGTTGCATGGAGTCCTGCTTGAGACTGGACAAAAACTTTTCTTTAAAATAAATGGCCAGCTGAAATCAAGATTGTCAAAATAAATCTAATATAACATGTGAATTGGCTGTAAGAGAAATATTTAATGCTAAAATATTTATAGTACATTTCAAAATAATATATCACTGACATAGAACTTGTACTGTCTTTTAAATGGGTAAGGATTCTATATTTGTATATTTTGAGCAACCTTTCTGTGTCCCTTAAACATTTTAAAATAGCAATTTTTGGAATACATAGTTATATATTTATCAAGAATTACCACAATTATATAATTGCTGTTGTAGATCTATAAGACTGCCATGAGGGCACATAAAAAAAGATTCACAGAAGTAAATCCTTACTCCCTGACATAAAAGATCTGCTGGGTTTTAGTCAACTGGTCATGTTTTTCTTTTTTACACTCACTTTCTAAGGGGAATGGTAGCAAAATATGTGGAAAAGAGGACAAGACTGCCTGTCTACCCGCTGGCAGGATAATTCTCTGAAAACTGAACAGAATGAAAGGAAATTTGAACTGAACAGAATGAAAGGAAACCCAGACAACAGAATGTGGCTAGAAGTTACAGAGAAAAAAATTCCACGGAAAAATCCCCGCAATGTATCTATTACCAAGTCCTCTCTGTCACATGACCCAAAGTGAAAGTTATGCAGCCTACTCTGCTTTTCAGGGCATAAATACTCAGAAAAGTACACATGGGTATGTCAAAAGCAGAACAAAACCAGAAACAGACAAAAGGGCCCTGCTGTAATTAGACTATTTCAATACATATTGAGCCAATAATATGATCTAATCAGAGA
Organism: Hydrophis major; assembly: GCA_033807585.1. NCBI lineage: Eukaryota > Metazoa > Chordata > Lepidosauria > Squamata > Elapidae > Hydrophis > Hydrophis major. The sequence goes on from CM066329.1 coordinate 278,387,400, forward strand.
AAAGTCATGCTTTGTTTCTCTATGTATATACAGTATGTGAGCACACAAAGGAGAAAATGATTATATACATACATACATACATACATACATACATAATACATATCTGAGTGTCTGTGTGTGTGTGTGTGTGTACAGACAGACAGACAGACACACACACACACAGACAGACAAACAAAACATGCCTCTTCTCTGATTAGACCCTTACAGGTAATACTTAATCACACACCCTGAGGAGAACATGCACGCGCACATAGATGCTACATATAACTTCATTACACAAAAGAAAACAGAAACATTTTGTATAACTCATCATTTCAGGCAAAAACCAAACATGTCCTGTCCTTATGAAACTGACAGTGATCATTCTTGATTTTTTTTAAAGTGTTATTTTTATAAATCTTAGTCATGGAGTCAGCCAAAAAGATGGTCATGAAGTCAATCATGAAGCCAACCAACAAGTGGAAGAAAGAAAAATTATTTCCAAATATTAATTATTGAAATCATTTCCTATCCTGGTATTTTTGTGGCCACACCTTGGAAATAGTATGGATATAGTTTGCCATTCCCTTCTTCCAAAACGTTTTTCAACCTTACAAGCTAATCTACTAATCTCCCAGACTAAGGTTGATCTTTATTACACTTCACACTTTAAACCAGATGCTGTTATTGCTAACCTCCATTGGGGGAATGGCACACAGACTGCTGGTTTCCTTCATCGGAACCTATTTTTTTAAGATTAATATTAAGAATTAGCAAGGCACATTTGAAGAACCTAAATCAAGTTTAATCTGGCACCAATCTATACTGAATTAGTTAGAAAGACAGATAAACATTTTAAATTAGAGGTTTTAACACATATGTATCAAATGAGCCTCATTCAATTTTTATAAAGTTTACAAAACTACTGGGAATCATATATCCCTTGAAATTTAAACTTAAGATAAATATATATATATAAGGAATGAGATTACATTTAGTAAGGGAAAAATCATCATCATCATCATCCTCGCCATCTATTAAATGAGTACCACAGTCCTTAGATTAGGTATTTTCAATTATTTGGCTTCTAATCAAGATCCTAAAAATCATGGAAGTATCACTGTACTATGTAGGATAGTGATTCTCAACCTTTTCTTCATCACTTACCCCCTTTAAATACCTTTTGTGGCCACAGACTACCAAGGCTTAACTCAAGATTTAAATCAGAATCATTACTTCAAGCCTTCACAGACTCCCTGTGAATGTATCGCTGTTCCCCCACCCCCAGGGATCAATGGACCATAGGTTGAGAACCACTGATATAGGAAGTTCCAAGCAAGGTGGTAGTTAATTATTATTATTTAATGTTTTTCACATAATAAATTCATTCTCTTGGACAAGTCAAGCACAGCATAAATGATTTCTAATTTTATTTCTAATAAGCCAAATATATTGATTAGCTTACCACCACTGCTTTTCCTGCCAGGAAGAACAAACATACCAGAGGGAACCTTCACAATACTGCTTGAGGAATGCAAAGGCACTTCCACAGGGGTTTGCGATTCTATATTAGAGTGCTGTTTCTCTGCAGATTCATTGGTGCCAGAAAAATCTTCAGAAGATGGGGAAAAGAGAGAGAGAATGAGTTGACTTCCATGCTAGTGAAAGTTGAGAGAAAAATGAATACCATATCTAACAGCAAGTACCTAACTAACTTTCCCAGAACTTCCAGTCAGCATGTATTTTCCAGTAAATCTGGGGTCTAAGTCGTGTTCCAAAAAATACAACCAAAACAATCCTTTTACAGCACATTTATTTGTATATGCAGCTTTACCCCTCCAATCAATAAAATGGCCATCCATGTTATAACAATGTATTTAAAATCTTGAATGGGGAGGGAAATTGTAGTAGAGATAGAATTTCTTAGTAGATTATCCCCAAAAGTACTTTAAAAAAACCCCAGATTTTATCTGTCTTTTTAAACCCTTTTGTTCAGTTATTTTCAGTTGTAGTCTCCATCTATGAAATATTTTCTAAAGAAATGTTCACCTGACTTTGTGTCCTGCTTAGTTTCACTTTGAATATTCTTTTTATTTTTTAAGCAATTTAAGAAGCATGTGTTTATTTTAAAACTGGAAAGTTTATGCTAAATTTATTGCTAGTATTAATTCTGGCTGATTTTTACCAAGCTTATCGTGCTTTTTTATTGTTCTTATACTGCTTTCCTTGTTTTGTTTTGTTTTACTTATTTAATGTCTTTCAACTCAGTGCATACCACCCAGCTAATCCTTCTTTTGAGTAATGTATAAGAACAATCAACCAAGACAATCCTCTTGAAAAGTGACATTCCAGAATGTAAATTCAGCCACTATATCCCAATTAAACTTAAAATCATGGAAACAGTAAGTTGGAAAGTACCATTTAAGCAATCAAGGCTAATTCCTGCTTAGTGCAGGAATCCAAATTCAAATCCAAGCCATCCACATAGAGATGGCTGTCCAGCCTCAGCTTAAAACACATCTAATAAAGATTAGCCCCAATCATCTTGGTTGCTCTTCTCTGAATCTTTTCCACTCTGAATCCTTAAAATATAATGCCAGAACTAAACAGAAGAGTGAAAATGGAAATATTTCTTCCCAAGATTTAGAAACTATATTATGTGGATACAACTTATAATTACAGCTTCCCTCTTCATACAGGTAGTTCTTGACTTACAGTTGAGCCCAAAATTTCTGTTTCTGAGCAAGACAGATACTAAGTGAGTTTTGCCCCATTTTATGACCCTTCTTGACAGAATTGTTAAATGAATCATTGCAGTTGTTAAATTAGTAAGATGAATCTGGCCTCTCCGTTGACTTTGCTTTTCAGAAAGTCACAATAGTTGATTACATGACCCACAGGGACACTGCAACCATCATAGATATGAGCCAGTTTCCAAGCAGCTAAATTCTGATCACATGACCATGGGCATGCTGCAATGTTCGTTAAGTGTGAAAAACAATCATAAGTAATTTTCTTTTCAGTGAAGTTGTAACTTCAAACGGTCACTAAACAAATGTAAATTGAGGACTTCCTGTGTTGATTTAGTAATCAACTACTCGATCTTTTGCACGAGTGCTGTTATCAAGCCAGATAAAACCAATTCTAGAAAGCCTGTTTTAAAAGAAAAAAATCTCCCAACCATTTAACGCACCTCCAATTAAGTCTTCAGCTTTTGCAGCAAGATCTTTTGCTATAAGCACATCTGTTGAATGAAGGTGGTCTCCATCATCCTTTATAAGTTCATCTTTAGAACCATAGCCTTGATCTGACTGGCCTCCTGTGGGGAGGGGGAAAGGGGAGGAAAGGAGAAACAAGACTTGTCCATTTGCTTTTCTCTCTCTGCCCTCAGAACATAAAATTTTAATTACGAGAAATGTGTGTTGCAAAGTTTTATTTTAAACCAAATTTATTAATAAAAGCATATCTGAAATCCAGTGAAGAAAGAACAGCAGCAGAAGGTACAGTGAAAGGCATGTTTGAGATCTAACTTGCAGAGTGTATTATGATAGTTGAACATTAAAAGAAGGTGATGCGGGAAACCCACAACAGGGAATTAAGAATCACATTCGTTTCGTTCAGTTCATCAATTACAATCAAATCACTCTCAGGGTTGATACTCAGATATTTATATATATTTTTAAAAAGTCTTCAGCATAAAATCAAAACATTGCAATGGTTAACAGTAACTCATGAATAAAACAACTTAAAACAAAAAACAGAAATGGCTCAATATAACTTGGGTGCTCTAGAACAGTTCAAGGAGGTCACCAGCCTCATTTCCACAGGGAGGCTGTTCTACAGAACCAGCACTACTAATGCGAAGCCTCAGGTCCCTTTATCTCCTCAAAGTGGGGCACTAATAGGCAGTTTCTCCCTATATGACCAAATAAGCCAGGCTCACCCTGGTTGGGGCATGTGGTGCTATAGGTACCCAGGTGCCAAAGCAAAAACAGCTTTATAACTCCTTATAAATCAGCCCTTCCAATGGCACATATCAAGGACCTTATTAATCCCTTTGCTCCTCTTCCCTCTGAGGTAAAATGATTTCACTGCTGTTGTTTACTTGTTTATATGTGTATCTAAATTAATATTCCCCCTGTATTAATCTCGTCTGAGCTCTACTAATCTGGTATAAGCCCTGCTTCTCCTTGGCTACAGAACTTAGCTGTGCTAGTGCTACCTTCATAACCTCAAGAGCAGTCCTTTTCCTATTCTAATACAGCCTTTCCCAACCAAGTGGCTTCTAGATTAAGTATGACTATAACTCCCATAATTCATCAATAATTCCAACAGATTCCGAGGTTTTAATAAAACAAATGCTGAAATTTGAGGCTGAAATTCTTATATAATTCATTTGAAAAACACTGATTTTATATCCTAACAATCTGACAACTTTAAGGTGTGGAACTTCAATTCTCAGAATTCTCCAGCTGGTATGCAAAGTTGCCGTGTTTGAGGGGAAAAAAATACTGTCCTAAATGGTGACACACTGTCTCTACACTCCTCTAGTAACATGGCCAGAGGTAAAAAGGCTTGCAACTTGAACAACAGTCAAATCCCAGACTGAAGAAACACAGCATCTTTCTATTTAAATAATAAATGGAAGCAGCAAAATGCCATCAATGAATTAAATCTGAGATATATGCTATGTGTGGGTGGGTGTTTCCAGAGCAACTTACTATTATTTAAAATAGCAGGTTGAAAAGTCACCCACTGTTTTTTTTTAAATATTGATTTATATTAATTCACGGGAAAATTACCTGCAGGGTTTAACATTCAACAGCAGAATTAATGTACATCTGCCTCCAAGGATTCGCACCACACAAGTCTGCACCCCACACCATGACAGCCAAGGACAAATGCAGCACCAAGAGACAGCACAGAGCAAGAAGCAGAGCAACAAGGATCAGAGAGAAGGAATATTTAGTTATCTACGACTAGACAATACAAGAAGCCATCTACGCAAAACAGAGACAGACTAAAATTGTTTTAAAAAGAAGGAAGTCAAGAAAGTTTAGTAGAGAAAACTGAGGAACAGGACAACATTTAGATTTACATTTAAGAGCAGGATTTTTTAAAAATATGATCTTTATTTCATTTAAAATATGTAACTTATAGCAAAATGAAAGTCAGGAAACTCTTCTCTGAAAGATTCAGCCATCTGCACTTAAAATCCTTTACAAACTTATATTTAATCAACCAATGTGGGCTAAATATAGAATTTTCCCCACCTAATGTAAATTACTGTGAAATTTTCTGAAACACAGTATTCCATGTTTAGCATAAAGTGATCCCAGTGTACTCCTTTTGCCCTCATACAAATTTTACCCAAGTTCAATTAAATAAATATTTGGGATAAAGCACGATCCCCAGGAAGATATACATTCGAGAAAAAGAGAACCAGTTGCAGTACTCTTATCAGTGCCTCCTTCACTCAAATCTATCTATCTATCTATCTATCTATCTATCTATCTATCTATCTATCTATCTATCTAATCTATCACTTCTATCTATCAAACTCTACCAAATATCTATCTATCTATCTATCTATCTAATCTATCACTTCTATCTATCAAACTCTACCAAATATCTATCTATCTATCTATCTATCTATCTATCTATCTATCTATCTATCTAATCTATCACTTCTATCTATCAAACTCTACCAAATATCTATCTATCTATCTATCTATCTATCTATCTATCTATCTATCTATCTATCATCTATCTATCTAATCTATCACTTCTATCTATCAATCTCTACCAAATATCTATCTATCTATCTATCTATCTATCTATCTATCTATCTATCTATCTAATCTATCACTTCTATCTATCAAACTCTACCAAATATCTATCTATCTATCTATCTATCTATCTATCTATCTAATCTATCACTTCTATCTATCAAACTCTACCAAATATCTATCTATCTATCTATCTATCTATCTATCTATCTATCTATCTATCATCTATCTATCTAATCTATCACTTCTATCTATCAATCTCTACCAAATATCTATCTATCTATCTATCTATCTATCTATCTATCTATCTATCTATCTATCTCTTCCTGGGATCACATAATTCTATCAGAGTTCAGAGCACTGTGTGTTCTCGTATATTGTTCACCTGTGCTGAAAGGCCAAAAAAAGTTTCAGGTTGAATAAACACAAAAAGTTCAAGTTAGTATAAAACCACAATTCTTTATGTTGAACTAATACAATCATTTTCCACCTTGTCTCTTCCTCTTCCCGCTGATTAGCTATTTTACTCTTACAAGAGAAAGAGAGAAAAACAGAGAGGAAAATGCGATCTCCAACAGTTGCGCAATCTAAGCGTGTACATCCAATTTGTGATCTATACATGCAATTTGCTTCCTGGTGAAACAATCTGGACCACAGTTTGGATTCTGTTATTCGTGGGATTGGCAGGGAGCAGAAAACATTTACGTTTTCCTCTTTCTATCACACACAATCTTTGTAACAGAAACAATATTTAATGCCAGCAGCATATTAGAAAGACATTGCATAGTTAGTGAACCCCAACAGATCTAATACCTGTGCTAGAGTGATTATCAATGGAATCAAGCCTGACTAAGTCTCTGACGAAGAGAGTGTGCTCCCCACTGTTAGCATCATTAGAACTATCCACACTACCATGGCTCACCGTGTCCCCATCACTTCCACCTGGGATCTTCCGTGAAGCTGAGGACAGGAACAATAATGTATTAGTTTAAAAAAACAAAACAAACAGCAGCAATATGGTAACCTACAACATTGCTGAAGGACTGACTCAAGACCTTTTTTGGCAAATGAAGACCAATCCACCCCTACTCAATGTGCTTATCAGGGGCTATTTTTGGGAATCCAAAGCCCAAATCTTCACGTCCCCTTCCTTTCAGTGATATCTTAAAGCTCCTGCTTCATGGTACGGCTACTTAAGACATAAACGCTTAGGAAAACAGCACATAACCCCACACTCATTGCAGTACTCTGTTTGATACTCTGCACTTGTATTTAATTGTGTCTGTTATCTCACATGCAATCACATTACCCCGTAATAAGAGTTTATGACTAATCTGAAGGATTTATACTTGTTTATGGCAGTCAAGGATTGTGACATTACCTGGTATTGAAGCAACCTGTGAAGTCTGTGTAGACTTTTTGAGACATTGCCTTAATTGTGCCATACTGTGTACCACATTCCGCAATTTTGTCCAAAGAAATATACCACTGCGATTACTGCTAGGCCAGGGATTCTCCAAAACTGCCTGGAAGAGTGAAATTACTAAGAAAAATATTTCCAAAGCCATACTTTACATCTTTATAATCCATGTCCTGCAATCTCAGTCAGATAAAATTATATCACTCTTATGCAACAGTGATAAGGAAGTAAGTTATACATCTTCCTTATATGGTATTTGCTAATTCTTTGCTTACCTTATTGTAATAGCCATAAGTAATTGCATTTGGTTCTATGCCAGAATTTTTCATCTCAAAGAGAATCCGCACAGCCAGGACAGGATGGCCCCAAAGTCCACAGAGCAGCATTAAAACTCTATAACACACCTGATAAATAATATAAAGAGTATAAATTTTATAGATAGTAAAGCATCAAGTGTGACTATTGTTACAATATAAGTCTCTCTTGGCAGGTATCATCAATCAGCAGAGGAAAACTAGTTTAAAGCAGAGAGGTATTCTGTCACTGAATTAGAAAGCTGCCCACATATTAAAATAATATCCCTAACTCATACCATACATAACTTCTGGTCCAATTCTCTTAGCTGCTACCAAACTCAATAAACCTATTGACACTGTATGAAGGCAAAACTGACCCATTTTTACCACAAGACAATCCACAGAAACCCCCCCCACACAAACTGTTTAGCATCACAAAAAAAAAAAAAACCAAAAAAAAAAAAAAAACCCCATTGCAATCCTTTCTTAGATTAAGTGTTTAAAGGGGACTGTACTGCAATTAATTGGTATATTTTTGTGACATTTTAATTCAGGTAAAAGAATGTGACTAGAAACTTGTTTAAGCACATCTAATTTATAATCATCTGTTTTTTTAAAGAGCTCAAGAGGTCTGGGGGGGAAAGAAATCCTTTTAATTTTATTTCCACAATCCTATGAGATAGGTTAGGCCAAGAGTAAGTAACCTTCCCACCCACCTGACTCAGAACTTTTTAGAATCTGGGTCTCCTTGATTTTAGTCCAATAATCTACTTGGTGTACCTGTACTACCTATGGAAAAGGTGTTTTCATAAATATTTTACATTATTTATGCATATGTATATATGTATGTGTGTGTATATATGTATGTGTGCATGTATGTATGTGTGTATACACACACACACACACACACACACATTATTTTTTAAAAAAACCAAGAACACCAAGTTACAAAATTCTCCCATACAATTATCTAAAGTTAAACACATCGTGCCTACTGAAATTTAGAGGAACATCTTCCAGATTAGGGTTAAGAAGAAGGCCAGCATGTCCAGGCAAAATGGGAACTGAATTGTGACTTCTCTACTTTACCGCAACAGATGTGTGCATGCAAATCTGAGGAATGTCCTACATGCTTGGAGAAACTGGCAACTGCGGCACTGGGCTTCATCCCTCTCTGACTGCCAAGTTTATCTGATTGTTCAGCTGGAAAAGAACTATGTAGCCAGTCTGGTTCTCTACAAACTCCAGCCCTCCTTTCTGCAAGATCCAAAGTTCTGCCATATTTCCATTCTCTGTTTTACTTAAGACCTCCACTCCACCATACACTCTGTTCCTGATTCTAGGACTGACTCAGCTGGACTGAGCCCAGGTCTTCAGGAAACCTGCCTGACTCCTCCTGGACCCACAACCCATGTGACATTCACACCCCTTCCAGACCGGCTGTGTTGCCAGGTTCCTGCACTATCATTCTGTTTGCCTACAGATTATCTGATTGCTTGCATTCCTTGAACCTAACTCTTTAGCACAGCTGTCTACTTCTCCAATCCATCAATCTGTGTGGTTCTTTAACCCTCCTTATAGATTAGCTCTTTGTTTTTGCAACCCTTCTCTAATTTGCTTGAAACTTCCTTCAAGGTTAAGGCCAAATTTGAAGGAAAAGTTCTTGGCACAAAAGTGAAGCTATCCAAACTTTGAAGATGCATTTGAGCTTAGGTATTGATTCTCCATTGCAGTACAAGTAGAAATAGAAACAAGTTTCAGAATTTTTTTTTTTAAATTTACAGAAGATTGAAAATGACAGCGCTGAAGCCATTCCCTTTTTCTTAATCATATATCATAATGGTGCCATGTTTAATCATTTCTTTTCCAAAATGTCACATTTGGACATTGGACACTAGTTTACCTACTTATCTGTATTTTTAATAGATGAAATGCATGGTAAAATTTCATGCACAATAAGAAATTTAAATGTAAGATGATGTAATCTCAAGTAATTATAAAATTTCTTACTTTATAATGATCATAACCAGAAATTACAGGAGACTTGGATATTAACAGTATAATGAAGCAGATTTTATTCTCTTAGTGGGCTATCTACAATATGCTATGAATATCTCCAAATGAAAGAAAAAAAGAATAGAGAGGGAGCAGAAAATTGTTCTCTACTTTCAGATCTAGCCTAGAAAAAATAACAATAGGTATTTATGTTACAAATAATAAGACTTAATTCTATCAGTAACCCTGGGAATGCACAGAAACCGTCATGGGTCATCTGATATCAATTGCAGGTGGTTAACAAAATATTTTCTTACTGCATTAAAATGAGCTGTAGCTTGCCTGTTTTACAAACTATATCAACCTATCGTATTACATATTCATGCATGTACATATACATAAAGACCAATCTTGGGAGACAGGCAGAAGCTGTTTTGAGTTTTCAAAAAGATGCTTCATACCTTTGCATCTCAGATCAAAGGGTGTTTGCAAAGCACCTGATTATACAATCTATACTGGACTAGAAGGCAGCAAATATAAATATTATTCCAAGACAAAGATATGCCTGCATCTTTTTACAGTACGGCAGACTTCATAACTTACTTCATCTAGTGGTTCCACATCTGTTTTTTTCATTTTAATAAGAACTTCATATGCTTGCTGCAGCGCTCTGACTTTGGGATGTGAAAGTCTAACATAGGCTGGGAGACAAATAAACCATAAGCTGTAACAATGACTGAAAAGGAATTTGGCCCACTGTGGGCAGTTTGCGTAGCATCTCTTGGCTAGTTTATGGGCTGCTTTTATTTCCTGCAAAAAAAGAAAAGAAAAGAAGAAGAGTAAAAATAGACACATCTTAAAAGAAATTTAAGGAGTGTCAGATAACATGCTCTTTTAACAGCATGAAATGTGGAAAAGAAGAACGTGCATTCCTACTTATTATATCACACACACCCCACTCCACCCCCAACTTATTTCAACTCTGAATGTATCTTAAAAATCAAAATAACCTGCTTGGTCCTCTTTGCCATAAGCGCTGGACTATTTGAAATGTTGCTTTTAGCTGGGTGCCTCTTAAAGGAAAGTTTGAGGTCTTGTGGTCTGTCAAAGAGCTTAAGCTCTAACTTAGGGAAGGTCTTGTAGCTGGAAAAGAAAATCAAAATTGTACAACACTGTCTTCCATCCATAATAGGATAATAAAATGAATTTCAGGTCCACCAGTTCTAAACAATAGTCCCTTGCAAATTGAGACGATGCTGAAAGGAGAGGATGCTTATTCCAAAATGAAAAGAACAAAAATGGATTATACCAGGGAACAGCTTTAAGCAATTTGATGCATTACTTCAAAAGGTTCAACTGCACAATATTGCGTTATGGAGCTATTTTCTTATGAAAGAATTTGAGGGAATCAATATTTTTCACATATCAAAATAATTTCTGAAATCATTCTGATACCCAAAGGACCCCCAATTTAATTATTATTATTTGGAACAGGTAATTAAGAAACAATGAGTAACTTCCATGCTAGAGTACATTGTCAAGGAAATTATTAAAAATAGCAAAATATGGTCTATAAAATGTTTCAAATTTGTACTAAATTTGAACCACTCCAATTCAAGAGGAAAATCTTTGTTCAGTGTTCTGAGTTTAAAAAAATTGTTTTCAACTCAAAGTCGAGGTGTTTCAAACTGAAAGATTTCCAAAATACTAATCAAAAGCAAATTCTCAATGGAAAAAAGAACATTTCAAATTTTAAATTATTCAAAATTCCACATGTTTTGTGTACTCCTGCTGAGCATGATGGCTAAAAAAATTATTCTCTAGATTCAATGTTTAGAAGAAGTTAAAATTCAAAGTAACGGTAATTTTAGTAAGATGAACTTTTAGTATAATGGGCACTCTTGATAAAAGATCCTTGTCTGATCGTTTGATCTCCAGAACCACATTTTCCAAAGATTCCTACCTACCATGACCACCTCCCCAAACCCATCTAAATTAGGAAAGGCTGGATGGAAATAAAAAGAAGTCTATCCAAATGCCATTAAGAGAATACCTATACTTTGGTAATCTTTCCTGTCCATCATCTGGGGGTGGTTCTGGTGGCATTATAAATACTGTATGTTCACTCTTCTGAGATTCATCAAATTCAATTAACCGGATATCCTCTGCTGAGTCGACATCAACCTGTAAATATATCACACTTTAATATCATGATGCTATTTCAAAGCCTTAAGGATTTGGAAGCACAGAGCGTGATGTAGAAAAAAAGGCAGAAGAAGCTATGACTATGTACACATCTTTCAGCTGTTTGCCACTAGCACTGCTAAAAGATCCACAAAACACTAATATAACAGCCATTCAATTTTCAAGTAGCAGATCTAGAAAAAAAGATATATTAAGATTCCCAGACATCTATTTGATCAATCATATCCTCCATTTCCATCTTATTACGATACATGCTTAATTATCAGCAAATTCTTGTCCCATGAGAAGTAAATAAATACCTTATCTCCTTTTTCTGATCCTTTCTCAGGAAAAAGCTAAAATAAATATTAGAAATAAATGCTTAATTTTTGTAAATAAAGCACAATGTTTTGCTATTATGTGTAGCGTAAATTTTTAAATTTTCTTGTCTAAAAGAAACCCTGAACAAATCTAATGTGGATAACACTAGAACATTTCCAAGATAAAACACAACATGCAGTTATCATAGAAACTCAATCACACAGTGCTTAAAGAGTTAAAATGTTGCTCCCCAAAAATAGTCATGCACCAAATTTAAAGCGAAATGATATATTTGCCCAATAAATATCTTTACCTTTTCTACACAGTCATCAAAAAATGCTAATCCTGTATCTTTGTCACTCACAAAACTGCATTCTTCAATGAAGCGGCTAAAAATCTGGGTCTTTGTTAAAGCTGTATAGAATTTTGTGTAGGCACGGTCTCTACTTTTTAAAAATCCTAGTACATAGAAAGGAAGAAAAGAAAATAGCCATACATTATAATTACAATTATCTCATTTTTCTGTTTATTCATCTCCTATAACACTGAGCAATATGGACACTCTGGGTCCACACCTATTTATCGACAAGACCCTACACAATGCTTTCAGTATATATCCTGGTCTAATGATATAACACCAAGAGCCAGTATTTTTAATAACATAAACATGATAGCCAGATGAGTCGGGTTTTTTTAAAAAAAAGTTCCACTTCAAAATTTTCACACACAACATCTCTTTAGTATCTGCATTGTATTATTGATAGTTTTTGAACTTGATCCACTTGAAAAATTTGGAGCTCTTAAAAGCTCTTTACAGAATTAGGAGATCATGCATTTTTCTTCACAACTCCAGCTGATGGAATCACTTTATGTGACTCAAGAGCAAATGTAATCCCACACCTTCTATAATATATAATTTAGCATTTTAGACAAGCAAAGACAATCCTTTAGCTTTAACATTTTATGCTCAATTTAACAAGACAGAACAGATGACAGAGAGGGAATTATCTGCCAGTGTTCACAGGTCCGTCGTCCCTCCCCCTCCCCAACAATTCTCCAGTTGTGTCTGCCCATCACACAAAATTGGACTGTGGACGTATTTTGGATTTACTCTACCAAACAAGATCATCTAATGGCACTGAGGAGATGTGCCTTCTCTGTTGCACTGCCTGCCCTGAATGCCAGCAAAGCACATACTCTATTCTATTCTAGTCTTTATTCTATTGCATACAAAGAAGAAACTGGCCAGCTGAGAAGTCCAGTATTTGTAACATTTGAAATTCGACCAATATTTTATTTGAAAACCACTATTTATTTCTGCTGATCTCCCAATCTTACCTTGAAGGTCAAACAGGGAATCCACAGCAGTAGTTTTATTTGAAGGTGCTTGTGTGATTGGCTTAAGAAAAATTCGATACCCTTTTAAGATATAGGCCATAAAACGCAGGAAAGCTTCCTGAATCTCCATTTCGAACTGCGTCATCTTTTTCTGCCAGGAGAAATCTGCCTCTATCGGCTTCATCTCAACGGCAGAGCCTTCTTGGGTCTTTCTGTGAACTGTATTAGAGTGGAATAAGGCATACAAAATTAAGGAGACTTAAATACTTAATTAAATGAATGTAGTCAAATGAATGCTCACCACCAAAGAGACGTTACAGAAGCAATGTTTGAAAAAGAATGAACTTGGAGAAGCCCAGGTGGTGCAGTGGTTAGAATACAGTATTGCTAGCTAACTCTGCACACAGCCTAGAGTTCGATCCTGACCAGCTTAAGGTTGATTCAGCCTTCCATACTTCCAAGGTCAGTAAAATGAGGACCCAGACTGCTGGGGACAAAATGCTGATATTGTAAACCAACCTGAAAATGCTGTAAAGTGCTATGGGATAGTATATAAATCTAAGTGCTATTGCTATTACTATTTCTATACTCTCAAAAGTATGCTTTGAAATCTTATGATTTCTACTACTGTATTAGGTATTTCAACTTCATAAAGTCTGTGGTATATAACTCATTATATTCTACCTGTGATCTGTAAAAATAACGGTGTTTAGTAAAACAGCATGGTTGAGTCATATTAAATCTTGTCACTGTTCTTCAAAAATTGAGCTTTTTATATTTATTAAATTTGTATTTTGCATTAACATAGAAAAAAATAGAAGAAAAACAAATAAAACAAAAACAAAGAAAAGAAAAATTGAAATCTTTATCAGATGTATTAAAAATGACTTTACAGAAATATAAAACTGGATGGGATTGAACCAAAATTGTTATTTCATACTACCTGGCTTTCTCGTTGACTTTGCTTGTGGGAAGCTGGCTTTGCTTATGGGAAGGTCACAGGGAAAGTCACAAATGATGATCATGTGATCACAGGTTGCTGCAACCTTCAGTTTATTAAATCGGCAGTTTATTAAATTAGCAGGTTACTTAATTAACCGGAATAAAATTCATACGCTTCCTATAATTTCTATGAAAAATTATAAAAATGGGGTTTTTCTGGTGTTTGAATTGTTTTAAATATCTTGGAATAATTAAAAAAAGAGAGTGTCAACATTTTAAATTGCATATCTCTGCCTCTATCCATGTATTCAAACAATATGTGGGAAAACAAACAGTTCAGCTGAATTTTTTTCTTTTCCAAAGATTAGTTCCTTTTAATCTCTTATTTGTTTTACCTAAGGCAAGTTGTGGGTGCAATTTCCTTAATGTTCCAAGAAGGCTTTTGCAAGGCTTCTTAGGGAGCAGCTTCCAGGTCATACTCTTCTTATCATCTGATCTATACAGCAGAAACAAAGGTACATATGTCAAAATGAGTAATATATAAAAAATGGAACACTCGGCTCTTATTGCTTGCTGATACTGAAACAAGAATAAGAACAGGCATTTACATTCTCCTGGTCATATTCCAAAACTCTTTTCATTGTTTTAATGCCAAATGACTTGAATCAACTTTGGGGTTTCTCTGGTAAGCATTAAGAGTCCTCTTAGTTAAATTTAGATTTCATTCCAAAACTACGCTAACTTTTCTTTGAGTATTTTTATTTAGATACGTTATTTCAATGTACAGTATCTAAATAAAAGTTTATCTTGAGATATGATTGCATTTGCAGCATTATTTTGACAAAGAATTTTTGGCCTCCTATTTCCAAGCTTGAAATTGTATCTGGTAACACTATATTATATTTTTATCAAGTGTTTAGAGCAGGGGTCTTCAAACTTGACAGCTTTAAGACTTGTGAAAACTCCCAGAATTCCTCCACAGTCATTTTAGCTCAGGAATTCTGGGAGTTGAAGTCCACAAGTTTGAAGATCCTTGGTTTTAGAGTTATAGTCAATGCTGAATGTAAATGCTGCCTGTATAGAAAAACTGAGTCCAATATTAATTTTTCATGTACAGGCACTGAATCTTGACAAAACATTTTAAACCTGAAATATTCAGGATGAACAAAGATGAATCAGTATATTATGCAAGTTAATTTTGCACTGTATGCAAAAAAAAATGTTGTATGCCGAAAGAAAACTGGAGAGAATGATTCAAAATTGAAAAATCATGTTTACATCAGGACTTTTATTTATGATTCTGTATTTTAATTGCTTAGGTCAGTAAAGCATAAAGTTTCATTCAGATATAGAAGTCTCATTCAGCTTTGCTTCAGTTCTTCAGCACATGAGAAAGAAAACAAGAGAAAGGGGGGGAAGTAATATTGAATCATTCTGCATAATTTCTTACATAAATCAGGAGTAGTCAACCTGCAATTGCTCTGGCTCATGTTGAGATTTAACTAGTTCAACATAGTTTTCAAAAGTATGTGAGTTGAGAGTGAGAGAGTTAAAAATTCAACACTCATTGTAAGGCAACTTACAACTCACTTGGTCATTAAATTAAACAGATCTAAATATGAGAAATGGCCTTGTTCAAGTCAATAGCACAATTAGCTATCAAAATTTTATACAAAACCATGCTAAAAGGAGACTAGGATTAAGACTACAAGACTTCTAGAATTCAAACATACAGCTGAATTCTTGTACATAAATAGTATAGCGTTATCCAAATATATTTCATTCTGAAATTTCTTAAGAGCATTTTCAAAAATCCAAGGCATGAAAGTTTAACAGCACAGAACCTTAAAACACACCATAAAGCAAAACATTCCCAGTTCAAAATTCATCCTTACCAACAAATTAAGCTGCTTAGGCAAATCAGTATCAGTCACTCTACTACAGAAATGATAAAAGTATTTAGGAATAAACCAATACTGCTTTATTAATTGATAGGAGTTGAAATGGATTCAAACGAACTTTCTCCTTCCAAAACACAGTTATATAACTCAAATCACAGTATATAAATTCAGATTTTTGTGCTGGATTTCAGTAATTATTCACAGAATACCTCTTGTATAAATGTATTTTGAAAAATATATTATTCCATACAATATTGTAATTTTAATTTTCCTTATTAAACTCCAAAGAAAACAAACACATTGTATGTTTACATGCTCCTTTTTATGAAACCAGTTTCTGAATTGACAGAACTTTACCTTTACTTCTCCTTTTAACAATTTTCTGAGATGGAAAAAACAGCATATTATTTCACAAGGAAGAATAAGGTTCAAAACAGCTATTACCATAAACTCTGTAATTTTAGCTTCTATAAATAGCCTATTATCTTTTAATTCTACTTTATAATTTGCTGATTCTATCCTGCAATCTATTATTGTGCAAAGTATATTTTATTCAGAGGATTTTGTTAAAAAATGACTTCATTTGTAAGCAATGCTAATTGTAGTTTATTGCAAGAGCTGGCAAACTGTCTTGCTACCAAATATCAAACAAATTCAGAACAATATCAAATACAATTTCAACTAAGAACACCAACATTTCATGAAATGAGTGTCATTTTATGGAATTTGTTAACTCTGTAAATCAGTTCATAGTTCTTATGTATTCTACATTATTATTATCTACATTATTATTATCTACATTAATAATACTAATAATACTAATACTAATACTAATAATGATGATGATTATGTATTCTACAATACAGCCAAAATGCAAAACAACTGAGCTATTCCAACAACAAAATGCTTTGGTTCAGCTGAACTATGGCCCATATTAAAGTTAAATAATTTAACTGAGTTTCTATGCCACAGACTAGTTGTTCAAGTTCAAAATGAAACACGTTTTCCATTTGTGCATATTTGCAATGTAAACAAACCCACAGTCCCTTTTAAAAATCCAACTGCATACAAACTGGAGGATTGTTTTACTACAAATCCATATTTTGCAGCTTAAAGACATAGCACAAGACAAAATGATTATCATTTTTTGTCTAAAATTTGTCAAGCTCAGATACAACTACATTCTTACCAGTCTCATCCAGCATGACATGTAGTGAGATCTGAACGGTCATAGTGTAAATTTTCTCAATCTTATTATTAAATCTTAATATTTGAAGATTTGCAAGTAAATATATTACTGATTTAACTTGTAAGCATGTACAAGTAATAGATTTTCCAAATGACTGCAACAATTCAAAATTTCCTGCTCTAGATTTACAACGATATTTTCCTAATTTTTCCTCCACCCTTTCTCCTGTTATTGTATGAAAACTCAGCACAAAGAAAGGAAATTAGCCACAACAAACAGGGCCAAGACTTATATTGATTCTGTAGTAGTGTATAAACAATATGAACTAAGCTCAGAAGCAAAAGCTAGCAAATCCTTGTTGTTGTTCGCTAGCAAACCTTATTGCTTTCCTAATGTGCAATCTCTTTTGAATTTTATTGGTTCTTAGAAACCTGCTCTAATCAAATTCTAACATAAGACTTTTGATTCTTTCCTAGCAGAATTACCACAAATACTACAAAGTATGTCACATGATACTGATGTCATTTGATTACTTTGAACTGAAATATGAAACAAGAGAAGGAAACAAATAAGTAGGGAAAGAATATTCCCCTTTTAGAAAGAGATAACGTTAGGGTTGTTCACATTTTGCAGGAAATATTCCTGCAATACGAGGGAGCAATTTCAGGCTAACACATACCCTCCATTCACATTCCCCTGATGCAGACAGATGATACTGCATTTGTTTGGGCATAAAAACTTCCAATCTTTGCACAACCACTCTTTATGCAGATTCACTCAAATGCAAAAATCTCTTTGTGCTTTCTTTCGGATGGACCAAGAACAAAAATCTTTTGTCTCACAAATACTCCTTCCCTGCTATTCCTAATGTGGAGCAAAAGTATACCAGAAACAAATATCCCCTCCAAGTCAATAAAAATTCAGTTGTTTTTTAAAGATAACAATTCCTCGAAACATCATGCCATTAAATAAACATTTGTGTAATAGTAACATGTTTCCAGGAATAAAAGCTTTAAAAAAAGTCCCTCCTTGTTTTATGACCCTGTAATTCCTTAATTCAGGGTAGAGTTGGAGCGACTGGATGGAGCTGAGAGTTTACTGGCCGGATGCCCTTCCTGATACCTACCTGGAGTTTAGAATTGATTTTTTTTTATATACCTTAGGAGAGAAACATCAGCCACTACCTAGGATTGAACTCTCAACCTCCTGAGTTGGATGCGAGAGTCTTCAGCACTGGGCTACTATGCTGCTCTATGAAAGCTCATACACATTATAAAAATATAAAGGAACATTAAAAGATGATTTAAAGATGTGACATGCTTTCAGCTGCTTTCTTCCTCTTCCTTCATTACACAGTCATCTCCACGTTATTTTGAAAGTCCCTTACTTTCAAGAACAATATTAAGGATGCAGTGGATTGCAAAGAGGCAGAAGAAAGTTGAAAAATGTCATTTGTGTGAGTTGACTTCATTCACACATCCTTTCTCAGAATGCCTGTGGAGATTCTCAGTCACCATAGTCATAGTTGTCTCAAAGATGCTTTTTTTTTCTTCAAAAAGCAACTGGACTTTCATCAGTTCTGATGGCAATTGCCATCAGAACTGATGAACCTTCTTGGATGAGAAACGAAACATTTTCTTTTTCCTCAAGAAGAAAAAAAGCACCTTTGAGACATTCTTTCTCAGACTACATTTTACCAATTTTCTCTCAAAATTAATTCTATTTGAATTTTTATGTCAAAGCTAGGCAACTTATGACATTCCAGAAAGTGTTTAGTCAGTCAGATGTTAGATATGATGGGAGGGTAGTCCATCATTATTTGACAAATTCTCCATCTCTGATTTAGCACAGCAACAAAGAATGACTTAACATTTACTGAACCAGTTTGAACAGGGCTGTCAAACTTGTGGCCCGCATGCGTCATGCATTGGCCACACCCCTGCCCAGTTTAGCAAAGGGGGAAAAGTCCCTATACATCATGTGACGACATGAGTTTGACACCCCTGGGTTCGAATTATGAGAACACCAATAAGTTAAAAAAGCCACTAAAATCCTTCCTTCTTAAGGAATACATTTTTATCAATTTTTCTTCTTTCAGATGACAGCATAGTGCTTTTCACGTGATGATACTCATAATGGCAAAGATTAATCTTTTTTATGTCCATGAATTTTCAGCATTTTCTGATGTCTATTAGTTTTTCTATTGAAAAATATAATACCCATACATAGAAAGGAACACACACAGACACACACTTTCACCTCTATAATGCCAGTTGGAAGAAAAATATCCCAAGCTATCTATCTGAA
This sequence comes from Hydrophis major, assembly GCA_033807585.1. NCBI lineage: Eukaryota > Metazoa > Chordata > Lepidosauria > Squamata > Elapidae > Hydrophis > Hydrophis major. The sequence continues at coordinate 278,407,061 of CM066329.1, forward strand.
CTAGAAATGAAACAAAAAGTTACAATTGATGGGGAAATGAAGAGAAGCACACACATACAAAACCCCAAATCCACAAAGAACTAGACAATTCACAGCACAGAAAATACAGGCAGTCCTCATTTAATGACCACTCATTCAGCGACCACCCATTACAATGGCACTGAACGAATGATACTTATGACTGGTTCTCAAAGTTCCTGCCAGTCATCCCAACACCCCCATGAGTGCTTGGCAACCATCTCACACTTATGACTGTTGCGGTGTCTTGCAGTCACATGAAAATCATTTGTGACAGTTCCTGCCAGCTTCCCACAAAGAAACCAATGAGGAAGCTAGCAGGAAAGATTGCAAGTCACTCCAATAAGTTGCCTATGAAGACTCTCAGTCATCCAGACCATAGTTGTATCAAAAGTAGTTTTTATTTTTCAAAAGGCTGAAGATGTTTCACTTCTTACCCTGGAAGCTTCATCAGTTTTATTGGATGCTGTGGGAGATGGAAGGATAGTTACTGACAGCTGAGATTGGGAGAGAGGGGGGAGAATGATAGATTCTGACAGGATGATGGGGGGGAGGAAATAGAAAATATTGTGTTTCCTTTGCAGTCAACTGCTCGTAAGGCTCTCTGAGAACTGTTGTGGTTACTTGGGATTTTATCTGTGACCTCAGAGTCAACTGAATCAGAGGTGTGGAGTCTTCTTGGATTCCAATAAGTTGCTTCCATTTTCTCTTACCTGGCAGTTGCCCCCCTCAGCCCCACCACACCTCACGGGCCACCCCTGCACCCTTCCCTGCCTGGCAGCAACCCCACTCCCACCCCAAAAGCAAACCATACTTGCACCATGCTTCACAGGCAACCCACACATCCTCCTCGACCAACATCAGTCCTGCCTAGCCCAGTTGTGTTCATTGTCACCCACACAATTTCCCCCAACTGGCAGCAGTCACTTTTCTGCCTGACAACCTGCTGGCAAGCTACCTGGGATTCAATGACTCTGTAATCCTCACTTAACGATAGCCAATGATAGCCAGTACTGTTGTTGCTAAGCAATGTGGTTGCACAATGCTACACCTTACAACATAGTTTAGCAATAAAATTTTCATCCCACTTGCTGTCATTAGCCGAGGACTACCTGTACTTCCATAAACCCAATGGGCCTTTGGTCTGTTTTAAATTTCACAGATTGGATAAAATGAGCAAAATAAACACATTCAAATTTTACATCAAATACTTTAAAAGACATATATATGAGGACAAAGGATATGAACAAAAAAAAACTCAAAAAACACACTTACATGTACACCATGTTTGTGTCTAAATCAATGCAAACCACATCTTGTGGTGGCTCATACAGATCAAAATACCGTGAATCAACTCCAACTATAAATGGGACAGGAGCACTGAGCACTGTTGCCAGAGACAAAGGACAGAGGGGGATGTAGGGACACTGCCATTGAAACGGAAAGATCATCTGAAGGAAAAAATGAAACGAAACCCATCAATTAAAAAGTTAATGAAATCTAGGTAACACCAAGCCATGTTAGATCATGTGAATTTCACAGCACCTGTGAGCAACATTATACAATAAATCAAATTGATCACCGCATAAATAGAATCTGAAATTATGATTTAATCCTTGTTTAGTGTGTACACAAGTCATTTAGCTGCTTGGACATGACTTCTATCAAACATACTGGGTATATACATAATTTTAAGCTCAAATAATAGGTTTTAATAAGAATTTTATTCCAGATGCTAACGTGCGATTTTCATGTATCTAAATACTACTTTGTAAGCCATACCAGTCAACAGTCACTTGTGCAAATGAAAGAAATATAAGATGACTAAGATACATGATTCATAATGCCGGCAAAAAAGTCTTTGTAATTATTTTGTAAGTATTTTATTTTAGGACCACTTAAATTTATTGTGTGCTGGAACAACAGTAAATTTAAAAGTTAAAGTTCTACCAAAAGACTAAGTGTATTTTTATTTCTATTGTGGTGGTATAGCAAGTTTCCTGACCACAAACTGCTTGATATATTCATGTTATTCTAACCCTACTAATATGTTCAATCTGAATTTATATATAATCTCATTTGGATGATGAAACAGTAGTTTTTATTTATTTTTATTTCTATAGTTGTCCATCTTCACAAGTAATTCTGGATGGTGTATAACATAAAAATCAAAAACCAAAATAAATATGTATGGTCACTGAGGACAACTACATTATACGTCAGATACAGGAGATTAACTTCAAGAAATCTTTCATGCAATTTAAGAAAACGGTGAAATATCATTCTTGAAAAAAAATTAGGAGGGCAAAGATAATTAACCAGATTAAAACAGTATCAAATAAAAGCAAAAAAGTTTATTTCTGACTCTTATCTTCTTAAAATGCAGCTTGTGTATGCATTGAAAAAGCATGTATGTTTACTTCCTAACTGCATTTCAAACTAAATAAAATGGAAGCCCAGGATCCTGTCAATCTTTCCAATGATAAAATAATAGCAACAGAATTGTAAAAACAAACAAGTTTCTCTTCCCTAGACAATAAGCTTCTGAGAATTGGAGGACTTCTGCAGAGAATCAGGAAGAAAACTTTGATGGAGATATGTAGGATCTGTTGCCTGAGCAAAGGGGGCTGAAGTGTTTTTAAGATGAGAATGAAATAACATTTGGAAGCAGGACTATAAGCAGAAAGGAGTATAGCATAATCATACTTGCAAGATTATGGCCAATAACAATAAAAGGACTTTTAGCATTTCTGTATAGTTGATTTCCTGATCTTGTCTGATGGGGATGCTATCTGCTCAGAAACATAAGGAAGGAATGAAGGGGAAAAGTTGCATTGTGGGTATGGATTTGATCCAGAGAATTTGAAGATTACCAAAATACTGTATATTATAGCAGGGTTTTGCTTTTTTAATGACTTTAATAACCAAAAGGTCCCAGTCTGAAAATTTACAGATGGGGAAAAAGAGGGGGAAAAAGAGAGAAAGCCTATTGTTCTGATCCAATAGTTCCTTTAGGCATTTAATTAATCCTTTTGCAGCAAAAAGCTTTGAATCATTTACACTATCCTAATAAAAAATACTTGCAAGTTAATTTCCCCTTTAGGAAAATAAACAATTTAAATGACCAAGTGTGCTTCATCTTATTCACATAAACAAAATATATTTATTCTGCAATTTAAATATTTCATTCAAGCATAAAAAACTTTTTTTTCAGAAGGTCACGTGAAACAAAAGAAAAAAATCAAGTGTTCAATGTTTGCAAAGCAAGACAACAAATACCAAAGAACCAATCCAGGTAAAAATTTGGTTATCAAAATATTCAAACTTATTAGTACTTACAGCAGCCACAGCTTCGGCAACTCCAGTCAGCACAGCTGGACAGAGAGAATGTAGTAGAATCTTGCCTTCCAACAACACAGAGAGGAGTAAAGTAGCACAGTTTTCTGGTCCAAGGTTCATAAGCAGAGTGCTGTAGTTTGCCCCACTACAATGAGATCAGGATATTGAGGACTGTTACATTCATTACTCATGAATGACAATAACAATAATAATTGGTTAAAGTTATATGCCACCCAACTTCCAGCGACTATCATATACTGAGTAGTAAAATAGGAAAACCTATCTGATCCCCTTAACAACATATTTTATTATTATCACAGAAACTTATTGAAGATAGGGACTACAGAGATAGAATGTTTAAATAATAAAAAAAAAGATTAGGGAGCGGGATGTCTGAAGTTTTTTTTATTTTTTGAAATGAGCACAAGCCATATTTGTTTGATTGTTACTTTGGTAACAGATATTTCAAACTGTCCTTCAAAACCATTCTCTATGTCCTATACAACAAAGTTTGGAAAATCAGGGAATTAACTCACAGTAGAGTTGTTTATCAAAGGCTATTGAGGAATTCTTTCTTTTGTCCATTTAAAAAAAAAATCAAAAAGATTAAATAGAGCTGCTTTTCAGAGAAGATACTACTGATTACCAATGCAATGAAACAGCTATTTCCTGTTAGAAATCAATGTGAAATTCCACTATGTTCAGTGACCGGGGGAGTGGGGACGGGCATATGTCCATTACAAAAAACTATTTGGAAACATATGCAGGTAAAATCTGAATAATTAGCTTGTTGCTCATTTGCTTCTAAACAAATTATGATTTACTCTTATGTAAACTGGCTCTTAATATAGTTATTCAGCTGCATCTTTAAAATACTTCACTGACCATTATTACCTGAGTGGTAAAGGTGTACAAACTGGTTGAGATAATATTAATGCATCATGGGCCGAAAGCTATAAAAAACAAATATTAGTTATTTGACAGTTTGAGATTAGCAAACTTTGACAGTTCGAGATTAGCAAACTAATCAATCAGGTGTTAATTTATCAATCACATTAGCCCCTGAAATATGCATTATCTACAACTATTTGCGTAGGAAACGGACATGACTAAGATAGGCATGGGCGACCAGCTGTAAATTTTGCATTTCTAATCCTCTGGCACTTCACATATATAATTATAAAAACTTTCACTGTATTTCTATAAGGTGGTTTGACATAACTGCTTTTCTACCATGAAGTGTCAGCAAGGGATCGGGAAGAATAAGAATGGGAAACATTAGATCAACTGTCTCACTCCAGTAGGATTGGCCTGCTCTACTTGCTCCAGAAAGGCCCAGCTAGGCACCACATCAGCCAAGGAATTTTAGCTGAAGCACTTATCTGAAAAATTGAAACAATCCAACCTATCAGTTCATATTTCTGATTCCAATGCTAGTCGTTACAATAAGAGAAGTAAATAGTGAGGTATTTTAATATTTTAAAACATTTAAAACGTTTTAACATCAGCCTCTGTGGCGCAGTGGTTAGAATGCAGTACTGCAACTTACTTCTGCGGCAGCCAGCTGCCTACAATTTGGCAGTTCAAATCCCACCAGGCTCAAGGTTGACTCAGCCTTCCATCCTTCCAAGATGGGTAAAATGAGGACCCAAATTGTTGGGGGCAATATGCTGATTCTGTAAACCACTTAGAGAGGGCTATAAAGCACTATAAAGCGGTATAAAAGTCTAAGTGCTATTGCTATTTATAGGAATAGTTTGATCAGATACATGGAAAATAAAGAAAGAATTATGAAGCAGTATATGAGTCTAAGGACTAGTGATCGTATTATTTAACTGTATCAAATTTCTAACTTACCTGCACAAGGATTCTTGGTCTTTGTGGTGAAGGGAAAGGTATGTTGTGCATAAAGTGAGATATGTGCCTGTAAAGAAATTTGGTAAAGTATCTGTTACCTCAAGCATTTAAAGTATTCTGTCATCAAGAATAGCATCCAGTGAGACTTACATGAAACAACCATGGAAATGGGAAGATAATTTTGAGGGATCTGTCACTTACTTTTCAATTGGAAGAGGATGCGGCCCAGACACAGACAGCTTATAGATAAACATCAGAAATTTTCGGAAGGCTTCAAAGAAAGGCCAGTGTGACAGAAGGCAGATGCATTTGTTGGAATTTATAGATTTGGAGGTAACTTTTTTTCTCTCTACAGCTGTCAGAAGACCAAGCTGCATGTGTTGCTTTTCATTTAATAATTCTTGTGCATAAGGCTCATAAAACTGGATAGCTGCACCATATACCTAAAGTAAAAACGGGAAAGAGTAGGAATGGCATTAACAGCTACAGAAATTGGATAAACTAACAACACTTGATCAACTAAAAAATGAAAGGAAAATATTTCCCCACTCTGAATCCTCCACACAATCAATTAGATATCAAAAACCTCACACTAACAATATAAACATAATTGTGATCTTTTTTATATCATTAGTGGATTATGTTTTGTGATAATACCTAGCTTCGTCAGAGATGAGAAGTTCATTAGCATCCAAGCATCTAGTAGGCTGTAATTTATTTTTATTTGAGCTATAGTTTAATTGATAATTTAATGGCATGGTTAAGCAGAATATTTAATCTTGATTAGTGCCTTTGAATATCTGTGTTAGAATCTTTGTTACCATATTTAGAAGCAGCTGAGCTTCAACAGTTAGGGTAAGATACACAAAGATAAGAAATGTTCCAATTATCTCCTCTAACTCCTGCACCATGAGTTTGAGATAGATTTCAAGATTTTAGTGAAGGCTTTCAAAAAGTGACATTACAAACATACACTAAGGATTATATTTAACTAGTACATAAATTAAATATTTTTCTAACCAAAATTTTATTGGTAAAATAAAGACATGGTATCAGCAACAAATAAAGTAGTTTTTGCTTACAGAATGTTTTGTCCAGTAACTCTTTGAAGTTAAAACGGTGCTGAAAAATTGACTTTATGACCAATGGCCACTTTCCAAATTTCACAATAGTCATCAGTCACATCTCAATTACACTTGTATTGTCTTGTGACTGACCTCCTCCCCCCCCCCCCCCGCCTTTGCAGGATGGAGAGATTGGAGAGGAAGGGATTACAAGAGAGTAAACAGGGGAATATACAGATGTTTGTGTGGTGCACTCAGGGCTGCTAGCATCACTGCATTACTTTTTATGTATATTTCCCACTGTGTGCCTGCTTACTCTCTTGTAACCCCTTCCTTTCCAATGAGTGTAAATGCAAACATTAATTCCCTTCTTGCTAATTATCCCAGTGCTCATGTGAGCATTCCAGGGTGCGGCTAAGTGGGGGGACAGGAAAGCACAACTGTAGCCCTCTTGTTTTCCACACAGCAACTCCTTTGCTTATAACAAAGCTGCTAGTTCCAATTGTGGTTGCTAAATGAGGACTAGCTGCAAACACAAAGGAGCTAACCCTTATTTTGTTGTATTTTTAGGCTTGTCTTCCTAAATGCTCCAAGGTGTATCAAGATAGAGAGCATAGTGTGTGTGCGTATGTATGTATTTGTTTACAGTTTAAAAATAAATATCATGGGATAAAGTAATATTTTCATTTAGAAATTTAACAATAAATGAAAACAAAATATTACATTTCTCAAAACATACTTTTTCTGCAGACAAGCCAGTCAAAACAAATGTTGAGAATACAGGTAGTGGGTATTTTGTTTGAGGATCCCAGCATTCAATGGTAGCCCCCATTGGAAGACAGAAGAGAGGTACTGATTCAGACAAGGGGAATGACTCATAGTCATCTTCTGGATATCTGAATATTAAACCTTTAAAGCATGAAAATAAAGAAATAAGTATTTTGTCTATACACAACAGTATGTTGTTCTTTCTATTCTGAATGCTGACTTTTTAAAAGTGCCAAAGAGTATACAAGCTAAATACCACATGGTATAAAATTAAATTTAAAAATACCTCCTCGCCTTTCAATAATTCACCCAAAATATTCCTCTGAGTATCAAATGTTTTGCTGAATGGTCTGAATGCAAGGGACTGAAGTACAGTGAGGCATCTCCCCAAAGAACACATCCTCTAATGAAATCGACCCTACTGGACTTACTCAGGCGAGCCTGGGTGTGCAATTGACGCACAGGAGGATATTCCGTCTGTGGCTCTTCAGCGCACCCAAGGGGTGAAAATTAATGAAGAGCTGTCCCCTCTATGCCTGGCTGTTGGACCGTTATTGGTGATTCAGGGGAAGCCGCATGATAAATGAGGCAAAGAACAGGCTACAGAATCAACTGTTGCCTGCCTTCTGTATTTCCTTTTGGAGAATCCACACAATGAAGAATGCTGCTTTTCCAAAACTATCACTGAAGCCAACCTTTGCCACGTCTCTATCAGGCCAAGACTGAGTCGTGACTGGGGACTTCCTAGCCCTACAGGAAGAGGCGTGGCAAAGATTGCTGACTCAGTCTCTTGGCAGTAAGGCAGATTCAACCCATGTGTGGATTTTTCCATAGGCATGCTGGAGAATGCCATGTTTTAACTCAAAAAATTCAGTTTCCCTATTATTTCTTGAAATCTCGACCATTCTCCTTCATTTCATTGCAATGGCTTTTTATACACCAAGAGGTGTTCAATATAAGGAGATTTAATTTCCAATTACGGTAGTTTCTTTTATATATTTTGTTTTGTTTCCAATACTATATACAGAAAAATATTAGAATGATAAGGCTCTTCATCATGCAATTCATGACTGATAAAGATATATAATGGAAAGATACAGCAAAGAGAATATAAACTGTTTTGAATCTTTTCATGACAACATCATATATTCAAAAACTATTTTTAAGGGTCCTCATCTAAGGATTACCTTAGATGAGTCAAAAGGATTAATGAATGTTCTTTGATCAAGCAATTTCAGTTCACTATTTAACAGGCAAGTTTAATGTATTACAAAATACTGTCTTAATATTAGTCTCTCCTAATATATTGCAATTTATAAAAATAAATACTTTACCAGCTTTATATGCAATTGAGTTAGAAGCTGGAACTGACTTCTTGTAACAGAGGTATACACTGGAACCCCACTGTAATGAACAAATAAGAAACATTTTCCATAATACAGGAATTATTTTATTTTTAATCCTTCTAATGCTAAAGACAGTAATAATAATAATAAAGATTTGGCTCATAATACATAATCACATATTTTCAAGATTAATTACAACCCAAAAAAAGCACAAAATTTTGATTCTGCTATTAGAAGTTGTATATTTACAGATTCCAAGACACAAGACAAATAAACTTGGTATTTGCTAATAATTCCCTCCTATATGGTAGTAAATATTTTTCACAGAAAGCTACAGAGACATGTATGCTAATATATGAAAGGCAGTTAGCTCTAATTTTAGCTCTAATTTTTCACCTTCCCATTTTAAAAATGCATATGCTGATTTAAAGCAAGCTTGGAGACCAAATTGCAATCTTTAGTTGACCTGATTCATGTTTAATGTGGATTTAGAAATACTTGACTAAATTGTGATCCACAATGAATAAATGTGGCAGATATATAGCCTAACAGGATGGTTAAAGTTAAGATAATGAAGAAACCCAAGTTGACTTCTCCATTCACACATGCAGTTCACAAGATGACTTGGATCAGTCACTGTTTTTCATCCCTACATCTCCTAACAAAACTCTTGTGTACATAAAAGTCCTCAAAAGCAGAATATAAATGCAATAAGAACGTATGTATGTGTATGCGCTGTAAATACATACATAAACAGAGCTATTATTCATTTTCACTCAGTAACCCAATTCGTATATGTTACAAACATAAAGACCATCTTTTTCCTTTCATAAACCAACAGTCTTCCAAAGTTCAATACATACTTTTCCTCCCACCAAAAAAGTAACAGTTGCCTATATCAAAGATTTTGGCAACAATAGCTTAGGAACAAAAAACAAAAAACAAAGCTGTGGAAACTAAAGTGATACAAACTGAATTCTGACTTAAATGCCCTTTTTACGTATATTTATATATTAGCAGCACTAATAGGTTCCATATTTCCCCCACACACTGCTTTTTGAATGGCAACTTTTCAGATAACGTATTATTCTCACCATGCCACAATTTAAATTCTTATCAACTTTGCAGAAAGTGTGAGGTGGGGTTTCTCCTTTACTAGTTACAATAACACATATGTCGGTGACAGCCAAGGAGTTCTGAGCTCGCACTGGAAGAGCCCTCCGAAAGGTAATAAAGATTCGCTGGGAAGAGGCTGAACTGTTATTGACATTTGCACAGCGGCCATAGGGAGTAGCCTGGATCACCTCACAATCTTGCTTTACGACCTCCTTCCCTTCATATAAAATTCTGCAGATAAAAGGAAATAACATACATAGGAATATTACTATTCAATAAACTGTTCACTTATTCTTCTCTCATACACAATAGTTGGCCCCAAGACAAAGAACACCGGAATAATTCCAAGTGCATATTAGACTGGCAGATAAGATGAACTCCATAAAACTTTCTGGTTAAAAGATCTTAAAACTGAAGATGAAAGGCATATGAATCCTTTTATTTAAAGCAAAGGAGTTGGGTTAAACCAGGGATGAGCTAGGTTCAAAACTGCCTCCATTTAGGAAAGCTTATTTTAGACAAGTCATGATAGGTAGTTTTTGACTTACATAGGTCATTTAATGATGGCTTTAATTAACAATGAGCTCAGAAAGCGTACAGCCTGTAAAGCACTTCTGACCATCACAAAATGTCTCAGACTCTGGGTGTTTGGCACCCTGTTCACACTTATGACCAGATGCCAAGCTCTCCATGAACATGTGATCACCATTTGCAATCTTCTCTGCCAGCATCCCCAGAAGACCAGTGGGGAAGCTAGCAGGGAAGGTTGCAACCAGCTGCTCCTGCGTGCTGAGGTAACCCCCTTTTATCTCTGGGGATTGGCTGAAAAAGCTCTTTGCCAAAGATTTCAGGTCTATGGAAGCTTGTACAAAGTGCTAAGATTGCGGTTATTGAGTGAAACAGTCACACTATCCTTAAAGACAGTTTTGCTCAACGATCAAGATTCCAGTTCCACTTGTGGTTCCAAGTCGAGGAATACCTATCCTTCGTAGCCCAACTTATCTCAAATGGTTGCTATTATGAGAAAAAGAGAGTTCATGAAAGGAAGGCAGATTATAAATCTGATAGCAACTAGATACAAGTTTTGGGACTGCAATTCCCAAATTCTCAGACCATGTTGGCTTAGGAATATGGGAACTGTCATCTCAAATCATCTGGTGACCTCAAAGTTGGGGAAGGTTATTACAAAGTTTTGTCAATTTTCACATCTCTTTGCTATCTTTTCATTCTTTACTATGTGCAACATCTTCATCTACTTTGCAATACTATGCTTATCAACATAAAAGAGTAGCCCATTACGTCTAAACCAATTAATACAACATGAGGTCTGCCAAAGGATTTCCAAATTATTTCTTTTAAAGTGAACAATACTACAAAAAAGTCTCAAAATATTTTTAGTTATATTTATCACAAAATAGTACATGTTTAGCAACAGTATTGTTTAATTGATTTGCAATGACAAGCATGCAATCCATACAAAATAATATCTGATATTATCAGCTAGACTAGAACCAGTGGTTTCACAATAACTTTTTGTTACAGTTTTGCAATTATTGTATTGTCCTAGCATTCTTGTTTCAAAATATTGTAACTAAAAAACCTACGTAATGCTATACTGATGGTAGAAACTACCCACAACTATAAATAAATCACCATGTCATCATATTGCACCTATATTAAAAGCTTAATATATTTCTGTTATGTGACATATTTATTGTCATTTGTATACAGTACGGCATATCCTTGTCCACATCTTCTGTGTGTTTATTTTTCCTACAATTAAAAAACTTTAAACTTCAGGGGTGGGGACGGGTTGGAAATCAACTATCACCTCTTAGCAACTGCTTTCTTTTTGCCCAATTATTATAGATTGTAGGCTTCCTAAAATTCAAAATTAGTCACTGGCACGTCCACATTATTTTATGAACTTTGTATATTATAGAGAGATGAATGACCAAATGAATATTAGATACAGTACATCAGAAGTCATTTATAAAATCAACCATCCAATTTGCTTCAAAATAAAGAATCAGAACAATTTATATAGCACATAGCTAATAAATAGATTTACAATACAAACTAAGTAACTAACTTAGTTTCTTACAAACTAAGAAACTGCTTGTAACAATGTTAACAGATCCTTTCTCCCTTCATCACAATACTGATGCCCACAAATATTTCAATGTCAGCTTACCCAACGTCAGTAAGCGGTGGTTTGTCCCTGCTTCTCTTGTAGCAAAGAAAAAGCTCCGGACTTTTAAGACTTCCATAGTTCAAATTGGCCTGAAGTCCTGTAGGAGTTGCTTCTACACATGTATATCCCTCAGGAACAGTTTCACCTGTTGACTTGATGATCACTGCAAGGTCAGTGATTGGAGCCTTTGGACCAAAAGACTTGGTTTCAGAGCGATTTCCCTCTTGATCTAGAAGTGCTGATGTATCCGTGAGACCTGCCACTACAAAATAATCAACCACTCTTGGACCTTTATCTTCTCTCATTGTTATGCCTAGGATCCCTGCAAAAAAAAAAAGTTGCTTTCAATTATCTTATCAAATTGGTAACATAATACACCTTGAGAATGCATAATGAGATGAAACACAGGTTATCAATGAAAGGTTTCCCATCACACTCAAACATGCAAACTGACTTAGTTATAATGGCTGATAAAAGCCAGGTTTATTTAAAATGCATACAAAAATTCATTAAAGTTGGAACTATAAAAAGCTTAAAAGGTTCCAAGCACTAATTGAAGTAATGGAGGAAGACATTTAGCATCCAATCAAGAACCAGTCGGGTAATCCTTTTCTCCTTGAAGTTAAGATTAAAATACAACAATGCACCTAACCGAAATAATGAATATACTTTTCCAGTAACTATTAAAAATATTAAAATGTCTCAAGAGTTACTTCAGGGGAAAGTGTACCATACAGTATAAGTCAATGAGTTCTCCTTTACTAATGCAATTGTTGTACAAGTTAAAAACCCACCTTTTTGTATAGCATAATAAAAACACATAGCGTGAATAAGAAAAGCAAATTAAGTCCTACAAATTGTTATGCTGATTATTTATACACACATATAAGCCACACAGGAACATCACAACATGAAAAAAGTTTTACGTAAAAAGGACTAATATCTGTCAATCTAGAATAATCCTTCTAACTAGAAGATGAGCCTTGATAAATTACTCAAAATACAAAAATCTACTGTTCACAAAACCAGTATTTCTTGCCCTATCTTGATCTAAAACATACGATTTGTACTATCAAACTGTAATTAAGCATTGCTAATTCTGCCCATAGTGTGACAAGTAGGAATAACTGTCTGAAATTTCAAGTGTACATTCCAGGGACTTCTAAGCTTCCTCTTCTTACAAAGCAATGAAGGCAACTTCCAGGCACAACAAACACCTGTTTTGATATCATAAAACTATTTCTCTTGTTAAGAATAAGAGTATAAGAACCATTTTCTGTTTTAACAGAATAAGTATGGAGCACTCCCATCCTCCTTACCCACATTACCTCTCGGCTCAGGGGCTGAACACCCTGCTTAGATTTAAGCTTCCTCTTGTCTCTTTTTGGAACAACTGCCTGCTGAAAGAATTCAGATCAGTGTCTGCTTAGCTTGTGGCAATCCTAGCAGGCATAAAGCTGAGATCGTTCCACAAGCCTTTTAGCTCATCCTTTTATCTAGCCCTGAGACATTTGCAGGCAGCAGCAGCGGCTTGTAATATTCCCTGCTGGCTTCCCCATTGTAATTGCAATTTCTGCAAAATATTGGGATGACGGAGACTAGGATTGTAAAGAGAAAGGGCGTTGGTACTTACCTGATACGCCTGTTCTCTGTGAGCTGTGAAGAGCATCCAGAAGTGGGAGGTGCTTCAATCTCTTCTGGAAAGGCTGGGCTTAAAACTCTGGGATGCTCCTCCTCCTCCTCCACGGGACACCTCCCCAGCATCCCCCAGTTTTGCGAAGACTGAGTGCCAAAGTCCAGAACTCATCACCTAATCTGGATCCCTGACTGGAACGGAACCCCCCAGATGGAAAGAAATGGGTGGGGCTGGATGCTCTTCACAGCTCACAGAGAATGGGCATATCAGGTAAGTACCAATGCCCTTTCTCCCATGAGCTGTTCAGAGCATCCAGAAGTAGGACATACCAAAGCTTGGCCTGTTCTTAGGGAGGGACTCCGTCTGGATCGAAATCCACTCCTAAACTCTGTGGACCCTCTGCAGGACTCTTCTGCCAAATAAAGCGTCCGCTGAGGCATAGACATCAATTTTATAATTTCTGACAAAGGGAGATGATGAAGCCCAAGTCGCCGCTCTGCAAATTTTGTCTATGGAAGCCCATGTGGCCCATGCTGCTGATGTTGCCGCACTCCTTGTCGAGTGGGCTGTAATGCCCTTAGGAACTGAGATGGACTGGCATTCGTAACTTTTAGCTATGGTGGCTCTCAACCATTTACCGATGGTCATTGATGGCACCTTTTGTCCTAAAGTGGATGGGTCGAAGGATAGGAATAGAGCCTCAGATTTTCGAAATGCCGCCGTCTGGTCTAGATAGATGCTTAAGGCCCTTCGAATGTCAAGTCGATGCCACTGATGCTCCAGTCTATGAGATGGTTTCGGACAGAAATTTGGAAGCACCAACTCCTGCGCTCTGTGGAAGGTTGAATTTACTTTAGGAGTGAATGATGGATCCAATCTGAGAATCACTCTGTCTGCATGAAACACGCACAGGTCCTTTCCCATTGACAATGCCGTCAACTTGGAAATCCTCCTTGCTGATGTGATTGCAATTAGGAAGGCCACCTTATATGTCAGGAATTTAAGACTAGCGGTTCTTAAAGGCTTGAACAGGCCAGTTGTAAGTGCGGTTAACACCTTGTTGAGGTCCCAGGTAGGATAGCAGTGAATTACAGGAGGTCGTAAGTTTGCAGCACCCATAAGAAAGCTGCAGACATGTGGATGGTGTGCTATGGAACAGAGGTCACCCCAGGCTATCACCAAGGCTAAAGCCACCACCTGTCTGCGTAAAGTATTTGGAGATAGGCCCTTGGTCAACCCTTCCTGTAAAAAGTCCAATAATTGTCCTATTGATGGGGCAGTTGGGTCGATCTTAGTTGGGAGATCTATAGAGGTCAGGACATCGTTCTCTCTGATGCTGAGCAGAATGGACTGGAGAGTAGTCATCTTGAATATTCAATAAACCAATGATCTGTTCAGATGTTTGAGGTCTAGAATTGCCCTCCAGCCCCCCGAACTCTTTGGGACCACAAATAATAGAGAGTAACAGCCTTGACCCCGCTGTTCAGATGGGACCTCTCTAATGGCCCAAATATGTAGAAGATGATTGATAGCCTCCTGCATCAACGCCCTCTTAATGGGGTCCGTGGACCTATGGCTCCTAATGAAAAAGTTCGGGGGGGAGGATTGAAACTCTAGCGCCAAACCAAACCTAATAGTGTCCTTGACCGACACATCAGAGGTGGAGCTGTCCCATTGATCAGCAAACAATTTTAGCCGCCCTCCAATGGGAACTGCTGTCAAGGACTCACTTGGGGCGACGAAAAAATCGGCCTCCAGTGCCTCTGGTGTTTCTTCTGTTTTGGCCTCCCCGCTGATCTCTATCGGAAGATTCCGACCTATCCTATCTGTAGCCTGATGTTCTATCTGGCAACGCATGGGCCTTGATAGTAGGGCCGAAAGGAACCCCTTCGAAACAACTGGGGCGTTCTGTTTTCAGACCTCCAAAAAAGAGGGGGAAGCACTTTTTTCTTGTTTCTATTCTCTATAAGGAGGGGCTCCAAGACACTGCCAAATAATTTATACCCCAATATTGGGGCTGATGCTAACTTGCATTTATGCTTGGTATCCACCTGCCAATGCCTGAGCCATAGTAGTCTCCGTGCTGATACGCGAGATGCTATAGTCCTAGACGAGAATTTGACTGCATTAAATGTGGCGTCGGCGGAGAGTTCTGCCGCTGCAATAATTTTAGCTATGTCCTGGTGGGCTCTGACATTCGTTGGGAAAGGTTGAAGAAGAGGCCAGCGCCACAATGGGCTCATCCACTTCCGGAGTTTTGAGAAAATTTGAAAACTCTGGTGCCAAATTATAATATCATTTATCGTACCCTGTTGGGGCTGGGTAGGATGCTGCTGATGCCCATTGATTTTGTACTAATTCAGCAAACATACAAGGGACAGGAATAGTTTTTGCCTCATTAGCCGGCTGTGAGAATATTAGATCCTCGGGTTCGTCCTGAGACCCTGTTGACAATGGATGTGCCTAGTTTAGCGGTGGTCTTTGCCTTGAACAGTAAGGATTTAAAGAGGTGCGGGCGAAAAAGGCCAGAAAAGGTAGATCTTGAATGAGGCCTTTGTCGTCCAACATTCCCCATTCTAGTGGGTCAGCCTCTGACAACCCCAAGTCCATCTGATGGATCGACCCCACCTCCATGGGAACATCCTGGTCATCCAATTCCACCTCCTCCCGAAGACCCTGGGCTGGTATGTTAGGAATATTGGGGAATACCTGGGTTTGATGTTGTCCCATATGTGCAAAGGATCGAGCAGACAGGGATCCTGCATCTGAAGTGGCTGAGAAGTGTCTGGTCCTGATGGATTGCTGAACTCCAGCCGCAATGCCCCTTTGAATCGCCATATCCATCCATTGCCTCATTTCGATGGGGATAGTCTCAGGCAATCCCTCCTCCTGTCTTAGGCCGGCGGCTGTAGGGGTGAAGGTTACCTCTGGGATTAGCCAGGCAGTGTTCATTGGAGGAGATGTGCCTATGGGAGGTTGTCCAGAAACAGCCTGCCTGGGCTGGGTAGAGAAGTCCAAGGGCCCCAACAATGGACTTGGGTCCTGATCCGATTATTGTGTCACAGCCATCTTGTCTGCCTCCCTGGCTCGTTTCTGCAATTGCCTTTCCAAAGCTAGGTGCCATCTATGGGCATCCTTATCCGCTGCCTTAGAGGCCTTTTTGGGGCCCACTGGCTTATCTCGGGACTTATTTGTCTTGGAGTGGAAAGCGTTGTCACCTTCCATTGTGGATGACTGATTCTCTTGCCTCTGACTTTAATTTTTAATTTTTTAAAAAAAATTATTATTGTTATATTTGTACTTTGGGGTGATGCCTTCCCCTGTGGTTAAAAGTAGAACGCTCCTCCAGGAGAGTAAGTCTGTCTGTATGTATGTATGTATGTGTATGTGTATGTGTATGTGTATATATACATATGTGCGTGTGTGTGTGTGTGTGTGTGTATCTTTGGTTATTCGGGTTTTCTCCCATGTAAAATTGGAAGTATCTAGGCAACGTTTCGATGAAGTCTCATTCATCATCTTCAGGCTTGTGTCTTTGGCTTTGCGCTTCTCGGAGTAAATCGAAACTTCATCGAAACGTCGCCTAGATACTTCCAATTTTACACGGGAGAGAACCTGAATAACCAAAGATCCACATACAAATACCCGCGAAAACCTCAGAAAACATATATATCTATATACACACCCATATACATATACATATGCCTATATCTATATGTAAAACTGTGCATATGGTAAACAGTATCTAAGGGTCCCCAACAAGGGAAACCCCCCAAGTGAGAACTTTCTGGATCCCTGGTCCCCAACAAGGGAAATCAGCTATACAGGATCTGAGGTGGATTCTTTCCTGTCAAAACAAAACATCCCGCTGTTTAAAATGGCACTTGCGGCTTCACTCCAAAGAAATGATCCAAGGACAATTGCAAGGAAATTCTTGTTTAATGACTAGCCTGCTTATTCAACATCAGCCAGACAAGGGAGAGCTAAACCCAAGGAGAACGAAGTGGGAAGGTACTGCCCCAGTCCCCAAAAAGGGAAACCAGCGGGGAATGGCGCCTGTGATATTTAGGCGTGAACTTGAGCCAGTCATTGAAAAAGGTGGGAAGCCAGAATCTCTGCTGCTAATGTCTGAGAAGTCTAACGAGCCGCTGTTGCTGAGGCTCTAACTTGTGAGTTAAATGCTCCTGTCAGACGAAATGGCAAGAAGTGAGCCGCGGCTGCGAGCACTCCGCTATGATCATAGAGAAGATGATCAGAAAGTTAGATAAGGTGATTGCCTAGGCGGTTGTCTCAGGCTGCCTATGGAGTGGCAGGCTCCGCTAGTTACAAAGAAACTGTTTTTAAACTGATCGAGGCAACCTAATAGAGGCACAAGCCTGAAAACCCAAATTAAATGGGGAAGAGTGTTAAAGAGCAAACCTGAATCAGAAAAGCGTTCCAGTCAGGGAGTGCACAACCTCTTACCACAAAGGCTGAGCTAAAACTGGGGGACGCTGGGGAGGTGTCCCGTGGAGGAGGAGGAGCATCCCGGAGTTTTAAGCCCAGCCTTTCCAGAAGAGACTGAAGCACCTCCCACTTCTGGATGCTCTGAACAGCTCATGGGAGAATTCCTAGTGTTATCTCCCCTTCTCTTATTCCATTTTTTAAAATTGGGGTGGGGTGAGGGAGTGCTTTTCTACAGAGCAAAGGAAGAAAAATCTGCAGGTGGAAAAATCCTCAAAGTAAGGTTTCAGTTTTTTCAGGCATTGGGATAGAATTTTCTTCCCCCTATTTTGCAATCTCACGTTTGCCCCCATTTAATAAAACAAGTTTTTTAAAAAGTGGTAGTCAGGAAAACATTTCAGAGAAAACACCATGTGGAAGATGAGAGCAAGGGGAGTGCATGATAATCAGAACCATTGCACAAGATAACAAATACCTTAAGCAGTTTTAAATATAGTTTAAGTGACAACATCAAACACCACCCATTTCCAATATTATCAGGAAAATACCGTAAAGAAGAACTGCAATGCTGAAAGTGGGTAGTGGTGGTTTCTATTGCTAAAAATAGTAATACTATAATCTAGGGAAAAGTATGTCAAGTCACATAGCTGGCTATGGTGCAAATGACTTCCATTTTCCTTAAAGAAACACTTGTAAAAAAGAAATACACTGCAAAAAATGTTTCCAACATCCACTGACACTTTATCATATAGAAATCTTCTTGACAATACCTCCCAGTGCATGAACATCCTATGGATGGCAAGAGGAGCATCCCAAATAAGACTATGGGTGCCCAAAGAATCTGCATGGGAGAGGAGATGCTTCTGAAATTAATTGTAACACAGCCCATGTATTCCTAAACAGTACAAAAATTCAGAAACAATATATAATTGGATATGGCTGCCATTATTATTTCAACTTGAAATACCAGATACCAGAATGATTTATCATCAGAGCAATTCCTATAATAGTGCTACAATATACAGATGTGAAAAGGAATGTGGTGGCTCAGTGGCTAAGATGCTGAGCTTGTCGATCAGAAAGGTTGGCAGTTCAGCGATTCGAATCCCTAGCACTGCATAACGGAGTGAGCTCTCATTACTTGTCCCACCTTCCTAGTAGTTTGAAAGCAGATAAAAATGCAAGTAGAAATATAGGGACCACTTTGCTGGGAAGGTAACAGTGTTCTGTGGCGTTTAGTCATGCCGGTCACATGACCACAGAGACGTCTTCAGACAGCGCTGGCTCTTTGACTTTGTAATGGAGATGAGCACCGCTCCCTAGAGCTAGAAACGACTAGCATGTATGTGCGAGGGGAACCTTTACCTTATGCAGATGTGAATGAGAAAAGTTATAAGAGCATAATATAATTTATTTTAAAAAATAATTCTCAGCCACATTTAAAACTGTACTATTTCTCTGCATGTTAAACAGTAACGTAATGACATCAGCAGCTGCCACATATCTGGTTCCACATTATCAAGCCCACTAATAAAAATTAAAGAAATGGGCAAAGCATCCTAGATCTTGCCCCTTTATTCCCTAAATAAAGTGATTGACAAATATTTAATGATGTTGCTGAGAGGCACACAAGACTTTTTATAATTGTAATTTAAGAAATGATACTTCATTCATCTCAATCAAGTTTTAAACATTTCACACGAGATTATTATCTTCTTTCAGTACACTACCTTTAGGGAAATACCATTGTCATGAAACAGATTTCATTGAACAGATTTCATTGGCAACAAACTTTGTTATCAGAATACGGGGGTTATATTTTTCATTAAATGATCTACTCTCTATTCTAACAAAAACACCTGGTGGTTGTGGAAAATAAAGAAAAGAATTGATATGATCCTTCTTCAAGGTACTATGCTTAATTTGAGTTCATATTTCTCAAATTGCAAAATTTCACTCCAATACCAAAATAATTTCCCCACAAGGTTATCTACTATCAGTTACACACACACAAAATACAATTTCTATTAATTTTACCTTACTGAACTATTCCCTGCAGTATACCAGAAACTTTAGCCCCCAAGGTGCCCCTCAAAATAAATTAGTTGATAGGACATCCCCTATGTTCATTATAACTACGAAGGCTTATTGTCCCTAATTAACATAATTTAATCAACACTAACAGGATCAACACCTGTTATGGTACTCAAGGAGACCGCCTCTGAAGAAATAGTCAGTACTCAATTTTCCCCACCTGATCCATTCTACAAAAATGATTAATATTCATTACTATATAAAATTAATATACAAGGCTAGAAGTTTAACAAATCAAAGAGGTTTTGGTTTAATCAATTTTTCCTCTCCTGCTAGCTATTTATGCTAACTAATATTTGCTCTACAATATCTTAGCTAGAATAGGAAGT
This sequence comes from Hydrophis major, assembly GCA_033807585.1. NCBI lineage: Eukaryota > Metazoa > Chordata > Lepidosauria > Squamata > Elapidae > Hydrophis > Hydrophis major. Next base: position 278,427,265 of record CM066329.1, read on the forward strand.
AGTCGTGAGAACATAAAGAAAGGGAGAAATGCCATTTGTCTTAGCAAGTGGAAGGAATTTCTAGATAGAATGACAAATTTGGATCTAATCCCTACTATGGTATATTAGTAATGCCAGTTCTTGCTGTGAAGAAGAAACTGAATATAAGAAACTAAAGCTAGTATTATATTAATGAATATTAATGAATATGCAGCCCTATTTATTGAATTTTCTGGATGGGATACAAAATAAAAGTAACACAATAAAACATGAATGTAAAATATACACATATAAAAGTTAAACACTTGAAAATCAGCAGCTGAGTAAGAGTAACAGTACAGAACAACAGTAGTATCAGATAAAGATAGCACATTACAAGCTTTAATAGTATCTTTTTCATTTCAGCAAGTCCACTAAGGGATATTAAATCAACAAAATCCTTTTGCCTTAATCTTTTAATGAAAGGCAAGCTAAAATCACAAGATAAAGTTTTATGTAAACATTATGATCCAAGTCAGGGTCTAGACAATTGGTCACAGTCACATGGCCTTGCCACTTCACCCCAGGTCCCAGGTTGCAGCCGGCCCTTGTTCATCCTTGGCTGGTTCTCTGAAGCTGAGGCATAGGAAGCTCTGCTTCATTTTTTTTTTTCCCCCTCAAGTATATATGCATATAATCTGAAAAAAAAAAAAGTTCCAATGGCAGGTTGATTGAGAAGTTTTCCAGCAAGGCTAAGAAAGTCTCTCCCTCCCCCTTCCTCTTGATGTGCAGATTGGCTGCCGTGATGCACGGCTAAATATCCCGTGCTGCACACTGAACGGGAACAAGTGTGTCCCTCAGCAAATCATCTGGGATGAAGGGGTGGGGGACGAGCGCTGGGAGACCAGTGCTGGAGGAGCACTGGCAGACAGCCAATTGAGGATGAACGCCTGCGATGTTGGCTGTGATAGGAGGGCAGGGTGAAATACAAGTGGCCATGTGGCTGTGCCCAATTGTCCCATTCTATGCAAGTCAATAATTTCCTTCACTAAATAGAAAATTCAGAAAATTCAATAGTATACATACACTGTCAGTTATCATTACTTTCTCTTAAGTTGGTACTCTCTCTCCCTCTCTCTCTCCCTCCCTCTCTCCAATACTTTCTCATTTAGGAAAATAGATATGCCCAGGTTTACCAAGGTACTTTACAGGTAGTCATTGAGTTACAACCATTCATTTAGTGAAAGTTTGAAATTATGTCACTGAAAAAAGTGACATGATCATTTTTCATAATTATGACTAATGCAGCATCCCCTGGCCACATGATCAAAATTCGGATGCTTGACAACTGGCATGTATTTATGTAATCACCATTTATAACCTTTCCAGCTGGCTTCCAAAAAGCAAGTCAAGGTAGGAAGCCAGATTTGCTCTTAACTATTGCAATGATTTGCTTAACAACTCTAGTTTAAAAAAAAAAAGCTCATAAAATTGGGGTGAAACTCACTTAACTGTCTTGCTTGGTAACAGAAATTGGGGGATCAACTGTGGTCATAATTTGAGGACTACCTTTATTCATAGTCTGAAAGAAAAAAAATGGGCAGACAGAGTCAGACTGAGTCAGACTGGTTTTCAATGAATTATCACATTAACATTTTTAAGATGTCTCAATAGAGTTACATAGTGCACAAATGAAACTGCAAATATGCATCTACTAGTTTCTGTATTCTTCTGCAATCTAGGCTACTAAGTCTGAAGTAATATAGATTTCTATATTATAAGATTTCTTGCACCTGAAGATTTAGCATAATTAAGAACAAGATTTTCTTTTCAACATTCCAAACCAGCCTAAACTACTTGACAGTTTACATGCAGTTCCTGCATTACAACAGAATGAAATTTGCTCTTGGACGGAGTTTAAGAGAATCAAAATATGAAAGGCTAAAAAAATTGCCTGAGCAAGCCACAGCATGAGCACAATAACTTCAGACAGAATGACTCATTGCTAAAAAATATCCTTTTCTTATTCCTATCTAAAGGTTGACAGCCAATTTCTTAAAATAAAAAAATATAAGCTTTATCACTTTGTTATCATAAACACCAAACATGCCTTTAAAATTAGGATTATGAAAAGAAACCAAGTAGTTTAAGGTTTTCTGAATAAGAAGTATGCTACCACTATTCTCATTTTACTCCTCAAAGTTGTCATATCTATGCAGTATGAAGGGCATTTGATTTTCAAGTGCAAGAAATCCATATTACATACTGCCAAAGAACAAACAAAACAAAACAAAATGAATAAACAATCATTGGATTTGGTTCCAAAATCCAATATTCAGAGTACATGATTTGCAAACATAGAAATTGTCTTTAAAGCAAACACATATTATCTTTAAAGCAAACACATATTTTTCTGTCATTATTCAACTGTTTTAAAAATGTCCAAATTTGCTACATTTATGCTGCCATATGCTCCAAAGCACTTTTTTTAGATTCATAACATAATGAAAATATAGTGTGAACTTAACATTTTTAATCTAAATTGGGGAGGGGGGGGGAAGAATCTGCCATCCTTATATTCCATAAGACAGGAGGTGGCCACTATTTATCTGCAATGCTCAGATTATTTGAAACCAAAACACACATTAAACAACGTGTTTCAAACACAAAGCACCAATTGGATCTAACCCAGGGATCTCCAACTTAGCTGAGGAACTCCGGGAGTTGAAGTCCATAAGTCTTAAAGTTGCCAAAGTTGGAGACCCCTGATCTAGCCTATCCTTTATTGTCTATGAATCCAACAAGTACCTAAGCATTGGAGAGCCTTACTTGGGCATAATGTCATGCTCTTCCTCATCTGTCCTTGAAGGCCAAAACAGAAGGATTCCTTACCTGGGGACACAATGCTCCTGTGACTCTAGATACATAGAAACAACACAGCATGTGCTTCTCCAATGCCTGTATTACAGAAACCCAAGTACTAGCCTCATTTCATCATTATTGTGCCAATACCAAGGATAAACAGGGAAATTCCACATCTTCCTATTGCTTTCAGATATCAACCATGTTACAATATATAATATGTTGCTAGGTTTTGCAGAGCGTGCTTAAAATCCATCAAATGATTACCCATGCCCTTAACTAGTATTAATTAGCATCTAGTTTGTCATACTAGGGTGCTCAGTAATTTGATATAGTCTGCCACACTGTAACTTTTATACTTCTTTACATCCATCCAATGTCCTACATTGCCTTTTAGAATTCTTTCTAGACTTTTGTTTTCAGTATATATACTGATTCATTTTGCTTTTAAAATATATATACTAGTCATCGTTGTGCCCGTTATCCTTTTTCATTGATTGTACCCCCACACTCCTTATGCTGGTTTATGGCCATAATAAAGATTAGATTTGACTAAGGGTACATGAACATAAAATCTTAAGAACTGTTTTTAAGGCAACCGTATATTTTCTATCATCACGCAACTGCTTTAAAGACTTATAGAAATTTGCTACATTATGTTCCCATGTGCTCCAGCATTTTTTAAAAATCAGAGCCAAAGCACTATACAGTCCTCTGGTATTAAACTGCCAACAAAATATCCATTTTTAAAAAGGGAGAATATACTACTAAAGCAATAAGAAATAATGGCAAATCATCTTAAAACTGTTTCTTCTTGTATCTAAAAAAAGACCCTATCAAACATCAGATAGTTTAAAGAAATCATTCCCATCATATGCTCTTAACTGTTATATGATAAACAGTCAAAAACATATGATGAGGATGACTTCTGAACAGCAAAGCTATACTGAATAAGCCATATTAAATTACAAACTCAAACTCAAATATCAATCGTTTAAAAGGAAATAAGAAAGTATAAGATGTGATAGGATAGCTGTACACACATCATTCACTTTGAATCTTTCCAAACCAAGCTTAAAATTGCTCTTTAACATAATATAATAAAAAATAGATTGTAAACTTGTTAGTCTCAAGTCTAATTTTAGGGGGGAGGATCCTTGTTCTCCATAAGAGTTCATAACATTATCCTAAGAAGAGTCATGCTGGCTCAAACTATCTAATCCCACATTCTGCTCCTGCAGAACAACCTGATACCAATGGGAAATTTTAAAGAGAAAATATGAGTACAATTATCTCCAGCAATGAGCATTAAGAGGCATGTTTCTTCTGATCATACAGTGTTATATTGCCATTAGCAAATACTAATATTGGGCTAGAAGACCTCGAAGGTCCCTTCCAACTCTGTTATTCTGTTCTGTTCTGATAATCTACACCCTCCATGAATTTATTTCATCCAATACTAAATTCCTTGCCATTAGTATGTATTAACTAAAGTAATACTTCACAATTACAATGTAAACTTGATGAAACCATTTTTACTGTCTTGAATATCTCCCAATTCAGCATCATTGTTTGACTTGGAATCTAATGTTGAATGGAGAAAGACATTTACCCTTTTCTCAGGGGTGGGATTCAAATTTTTAACAACCGGTTCTGTGGGCATGGCTTGGAGGTCATGTTATTGGCTGGGCATGGCCAACTCAACATCACTCATATCAAGGCACGCAGCTCCTCGCCTGACCTCTCATGACTGTCGGGATGCTGCAACAGTCGTAAGTGTGAAAAATGGTCATAAGTCACTTTTTTCAGTGCCATTGAAACTTTGAATGGTCACTCCACACAAGCAAAGTACCAGCAAAAGAGGGAAAGAAAACTCCAGAGAGGTTCCTGAGACAGGAAGTCCAGTCCTGCCAAGAATGTAATAAGGGTTAATGGAGAGGCAGTTTCTGTAAACAACACCAGAATGTTTCCTTCCTGCCTTCCTTACAGGATTAGGCCAGTAATTTCTTCTAACAACTGTTCTCTAACCTGCTTAGAATGTTAACAACCGGTTCTAGAGAATAGGTGCGAACCGGTAGAATCCCACCCCTGCCTTTTCTCTTTCTCTACTTAATGTATAACTATATAAATCTCTATCATATCTCAGCCCATCAATTACATTTTCTTTCCTATGAAGCAGTATCCAATATAGTATCTTTTCCATTTGAAACAATTGTTCCCAACTTGTAATCATTTTAATTGCTTGCCATATATGAGGTTCAGATGGATTTGTTTTAATGAAACTACATTAAACGTTTGTTGCTGTTACAAATACTGTTAAGCAATGTAATATCCCATAAATTCAGGAGTATAATAGGCTAGGAGTCCCCAAGCTCCCGGTCTATAGACCGGCACCAATCCGCAGCATGGCAGAAATCTGGCCGCGCAAACAAGCAAAGCCCCATCCATGGTGTGCAGGCAGTACATGAAACCACACCCCCTCCGGTCCACAGAAAAACCTCTCTCCACAGAAGCAGTCCCTGGTGTCCAAAAGGTTGGGGGCCAGTGGGACAAGTTACTCCAAACCTTATTCAGTTCAGATTATTCATTGGCAAAAAGGGCTCTGATAAAATCTAACCCTGTGATTAATCCAGATCTAATCACTACTGAAGACTTGCTACAGTAAAAAAAAACAGAACAAAAGAAAGAAGCTTCCTAACAATAGCTGATCAACTTAATACTCAATTATTAAGCTAGTAGGTAATATTGACACTACCACTAATATTTTTCTTTAACATTGCCCCTTTTATAAGGCTATTTATATGTGTAAATAATCCTACTAATAGCATGGGGCAACCAGACTATTTTTATCTTCAGTATACGTTGTCTGATCAAACTGATCTCATTTAATGTCTCTAAATACTGCTTTATGGCCTGCAGAATCCAAAAGGAAGTAAAGATGATGACGCTCAGGATTTTAGATTGACCAGACAGCATAGGCTATATGAAGTCTGCTATCTCATTGCATTACCGCGAAACAATAATTACATTTTATATTTTTAATTTTTCATGAATTTAAATAACTTGGTTTTAGAGACTTATTGTTAATAATTAATTGCCCTTTTCTGTGAGTTTTCCTGCTGTATATGCTTTCTGAGTAAAGCACACTGAATTATACCCAATATTCTAAATGTAGAGAAATCACACTGCCTCATTTAATTAGTTTTTATAATTTCCAGAGCTATATTATGAAAGAAAATATACTTGCTCAATTATCTGCTCTTGAATATTTTTCATCAAAGTACCTAGAGTAATTATAAGTAATATAAATAAATTTTTAAAAATGATTTTAAGATGCCAAATTAAAAATAAGATACCAAGTTTGTTAAATTATAACTCACCATATAATTCATTCAAAAATTATCTTTATTTTTTTAAAAAGAACCCACTTATATGGTTTCAAGTATACTTTTAACTCTGAGACCTACATAAATCAATAATGGCTTTAATAATTTATTATTAAACTTGTATGTTTGACAACCCTTATACAACTGTCAGTTTTTGATTATGCCAAAACACTGTTGACTCTTAACAGTCACATAGGTCACAATACTTGACATTTGAGCTAGATTATTTTGAGATGTTGACATTATACCGTAAATTGGTCCATATAAAAAGTTCTTTAAAAGTTGCAGAACAAGTCACTATGGAATAACCTGATAAATCTGAAAAGTCTACCTTGCAAAACAAAAATAAAGAGAGAGCTAACTCCTACACTATCACCTGACTTGGTGCTTGTTTTGTTTGGCTTCAATCTGTTCTCATTTCCTTCAAGCGAAGTCCTATTTTTTCATGATTGCTATGAAATAACCTGTTTCGTCAATTCATCCATCCATTTTCCTATTCATTTCCCAGCCTCCTAGGAACAAAAAGTTTTTCACATTTTTAAAAAAACATTATCAACTTCCATTAATAAAATCTAAAGCGCTCGTTTTTCCTGGAAAGAAATTACATTAAAATTTTACTTAAATGTCCAATAGAATAGAATGGAATGGAATAGAATAGAATATCTTTATTGTCACTGCATTCTACAAATACAATGAAATTTGAAAGCTACTCCAGCACAGTGTCCCAAACACCACATCACAATCACACTACAGATTAAAATAAATTAAAATAATTACAATAATAATTAAAAACCTAGTCTAAAACCTATCTAAAACATATAGTAAGTTAGATAGTTTAAAAATGCCACAACATACATAGGGCTAAATCACATATGCACTAGAGTAACAGTTACTCGGTTCTCTCCAATACCCAAACACACTCTCTCCCGTACATTTCTATGTGGTCACAATTTTATCATTCTACTTGACTAAACTGATATGTTCAAATATAAAGTATGTTTAAATAAAGAGTAACTAATTCTGCTGCACTTCTGCATCAGAAATGAAGATGCAAAACTATTATTCCCAATGAGCTTAAAGGAAAGCAAGAGAGGCCAGAGCAATTAACTGGAGGAAGGCAAACAGATTTAGTCAACAGCTGTGCCTGTAATATTTTAGTTTCAGAGAAGCATAGGTAGCCCTTAACTTATGACCTCAACTGAGCCCAATTGTTAAGTGAGATTTACCCCATTGTACGACTTTTCTTGCCAAGGTTAAGTGAATCACTGCAGTTGTTAAGTTAGTAATGTGGTTGTTAAGTGAATCAGGCTTCCCCATTGACTTTGCTTGCCAGAAGGTCACAGAGATAATTGCATGGTCCTGGGACACTGCAATCATCATAAATAAGAGTCAGTTGCCAAGAATCTGAATTCTGATCACATGACCATGCAGATACTGCAAAGGTTGTAAGTGTGAACTATGATCATAATTTACTTTTTTCAGTGCAGTTGTAACTTTGGTTACTAAATGAGGGCTATCTATATTTTATTTATTGCTGTCCTTTAACAATTACATTGTGCCCCAGTTTGAGAATTACTGAACTAGGCATAAGAGTAGAAACTGCTGAAACATTTCTGATGTGCCTATATGAATGCACATAAAAAAATGTCATGATTTACGAATTGTCATTGTCATGGTCATTAAACAATTTAGCCAGAAAAAATACATGTTCTAGTTTCTTCTCCAGGGTCTGAAGCCAAACTTGAAGAACAGAATTAATATAGTCTCAATAAAAAACAGCAGGAAAAATTACCATATTTTAAAGACAGAATATAAGAAATTTGTTCAGTAAAGAAAAGTCATTTTCAATAATGGCATTCTTCTAATTTACAAAAAAGGGATAAATAAGTTATATATTTAAAAGGTTATTTTAAAAGCTTGTTAACAACTCCCTCAGTGTCACAGCTAGCTCTCCCAAGCTCAGAGAGAAGAAAACTCCGGAGGATGGGCAAATTTATAGCCTCAAGATTTTCCATTCCTACTAACAGAATGTTTTCTTTAGATTGGTTGACTGGTGACTCACATATGGCCCTTAAATATTCTGGATTGGTTGGCATTGTGATTTTTGGACATTTTTTTGCATTTTGGGGATATTAAAAGGCAGAGGAATTGCCATAAGCTTATGGTATCCAATACCTCCTTTAGAAGCTTATAACATTTAAATAACTAGGCTAATTGTTTTCCATCGAGTATTAAGGGGGAAGGAAACAATGTTGTTTTAACATATATAAACTACAACAGAAGAACTCTCTTTGAACCACTCTTCCAATTTTGGAAACGTCCAAACATTTCAGATGTGCTATTATGAGTTATATAGTTTGGGGCTACATCAATGGAGATATAGGTAGTCCTCATCTTACGACCACAATTGAGCCCAAAATTTATGTTGCTAAATGAAAAATTTGTTAAATGAGTTTTGCTCCATTTTACAACTTTTCTTGCCACATTTGTTAAGTGAATCACTGCAGTTATTGAATTAGTAACATGGTTGTTCAGTGAATCTGGCTTACCCACTGACTTTGCTTGTCAGAAGGTCGCAAAAGGGGATCACATGACCCTTGGGCACTGCAACTATCACAAATATGAACCATTTGTCAAGCATCCAAATGTAAATCATATGACCATAGGGATGCTGCAACAGTCATAAGTGTGAAAAGTGGTCATAAATCTCTCTTTAGTGCCATTGCAATTTTGAATAGTCACTAAGTGAATTGTTAGAGGTCAAAGACTGCCTGTATACAGATAGGCCTTGTTTAACAATCAATATTTAGTAACCTTCAAAGTTATGATGGTGCAGAACAAGATTTACAATTGGTTTGGTTCTCATAGCTGCAGTCAGTACAGCAGCAGCATTCCCAGGGACACAGTTTGATGTGCAATTTGGGCTATTGCTATTATTGCCATAATTACAATATTCATGACAGAGTGTTGTCATTATGTGATTGCCATTTGACTCTCCACTGCTGCCTTCTGACAAGTAAAGTCAATGGAGAAGTTGCAAATGGTGATCATGTGACATCTCAGTTATGGCCACACAGAGGTCACTTAACCATGGAAATTGGAACTGCCACAACTTGCATCATATTACACTTTATCACAACATCACTTAGAAACATAGTTGCTAGTCCCAATTACTACTGTTAAATGAGGATCATCTTTTTTTTTTTTAAACAAATTTTATTAATTTTACAGAAAACACAATAAAACATAAACAAAACTAAAAGATCTTTTCTGAAGGTTGTCTGATCCTGGGTTGAAACTCTTCACACAGACACAAATTCAAACATCATATTCACTTTATATATCCTTCCATATCTTATTATCATTTTCTTTTATATATATATATACATAAACCATTTTTATCAATTTTATATAAACAATGCACAAGGCATAACAGCTTATAAGTTCTTTTCTAAGAAAAAATAATAAAAGAAGAAAACCAATAGAACATAACAATTCCAAATTATAGTATCAATACTTTATCTATTTAACTTCATATCTTATCCCAACTTCTCCTTTTCATCCAAATTATTTATTAATTAAAAAATTTTTTTTGCCTTTTTTCAATATACAAAATCCCCCCCAAAAAAACACATAACAAAACCTTTATATATCCTTTCATATCTTATTACCATTTTCAATAATATTCTTTGTCTGTTCTATTTCCAACTATCCATTCATCTTTTTTCTTTTATTATACTTCTCCTATACACCAATTGGAGTAACGTCTATAACTCATTACCCTAACTTAAAAATACTTCATATAACAATTTTTCTTGGGATTCTGTTTAATAAATTCTAAAATTACACAATGAATTTTATACTCTAAATACACATATAAAAAACACAATCTTATGTACCCTCCAGAATCCCTCTTTTATCCTAAATTAAATTCACCCATTGTCTCTGAATAAACTTTTTTTCTTTAGATCTTGCTTCCCCCCATTGAGGCTTCTCCTCCCCCCCTTTCTCTCTTGCTTATTCTTCTCCTTGCCCTTTTTACCCCCTTGTCTTTCCTCCTCCCTTTTCTTACTCCCTTTCCTTTGCTTTCTAACCTTGCCTCCACCTTTCCGCTCATTTTTCTCTTTTTTGGTTGTTTTTATAATTCTTAAAATCCCCTTTTTCTTATCCTTTTTCTCCTCCTCCCCGGAAAGAACCCATTGTTCATCAAAGATGGCTTCTTCTTCCTCTTCTTCTTTGTCCCAGTCCTTCTGCTGCGTAGTCAACTTTTCATAAGTACATAACGCCATTTCTAAGAATTGAAACAAAGTGCCCAAAGTATCTTCCTTTTTATATTTTTGATATTCAGTCTTTAGTTCATCCACAAGCGATGCCATCATGAAAAAAGAAACTTTTCCCAAAACAACCACAAATATTTTTAATCAAAAATAATTCAAAAAAAATAATTCCAAAAATTAATACTTTTCTTCCTTCTTCTCTTTCTCTTTCTGGAGTTAATGTTTAATCAAAGAGGTCCAATTACCATATACCTTTCTTTGGGATTCTAGGCAATCTCCTCCTTTTTCAGCTTCTGCTCCAATTTTTTTTCCTCTCCCTTCCCATTTGCAATATCAATTTTAAATAATCAGAAATCCATACCTCTAATAAGGGTTTTCCAATTTCTTAAGTTTTTCAATGTCCAGAAACCCTTTTGTCCCTTAGCTTCAACTTTCAGAATAATTCACTTTCAATGTCCAATATGTCCAAACATATCTGCTGTTTCCATGGGGTGGGAGAGTGAAGAAAAAAAAAAGTTCCCTTTAACAGCTTCTCCGCCGCTTTCGCTCTTCTTAGGGATACAATGTATCCTCCAGCAATTCAAACAGCTCAGTTCCAACAAATTTGAAAGATGTTACTTGACCCGGCTCAGACAGCACTTTCACTCTTCTTACTTCCTCCAGCGCAATCTTACCCGGTTGCTGGCTTCTTCGTGGCGGCCATTGCTGACCGCCGCTCTACCGCCTTGGGAAAAAGGGGTTTTTCCGGAGGAGGAGGGGGTCTGCGACACCCCCAACCCCCTGTCCGACTCCCCTCTCTCTTCAGCTGTCCCTACAGGGCAGCCATATCCCCCTGACCCATCTGGATCGGGGGTACCTCGGCGGCTAGCACAGCAGGAATCACGAGCTGTCGCGAATTCCTGTTGCCCCGAAGCCACGCGAAACCGGAAAACCAAATGAGGATCATCTTTAATGACAAGGACATAGGAACTAATAGTTGCAGTAGTATGACTGCACCTGGAATACCATGTCCAGTTCTGGTTGCCACAATATAAAAACTGGTGAGTGGCATGCTTTGAAATAAAAAACCAGTGAGTGCAGAGAAAAGCAATAGGGATGGTAAGCAAGTGGAGGCTGAATTCTACAAAGAGCAATTAGAGGAACTTAGTATGTTTGTCTAAAGAATAGAAAGCTAAGAGGATGCATGATTGCAGTCTTCCAATACATGAGGGAATATCATAAGGTAGAGTTTGTGGGTTTATTTTCCATAGCACCTAAAGGTAAGACAAGAATCAGACGATGGAAGCTGCATACAAAGAGATCCAAATTCGCAACAATCATGAATTTTCTGATTGTGAGAGGTATTAAAAGTTCTTTAATTCTTTAATTAGTAGAAGTTGTATTAATATTTGCTCCAACCTAGGAATAATTTGACTAGATTTTTAGCAAAGTCAAAATTAATTATCTATCAAAATAGGTAAATAGCCCATAGCCCATTATTATCCAAAATAGGTAAATAGCCCATAGCTCATCTGTTACATTACAGGTTTATTTTAAGAATATGGTAGATAAATATTACACAGTTCTGATTCATAATATTTTTAAAGATATGGGATATTATGAAATTTATTTCAAAGCATGCCACTCACTGGCATTTTCAACAGAATAAAATAAGCAATAGAATAAAACACTACTTTTTAAATGCAAAAGATCATAGTAATACTGTAAAATGATAAAGGCAAATATCAGCTATGCCTTACCAACTGTCCTAAAGAAATCCAGACATTTAGACTTTCTCAATTGTTTACATGATTTTATAACTTAAATGTGTACAAAAGTCTACATGTTCTTAAAAAAGAAAGAACAGAGGAGGAACAGGACATATTTAATGTGACTGTCCTAAATAGCATTTCCCAATCTGACATTTTGTAAAGATGTTGGGTAATTTCAGTAATCATTCTAGAATTTTTAATCTAAGATATATATAAAGGCCACCATGTTGGGTAACAACTTTTCACTAAGCTGTTTTTTCTACTAAAATTGAAAAATTCCTTCTCTTGTCATTAATTACAAACTATTAAAAATCTATTATTTCCACAAATGATTGTATGACTCCATGATTGTTGAAACCAAATTTCAAAATTCAGCAAATGTATATTTGTAATATAATGTAATATATTAATTGCAGGAGTTAACTCAACAAAGTTTTCAACTTAATAGACTGTAGAATACACAGTGTGTGTGTATATACAGTATATACATAATACCCACAAACTATTTAGACAAGATTAAAGCAAGGTTAGATTGAATGAACATGATTGAATATGTTCTCACAATTTTGAACACCATATTTTTTAGTATTATGCTAATCAAGCAATGGATTACACAATCCTTTTTCCTATGCAGAATTAACAAAGATGAGCTGAGATCATTGTGCAAATATCCATTTCAGGTAGTTTTGGACATGAAAAGAAAAAGAAAAAGCAGATTGCAAGACATGCCATTGACAAATGCTAAACTAAACATTACAACTGCTTAAATTGCAACAATGATATATCATAAAAGAACATGAACATCAATAAAATAACATCAACATACACAGAATTGGCTACTTTCAGTAATGCTCCGTTACAAGTTCTAACGAGAATTAGAGCATAGAAGCTCTAATCAACGAACAATATTTAACTAGTGGAATGTAGTTTTTTGGGCTCACGTATGCATTGTCCATTCTGACATACTTTAGTATTATAGTACATTTTTAAATTGTAAATTCAAGTTCTATGTAATTTACGTGACTACAGAGTTGGGTTATAGGACAGCATACATGGAGGAAAAGAAATAGGGTTAATGACAGACAAGAAAACAGTATGTGTGTGTTTTTCTCCTATTAGTTAATTAAGCCACACTGATTGTCCTGTGGGTGATCAATAACAGGACCAGGATGTATGACTGGATTTCTTGGCAGCCTTGATACCATTAACCTTGCTACTGTTACTGATTGGGAGTGAGGATTGGGAGCACAAGGCAGTAGTGTGTCACAGTGTTTTTTCTCTTTACTGATTCCAGCTGGGAGATAGAGGTAGCGGTCAAATTCTTAGTTGCTGTAATGTGGGGTATTACAGGGATTGGCCTTCTACCCTCCTGTTTAATAACTTATATGAAGCCATTAGAAAAAGTAAAATGACAGCATGGCCTCATGTTATCATTAATTTGCAGACAGCCAGTTAAATATCTTTACCTAAAATCAAAAAGGAGATAAAGCACGGAGGTCAAACTCACTGAGTCACAAGTTGCAAATCTAAATAGCTTCTCCAATTGATTCTGTCTACATCTGTCTGAGAGAAAAAGCTTAAGGATCCATTACTGAGGGAAGTGCCATTTACACTGATACCACAGTCTGGCCTTCTCAGTCATGACTTCCTTTCTGTTGAACAGCTTATTCCCCAGATCTCTGCACTGACCCTTCCCTGTTGGAGTTCCAACTAACTGCAGAAACATGGCTGGTCCAAAATGTATTTGGGGATACTGTCCATTAGCTTAATCCTATTGAGTGATACTGTTAATGGATGTTGTTGCTATGTGGTGATATATATTAATATTTGTTACCGATGATGGAAGTTGCTTAGAAGTTTGGGCAGCAAGAAGCCCATATCATTTGTTCATTCAAAGGAAGAAAATGAAGGGAGGAAGGGAAGAAAGAAAGAGAAAGGAAGGAAGGAAGGAAGGAAGGAAGAAAAAAGATAAAAATATAGGTCCTTACTATCAGGAATTCACCAGCATAACTCTTATTAATAGATTAATAGTATTTTTGAATTTATACTTATGATGCCAATTACAAAATCACCCATTTACACTTATAGCTTTTGGCAGTTGATAGCAAGTTAAAAATAAACAATATAGTTAATTAAAAGATGGTAAAAATGGTGTTGCCAAACATAATAATTAAACCATCTCAGTGGTGGGCTATTTATGTATTTATTTATTCCCTGGCTTTATTATTTTTACAAATCTTTGAATGGCAAGGCAGTGAATTTATCAAGCCACCTTCCTCGTATTTCACATAACATTCCAACCCAGTGCTTGTGGGAGAGCTAGGTCTCTAAAGTACTCTTGGAAAAGAGCAGAATTGGGGCCATACAGTTCTTGGGGAATGGAATTCCTCAGATCAGATGGAGTCACAGAGAAATTCAGTAACGAATTATATGGTGGTAGCAATTCTTTTTTTACTTTATAACCAATCCAATTGGTGAAAGAAATGAAAATTTACTAGCTTGTTTATTAGAAGTGTATCTTGTCTTTCATACAAGAATCCAGTCAGTAAGCATACTGTTTTCTCCTCTTATTGTTTCTCACAACAATAATCTTAAAAGACAGTGACTGCCCCAAGGTCATTCAGGGATTTTTCAAGACTGAAGATGAAGCAAAAGTGGGCTTTTCCATTCCTATTCTAATACATTAACTATTGTCTCACATTGGCTGTCTGGTTTTAATAGATAACGATACTACAGAGTAGTTTCTCTAAGTGCTTTTCCCTAACTGTTGACATCAGAGGATAGCTAGGGAGAAAGAGTTGTCATGCTTATTATACTGAAAAGGGGATATGGTCTGCAATCCTCTTTCTATAGGATGAAATATATAATTGCACAAAATAAAGAGCTGATGTGATCACTGGGAACAAACCCCATTGTTATATGCATTATTGTGCCTGATCAACTCTGTATTTTGTAATAACAAACTTCAATTATATTCTTAAACTCCATCTTTATTATGTCTTTTCTTGTATTTTTAATGGCAACTCATAAGCCAACCAAAGAAATCTTAAAAAGAATACAACGCAACTACTGAAGAAAATTTGAATTCTTAAATTATTTCAAGTAATGTATTATTGTTAGATTTTATAGCAATAGCACTTAGACATATACCACTTCACAGTGTTTTACAGCCCTCTCTAAGTGGTTTACAGAGTCACCATATTGCCCCCAACAATCTGGGTCCTCATTTTATCCACCTCGGAAGGATGGAAGACTGAGTCAATCTTTATAATCCTTTGCTCCCAAGATTTTGCAAGAGCTTTAGCTTGAGTCCTGTGAGATACCATATGAAAATGCCGCAATCTGATTTTTTTTAATGTATGATCATAAAAAAAAATAACTGTTTACTTTTGACTTTCCATTGCTTACCCCTGATGTAACCTTGCTTTATATTTCCTTTAAAATGTAGTTGTGAGAAACATTTTTACAGCTCATCTTGAATAATATTTGGTAGACCAGGAACAACCACACAAAGATTATTCAGTAACAAAATTCAGTATATGCATTGCCCTGATATTAAAGCTTAGAAAAATACAACTTATAAATCATTATTAACATATCCAGCAATATATCAGTGGAATAGAATTAGCTTGGAAAAAAATCTTGGGTATTTAAAATAACAACTTACATCTATGCACAACAACTGAACACCTACCAAACTATTTTTTCTGTATAATGTTTATGATTGGTTTCTTTCAACAACAAAGTCAACAGACTCTATAAAAATTATTTGAAAGTTACAAATAAAAGAAAAAGGCAGATTTAGCTAAAAGTAAACATTTTCATAGAAAATATAAAGCATTATGGAAAAAACAGGCAACAATTTTATTGCAATTCAAAGCATGCTTAAAACCATGTTCATTCCCTTGTTATCTAACACCCCATCATTAAAGATATACTGAAAATAAATAGACTCAATATAATCAGCTTGATCAAAGGGATCAGTAAGCAAAGTATAGCTCAATTCATGCATCACTCTAAGTCAAAATACAATTTGCCAGTTTTGTCTAGCAAATTGTATTAATCCATTCAAGTGCAGTATGTATATATCTACAGTAGATTAGCATGACACTTGAACTAAATCTTAATACTGTCACCCAGATATTTTACACATTAAGGAAAAACTTAAAGCAACATTTCTGAGGACTATTTATGCAACTTCAATCATATTTGTTAACATGTTCATTAGGTGACCCAACAGATACATCATATATCATACTAACTGGCTTATTTTTCTGTTTCTTAGAAAATATTATTTAAGATTTTTTCCACAAAATCCTATTACTGTGGAATTCAAATGAATCACTTAAGAGTCAAAAAGAGGAACAAAGAAGTCAGAATTTCAGATAAGATAAAAAGAGACAACGATCTAAAGTCAATTCCAGGTGTTGGTATCTTTAATGCTAGTAAAGAGTTAACTAATTCTTCATCTCCTGGGCATTAAGAAAACAGAGGACCTTCTGAGGACATAGTATTAAGGAGGAAATAGAAGACTTGTGTATAGTGAGCTTTAAACAGGATTTATATGAGCATTTCAGATTAAGCTATAGAAGATTTTCTATTTAAAATAAAGCTATACTCAAACTAATTTTGGGAAGTTGACTATGTGAAAGTCCAGTATGTGGTTGTTTGGCTATCACCTTGCCTGAAAGCTATGAATAGATTATATAAAATCAAGAGGCTACCTGTCGCCATAACCATTTAGCACATGACATTTTTCATAACAATCCAATTTTTCACACACCTACCCAGAAGCAAGTCTAACTAAGTTAAAAACAGCACTGACTTCCACATAAACAGGCACAAAACCTACAGCTTATATATCACAAACACAACACATGTATTTTATACACAGATGGAGGATTTTTCCCCACAGGACAATGGGGCAGAGTTCATATGACAAACTCAACTTTTCACTCACAGCATCACTACCTAAGACACTATGACCCCCAAAATAAATCGCATTTTAGCTGGATTGATTCAAAGACAACCACCACGGAATCCCTGCATTTCTGCTCTTCTGCCCTTTTGATTCTCCCCAGCCTGGTTTACAACACAACGTGCGAGAATAACTGCTGGATTTCCACCAACGTGTGGAAGGAACCACAATATTCAATCTCGTTTCAACCCAAGTTTGCATGCCCTGTCTGATCCCTTCACGGTTGCATCAATTCAAATCCATAATCAAAAGGAAAGGAGATGAGAAAAACAATTATCACGGGCTCCTTCTTAACACTAACCCTCGGGTGAACTCCAGGCAATTCTGAGCAGGTAAAAAGGCCAGGCGGGAGGCAAGAAGGGGACGAATCTCAACTCCCACATTCGGCATGGAGGAGCCGTCACCGGTTGACCCCTCGCTTTCAAGGGTCGCTCCGAGTCCAAAACCACCCCGGCCCTGGTTGCCAAAAAATAATAAAAATAAAAGTCCCGCTCTTCTCCCAGCGGCCCTGCCCGACACCTTGAGGGTAGCCCCACGCTCCCTTCGCGCTCTCTCAACGTGATCTTGCATCCAAGCGCTCAAGGCGGAGGGAGGACAAGGCGAGGCGGAGGAGGGGGGGGGGGAACGAAGGAAGAAACAGGCGGCCAAGTGCGTACTTGTTCGAGCCCCGTCCCGCCTGCACAAGCGGGCATTTTTCCCGCTCTTACCGAAGCCGGTGACCCCAAACCTGAGGGGGGGAAGAGGGGGACGAGGGGCGGGGGGGAGAAGGCAGTCACCCGGGAAGCCAAAGGCTCCTCCTGTCAGCTCCGTCAACCGACGCACCTGTGGCGGCGTCGGCGTCAGACAAATACTGGACTGCCTCGGCTTCCTCAGCGCAAAAACGCTCCGTGGCCTGGCTGACCTGCCGACGCCGTGCTCGCAGCGTCCCAGCCCCTCAAAGAGAATCTGAGGAGCCGCCGACGCCGTTACTGCTGCTGCTTAGGAGGGAGGAAGCGGCCACCATGTTCCTTTCAGCGGGCAACTGGAGGCGGATCCGGGGCCCGCCCAGGAGGAGGCGGCGGCGGCACCACCGAGGAAAGAAGCGAGGCTCCCCGCCGCCGAAAAGAGCTTCGCTAGGAGGCGCTAAGCAGCAGCAGCGCGGAGAGGCCTTCGGTTGGGGGCCTCGAGGCAGAAGCCTTTCTTGTCGGCCGCGCTTGTCGACGTTTAGGGTTCAATCTTTCAAGGGCGTTTACGGGAGAGAAGGAACTGAATTCGGTGGCTTCTTAGTAAGTTAAACTGCCTGGAAGCTGAACGGAGATCTTTTTTTTTTTCCCCTCCCTCTCCTCAAGGATTAGACAGTCCTCGATGTACGACCACAATGGAGCCCAACGTTTCTGGGGTTCAGCAAGACATTTGTTAAACGAACTTTGCCCCGTTTCTTGCCACAAAATTGTTTTAAAAAATCATTACAGTTGATAAGTTAGTAATTGGGATAGTTAAGTGAATCTGGGCCCCCCCATTGACTTTGCTTGTCCAAAGGTGGCAAAAGGTGAGCTTGGGACGCAGCAACGGTCCTATGTATGAACCAGTTGTCAGGCATCTGAATTTTGATCACATGATCCTGGGGGGCGCTGCAGAGGTCACAAATGGTCATAACATGAGTCACTTTTTTCAGGGCCCCTGTAAATTTGAACGGTCACTAAATGAACAGTGTTTCTTAAAGACTCCAGGGAGTCCTCCAAAATCCCCTCAGCGGTCCCCAAAATCAAAATTAATTTGCCAGTCAATTTTGAAAAATAATAAACCATATCAAAATCCTTTCATATAATCTTAACCAGTAGTAGTGAATGTGTGAATTTTAATTTATAATAAAGTAAACATTGAAAATATAACCGATATAAGCAAAAGCTCTTTTGGGGGTCCTCTATAATTTTTAAAAATGGAAAGGAACCTTGACAAGAAATTAAGAATTACTGACTCAGAATGCTACTGTTATTCCAAAATAATTCCAAATACTTTATGTTTGGGGTTTCTTTCCACAGGCTTTTTCTTTAGTGGAAACAAGGTTTTGAGTACAATCATGGTGAAAGCTGTACACCATTCCAATTGGAAAGGTCCGTAATTTATTAATAAAAATATTGCCAAAACATCATCATCTCCTTAACAGCTCGTGAACATTTTGGTGTAATTTTGGTAAATTATTAACAGTGAAAACAGTCTAAAATACTAGTCAGGCGATAAGAGCAACAAAATCATAGGATCAGCTCGACTTTATAGAGTTAAACCTTAAATTTGGGGTATGTTATAAAATGGCCCTCTTGTCTGAACCCTCTTTGCTGGAAGACTATTTGGCCTAAACAAAGTAAAATAAGGATTTAAACACCAGCGCCATAAAATTAGCACTTGAACAGCAGATTGAATAGACGTGTACTTCAGCAGGTCATAGTTCTCCTTTTATAATAAAAGTGTGTTTAAAAGATTTTAAATGTTTGATTAACCCATTTAAATTAATTTAGACAGATTTTTGTGTAAGCTTATGGTCTATTTCTCCCTTTCTTTTGCCATTTACTGGTGTTTGCCATTCTAAAGCTCTTTTAATAAACAGAATTGTGGGAAAGAAATTGCATAGACACCACTTCTTAGGCATCTGAGCCAATTAAGGCCACACAATAGACAGCTATGCCAACAAACATCAACATCTCCAATTAACACACATTCTGATATTGGACAGCCAAATCTGGGGCCTAGGATATTTCAGCAATTATTCAATAATGTAAATGGGGAGGAAACTAAATGAAGTGGGTATCAGCAACTACAAATTTATTTCTCTTCTCTCATTAACACGGATATTATATTACAGATAAATGGAATACAAACAAGTAAAGGCAAAGCAAAGAAATCACTTTATATATAATGCGTACTTAATCATATCAAGGCACCACATCTCTATCCAAGATGATTTAGATTTATTCTTAAACATTTTATTTTCATTTATTTTATAATTCAGTCAAAAGGTGTAGTAACAATAAAGTACACTAAGATTCTTTCTTGCTACTGCTTTTTAGCTCTGCTTATGATCCATATAATGATGAAACCAGTGTCATTGCTAATGCATTGTAAGTCATACGTCTTATGACTTCAAATGGAACCCAGTGACTAACACCAAATAAATTAGGAAAACATTGTGAAATATTTTGTAAAAGCATAATGACTGGACTTGAAATTGTGACTATGTATTCTGATACTAGTAACTAAAAAAAAAAAATCTAGATCGGCAAATTACTGTCAGCATCTGTGACAACCCAATGAATGTCATAGCTTTGCTATATCTTTGTTATCTACCTGGTATTCAGCTGAAATGCTTTTTATTGAACATATTCTACTTTATATTGTTTCTGACTAGCTTATAAGATTGGGCAGACTAACGCGCAGTGTTCCACATCAACAAGCAGTGTCAAAAGTGTCATTGTTTCTGTCCTCAAAAATAACAGCAACACCCCCTAACCCCAATCCATTGGTCCCAAGCCTGCAAACTTTTGGAAAACCTTTTAAAACTGAATTTTCCAACAAGCTCAGAGCCAGGGTGAATCTGCAGGAATGTTTGCTATTTTAATTTTTGTATTCCCTGATGTGCTGTTGGTCACATATTTGTTTCAACATTTAAACTTTATAGCAATAAACTATTCTGTAAAGATCTTGAACACTGAAAAGTGGATTTAAAAATCAGAATTTATTACATGAGTATTCTACTTAAAATTGGAAAGGTTATAATAGACCGTAACAACTTGTCTTTATGTACCCTGTGATGCTAGACAACTTAATCATTAAAAAAGAGGCAAGATTTTTAATAAACTGAAACTGAAAACAGGCTATGACATTACTTTAATTCAGGGGTCTTCAAACTTGACAGCTTTAAGACTTGTGGACTTCAATTCCCAGAATTCCTCTTCCAGTCATGTTAGCTCAGGAATTCTGGGAGTTGAAGTCCACAAATCTTAAACCTTGCCAAGTTTGAAGACCCTTGCCTTAATTTAATTAGTTTGCATGTCAAAAATGCTAAGAAATGAGATTTAGATAGTATTCTAATGTCATCCTGATATAAAAGTAAGAGTCTTAAGCTTTGATATACTTTTATTTTTATTAAACAATATTTTACAATAATTGTTTTCTCTTGATTGTATCAAATTATAACTTTGTTATACTTTCATGTAATTTTGGATACAGCCTAATTGAACTTAAAATGTAACACTATTTGATGGTGTTATATTAAAAATAAGTAAAATGTTTCAAAATTTTAAATTTATTTTGATCCTCCAAAAATAAATGTCAATATGTATATGTTTTTATATATTAAGAAATAGTTCAATTGGAATTTTGCAGAGTATGGAAGCAATACATCATATTTAATCTACTGACAAATAGATTCATAAAGGAAACATTGCTATAACCTCTCTCGTCCTGGGCCATAACATAGCTTTCCAAATATTTTCAGTTTAATGACTTATATAAGCTGGATTTTTTCAAAAAAAATCTCTATTCTTGAACTTTCCATTTTGGATACTTTTATAAAAACAAATGGTATTCTTATGCTTAGATACCAACTTAATAAAAACATATTGTTTATAATGAAATACCCACTCAAGATGATTGATTTTGCAAGAAAGTTCAAAACTGGGTGCATTGTAGAAATTTAAAAGAGTTGTTATCAGTTGAAATAAAGATAATACTGAACTACAAGGCCTATCTGTTCTCTCTTTTAGCAATCTCTCCCCCCCCCCCCCCCACTACTCAGGAAAAAAAATCTCACCAGTTTTGTAATGAGATGATAAGCATTAAGCTAAAATGATATTCTTAGTATTGTAGTTATGGCTAGACCATGGCCTCAAATCGCTGCTCAGATTGGAGCAGATTTTTCTGTCTGCACAGGGAGAACATTCAGTATGCCATCTGTTGTTCATAGACAATTGTATAGCTATTGCAGTGATAAGGCCGCAAATTTTAATGTTCTGGCTAGGGGACACAGAAAAGCACAGAAAAGGAAGTTGGATCAACCAATCAGCACCCAGGATTGTACCTTCACACAACTGTGCCGTTGGAATCTGTAGCTACACAGTCCATTTGTAGCAGAGGTGGTATTTAGCTGGTTTGGGCTGGTTCTGGCATACCAGTAGTGGAAATTTTGACCTGTTCAGAGAACTGGCAAATACCACCTCTGGCTGGCCCCATATCTGCCCACCTGGTCACCCAGTCGCCGCTCACCCCTGCCTGCCCGCTCATTGCTGACCCCAACCACCCACTCAGCCCACCCTGCCCAGTCACTGCTTATCTTGCCTCCCCAGCATAGCACACTGTGTGGCTCTTTACTTGCATTGACCACACAGTCTCTGCGGCTCGCCTGCCTTCCCATGCTTTTTTCTCTATATTTAATGCACCTACATAATAGAATATTAGGAACCTAAGCATATTGGATAAATATTGTACTGTAATAACACACCGTCCTAAAACTGAGAAAATGGAGGAATAGCTTTAATAATATGTTAAAGGGTTGAGCTAGTTCTCTAGTAACATTTTATAGATACAGTTTTAATTTCTATTCAATGGAATTCTATATAAATTCCAAATCA
This sequence comes from Hydrophis major, assembly GCA_033807585.1. Taxonomy (NCBI): domain Eukaryota; kingdom Metazoa; phylum Chordata; class Lepidosauria; order Squamata; family Elapidae; genus Hydrophis; species Hydrophis major. The sequence goes on from CM066329.1 coordinate 278,450,080, forward strand.
TTCATCTATTATATTTTTCTGATTTTTATTTGCATTGCTATATTTTTATTTGTATTTTATAATATATTGTGGCTGAATATTTATATAATATATCATATATACAGAAGCCTGATGATGGCAGATGAGATTCTACTGAAACGTTGCTACAACTTTAAAAGCACAACTACAATGACGTGGGAAAATACCCGAACAAAGCTGAATGCCATACATGTAAGTACCCGCGAAAACTTAAGAAAACAAATATATATATATATATAGTGTGCCTGTGTGTGTGTGTGCACGCACACAAAAAAATACTTTGCTGAAATTTAAGTTGTACCTACCCATAAGCCTTTATTTGTAAAATGTCTAAATTAACATATTGTTTTTTGCTTTGCCCCAGCAACTCATGTGTATTTATTAGTCAGCTACCACCCTATCACCTTAATATAAACGGAACTTATCTCAGAAATATACCTTTTTGTCTTTACACATTTAGACTAAGGAATATTTTTTTCATGTTCCGAAAGCTTGCATACTACAGTTTAAACACTTAATGCAGGCTAAATAATAAATAACATGATGTGCTCACCACAAATGGCAACAAAGGGGGGGGGAGGCAGGTAATTTCATCAGCAGTATGACAGATAATACAAAGAAATCAGTCCATACCTTGTCCCCCCCCCTCCTTTTTATTGTTCTTAAAAATCTGTACATAGCTTTATCAAAAAAAAACCAGACTGGAAGCTACATGAACTTAAATGTAATCTCAAAATATCCTCAACTGCCTTTGTTGTTGAAGAAGATAAAAAATTGTGGCGAGAAATGTTAAGTTTAATGAAAATAAAAACATTTTTTAATGTGTTTTTAGTGTTTGTATGAACTGGCCAGTTAAGGGACGCAGTGGCTCAGTGGCTAAGATGCTGAGCCTGTCGAGCAGAAAGTTCAGCAGTTCGAATCCCTAGCACCGCGTAACGGAGTGAGCTCCCCTTACTTGTCCCAGCTTCTGCCAATGTAGCAGTTCGAAAGCATGTAAAAATGCAAGTAGAAAAATAGGGACCACTTTGGTGGGAAGGTAACAGCATTCCATGCACCTTCGGTGTTCAGTCATGCTGGCCACATGACCACAGAGACATCTTAGGACAGTGCTGGCTCTTCGGCTTTGTAATGGAGATGAGCACCACCCCCTAGAGCCGGAAACGACTAACATGTATGCAAGGGGAACCTTTACCTTTTTTAGTCTTAATATGTCATGGAGAAAATCTCCTACAATCACCGACAATTATAGAACTAACAGTGTCACTCTGTGTATGCCTGCTTTATTTGGTTTATATGCCTGGGTTACTTCCTGCTAAGCAATGTGTTGTGTAACTCCATTCTCTTATCTCAGAACTACAACCCGGAAACACTATGGCATTCTTGGTATGATGCATCATGTTATTTTTCTACTAAGTACAGTCTGTTCTCCTAGGCGCCCTCAGTGATAGCAGTAATTTCACAACCTCCTGGGTCCTCATTACAAAAGCAATCTTTGCACTGCATTGTAGGTCTACATTCTGCTGGCCTCCATCAGTTATTGACATTTCTACTTACAACAGATGGGATGTATTGAAGTACCCGATAGTAAATAAATATTGTAAGATTAAAGCCAGATAAATGTGGCTCAGTGTAACAGCTTTAAAAGTAGCCCACAGTAAAAGTTAGAGATTAAAGTCAGTAAATGTGTACAGATGTAATAGCTTTCTTCTGTTTTGATGTTTGAATATGACACACCCAGGTTCATAGTCCAATGACTAAAAGCCAAATGTTTTTTTGTTCATACACAAAAAAAGTGATGAGGGGTTAACCTTTACTTTTAATACACATAGGGAAAGTGCCTTTATTTTGTTTTGTCTGGGCATGCGTATTTCTCCTTTTCAAGATCTTCTGTGAAAATAACATTTAAACTATCTGGTAGAAATTCTGTAATCTTTCTATTTTAGAGGTAATCCTCAATTGCCAACCATTCATTTAATGACTGTTCACAGTTATAACAGCACTGAGAAAAAATGACTTATGATCAATCCTCCCACTTGTGACCATTGCAGCATCCTTGTGCTCAGATTACCAACATTGGGGCAGTTGGCAAAATGTATTTACAACAACCAAAGGTACATGTTCACCATTTCTGACAGTCCCATGAGCTTCCAACAAGCCAAGTCAATGAGGGAAGCCAGATTCACTTAATAACCGCAGCATGAGAGATTATAAAAACCAAGTGACTGATTAGCATAGCAATGGAAATTCTAATCCTAACTGTGGTCGTAAATCGAGGACTACCTTGTATCCTAGAGCAAAGTATAACTCACCTGACAAATGTAGAATTCATTTCTTTATTTTATCTCCCATGTTTCCCTAAAAAAAGTTGGAAAAGTGATGAAAAATAAAAACTTTAGCAAGTAAATGAATAAATATAGTTTAGAGATGGAGGATAAAAGACAAAGAGAAATTAAATCACAGCCGACTGTTGCAATATGCTGATTTTATTTATGTGGGAAATGTGAATAACCTGTGCAAATTGCAAATGCTGAGATATAAGATATATGGTGTTCTATACAGACATTAACATACTTGGAAGCGCCACGCTGTGATTGGCCAAAGCACACGGCGATCTCATTGGCCAAGCAAGCTGCGCTGATTGGCCCGTAACGAATCTCCTGCGATTGGTGGAAACTAATCGCAGGAGATTCAAAGCGGTGCCATTGGCCGCGGCCGCCGCAGCTAGAGAATAAAAGCCGCTGTTTTTCCCTTTAAACCCCGAGCCGATCTAGGGACCTAATAAAGAGCTGAAACTAAGTCACTGGCTCCGAGTCTCCTTTCCCTCGACGGACACGACACTGGCGACGAGGATGGAATCCCGAGACTAACCCCATCAAGCACGTGTCCTGAGGAAGCAAGACCAACAAGATGGCCAGCATGGCACCACCTGCACCCTTTAACCCAGCTACCGAGGACTGGGAATCATACACAGACCGATTCCTAATGTTCCTTGAAAGTAGCAATTTGAAGGATGCAACCGGGCAGAAGAAAAGAGCCGTCTTCCTAACACACTGCGGGCCCGCAGTGTTCAAGATGGCAAAAGCCCTCGCAAAACCTGGGGACGTGAAGGAGATGGACTGGGCCGACCTCGAGACATTGCTCCGAAACCACTATGCCCCCGCCGTGCCCACCCTCATCAGGCGGCATGATTTCTACCGGCGGGACCAGAGACCGGGTGAGAGCATCAGCGACTTTGTGGCTGATCTATGGAGCCTAGGGGGCATGTGCGAATTCTCAGACATGGACAAGGCTTTGTGGGACCGTGTCATGCTCGGACTCAGAGACCCAGGCCTACAAAGCCGGCTGATGGCAAAAGGCGACATTGCCCTCGCCGATGCCCTCGCTGAAGCCAACGCAGCCGAGGCAACCCGGAAATCGGCGAATCGAATGCGGAGACCGGACACCGGGGAATGCAATGCAACCACCGAGACGGCCTGGGCGACCGAGGCTCACCCAGAAGAAAGCCACCGGGAGACCACCACCCATCATGGCAACTTCCACTCCGCCTCCGACACCACGGATGAGGAAGAAGAAATACATCGGCTCCAGATGGGACGAGATCGGCGTGATCGGCGAAGTTGTAAGTCAGGGACCACTTGTGCCGGGTGCGGAGGCGACCACCCTCGATCGGAGTGCCAGTTTTTCGACGTGATTTGCCGGCACTGCGATAAAAAAGTCACATCGCCCAAGTCTGCCGACTGAGAAAAGCCTACAGCCTCCGTCGGCAAGACCACAGCAACCGGAGACGAGACGGCACCCCCCCCCCAGGGCCAGAGACCGCCCCAGCCTTTTGGGACTACAGTGGTTCGCACCACTCGGGATCGAGGTTACGGGCGTCGACCACGTCACAGATGCCGACTGGGAGGAGCAATTGGCACGGGACTTCTGGGAAGTGTTCAACGGCACCCTAGGCAAGTACCGAGGGCCCCCTATTTCCTTCAGCCTAGATCCCAGCATTCCCCCAATACGCCTAAAACCACGGCAGGTACCTTTTGCACTCCGGTCAAAAATCAATGAGCAAATTGACAAGCTCGTCAAACAAGGGGTCCTACAACCAATCGATCATGCCCGGTGGGAGACCCCCATAGTCGCCCCAATCAAGCCCGATGGGTCGGTGAGAATCTGCTGGGACTATAAGGCCACCCTAAATTGCGCCTTACAACAAAGCGCCTACCCCGTCCCAGTAGTGCAGCATCTTCTACACTCACTGGGAGGAGGCAAGGTCTTTGCGAAGCTTGACCTGGCGCAAACCTATCAACATTTGCCGGTCAATGCAGAAACCGCCGAGGCGCAGACCATAGTCACCCACCGGGGAGCATTTCGCTGTAACAGACTCCAGTTTGGAGTCAGCGTGGCTCCGGGAATTTTCCAGAGTCTCATGGAATTACAGGAGTGATGCCCTACTTTGACGACGTACTAGTGTCAGCGGCCAACCAACAAGAACTAGAGGGTCGTCTAAGGGAGATACTAACCAAATTCAAAGAGGCTGGGCTAAAGGTGAAAAAAGAGAAATGCCAGCTGTACACAGAGCGGATTGAGTTCCTGGGATACCTCCTAGACTGACACGGCATCCACCCAACCGCGGAAAAAATCAGAGCCATTAAAGAAGCCCCAACACCACAGAATAAAACAGAACTGCAGGCATTTCTGGGACTGCTTAATTTTTTATAATGTGTTCCTGCCCTAAAAGGCAACCGCGGCGGAGCCTTTGCATAGGCTTTTGGACAAGGTGGCCAAGTGGACTTGGGAGAAATGTGAGGAAGCCGCCTTCAGCAAAACCAAGGACCTGCTCACCTCGGATGCCATCCTAATCCAATACAACGAGGCCCTACCACTTGCCATCACACGCGATGCCTCACCTTTCGGCGTCGGCGCCGTCCTCAGCCACACACTCCCCAACAGAAAAGGAGCACCCATCGCCTTTTTTTCAAGGACACTCACCAAACCGGAGAGAAATTACAGTCAATTGGACAAAGAGGCCCTGGCTATCGTCGCCGCAGTGAAAAGGTTCCATGAGTACCTCTACGGCCGCACGTTTACCATCATCACCGACCACAAGCCACTGCTGGGAATCCTGGCAGGGAACAGGGCCACCCCGAACATTCTATCTCCTAGAATGACAAGGTGGTCCGAATTCCTTGCCGCCTACAGCTACCGGCTCACACACCAACCTGGTTAGACGATCACCCACGCAGACGCCCTGAGCCGCATGCCGTTACCTGACCTAGACACCGACCCAGCACCCACGACAGCCACCCTCAGCATAGAGACTCTGCCCGATCTACCCATAACCGCGTCAGACATTGCCCGTGAGACTAATAAAGACAAACGTCTGGCGCGGGTGTTACATTGCATAGAAAAGGGGTGGCCAGAAAGGGACGACGATGAATCATTCAGGACATTCTGGAACCGGCAAACAGAACTCTCATTGCAAAAAGGTTGTGTACTTTGGGGGGATAGAGTTGTTATTCCGGAAAGGTTACAAGGGAAGGTATTGGAGTTGTTACATGAGGGGCACCCGGGCATAGTTAGAACAAAAGCCCTGGCCAGAAGCTACGCCTGGTGGCCAGGGATGGATAAGCAAATCGAGACTTCGGTGGCAAAATGCAAACGCTACCAAGAAACCAGACCGAGCCCCCCCCGCAGCACCAATCCTGGAATGGGAAACCCCCAGGGGTCCATGGTCCAGGATTCACATAGATTTTGCTGGGCCCACAAAAGGACATATATTCCTTATCATGGTAGATGCTTACTCCAACTGGTTGGAGGTAAGCAACATGAAAACCACCACCACGGAAGCCATGACCAAGGAACTCAGCAAGCTGTTTGCAACCCACGGCCTCCCAGATGTCATCGTGTCGGACAACAGGCCCCAATTTACCTCGCTGGAATTAAAAAAATTCCTAGCAGAACGGGACATACGACACACACTGACAGCACCGGCACATCCGGCGGCGAACGGGAGGGTGGAACGGATGGTTCAATTCACAAAAAAACCCATCCAAAAAATTGAACACGGGGAAATCCAAGAAAAAATAAACAAAATGCTCTTTATACAACACATAACCCCGAACACAACTTCCAACAAAAGCCCGGCAGAACTATTAATGGGGAGGCAATTAAGGTCCCCACTCGACAGACTGCACCCCACATACAACCCAGAAAAAACCCCAAACTCCTCAAGCAAAAACCGAACGTTCTCCCCAGGTGACGCAGTCTATGCAAAGAACCTTACTGGAGATCCACTTTGGGTACCGGCAACGATAACCCAGCTGACAGGTCCCCACTCGTACCGCCTGCAAACAACCGACGGACGAGCATGGAAATGCCACATCGATCAAATAAGATCGAGGACAACCACGGGAAACACAACCGACACACAAACAGACACAGACAGCCCCCACAACACAGACCAAGAGGGGAGGGAATATTCCGGGAACCAGAAAACAATAGAAAGAAACCAACTATACTCACCGGGAAGCAGCCAGCTCGAAGCCTCACCAGGGAGAAGCAGCCAGGCCAGCTCAACCAGCCCAGAAAGACCAGGCGGGAGCAGCAACAACCGCAGCTCAACCAGCCTGAGTAGACCGGGAGGGAGCTGTGACGAAAGGCTCGGCGAGCCCTTCCAGGCGGTTCCATCAACGAGGCAGAGAGCAACACAGAACCCAACCGAACCGGCCGGGAGCCAAGCAACCACTAACTTACGCAGGTCAAATAGGCAAATACGAAGCCCCGCCTACCTACGGGACTACGTTACGTAGGACCGTACCAAGAGGGGAGGGGAGTTCTGTACAGACATTAACATACTTGGAAGCGCTGCGCTGTGATTGGCCAAAGCGCACGGCGATCTCATTGGCCAAGCAAGCCGCGCTGATTGGCCCGTAACGAATCTCCTGCGATTAGTGGAAACTAATCGCGGGAGATTCAAAGTGGTGCCATTGGCCGCGGCCGCCGCAGCTCGAGAATAAAAGCCACTGTTTTTCCCTTTAAACCCCGAGCCGATCTAGGGACCTAATAAAGAGCTGAAACTAAGTCACTGGCTCCGAGTCTCCTTTCCCACGACAGACACGACATATGGTAGTGTGTTGACATTTGTTGTACTAATCATAACTGACCAGGTTGTAATTCAAGTCGCTGGTGGATAGTCAAGTAACATAGCAATTCAATATGCAGCAATTGTGGAAGAGGCAAAATTGAAACCATCAAGGGAAAAAAAGATCTGCCAAGATTGTAATACCTTTATACAAACATGAAAAATGACTACGCATGGAATGCCATCTACATTATCTGTATCTAAACACTGAGAGTTATGGAAGAGAGTTTAGAGAGCAAGTTATGAAAGAGGGAAATCATCCAAAAGTTAAAACATTTGCTATCACCAGCTGCACTAATAGACACCAATTTATATAGCTATAAAACAGGCAAAAGCTTGGGGCGTCTATCGGCCAAGGTCTAGTAAGCACCAGCCTTCTAGCAGCAAATTTATGGAGCGCTAAAATTTAAAAGACTTTGGAAAAACACAAGGGGGAAAAACAGTAACAGTGGATTTTGCAAGTCAGGACATCCACTCAAGTCTTAAATTTGTTGAATTGTTGCCATATGACAAAAAAGGGTGTAATATAAGTAATTTAAGTAATATACTTAAAACTACTTGTGTAAAAAGAGTGAAAATGTCCAAGAAAAGAAAAAGTTGATTTGTTTTTTAACCACAAACTCAGAACACTCTTGAGTGTTCTTTTTGAAATTCTTAAAAAACTGGAAGATGAGCTAACCCATAAGGGGGATAGAATATAACTATTGTCTAGGATGCCAAAATGTATAGGGCAGGTCCTGGCATAGCTATCGAAATATATTAGTCCTTGTAGTTACATATTTTCTCTAATTATCAGCAGAATTATATCTGTCAGTTCCAGCGTCTGAAGAATATAACAGATAATGCCATTTTGCTTATGTCCTACTTTTAGGTTCCTCATAATCATCTGCTTAGCCAGTGAAAAAAATTAGCAGTGATCTGACCCAGCTCAAATTTTCTTACATATTATGTGTTAAATTCTCCAGCACTTATGTCAAAATTGGTTGCTGTAAAACATAAAGGGATTATAAAATAAGCAGAAACACATTTATCTTTTCCTTGTTTCAAATAACTTATTTATGTAGCCATTTTATGCTTTTGTCCAATGAGAAACAACCAGGGGAAAGTAGATAAAATGGTCAGAAGGAAGGGTTAAAATAAAAGAAACAAATCTTAGAATATTTTGAGAAAAATATGTACACATATTTTAAAAGAGCTAGGTACTTAAGAAACCAATCTTACCTGAATATATATATACAAAATATAATAATACACTGTATTATCATCTCCAAGAGAGAGGATATATAAATCAGGAGCCTGCTTAGCCTGAAGACTGCTTGGTATTGAATGAAAGACTCCACTTCCAACAAGTAAATAATCCAAGCCCAAAAGTCAAAAATGCACTTCATTTAATTGAAAGCAAAATTGTTGAACAGAGTTAACATGATGAATTACTTAGATGATTAAGGTATGGTTTGACATCAACTTTTGGAGGAGGACAGAAGTTGCAACCCAAGGGACCAACATAACCTTGGGTTTTGTTTCTCTACAATATGACAATTATAGACTATTTTAATATACATTATGATTCTGATGTTCGTCTTTTGGGAGAAAAGATTGGAAGTAGTGTTACTATTTTCTCCACCCCTCAAATCCTTTTTAAAATTCATTTCATTTCTGACCAGGCTGTACTCCAATGCCACTTCACTCTTGCTGAAGTCAACACCTCTTTTTTGTCCCACATTCGAGCAGAAAACATCCAAATTGCTCCTAATCATACATAATTTTCTTGTTTTTTTAAAAAAATTATGTTAATATTTGACATGTGCCTGTTGCTATTTAGCATGTTTAAGAATTGTAACCAATTCAAAATCTTATCGTTATTAAAATAGTTAATAAATTATTCTTTCTGTGGCTTTTTAACTCTTGTATATTCTTATGGCCAATATAGCTACCATTGCATTTTTGATAACTCAGAAAAAGTTACCAACCTGCTCAGTATAAGACTCTAGTAGGTGATTCCTGTAGCTTGATTAAAAATAATCAATACTTAATTATTCTTGGTTCGGGATTAGCAAAGTTTTGAATAATATTCAGCTTAGTGAATATAGAGGCTGTTTAAATGCTTTCCACCTCTGCAATTTATGGATATTAGAATTGAGTTTCTAAAATCTGTATATAGAAAAATGAAGGCCTTGCTGAATTTTCTATATTTGCCTCCTAGCAATTTCTCCTAACGAGTGGAGAATTAATGACGGAGGATCCTCTACAGAAGAAACTAACACTGTACTTCAAATATGTGGATGTATTATGTTTCTTACCAGAAGAGGGCAGTGCATAACAAAATCTAAACACATAACTACATACCCTTAACTATGCTATGTTAGATATGATACATGATACGCCATAATTCTCTTGTACTTGGAGCCAGATTGAATATAAAAGAAATTGAAAAAATCCTGCCACCAGTGAGGACTTAATACAGGTAGTCCTCAACTTATGACCACAACTGACTCTGAAATTTCTGTTGTTAAGTGAAATATTTGTTAAGTGAGTTTTTCCCCATTTTACGGCCTTTCTTGCAACAATTGTTAAGTGAATCAGCGCAGTTGGTAAGTTATTAAGCATCCAAATTTTGATCACATGATCACGGGGATGCTGCCAGTGGTGGGATTCAAAAATTTTTACTACCGTTTCTGTGGGCATGGCTTGGTGGGTATGGCAGAGGAAAGATATTGTAAAATCTCCAGTCAAAGGTGGTATTTGCCAGTTCTCCAAACTACTCAAAATTTCCACTACTGGTTCTCCAGAACTGGTCAGAACCTGTTGAATATCACCTCTGGATGTTTCAAAGGTTGTAACTGAAAAATGGTCATAAGTCACTTTTTTCAGTGCTGTTGTAACTTTGAACAGTCACTAAACAAATTGTGGAAAGTCAGAAACTACTTGTGAGCACAGGTTAATTCTCGAAAGTCTGCTTAAAACACCAAAGACTAGTAGAAGGAACTATGATCAAAATTCTTTCCGTCTCTATATATAGTTTTAAGCTAGCTTAGTTAACTTTAACTTCTATATGTAGTTTCAGAAAATTACATATAGAAAATAACTGACCTCATACTCTTGATGCATATTACATTAAAAACAGCCTTACTGTAGTTTTTTGCTTCCAGATGTGCTGGACTATAAATGCCAACTTACTCAGTCAACACGGCTAGGCCATGATGACTGGGAATGGAGGTGCAAGCCACTGCTATGTTGAGATGTGTTTGTACCTGCTTCATAAAAACAGAACAATAAGTAGGTTGATTATAGGGATCAAACAGCACTTCTAGGGAACATACAATTTGTGTCTGCTCATATCTACCATGGTTATCATTCTGTGAACAGAGAGGCTTTCTTCCATAATGCTTACAATCTATAATACTCATAGACTGCAGGATCTGATCTAGCAGAACTTGCCAGGCTCAAGAACCAGCAAGGAATCAACTCCTGAAGAACAACAGAGAAACTCTGAAGGCAGGCTCAATAACAAGGGGCTGGATTCTGGAGGGCGCTTAATTTCAGAACATATGGAAACTTCAAGGGATATCACAGAGCAAAGGTGATCTGTTTGGCTAGTTTTAGAAGCAAGCTGTCTCCAGAACTTTGCTTTCCACTGATGGCAATTCTCCAGCATCAGACCTATATTCCTTCTTGAGCTCTAGGCTTTACAACATAAAACATCTTGTAGATTTGCTGGAGTTTGAATTGTAGACTGGCACATGCTAGTCTTTTGCCTCTGCCTTGACCCATGTTCCTGGATCCATCTTCTTCCTTCTTGTTTCTTATGGCTACAGTTCTGGGTGGGATGGCTGGTTTCGACCCCTGACCTTGCTATTAAAATGGCAATAAAGGGAAAAAGTTGAAAAGAAGGGGGAGCGAAGGTACAATATGCCTTTTTAGATGTACATGAAAGTAAATTGATTTCTCATCTATATTTTTCGACTTCAGGCTGAATTCTTTAATTACTAACTTATCAACTGCAATGATTCACTTAACACCTGTGGCAAGAAAGATCATAAAATGGGGCAAAACTCGCTTAACAAATGTCTCCCGGAGCAATAGAAATGTTGGGCTCAATTGTGGTTGTAAGTTGAGGACTGTTTAACAGGTAAAATTGCAAATAATGGAGAAATATATAAATCTTTCAAAAATTCTGAAGTTCAATCAACTTGACATACATAATTGAGTAAAGATGAATACATCTGTACATTTCTTTTCATGGAAAACTCTATGAACTAACTTCATTTCTGGTGGGTTATCCCCTCCAAGATGTTGTGTGTCCTTGTACCAGCAAACATTTGAGTGATTTAGAAGGAATAGTTTGCAAATGGGCTTTAAATGGTATGTGCAATGTTTGCATCTCTTGTAGATACAATTTCAGTCAGTTAAAAAGACAATATTGTCAGTAGAATACTAACTAGATCCTAGTCATTAATACTGATTAGCTTTATTTATAAAAAGCAAAATAGGTCCAGGGTTAGAAGTATGTCATCTAGATACTGACATAGCTACTTGTGAGTCAGTAGTAAAATTAACAAGAAAAAGGGTTAAAATTCAAATCTACTATATTCTTCCTCATTTAGCAGTGGTTCTGAAATGTAAGGAAATTTTTGGGCTTACCCACTTAATAAAATAAAAAGGTCTATATAAGTGAACTGTAGTGACTGACTTAACAATCCAGTATCAAATAATAGGCTTACGATGTTCACCTGATTTTAACTGATTTTTTTTTCTGATGTTGTCAAGAAAAGACAGGTCAATTGTATTGGCTTTCTCTACAGCTGACCTCATTTTAAATATTTGATAAGCTTAGCATGCATCCATTCTATATTCATTATGGATTCCTTTTGTTTTATTCCAGTCTTCCTATTAAGAATTCTGAAAAATGTTATCTACTTCATCCATCTTCACCACTCCATACAACTTTATAAGGTAAATTCCACTGCCAAAGCATGTCCAAGGGAAAATTAGCTTCATTGGTTACCACAGAAGCTCTGAAAAGGTCATGGTATTAAAGCCCTCCAGCTATTATTTATTAAACAGTTCCCTCTCTTCAAATTTGTAGTACATCATCAAATGTTATTCCAAATTTCTCAGCAAACCAAATTGATAAAAAAGAAATAGAGAATTGTATTTCTTGTAGGATATCTGGTATATTTAAAAACTTTATTGGAAATATCCATATTCTTATTATCAGACTCTTTGAGCTGAGCTGCTTTTTCATTTGTTGTAGATCCACTAAGAATAATCACCGGAATCTCTAATCACCTAAACTTTTAAAGGCAAAGTTACTGGCAATCAAAATAACAAGGCATTTAATGATGTAAGTGCCAGTATTTCCTTAAACAGAGATGTTTTCTCCTTCCAAACTTAACTTTTTTTCTGCAATTGGTGGGATTAATCCAGCAGGATACCTATTTTCTACTCTATGAACCTCTCTGATGAACATGATAGTACTATCCAAAGGCATCCTTTGCCTTATATTGTTTCCTTCAGATTGTGCAAATTTGATGGATCATTGATGGACCAGAGATTAAGACTGTATTGCATACCTGATTTAAAACAATTAGTTTACTAATTTAGCATTGCACACTTAAATTGGAATAGTTCCAGCATCCTCTTCTTATAAAGTCATATGTTCTCCATACTCTTGTATGTACATGACATAACTTTTGTCTTGGACTGTGGCCCTGAGTATAAAGCCCATTTTAACCAGACAGAGCTCTATGCAAACAGCAGTCATTTGAATCACCAGGCTTCTGAACTTTGTTCGTAATTAGCTGATGAGATTCCATTGATAAGCTGCTCTGGACAACTGTAATCCCAAAGAACTTTAACCAGGTGTGTTCACTTTCTGACAGTTGCACCAACATCAGTCTGCTTCAACACCCGCAGTCCAACATATATTCTGATGCAGGTCATAGGTCAAGTGGATCTAGTTCCTCTGATTGTCTGAGAATGGTGAACATTTTCTGAAGCACACCAACACACATAACTTTTTGCTTTTGTAGGAAGTAATTACACCCCTCCCTCCCAGAGAATGAAATATTTTGGGGAATATCAAAAGAGGCAGAATATTATATTTCCCCAAAGGAGAAATACAGAAAACATGCTCTTAAAGACAGAAAGCAACCCCGGTTTCCTGCGTAGTAAAACATCCTCCAGCAGATGCCTGAAGTCTTTAGAGATGGATTTTTGGTGCCCATTAAGAAAGACCAGCCCAATTTATTCACAAACAAAACACCTTCAGCTCCAGGTGATGGGATTTGCATTCCTCCAACCCAATTCTAAGGATAGGACACAACAGGATTAACCCACCACCATTAGATTAGAATATCAAAAGACACAGAGCTCACTGCATTATACAACTCCCAGCAGCATTTCAGAAACTATAAAGTTAATCAAGTTAATTTGTCAGCTGCCCCAGAACCACATGCTGTTGGTGGTTCTGCTCATCAATTAATGGACCTTCTTTTCCAAGCAGCTAGCCTCCATTTTATTTCCAGTGCCTCTCTCCCAGCTTGGAACTAAACTAGAAGGATTTTTCTTTCAATGCTATAGTGATGTAAACTCACAATATAGTGAGTTACAACCACAGTTGGGATCAGAATTTCCATTGCTAAGCGAGCCAGTTGTTATGCGAGTCATGCCCAAGATTACTACCCTTTTTTGCCATGATAGATGAATCATTGCAGTTGTTAAGTGAACCACATGGTTGTTAAGCAAGTCCAGCTTTCCCCATTGACTTTGTCTATTGAGAGCCAGCTGGGAAGGTTGCAGACAGCGATCATGTGGCCCTAGGACAGTGCGACCATCATAAATACAGGCTAGTTGCCAAGTGCTTGAATACTGACCATGTGATTTGTGGGGATGCTGCAATGGTTGTAAGTGGGAAGACCAGTTGTAAGTCACTTTTTTCAGTACTGTTGTAACTTTGAACAGTTATCAGAATCAGGATAGAACTAGAAGGGACCTTGGAGGTCTTCTAGTCCAGCCCCCTGCTCAAGCAGGAGATGCTAATCATTTCAGACAAGTGACTGTCCAGTCTCTTCTTAAAAAAGTCCAGTGTTGGAGCACCCACAATTTCTGAAAGCCAGATGTTCCACTGGTTATTTGTCCTCACAGTTAGGGAGTTTCTCCTTAATTCCAGCCTGCTTTTCCTCTTGATTAGTTTCCATCCACTTGCTAAACAAATGGTTGTTAGTTGAGACTACCTGTAATTATATAGTACTAAATGACAATAGAGAGTTGCCAGAGCAGATATCTAAGGATTATTTTTTTTTAGAATTTAGAATTATTTTATTGGCCACACAAGGAATTTGTCTTGGTGCAAATGCTCTCTGTATACATAAACAAAAAGATACATTCGTCAAGAGTCAAGAATCATAAGATACAACACTTAATGATAGTTGTAGGGTACAATAAGCAATCAAATCATACTAGGAAACAGTCAATATAAATTGTAAGGATACAAGCGACAAAGTTACAGTCGTACAGTCACAAGCGGGAGGGGATGGGTGATAAAGAGTGATGAGAAGGTTAATAGTAATAGTAATGCAGACTTTGTAAATAGTTAGACAGTGTTGAGGGAATTAATTGTTTAGCAAGAGTGATGGTTTTCGGGGGAAAACTATTCTTGTGTCTAGTTCTGCTCTGCAGTGCTCTATAGCGTCATTTTGAGAGAAGGAGTTGAAACAGTTTATGTCCGGGATGTGAATATTTTCACAGCCCTCTTTTTTTTTTTTTTTGAAACAAATTTTTATTAATTTTAAAGATAAAACAACACATCATTAACCATTAAATACATAAACACATAAAACCTCTTAACATTGTAAATCCTTACAAGTCGAACAAAACATTATTTTTATACAGCATAATTCCAATTTATCCCATCTCCATATGGACACACAAATATCTTCCAGCAAATTTCTCATTATTTCTCTTTACTCCTATTCAATTTCATTTCTCTTCCATATTTATCCATTTTATAGTCATCATATTCTTTTCTTTCTGGCTTGTTTAAATTATTCTCGTCTAACATTCCTCCAAGGTTTTATTGATTCTTTTTTCCTATTTTTTTTATAAAAAACAAATTTTGTTAGTTTTACCATAAACACAATACACAAACATACAAACACAAAACATAAACAAAACTAAAAGATCTTTTCTGAAGGTTGTCTGTTCCCGGGTTAAAACTCTTTACACAGACACAAATTCAAACATCATATTCAACCCATATCTCCTTCCATATCTTATTATCATTTTCTTTTTTATATATATATATAAAAACCATTTTTATCAGTTTTATAAGAACAATGCACAAAGAATCAAGGCATAACAGCTTATAAATTCTTTTCTAAGAAAAAATAATAATAAAAGACCAATAAGGCATAACATTTCCAGATTATAATATCAATATTTCATATAATATTAACTTCATATCTTGTCCCTACTTCTCTTTTCCATCCAAATTATTTATTAATTAAAATTTTATTGCCTTTTATCAATATACAAAATCCAAAAAAAAAAAAAAGCATATATATCCTTCCATATCTTATTACCATTTTCAACAACATTCTTTGTCTGTTTTATTTCCAATTATCCATTCATCTTTTTTTTTCTTTTACTATACTTCTCCTGTACACCAATTGGAGTAACATCTATAACTCATTACCCTAACTTAGAAATACTACATATTACAATCTTTCTTGGGATTCTGTTTAAAAGATTCTAAAATTACATAAAAACACAATCTTATATACCCTCCAGAATCCCTCTTTTAATCTAAATTAAATTCACCCATTGTCTCTAAATAAACTTTTTTTCTTTAGGTCTTGCTTCCCCCCATTAAGGCTTCTCCTCCCCCCCTTTCTCTCTTGCTTATTCTTCTCCTTGCCCTTTCTACCCCTTTGCTTTTTCCCATCGCTTTTCTTACTCCTTTTCTTTTGCTTTCTAACCTTGCCTCCACCTTTTCGCTCATTTTTCTCTCTTTTGGTTGTTTTTATAATTCTTAAAATCCCCTTTTTCTTATCCTTTTTCTCCTCCTCTCTGGAAGGGACCCATTGTTCATCAAAGATGGCTTCTTCTTCCTCTTCTTCCTTGTCCCCGTCCTTCTGCTGCGTAATCAACTTTTCAACAGAACATAACGCCATTTCTAAGAATTGAAACAAAGTGCCCAAAGTATCTTCTTTTTTATATTTTTGATATTCAATCTCTAGTTCATCCACAAACAATGCCATTATAAAAAGGGAAACTTTTTCCAAAACAACCACAAGTATTTTTAATCAAAGATAATCAAAAGCAATTAAAAAAAAAAAATTCCAAAAGTTAATACTTTTCTTCCTTCTTCTCTTTCTCTTTCTGGATTAATTTTTAATCAAAGAGGTCCAATTACCATATATCTTCTTTTGGGATCCACAAAGACGTTCTAGACAATCTCCTCCTTTTTCAGCTTCTGCTCCAATTTTTTTTTTCTCCCTTCCCACTTGCAATGACAATTTTAAATAATCAAAAATCCATACCTCCAGCAGAGATTTTCCAATTTCTTAAATTTTTCAATGTCCAAAAATCCCTTTGTCTCTTAGCTTCAGCTTTCAAAGCAATCCACTTTCAATGTCTAATATATCCAAATATTTCTGCTTTTTCCGTGGGGTGGGAGAGTAAAAAAAAAAAGAGTTCCCTTTAACAGCTTCTCCGCCGCTTTTCGCTCTTCTTAGGGATACAATGTATCCTCCAGCAATTCAAGCAGCTCAATTCCAGGCAGTTTAAAAGGTGTTACTTGACCCGGCTCAGACAGAACTTTCACTCTTCACACTTCCTCCAGCACAGTTCTTACCCGGTTGCTGGCTTCTTCATGGCGGCCATTGCTGACCGCCGCTCCACCGCCTTGGGAAAAAGGGGTTTTCCCGGAGAAGGGGGGGGTCTGCGACACCCCCACCTCCCTATCCGACTCCCCTCTCTCTTCAGCTGTCCCTACAGGGCAGCCATATCCCCCTGACCCATCTGGATCGGGGGTACCTCGACGGCTAGCACAGCAGGAATCGCGAGCTGTCGCGAATTCCTGCTGCCCCGAAGCCACGCAAACCGGAAGTTCCTTCACAGCCCTCTTTTTGACTCATGCAGTATATAGGTCCTTGGTTGGTAGTAATTGTTTTTTCTGCAGTCCTAATTTTCCAATTCAGTAAAACAGTTTCTTCATAAAGCACACCCACAAACATAAAAAATTGAAATAAATTAAAAATAAATATGACAAAGCAAGTAAGAATTTGTGTATTAAAGCAGAATATGTCTATTGAAGTGATTTCAGCCCTCTATTTCTCATTGTCCACAAGATACATTGTTATGAGCAAGTACTTACAAACCAGTCTGCTTTCCCCCCATTCACATCCTAGAGATTTCTGTGTCTCTCCTAAACTATGAAACATAAAACCTCAGGAGATACTACTTAGTTTTTATTGTCTCAAATTGCAGGATATTGAGTGACACATTAAAGGTAGCTTTTTTAATTGTTGATCTTCCTATGTACATATTTTAAACTACATTTTAATGCTGAATTCTAGTGCTTTGTTTTATACTTAGTTGAGTATTCTTATTTAAATGTTAACCAGATATTCCTTTGTTTAAGTACCTGATAAAAATATTAACTGACTTGCGTCAAATTTATTTTTGCCTTAAACTTTTCAGTATCTTTTATTATTTCAGTTATAGTTTTTACTCCAAATACAATACTGGGAACATATAGCCTTCATGAAAGATTTCATGTGTGTAATAAGGACTAAATCCCATTAAACAAATAAATCTTCTGAGCAAATATATGTAGGATTATATTGCAAACTGGATTGTATTGCAAACTGTTTCATCAGAATTGCATATTATTATTAAACCCTGTCTCTATTGTAGCAAACAGTCATGTGTTAGGTATTGTGATCATTCCCACTGATTTCAGCATGATGAAGAGCAATTTACTTGTTGGATGAAAGGTATGTATTTCAAAAGAAACGAAAGTAACACATGCATCCTGTACGATATTAGCATACTCCAAACCTTCTTAACTGATTGGTCTGGACGGACAGTGACCTGATTGGTCGAAGGCTCGGCCGTGATTGGAGCACTGGGAATCTACCGCGATTGGCTGTGCTGATCACGGGAGATTCAAAGTGCTGCCATTGGCCGCCGAGCCGTGAGCCAGCCCTATATGAAGGGCTGCCGCGGCTCACATTCTTCAGACTATTCTCATCTGAAATAAAGAGCTGAAATCACTGAATGGTCTCGTGTCTCCTTCGAACCGATCCACCCCAGATCTAACACTAGCGACGAGGGTGGGATCGTGAACACGGAGACCCCAGCACGTGTCGAAGCGACCCGCGAACAGACAACATGGCCGGCATCAACTCGCCACCCGCACCTTTCAACCCTGCTACCGAGGACTGGGAATCCTATACCGATAGGTTCCAAATGTTCCTCGAGAGTAGCAACCTCAAGACGCCAACGGCCACAAGAAACGAGCCGTGTTCCTCACACACTGCGGGCCCGCAGTATTTAAGATGGCCAAAGCCTTGGCCAAACCGGAGGACGTCAAGGTGATGGAGTGGGATGACCTTGAGCCCCTGCTGTGAAGTCACTACGCCCCCGTCGTGCCCATCCTTATCCGGCGGCACGACTTCTACAGGCGGGATCAACGTGAGGGCGAGGGGCTGGGCGACGTCATGGTGGCATTACGGGACCTGGGCGGTCTGTGCAAGTTCGCCGACCTGGACGAGGCCCTGCGAGACCGCATCCTAGGACTCTGAGACCCCGTCCTCCAGAGCCGCATCATGGCAAAGGGGGACATCTCTCTCGCCAATGCCCTCACCGAAGCCGCTGCAGCGGAAGTGGCCAAGAAATCAGCGGCTCGGATGCGACAATCGAGCATCATGCCACGATCGACAGCCGAAGAGACAACGTCGACCACCGAGAGGCGACCAGAGGCAGACCACACAACCACACACCACGGCGATATCGACTCCTTCTCGGAAACCGAAGACAAGGAGGAGGAGATCCACCGCCTCCAATCAGCACGAGAGCGGTGGGAACCACGCAGTCGTAAGTTGAGGTTCCTGTGTGCCGGCTGCGGCAGCGATAAGCCCCGGGCGGACTGCCGTTTTCTCGACACCATCTCCAGGCATTGCGAGAAACGGGGGCACATCGCCAAAGTATGCCAGAATAAAAAACACTACAGCCCGCGACGATGAGACGGCAGCCCCCGATGGAGAGAAAGTACCCCACCAGAAACCGTGATCGCCGGACGGAGAACCGCTGGAGCCGAGAAGGTCGGAACAGGCGACTCCAGGAGACGAGACAAAGGGAGGAAACACACCAGACCGTCGTCATCAGCCACTCCTCCACCAGCGACGCCAGGAAAGTATATGTGATGGTGGGAATTGAAAATCAGCCATGTGACATGGAGGTGGACTCAGGGTCCTTCCTCTCAATGGTCTCCTGGTGCACACTCAAGCGCCTGGTTCCCACCATCCGCTGCCATGAACTGGAGGACCAAACACTAACGCTCAAAGACTATCAGGGGAACCGAATCCTTGTAGTCGGCAGAGGCCACTTTAAGGTCACCTTCAAGGGCCACCCCTGACGATCGTCGACCGAGATCAACCGAGCCTATTGGGACTACAGTGGTTCGCTCCCCTGGGAATCGAAGTAACCGGAATACACCACATCGGAGAGGCAGACTGGGAAGCGGCACTCGTGAGGTACTTCTGGGAAGTCGATGACAGCCTAGGCAAGTACCGGGAGTCCCCTATCTCCTTTAACATAGACCCGAACATCGCACCAATCCGCCTTGAGCCCAGGCGGGTGCCATTTGCACTCAAGCCCAAGATCGATGAGCAGCTTGATGAGCTCATCGCGCAAGGGGTGCTGGAGCCAATCGATCATGCCCGGTGGGAAACCCCAATCGTCACCCCCATCAAGCCAGATGGGTCTGTGAGAATTTGTGGTGACTACAAGGCCACCCTAAACTATGCTCTCCAACAAAGCGCATACCCCGTCCCAGTAGTCCAGCATCTTCTGCACTCACTGGGGGGAGGCCTAATTTTCGCAAAGCTCGACCTGGCACAAGCCTACCAGCAGCTGCCAGTCGACACGACAACAGCAGAAGCCCAAACCATCGTAACGCACCAAGGGGCTTTCCGCTGCAACTGGCTCCAATTTGGAGTCAGCGTGGCACCCGGGGTCTTCCAAAGCCTTATGGAAAGACTCCTCCAGGGCATAGAAGGGGTTTTGCCCTACTTTGACGATGTCTTAGTGGCCGCGAAAAACAAAAAACAACTAGAAGCCAGGTTGAGGGAGGTACTGCAGAAATTCAGAGAGTCGGGACTTAAAGCCAAGAAAAAGAAGTGCCAACTACGGGCCGAGAGGGTCGAATTTCTAGGGTACCTCCTAGACAAACAAGGGATCCACCCCACAGAAAAGAAACTGAGAGCCATAAGGGAAGCACCTCGACCCAAAAACAAAACAGAATTACAGGCTTTCTTGGGACTTATTTTACAGTGTCTTCCTACCTCAAAAGGCGACCATGGCGGAACCGCTGCATAGACTGTTAGATAAAGCAGCCACCTGGACCTGGGGAGCACGGGAGGAGAGCGCCTTCAACAACACAAAGAACCTGCTAACATACGATGCGGTACTAATCCAGTACAGCGAGACCCTGCCATTAACGGTAACGTGTGACGCGTCACCATTTGGGATCAGCGCCATCTTCAGCCACCAGCTACCAGATGGGAGGGAAGCACCCATCGCTTTCTCGTCAAGGACACTTTCAAAGCCATAATGGAACTACAGCCAGCTCGACAAAGAGGCCCTAGCAGTTGTCTCCAGCATCAAAAAATTTCACGAATACCTTTACGGTAGGACTTTTACAATCATCACGGACCACAAACCGCTGCTAGGAATCCTGGCGGGAAACAGGGCCACACCGAACATTCTATCGCCAAGAATGACAAGGTGGTCCGAATTCCTAGCAGCATACAATTACCAGCTGATACACTGACCCGGCAAGGACATCGCCCATGCAGACGCCCTGAGCCGATCACCCCTACCTGACCGGGAAGATGACCCAGCACCCACAACAGAGGTATTCCAAATAGAGACAATATCCAACCCACTTGTGACCGCGCCAGACATTGCCAGAGAAACAAATAAAGACAAGCGGCTGGCGCGAATCTTGAGCTGGGTTGGAAAAGGATGGCCGGAAGGGGACAAGGACGAACTATTCAGACCCTTCCGAAACAGACAAACTGAACTCTTTACTGAGAAGGGCTGCATACTTTGGGGGAACAGAGTGGTAATTCCGGAAACACTACAGGAAAGGGTATTGGGGATGTTGCATGAGGGGCACCCAGGGATGGTCAAAATGAAAAGCCTGGCCAAAAGCTACGCATGGTGGCCAGGAATGGACAAACAGATCGAAACCTGGGTGGCCAAATGCAAACAATGCCAAGAATCCAGACCTCCCGCAGCCCCAACCCAAGAATGGGAAACACCCAGAGGGCCGTGGTCTAGGATTCACATAGACTTCGCGGGGCCAACCAAGGGACACATGTACCTTATCACAGTGGATGCTTACTCTAACTGGCTGGAGGTAAGCACCATGAAATCCACCACAACAGAGGCGGTAATCAAAAAACTGAGCAAGCTGTTTGCCACGCATGGCCTGCCAGATGTAATAGTATTGGACAACAGGCCCCAATTTACCGCCCTAGCGTTCGAGCAGTTTCTGGCAGGCCAAGGAATACGCCATGCATTAACCGCACCAGCAAATCCAGTGGCGAACGGATGAGCGGAACGCATGGTCCAATACACAAAGAAGGCCATCCAAAAATTAGAAGCAGCCAATATACAGGACAAAATTAATAAAATGCTCCTCATCCAACATATCACACCTAGCGCAACCACAAATAGAAGCCCAGCAGAACTTATGATGGGTAGGTCAACCCTAGATAGAATGCATCCAACATACAACCCGGACAAACCCCCAGGTTCCTCAAGTAAACACAGAACATTTAAAATAGGGAATGCAGTATATGCGAAAAACCTATCAGGAGAACCACTCTGGGTACCAGCAACAATCACCCAGATAATCGGCCCCTTATCATACCAGTTAGAGACAAGCGACGGAAAAAGCTGGAAACATCAACCAGCTCAGATCAAGGGTAGCTGTCACCAACAACCAAACACCAGAGCAAGAAACTAGAAATGGGGGGGAATCGGCAAGCGAGAAAGAAAGAACCGAAGGGAACCAACTAACACAAACAGAACACCCCCCACCTAGAATAAACAAACCACAAATAAACCGAAGCTATTCACCTGTAGACGCAGGACCAATGGAACACGAAACCCTGGAATCTTCACCTGGATGGAGCAGCCAAACAAGCTCAACCAGCCCGGAAAGATCTGGCGGGAACGACAGAAGCGGCAGCTCAACCAGCCCAGGTAGACCGGGAGGGAGCTACCAAGAAAGGCTCAGCTCAACGTTCCAGGCGGTTCCATCCCAAGGAACCGGAGTGACAGAGAAGGCATCCGAACCGGTCGACGACCACGCCAGAACTTAACCGCGCAGGTCAAGGAGGCAGGTACGAAGCCCCACCTACCTACGTGACTACGTCACAACGCACCGACAGACTAAACCAAGAGGGGAGGGGTGTACGATATTAGCATACTCCAAACCCTCTTAACTGATTGGTCCGGACAGACAGCGACCTGATTGGTCGAAGGCTCGGCCGTGATTGGAGCGCTGGGAATCTACCGCGATTGGCTGTGCCGATCGCGGGAGATTCAAAGTGCTGCCATTGGCCGCCGAGCCGCGAGCCAGCCCTATATGAAGGGCTGCCACGGCTTGCATTCTTCAGACTATTCTCAGAGCTGAAATCACTGAATGGTCTCGCATCTCCTTCGAACCAATCCACCCCAGATCCTCTTCAAAGGAGGTGTATAATTATTTTCCTTACAATAGCTTTAGAGATTAGATCTGACCAGCTTTATGTAAGTAATAAAAACAAATAATACTAAAAGATTACCATTTTGATTATTGTACATTCTGATCCTATGCACTCAGCAGAATGTATTCCCACATATTATTCACAAAGTCTCTCTAAATCTCTAATTAAAAGGAAAATTATATTAAAAGTAGAGTTTTTCAATTTTCCTATTGTTATTGCATAGGTAGGCTAAATTAAATTACAGTAAATGAATATTGCTTCTTGATGCGATATGGAAACATTTTCATTTGTTGGAAAATTCAAAGCAACAAAAGGCAACACGGAACTGAATTTCCTAATTGAAAGCATTTCTATGACTATTAAGTGTGGCAATATATTTTAGTTCCAAAGGTACTTCACATAACTTAACTGGTTAGGGGTCACGCTCTCCACATTGTCTCATACAGAGGGAATGTCAGAACAACTGCAATAAACGCTAGGTCAGGGATGTCAAACTCATGGCCCGAAAGCTAGATGTGTCACACACTGGCCACCAGTGGTGGTATTCTAACCAGTTCAGCCCGGTTCTGCCAAGCCGATAGCAGTGATGAGCAGCAGAGCCCGAATCGGTTCTCTCAGCCACTCTGCTGTTGGGCCCACCCACCCACCTAGGCTCCCATACTCACCTTTATCCGCTGAATTTGAAGCGCAGCTGCTTTGCGCAGCACAGAAGAGTGCTGCATGGCAGCTGCTGAAGCGACCAGGAGAGTGCAGGCTTGCAGGAGGTGAGTTAGAACGCCTCTGCGCCTGCACAAATGCCTCTGCACCTGCGCAAACTGTGCATTTGGCACGTGCACACACACAAAGCACACCCACCAAGCCACGCTCACAAAACCGGTGGTAAAAATATTTGAATCCTACCACTGCTGGCCATGCCCACCAGTTTTAGCGAAGGGGGGAAGTTGCAATATGTCATTGGTCAAAAATGTGACACCATGAGTTTGACACCCTGCACGAGGTAATGATGGAAAAAATTCAGGTAATTGTTTATAATGATTGCTTTGAAGACTTGCTTCGAATGCTTCCTAAGCCAGGCATAGGCTTCTGAACATATTTGGATGTCTGACAGCATTTTTAGGTCTTCTCAAGTAGAAAATCTTTTTACTCACAAAGTGGCCCTCACTAAAGATTTGGCAAAATACAAAACACCAATTTATAAAAAGGCTTTCTGATACCTATTCACTACTCTGCTTTTCTGAGTTTTCTCCACATACTTCACATTATATCTTTATTTTTTATTCTTTATAGATGGATCCATTTTCAGACAATTTTCTAAAAATGTCTACAAGATCTACATGGAAACCAGAAGCATTCTAGTAAAGAAAAGATTATGCCACAGGCTGATCATTTGCAACTATTTTCAAATTATTTACTTTTTAATTGCAGTGTTTGAAAAAGGTTTTTAAATTACTTGCTATCCAGCCCCAAACATCTCAGTTGTCTGTCTGTATCCAATTCTACCCTAAGTAGTTACAGTTACCCTAAGTTACAGTTAAATATCTTGTTAAATAAAATTTAAGTGTAAAAGAAATAAACTATGAAGAACTACCACAAGATAAATACCGTATTTGCCGGCATATAAGATGACTTTTTTGCCCTGAAAAACATGCCTCCAAGTGGGGGGGGGGGGGTCGTCTTATACGCCGGCAAATACATTGTTGTCACTCGGTGCAAGAGTGACGGGGGCGGAGCTCCGCAACTTGCGAAGCCCCTTCAAGCCCAGCCGGAGTCTCTCTTCCTCCTCCTACCACCCACCCTCCGCCCAGCTCGGGGCGCTTGCGGAGGCCAATCTGGAGGTGGGGTGGGGGTGGAGCGGGAGGGTCTCTGGCGGGGCCGCTTCGCCCAGCCAGCCCCGAGCTGCGTAATGCCCCGGGGAGTGGGGGTGGACTGTGGCGCCCCTCCTGGGCAGCGGGGCGGGGTCGGCAATTTGCTCCTTCCGCTTCTCCCTCCCTCTTTGAAAGACCGGGAGGGCTGTGCTTGGGGCGGGGGGGATGTCCTCGGGAAGTTCCTGATGGGACCCCGCTGGGCAGGGCCACCCGGCTCTCGAGCTGCTTTCCAGGGTCCCCTTGGGAAGAAAAGGGTCCGGTGGGCGGTGGAAGAAGGCGAGGGACCTCCTCCTGTCCCGTCCCGTCCTTCCTCTTGTCCCCTCCTCCCCTCCCCGCTTAAGAGAGAAAGATCCGCCTCCCCGGCACCGAGCTGACGAGCGCAGGCGCACACACACACACACAGACAGAGAGAGAGTTGGCAGCTGTCCATCCCCCACCCTTGGAGTCCCATGGCGTGCACGCGGGGGCTGCTTAAAGGAGGAGGCCTTTCACTTTCCCCCGGGGGGGGAGGGGGCAGGCGCATCACTTTCACTTGCAGGCAGCAGCCTCTCCTTTCTCTTCCCACCCACCCACCCACTCCACTCGTGAGAGCGGACCGGCAGGCTCCAGGCTTTGCCCCCATCCCTCACCTCCTTCCACCCCCCCAGTGGCAGAAACTTCGCTGCACATCGGGACGAGTGGAGGGGGTGGGAGAGCAGCGACGCCGCTCAAAGCTGAGAAAGCGCCATCCTTGCTTCTGCGCTTCGTGTTTTTTGTTTTTCTCCCAGGAATGGGATGCTGTTCGTGCGATTTTCTTTGGGAAGTTGTCTCTTCCCGGTTTCAGCCTTTGCTCCAAGTGGGGGGGTCATCTTATACGGCGAGTATATAACAAACTCCATATTTTGAATGGAAATGTTGGGGGATCGTGTTATACGCCTAGTCGTCTTATACTCCGGCAAATACGGTAAACCATCAAGCTGCGTGTACAAATCAATTCCAAAACCTCCATGACCGTATTTGTGGATATTTCATTAGGATTTGTTGAAGAAGTATAATAAATATATAAGCAAAAGGGTTTGGATTGTATATTTTCTCCTAAGTCAATGATCTCTTGATTATTTGTTGTGAAGTAAACAGCTAGTACCATAGAGCAGTGGTCACCAACTGGTGGGCTGGGGACCACCGGTGGTCTGCAAGAAAATTTTGGTGGTCCGCAAAGAAATGCCCCCCCCAGCACTCCCCCCAAAGCAATTAATCTAGGATGTGCAGGAACACAAGGCTGCATCGCCCACATGGCCCGCCCACCCGCTGGCCCCTACCCTTCAACCGAGTGCAAACTTTATCTTTAATAGAGCCACGCGAGCTGGAACTGGAAGGTAAGACCAACAGTAGGGGAGGGAAATCTACCCCAGATTGGCTTGCTGACATTGGTGGGAAAGTCAGTCCCATATTCCAGAGCTGCAGTGGTCACAGGACTGGCCCTTTGGTCATCCCAGAACAGCAGCTCCTCCAGTCCACGGCAGGCTGTTGGACACAGGTGGAGGAGCAGCTGCTCTGGGATGACTAAAGGGCCAGTTTTGTGACTACTACAGCTCTGGAATATGGGACCAACTTTCCCACCAATGTCAGCAAGCCACTATCAGTCAAAATTCATATTAGTGGTCTGCAGGATTTAAACTTATGAGTTTGGTGGTCCCTGAGGTCCAAAAGGTTGGTGACCCCTGCCATTGAGAAGTCTCCTTTGCCAATCACGCCTTAGTAGTTTTTTGAAAGCACTTCTGCCTCCTTCTAAAGAAGGAGACTTCTGATCATGTTAAAATTTTAAAAAAGGTCAGGGGAAGAGCACGCATGTGTTAGATTACCTTTATGGCCTCAACAGAGACCACAAATGTTGTAATGGAGGGTTTGTTCTTGACAGGTCAATGTAGGAAGCAAGTTGTCACTGCTTTGTGCCAAAAATCATACCTGGCAATATAAACAGGAATACCGAAGAAGAGAAAGGAAAAGAAATTAATTGCTGGCTGAAACAGCTAGAGCTTTTTGAAATTCTGTGACTAAGCTAAAAACATCGAGCAGAACCTACTTCGAGAACAACATTGCTCTAATCAGCTACTCTAAAGACTGATCAGAATCCTAACACGCCCCACCATGGAGAAGCACAGAATACTAACCAATGGTTATATAGACACTGCATTTTTTTTTTACTGTGACTGCAACTTTAAACATGCTACATAATTGAAAATACAACACATATTACTGGTGCCTTGTTTTTTTGTCCTAAGCACATTTACACACTATTTAATGTGAATTAACTAAAAATTGAAAAAGCATCTTGGAAGAAAGCAGTAGTAAACTATTACGGTATTGCCAATATATTATTGCCAAATTACCGGGAGTTTGAGACTACAGATCAATGAGTAAATGTTATTTTTATGTTTGTACATATAGCACAATCCAAATCTGGTTCAATTAAAGATGCTTAATGAAAACTACAGGAAGAATCAATTGAAATGATCCACTGTTGTCTACTCACTTTACAGTATATAATCCTTTGTGTACTGATTAATATTAATTAGAGCATTGGGTTGATTTGCATACTCCTGGTTTATTCTGAAAATAAGAAGTCACTGGGAGCAGTAAGGAATTTGGACTTTGTGTGACCAGCTCGAACAATGACATGAAATGTGACTCATTGGGATAAATTTGCGTATTCCTGGTGAATTGTAGTAACTTACGCTCATGTATTTTGTGGCACAAACGTAAATCATTGCATGCTGCAGGGAAGTTGGAATTTGTGTGATCAGCTGTAACTAGTCTAGTCAGTAAAATTAGTTCCTAGGTTGTTTGAGGAATTTGATAATAGTTATTGTGATCAACTATGGATAATGGTTCTTGAAATTTTAGTTTTCATATTTTATTTTAAGGCATGTTTAAGGTATAGGTTTTCCTGATAATTGTTGTGAAGGTAGAAATACATTTAAGAAATGTTCAGTGATAAATAAGGTCTTATTGTGGAAAGGCTATATTGTAGTATGCTAACAAGTTACACTTCATAAGTGTCAATTTGGGGGCTAGTATTCTGCTTTTTTTTAATGATCTGAACAATGAGTTTGATGAACTACTTTTATTAAAATTTGTGAAAGATGGAAAAATGGGACTTCTAGTCAATGATATGACAGAATGATGGAATGAGATCGCAATGTCATCTGCACAAATTGGAAGCCTACTGAGAATACAAGTTCATAGCTTGGAAACATTTGAGAAAGTTTTGGCTATGATCGTTGCAAAATTTTAACATGAATCATCATAAGGTTTTGGGTTGCATCAGAAGTTTTGGGCTGCATCAGAAGAATTACATCAAGACACATGCAACCGTTAGACTTCTCTGTATGGTATTAGTGAGACCATACTTGGGAGTGTTGGGTACAGGTATGGAAACCACATTTCCAGAAAATTAGGTTTCAAGGGGCGTCTACAAAGATGATTCAATATGTGAAGACATGCCCTAGGATAGCAGTGTCAAACTTGCGGCTCGCAGGCTGAATGCGTCTCGTGCTGGCCCCACCCACGCCTGGTTTAGCGAAGGAGGGGAAAGTTCTGATACATCATGTGACAGCGCTGTGACGTCACAAGTTTGACACCCCTGCCCTAGGATAGGCTGAAGGAATTTGGTATATTTTTAGTTGATGGAAAGCAGCAGGAAATCTCTCATGGATGGATTTAACTGTTTTACCCACACATTGCTAAGTGCTAAACCAGATCCTTTCACCTTTACTATTCTGTTAATTTTCTATAATTGTAAACTCTGGAAAATGCAGGTTTTTCTAGAATAGTTGCTAAAGATTGAGCTAGAACAAATAAGCCATTTTTATTACTTATAAGCTAGAATCAAAGAAACCTAAAACCAGAAGGGACCATTTCAGCTCACTCCCAAATGCAGTCCCATGCCTGCTTAATGAACCCCAATAAATCTAGAAGCCATGCCCACATGCAGGGGTGGGATTCAAATTTTTTAACAACTGGTTCTGTGGGTGTGGCTTAGGTGGTGGGCGTGGCTTGATGGTCATGTGACTGGGTGGACATGGCTTGGTGGTCATGTTATTGGCTGGGCGTGGCCAACTCAATATCACTCACATCAAGGCACACATCTCCTAGCCTGGTCTCTCATGACTGTGGGGATGCTGCAACAGTCGTAAGTGTGAAAAATGGTCATAAGTCACTTTTTTCAGTGCCATTGTAACTTTGAATGGTCACTCCACACAAGCAAAGTACCAGCAAAGGAGGGGGAAAAATTCCAGAGAGGCTCCTGAGACAGGAAGTCTAGTCCTGCCAAGAATGTAATAAGGGTTAATGGAGAGGCAGTTTCTGTAAGCAATACCAGAATGTTTCCTTCCTGCCTTCCTTACAGGATTAGGCTAGTAATTTCTTCTAACTGGTTCTCCAAACTGCTTAGGATGTTAACAATAGGTTCTAGTGAATAGGTGCGCACTTGTAGAATCCCATCCCTGCCCGCATGGTGCTACGCATTTTGCTACAGAGTAAGTTACTGGACACTATATACTTAAATAAGCCCTTAGATGTTACGTAGCTAAACTTAGTCGATCTCAAAAAGACAATAGAGTCAAACCTGGTTGGATGAGAAACTATCAGGGGATGCTAAAATTGTAGGCTAAAACCAATCACTTGTATTTTAAAAGGCGTTTTTCAGAGCATTTTTGCCAAGAAAAGTAGAGCCAAGGTGGGAGTAATTGTTGAGACACTTCCTAGGAGTAGGACAACCTAGGTTCCAAGTACATTCTCAAGCATGGCACATCACTGGGTAACTTTTAGCCAGACAACTCACTCTCTTAGCCTACTCTACACCTTCTAGAATTGTTGTCAAGAGTTAAAGAAAAGAGTGATAATGTCCCCCGCTTCTGAGAATGAAAGGCATGATATAAATCAAGCAAACTAGCAACGTCCTTGAAGTCCCAAGGAGTAGAGATAGACTTGGGGAGATTTTTATCTTAAATCCTTAGAACACAATACAACATTGTCTACTTCCAAATAAAGTGTGTTCCTTTTTGTTTTAGCTGAAACCCAACCAGCCAAGCATTCCTATTAGGTATGCTCAATGGGGCATGACTTTGCTGTCCAGTTTGCAAACTCTACATTTTGCTCAGTTTTTTTTTTTTTTTTATGCCCTTCTCCAAGAACCTCAGGGCTGCTACAAAGCGTTGCAATTGTTTTTCCCTCCCTGCCTGTGCAGCCAGCCTTCTGCTGCATGGCCAGAGACCAAAACAGCAATCAAAATTTTAACAAGTAAAATAAAATAAAAATCAATAAAATAAATATTAATATTTTTAAATGTTCAGCTGGCTGAATTTCATGTTCAATGAAATAATAATAATAATAATAATAATAATAATAATAATAATAATAATAATAATAATAATAATAATAATAATAATAATAATAATGGCAGCAACCCATATCAACCATCAGTGGCAATCAATAATATTTGTGATACATCTTTAAATGTTCAGTTGGCTGAGTTTCATGTTTTAATAACAAAAAAACCATCATCATCATCATCATTTAGGGTGCATTTGCTGTTTTTCCGATGACCTTCCTCCTCCTCCTCCAACACGGAATTTCTCGAGAAAACGAGGTCTTTCGCACGAAATCACGAGAGGAGGGCGAAGTTTGCTCCTAGCGGTCGGATCCGCAGCTCTCTCGCGAGATGTGGCTGATGGGGTGGCTGGCTTGGCTACATAAATTGCCCCGGGGCGGCATCCGGGCTGTGACAGTACTTCGAGAGTTAATGTGCTTAGGCTGCGAGCAAGCTTGCTTAGGTCTTGCTAGCAACCTCTAGTTTCCCCGGGTGAGTACCTACCTACTCTTGTTGTCTTGCAAGGTGTCTTGTTTTAAGGAGCCGTTGCCTAGTGGGGAGGACGGACCTTTCCGTTTTAGCCTCGGAGGAGGTAAAGTGGAGGGAGGGCAGACCCTGCACCTCGGTGTAGAAGAACTGTGGCTCTGGAAACGTGCTTGCTTGGAAACCATAGGCTCTCTTGCACGCCCTGCAAGAAAAAAAAAAGTGGCTGTACTTCTACTCTGCATTTGTAGAATTATAGTGCCTCTTGTTTCTCCTGGGTTCGGCTTTAAAGCACTTCGGGTAAGGTTGGGGGATTTGCAAAGGCTAAAGAAATGCTTGGGTGTGGGTTTACAGAGGCGCCTTTCCCATAGGTGCAGGCTTGTATGATTGCAGGCTTCGTTTTGACTCCCGTCTTTAAAAAAAAAAAAAAAAAATTGAACTCCGAGAGAAAATACATGGTGCAAAAGGATTGCTGTTTGCCCGAGGGAGAGAGAGAGAGAGAGAGAGAAAAAAAACAAAACTTTGGAAACGGCAGAAATGTTGCCATGGAGAAAACGAATTCCCCATCCCTTCCTTCTCGATTTGTGAATTTGGTGTGGCTGCTGGGGAAAAAAAGTGTTCAACATCTCTTACAGTTTTTAGGATTATTAGGGTGTAATTCCAGTCGGTGGGTTGTTGGCCGGTTGCTAAAGTATTTTAGGATATAGCGGCGGATTAAAAGCAAAAGCAAAAAAACACCACCAAATCAAACTTTTTTTTCAGAATCGAAACAAATAATCCTGCAACGGAAAGTTTAAATGTGTGTATTTAAAAATATGTCGGTCCTATTTATAAGTAGAACTTGTTTTGTAGCTTACTGTGAAAGCTGTGTATGTTTCAATTTCCCACATATCTTCTGTTTCGATTATCATTAAATACCTGTTTAAAGAATACCCTCATCAACGTCTAATCTTGAAGCTTTAAAGAATCCTGATATTTAAGATGGGTGAGGAACAACATGCATTGATTCACTGGAATAGTAGGTTTGTTCTACAAGTCATATTTTGACTCTTGGGACTGTCGGAGTCCCTGCAATTTTCTTGGCAACATTTTCTGACATGGGTTGCCATTGCCTCTTTCCTAGGGCTGAGAGAATGTGATTGACCCAGCCATCAGCTGGCTTTGTGCCTGAAGCAGGACTAGAATTTTTAGCACAGCCTCCTGGTGTCTAGCTTTGTGCTTTAACCACTAGACCATTCTGATTTTTTTTAGCCAATTACATTCCATGAAATAGTAATGTTGGAAATTTCTGGAATATTGAATGGAATGTGTTTTAAGTTTCTTATAATTTAAACTTATAACTTACAACTATGCAGAGCAAGGTATTCTCTTTTGTGTGCACTTTATAGAATAAAGAACACTGCTTTTTGTATAACTGCCCCATTAAAAAATATACTCTGGAAAAGTGAAGTCTGTACAATGCTGTAGGCCATTTTGGTTGGCTCTAATAAACTATTAGCCAATAATGTATGTTTATCATTTGTTTGATTAAGGATGTAAATGCAGTACCAATATTCTATATTTTTGAACTCCAGTCTTTTTGCTAATTGTATGGCCTTCCGATAAAAGCTGCATCTTTTTAAAATGCTGGTTAGAATAAAAAGTAAGCCTCACTGTATATGCAGAGAAAGCCTGGTGTTGAGTGAAATGTGTGCATAATAGCCAAATAAATTAAAGTAAAACTTGTCAGATTTTTATTACTATACTCAAGTTTATATTTTTATAAGCTAGGGCAATATTTCAGGACATTTTAGTAAGAATAATGCTGTTGTCATGTAATGTGGATAATAATCATGGTTTCAGAAGAATACTGCCACACCCAGCAGCGGTGCTAAATTATTTACAACATACTAGTCAAACTTATCATATAAAAGCTATCGACCCATTCTGGAATATAAAAACACTTTCTGTCTACTTTAATTTTGGAATCAAATTATTAAATATCCTGTTTTATGGCTTTACCTTATGGTAACCAGAACATAGCTCCCAGCTGTATTAATCTTGATTCAAATTTAAGTTTCCTCTACCAAATTTTAGTTTTTTAAATTGTGCAGGTTTTGAAGTCAAAAGTCAGATTGTCTTGAAAGTTAAATAATTTGGTCAAAATCTTCTAGGTCAGGGGTGTCAAACTTCATATGACATATCAGGACTTTTTTCCCCTTCGCTAAACCAGGCATGGGTGTGGCCACCGTGTGATGCATCAGGCCCATGGGCTGGGAGTTTGATAGCCCTGTTCTAGATATTTTGTGCCTCTTGCTTATGTACCTCATACCTCATGTACCTTATGCTTTACTGAGTGTTGCTTAGAAAAACTGCATTTTGGCATTTTTGCACATTGTCCTGCAATAATTTCTAAAAAAGATGTGATTTCTAATATTCAGAATTATAACATTCCCCTGCACAAAATGCATGTTTAGAAATTAATAAAAGGTATCAAATACTTTGTTTTTGTCAAAGATTAAAATTTATTTTAAAAATAATTTTTACTGCTTTTAATCCTTTTCCAGACTTTAAAACATTTACAGCAAAAAGATGGCAGCGGTGTCGGCTGATACCCAGCAGGTATGTCTCAATTAAATAAAAAATATTAGGTCACTTTTGAGGAAGAATTGTGAGTAAATCATCTTGAATTTTGTATTTATACAGAATGTCGTTTCCAGGGTCGCTAGTTTGCCCCTGGTGAGTTCCACCTACGATATGGTCTCTTCTGCTTATGTCAACACAAAAGATAATTACCCATATCTGAAATCTGTCTGTGAGATGGCAGAGAAAGGAATGAAGACTATTACAGCAGTGGCCCTGACCAGTGCCCTGCCCATCATCCAAAAGTTGGAGCCACAAAGTAAGCCATATACTTTTTCTCAGCACCTTTTTGGAACTCCTGGAGTGTAGCATGTCCTCTTCATTTCTTTCTTTCTTTTTAGCCTGAAAAGCACTTTCAACCTCTTTTACTTTCCAATGTATAATACCCTTGCATCTCTGATATTCCAGTTCCTTAAAAGAATTTGAATGAAACCTGACATGAGTATTGAAAGCTTGGAAATAGATTTGAAAGGTGGGTGGAGTATTAGATTAGATTAGATAGCTTGGAAATAGGTATGAAAGGTGGATGGAATGAGAGATGAGACTAGATAAGATGGCAGGAGGTCAGTCCCTCCTAATGTGTCATATGCTGCTTGCTGCATATCACTTCCCTGTCTTCGAAGTAGAGTATGTCACTGGCCCTGACACCAGTGCCAAAATGTGTGCACTCAAACAGAACATTTTCTCAACGTGTCATTTGCTGGAATTACAAGACCTACTTCAAATAATAACCCTTTAGAGAATTGTTACTAATGTCTGCAGCATACCTAAGAGTTGCACTGGCTGAACTTCGAGTTTTTAAAATGAAATGGGGTTAGCCTCCGATGTTAAAATTCTAATGACTTATGTGTCAGGAACTTGAGAGAACTTTGATTCATAAGCTGATACATAAATAAATAGCTGTTGCTCAAGCTTGCTCTGTCATCACTCTTCACCCACTTCCACCCAACGACTGTGTTTACCTTTCACCTACTTTCTAAATCCCTCACTGTCAGAAATTACAGTTTATATTTTAGACAGTACTCTGTTGTGTGTGGGTATTGACTCGGGGAAAAACTAATTTTGCAAAAGTGATGGCAGGCCAGGAAATATTGTGCCTTTTTTTTTTAGAGGGCTCTTTCAGCTTGCTATTGGGAACACTATGCTCAACTTTGGCCTTTTAAAAGATGAATTCAGGAGTCTTCCTGTTTTATGACAGCAAAAAAAAAAAAAAAAGCTGAATTAGCTTTTGATACTTCCTTAATTCAGAGGAGCCTGCTGAATCAGTTCAAAGGGCCATTTCCAACATTATGTGTCACTGGATGCCTTGGGGGAAGGTCACATACTAAGGATATGTTAATGCCTTTTCATTGTGGCTTATAAAGAAGGAAGTAATAATTTGTACTAACAGCCATTGCTTGGCAAAGATCTTTTGATGAATCTTCCCGGTTTGTTTGTAAAACCCTGGGACAATTCTTTGATGAAAATGAGCGGTTGTTGTTCCAAGTGCTTGTAGCAAATTCAGTTGTTTAACTATGCACTGGCAGCCAGTTTGGCTCAATAGTTAAGGAGACCAGGATATTAGGTTCTAGTCCTATCTTGGGCATAAAGCCAGCTGGGTGATTTTGGCCAGTCATTCTTTCTTGGCTTTAGGAAGAAAGCAAGAGTCAATCACTTCCACAAGTCGCCCTGCCAAGGTTATTGTTTGGGCTTATTTTTACATGTACACCCAATATATGCCCTATTCCCCAAAATAAGCCCTAATTAAGACCCAATCTGCTCCAGGAGGCATAGGTAAAAATTAAGCTGGGGGTGGGGGAGCGATAGAGCTGTCCTACTACTAATCTTTGGATAGTAGTAGCCAAGCCTTGCACACCTCAGACCATTTCTGCTGCAGCTGGTAAGGCTTTCCTGAAGGCCTCTGTAGCTGATAACAAGAGCTCCAAATCAATCTGGAGCTTTTTTTATTGGCTGCAGAGGCCTCTGACAGTGAAAAGGAGACATGGGAAGATGTGCACAAGTCAGGTGAGTCAGTGGACAACATCCTCCCCCCCCCCCCGAAAAAAAATAAGACCTGGTGCATTTTTTGGTGGCCAAAAAAAATATAAGACAGGATCTTATAAGACAGGAAACACGGTACTTCTGCCATGGTTCTCCTTAACACTGATTAGTAGTGAGTTTAAAGGCCACCAATTGCTTGCCTCAAAGAACAGCTATTCCTTTCAGGAAGGTTGTAAGGAGAGTTTGATAAGAACTCCAACGTTATAGTCTATCCAGAGAGTCAGGACACTTAGAAATAAATGCAGATTTATAGCATCTATTGCTCAATTTCTGACCTAAAAACTGAATTTCCCCCTACAAAGATAATCATATGCATGCATACCTACTCAAGAGTTTAGACTTAAGTTGCAGAGGGATTTACTGCCTTACAGGTAGTCCTTGAGTTACAACCGTTCATTCAGCAACGATTTTAAGTTACAACAGTGCTGAACCAAGGGACTTGGGATTTTTTCCCTTGAAATTCTGGACCCCATACCTTGTATCTTCTTTCTTTGGCCTCTCTATCCTTGCCACGTACACATCTTACCGTACATGCTTTTTCTACTGCCACCCTGCACTCATCCTCTCTTTTTTTGGCCTCCCTATGCACCCACACCCATGCACCCTGCACTCCTTTTCCTTGGTGTCCCTGTGCTCACACACACATGCATTCACCCTGTGCTCACTCGCCCGCATGGACACCTAAGAGGTACCCTTTTCCCCTTATCTTCCTGTGCTCATACACATGCAAATATCTTATACCCTCTTTGCTGCCTCTCTGCATTTGCATGCAAACACCCCGCCTCCACTTTCCTTGGCCTTCCTGCATTCTCACGTATGCACGCGCTCCGGGTTCTCTTGTCCTACACACACTTATATGCATGTACTCACTCTGCGTCCTTTGCTCCTCTCCCCCTCCCAGCCTTCTTTTGCTCACACACAGAGTACCTCATGCCCTGTTTCCCTGGCCTACCTGAGCTCATGCCATACCCCAACACCCCCTGTCCTATTTGTATGCAGCCTGCATTGCACCTAGTTTGGCACTTTTATCACAACCTCTGGTATTTTTCCACTTGAAAGCCTTTACCTCATCCAGTTTACCTAGGAACCATTTCTTGTTTTGAAAAGCATCCCTTACTCAAGTTTTTTTTAAAGAATTTTCCATTCTGGTATTTTTCCATATGCAGTGGATCTCATGTAGCGCTTCTGTCATACATATCCATTCATACCTTCACACATACATCTTGTGCAATGATGTATCTGTATTGTATATACACACAAATGCACATACCAAACATCTACAAGTGAACACTATTTTATTTTGTAGTGCAGCTGCCTACTACTGTAGGCATACTGCACCATAGAGAGATAGGCAGCAAATAAATTTAACCAATTAATAAATGACATTACACAATCCCATAATAATTTACCCCTTTGGTACTTTTTTTTTCAAATATTGTCAATACCAAATTATCCTAAAATGGAATTGTTGGAAGGCATATTAGCAATATCTGAACTCTATCCTTAATTGTTGCAGTTGCAGTGGCCAATAGCTATGCTTGCATGGGATTGGACAAAGTTGAAGAAAAATGGCCTATACTCTATCAACCAACTGGTAAGGTAGGTTGCTTGGACATATTTTTATTTGCCTTTAATCCCATCGTCTCGTAATGGGGCTGTCTTCAAATGATGTGGATTAGTACTTGACATTTAGAGGAGCGGTTAAATTGGATTAGACTTAAATTAATTTCAGGAATGTGTGCAATAAACCTGAAGGGCTGACTATGATGTTAGTTGATTAAAAAAAAGTAGGTTTGCTCATGGATTTGACACCTATTGTTTCATGCACAGATTAATTCAAAATTCTCACATATAAAGTATATAATCTTTCTAGGATAGGAGGTTCCATCTGTCCATAAAGCCTGTTTGCATCTGTGAAATGTTCTGTAATGTGTAATCCCCTGTCAGCAAGGAAGATGCAAAATATTTATACAGATAGTCCTCGACTTATAACAGTTCACTTAGTGACCATTCAAAATTACAACAGCACTGAAAAAAAGTGACTTATGACCATTTTTCACACTTACGACACTTGCAGCATCCCCATAGTCGCGTGATTTACATTCGGATGCTTGACAAGTGACTCATGTTTATGACGGTTGCAGTGTCTCAGGGTTCATGTGGTCCCCTTTTGCGACCTGACAAGCAAAAGTCAGTGGAGAAACCAGATTCACTGAACGACCATGTTATTAATTTAACAACTGCAGTGATTCACTTAACAAATGTGGCAAGAAAAGTCGTAAAACGGGGCAAAAAATTTTCACTTAGCAACGTGAATTTGGGGCTCATTTGTGGTCCTAAATGGAGGACTACCTGTACTTCTTTTTGGAGATGCTCCAAATCACCTCTGCTAGCATCTAGAATGCAATTCATTCAGGCCTGGAAACCTGAATGCATTTAAATTATCTTAAGTTCTTTCAACAGTGATGACCAACTGAGGCTTTGTTTCCTTTTAAGAGAAAGCGGACATGAAGTACAATTTTTCTACATTCTGCTTCCTCAACCCACATCTTTTTTGCTTTACAATAGGGGTATCAAACACTATTTCATTGAGGGCCGCATCAGGGTTGTGTTCGACCTCTGGGGAGGGCGGGGGGACAGCCAGCTTGACGTCACTTGTGTCGGGGGTGCCTATAGAGGCCCAAGCACTCTGCCAATAAAAATGGGCTCCTGAGTGCCATTTTCAGCTGCCAAGGCCTCCTGCAACCCTCTGCCAGTGAAAATGGAGCTCGCCCGCCGGAGCTCTGTTTTCACTGGCAGAGGGCTGCAGGAGGCTAGTCCTTTACTGTTTCCAGGATAGCCCCGCAGGCCAGATCTAAGTAGCCATGGGCCGGATCCAGCCCCTGAGCCTTGACTTCGACACCCTTGCTTTACACCAAACCTATGACCTCTTGTTTTTGACGTACCCGATACCTCAAGACTGTCAAACTCGCGTTGTCACATGATGTATCAAGACTTTCCACCCTTCGCTAAACCGGGTGGGGGTGTGACCTGCACGTGACGCATTCAGCCCGCCACGAGTTTAAGAGCCTTGTGATACCTCTTGACATCAGTGAACATTAAAACAAATAGACTACATTTGCATGTTCTTTGAGCTCTTGGAGAAAAACCTTTAACTTCTTTTAGATGGTTGCCAATGCTGTGGATGCAGTTGTTGGTGCAAAGGATGCCGTGACAACCACTGTGACTGGTGCCAAGGATACAGTCACACACACTCTGAGTGAAGTTGTTGACAAGACAAAAGGGGTGGTTCTGGACAGCGTGGAGCTCACTAAATATGCAATCCATGGCAGCATTAACACTGTTCTGCAGAGTCGGATGGTGTGCCTAGTGACCATTGGAGTGGATACTGCACTCAGCAAGTCTGAAACTTTGGTTGATCAGTACCTTCCACATACCACAGAAGAGCTGGGTAAGGATCTGCTGGAAGACTCTACTACCGTGTTTCCCCGAAAATAAGGCCCTTTCTTATATAGTTCTTTTGCAACCAAAAAAGGCACCTGGTCTTATTTTGTGGGGTGGGTGTCATCCACTGACTTACCTCACTTGCGAGCTTCACCCTCCGGCTTCGTTTATGCCATCAGAGGCCTTCATGAACTTTTGCAGCCGGTAAGGCTTTCCTGAAGGCCTCTGCAGCCAATAACCTTGCCGGCCTTGCTGGCTGCAGAAGAAATGGGCTGGCAAAGCAGGTGTCGGGGTATGCGAGGCCTAGCTGCAACTGTCCAAAGGTAAGTAATAGGGCAGTCCACCCCCGCATCCACACCCTAGCTTAATTTTTATCAGTGTACCCTGGAGTGGGCAGGGGTCTTAATTAGGGCTTATTTTGGGGGTAGGGCTTATATTGGGCACACAAGCTAGGATTTACTTTTGGGGTAGGTCGTATTTTCAGGGAAACACAGTAATACATATATGGGATTGGAAAGCTTACTGTTTTGATTTGATTAGTACCTTTTGTTGCAGTGAGGAAGGTGTGGTTTTTGCTCTATGCCATTGTTTCTCACAACCTTTAAGATATGTGAACTTCAAGTCCCAGAATTCTCCAACCAGCAATTCTTTATTTGGCCAAGTCTGGCTAGGCATATCATTTGTCTCCAGTACAGAAGCACTTGTTGTACTTGGAAAACAATAGAAAATTATAACAATTATAATAATGTGTACAGGGAAAGTAAAAATTAATAAAGAGCATAATTCTGGGAACTGAAGTCTGCATATCTTAAAAATTGCCCGGATGAGAAACATGGCTGTATACAAATGCTGGTTTAGAGATTATCCTTTAACAATAGAACCCAGCTTGTAGTCCCTCACCTGTCATGGATTTTTTCAAAGAATTTATATTTTTGCAAAGCATACCTCTGACCCTTAACAAGAGACCCCTTCCTTAATGATAATAGTAATCTTTCCTGATTTGAGCTAGCCAATTTACCATTAAGGAGTAGTATGGACTTTTGGTATGACCTTGATGATAAGATTAATAGGTTTGTATTTTGACTCTGCAGAGAAAGAAGCTACTAACATGGAA
This sequence comes from Hydrophis major, assembly GCA_033807585.1. Taxonomy (NCBI): domain Eukaryota; kingdom Metazoa; phylum Chordata; class Lepidosauria; order Squamata; family Elapidae; genus Hydrophis; species Hydrophis major. The sequence goes on from CM066329.1 coordinate 278,490,155, forward strand.
GGATTTGAAACTGGAGACCAGAAGCTAAGTTACTATGTTAGGCTAGGATCTTTGTCTTCAAAGGTCCGAGCACGTGCCTATCAACAGGCTCTAAATGCATTTAGGGATGCTAAGCTCAGAAGCCAAGAGACAATTTCTCAGCTCGATTATACTGTTAACCTGGTAAGTATGACATTTTTCTTAAGTAGGTTGCATCAGTAATATTGTGGTCTCCTGAAGCTTATGTTATTTTCTTTGCTCTTCTGAGCCTCTCCTTTTTTGTGGACTTTTGAGAATTAATTACACTTCCAAGGTTGAACTCATACCAAACCTTAAAAATTAAGGTATTTAACTATCACCTGTGAGTAGAGAATAAAATAAAATCACCTGTCACAATAAGTCTTTAATACAACAGAGGTAAACTTAAAAAAAAAAAACTTAGACATCTTGAAACATCAGTTCTGCTCTTTCCTCCAAAAGATGGTAGAAAAAGTACCCCAAATGAAGGCTAGTTAATTATATCAAGATTATGAAACAAATTTAATCCTTCAATTCTCCATGGATGTTTTTTTTTTTTTTTTTGCTGTTTCCAGGATCAAATATGGCAAAGCATGAAACGAGAGCCTTGAGCTTAAATAAAATGCCTACCTTGCACTTGGGACACATTTGCATATCACACTAAGCTTGGCTTACTTTAACCATAGGTTGTTGAAAATAACTATAGCATCCTGGGTTCACACAACACAAAGGTATAAATCAGATTTTGCGAATCACAGTACAAAATGTGCTAAGCCGAATGGATCACATGACCTCTTCATGCAGAGTGGGAATCCAATTTTTGGGTAGGCAGCTCACAAAGTATAATCTGGCAATAAGTGTCTAAAAACCTCTGGAATCTTTTTTCTTCTACAACAGTGGAAAAGGGTACCTCTGTGTTGTAAACCTTCCGGAGCTAAAGGGGAGCAACTGATGAAATTTGTGTTCTGACTCGAGCTCCACTCTTCCTGTCTTATGTTGTTGAATTGAAAATACAAAATGTGGAGATTGCATTATCCTGATGCACAATTCATAATAATATTTGTAATTTCAGTTTTACTGTGTATCTATGGCCTCTCTCACTTAATCTCTGTGGGAGAAGATAGTTATTTTTTCCCATTTCCATCTTTGACTTTCCTTGGAGAGCTCTGTTGAACATACGTGCACAAGGCCACTATACTGCAGGTTATGTCAATTCAATAGCAACCAGACTGATGGACATCAATGTCTAGGGATCTTTCAGAGGTTTTCAACAATGGGAAGAAAATGGGGAGGCTTAGTCTTCAACCATGCATTTCACCTCCTGGCTGTAAACCTCTCAAAAGAGCACAGCTAACATAGTAGTTCTGAATTACCAGCTATGAATTATGACTCTTGCAGCTACCAAAAGAGTCACTAATGCTTCTTCCAGATGGCCCCAAAGAGACCAAAGTTCCTTTTTTTAAAAGCAAAGATATAGGATATCAGATCCTTAACATCATTTTTTTCCTGAGGGCCAGTGGTTATAAATGATACATCAAGAAGAATTTCTTGGGGGGGGATTAGGTATTTTTTGTCATTATTTTAAAAGCAATTAAAACAAAGAGGTATGTATGCTTTTGTAAAATTTGGTATGTTGTACATTCTAGCTGGATTATGCCAGAAAGAACATGACTAATGCTAATGTGAAACTTCAAGGTGCCCAACAGAAATTATATAATTCCTGGACAGAATGGAGGAAAAACATTAACCCTAATGGCGAGGCTGCTTCACAAAGTGCTGAGGTAAGTGGAAAGGAATACATGCTGAAGCTATGTCAAAAAAGAACTAATTCCACTGAAAAGTGGCATCTTCTTGATTTATATTGTGTTAATAAATTCTTCATTGTGTAACACAGGCAGCAATTAAATCAGAAATGTATCAGTCAAGAGCTGACAACAAATATATGACTTTGCTATTGCTAGATGACAAAGAGTTTGCTTCCTGAACACTTTTGGACATATCTTATAGATTTTTGGCTACTAATCACAAAAATAACCTGTAATTTTAACATATCACATACTATTTTAAAGAAATCTTCTGTTTTTATACAATGGCAATTTACGGTATATCCTTTAGTACCTGTTAGCGTTGTGGCACATATGAAAGAAACATACAAAAATATGGAACTGTTGAAGCATATTCAGCACACCAAATCTGTGGAGATCTAAAAGACATGGCTGTACTGCTTGGAATGCAGCTCAGATATACCAAGTATTACTCAAATCAAATCAAATTTACTGTTACTTATATGAATGGGACAGCTGTGCAAAAGAATCATTTTAGTTAAAAAGAAATACGGTACTTATTTTAAAAGCTTTTGATTCCAGGACAGAAAAATCTGACACATGAAGTACTTGTTGACCCATCAAAGATATTTTTGTCTCTCCTTCACATATAACTCAAGACTGATGAAAAATGTTGTGAAAGCAATGAACAAATAAGGTGAAGGTTTTTGTTATTTGAGACAGATATTTCCAAATAAGGTGAAGGTTTTTGTTATTTGAGACAGATATTTCCAAATAAGGTGAAGGTTTTTGTTATTTGAGACAGATATTTCCATAATAACTGATGCCAAGATTAAGGAAGGCATTTTTGTTGGTCCACAGATCAGATATGTCATCAATGACAAACAGTTCAAAGATCTGTTAGACAAAATTGCCTGGAAAGCATTCAAGGATGTGTTGAGAATTTTCTTGGCAATTACAGAGCACTAAACTATATTCAGCTGGTTGGCAAACATCTTAACAGCATGCAAGACCATGAATTGCAACATGTCACTTAAGATTCATTGTCTGCTTTCACACTTGTACTACTTGTACTACTTCTTTCCCAAAAATCTAGGTGTAGTCAGCAATACATATGGTGGAAGGTTTCACCAGAACATTACCAGAATGGAAAAATAGTATTAGGTCAGTTGAAATCCATCATTACTGTCTGACTACGGTTAGATACTACAGCAAAATGCATTTGTTGACACTATGTACAAATGAAAATCAGCAGCAAAATGCTTTGGCCCAGTTGAACTCATGCAGTGTCAGAAACATTATGCAGTTAAATACTTAGAATTATTAAAAGTTAATTTCATAGTTCTCCAGATTCCCCAAGTAGTACAGTCATTCTGAAATTATATTTGCCTTCAGTTTGAAGGGGTCTATCATATCACAATCACCTAAAGGTTTTCAGGAAGCAAAACTTTTCAAAAAAAAACTTTTGAATCACATAGAGAAGCTGATGAAGAAATTAATATAAGTAGAACACAAGAGGAAATGACTAGCCTCATTTCACTGCTGCATACTTAGAAAATAGCACTGTCTCCATTGCACTGATTTTCTGTCAGTAATTACCTTCTTTTTTGGCTTCTGGTTTCACACGCTGAGTACACCTGAAACATATAACAATAAAATGTCATTATAATTCTATCTGCCCCCTCTAGAAAATTGAAGAGTTTCTTATGCAGCATGAAAAATTTATTACGCTGCAGGTGGAAAGAAGAATTGGCAAACTATTTCAATCTCTGTTGCATCCTACAGGAGGGCAGATGGATCCATTCCACATTATGTGGGTTGAAATAGTAATAGCATTTAGGTTTCTATACCACCCCATAGTGCTTTACAGGCACTCTCTAGGCAGTTTACAATGGGGAAGCATTATTTGCATATTGCTCTCAACAAACTGGGTCCTCGTGTTATCGACTTTGGAAGACTGAGTTAATTTTGAGCCCTGTCAGGATTGAACTCCAGGCTGTGGGCAGAGTTTGCCTGCAATACTGCACTTTAACTACTGTGCCACTGGAGCTCATCAAGATAGGATTTGATCAAATCCTATTACAATGCCCCAGCTAAATCCAATTTTGCTTCCAAAGTTGGATATGTCCATGCAGAAAGCTCTGGCTCACATTATAACCTATTTATAAAAGTTTTCCTATATCCTTTGCTAACGAAGCATTAACAAAGATACTGTCTTAAGTTGTGAAATTTTAAAAAAACTTTTTGCAAAGAACTATTCGTCTACTATAAGAGCTGTTCTCTTTTTCAGAACATTGAATCACGCACTCTAGCAATCGCACAGAACCTGAGCCAGCAGCTTCAGACCACCTGCCTCACGCTGGTGTCCAGCGTACAAGGTTTGCCCCAGAATATTCAGGACCAGGTCCACCACGTTGGAGAAATTGCAGGAGATGTGTACAAAAACTTCCGGTCGGCCTCTTCTCTCAGAGAAGTGTCTGACAACCTTCTCACCTCTAGTAAAGGGCAGTTGAAGAAAATGAAAGAGTCGTTGGATGACGTGATGGATTATCTTGTTAACAACACACCCCTCAACTGGCTGGTAGGTCCCTTTTACCCACAGTTGGCTGGCCCTCGCAGTGCTGAGCACAAAGGTGAAGGGGATAAAAAAACCAACCAGGAGAACAAACAGCCTGAAGAGAAGGAAGAATAAATCGCGGCGCGCAAATGTACACTTTGTGCCCTAACTAACACGGTGGCTTAGCCATTAGCAGAATTTTATGTCCTATTTCCATTAGAGTTTTCTCTGTCAAAGGGAACTGTCGTAATGAAATGGTGTTGCTCGTTTAAGTTCAATTGTATGTCCTTCGCTTAAGTGGACTGAAAAATGTGGGTGCCTTATGACTTCTAAACCTGAGCTGAACATTGGAGACCACATCTTGTTCAGCTATGAAGCCCCATCTTCATATGTTTAAATATATTCAAAACAAAGCTTTTCAATGTATATTAGAAAACAAAGCAAAACAATTAGAAAATAACTTTGGAAAAAAATATACACTAGGGCAATTGGAATATCGGTGCCTTTGCATTCATGCTATTTCTTTAAAACATTGAGTCATATTATTTTAAATACTAAAAGAGCGCTCTGATCAACTTCCCTGCTCTGTTTGAATGAAGTTCATGACTAACCTTTTTCCAGTGTTTACCTCATGTGCTGTGAACATTTATAGTATTTAAAATTATAAGGCTTTGTACTACTTAATCCACTCCACTGGAAGTACCCTCGAGTATTATGCACTCAATTTGATTCATGCTGTGTGTATGCGTCTTCAGTAGCACTTCGCCTTGTAATTCTCTATGTATGCTCTCAAGTAATAAATGCTTCAGCAGCCAAAGTCTGTCTCTTGAATTGTATGAGCAAGTATGGTTACAAATATTCTCTATGCTATATTGTGACTCAATTATTATTGAGCTGGGATGTATTTTAAAATTGGGTGAATATAAACTGCTGGTCCCTTAATCAGCATTTCATGCATTACATCTAAATTAGATGGGCTTAATGTTGCTGCCGCATTTGTTTCCTTCTGTGGCTTCCCCTCCAGCTTTACTAACTACCTGCTGCTGCTTAAGTTTTACTATTTCAGCTTAATCTAATCGTACCTTCTGTTGCTTGACAGGGCTCTCAAGGGGAGGGTTGTGACTTGGTGGTGATTTTTTTAAAGCTACTGAGATCCAATTCAGACATCCTGTGGTCTTGGATAATCCATCAGATTGTGTAATAGTCCCTGGCTCTTATAATTGAAAACTCATGGATATGAAAAAAATGTTTATCCCAAGCAGAAATGTACTGTGTGTTTTTTGTTTTATTGCTTGGCTGTAAAAAATGTTTATCCCAAGCAGTTTCCAAAACTTCCAAAAATCTGTGTAATAATGGTTTTGTCTAAACATAGAAGAAACAGGCTGTAGAATGAGAGGTGATATGTTCTCAGTGACTAAGATTCTATTCAAGTTGATAAAATAGAATAAAACAAAAAGGGAATTGTTTTTAGATCACACTTCTATAAATCCGGATTTTCAACAAATCATGAGGTAGTCTATTACTAAATTTCCTTCCTTAAATGCATTCCTGAAGTTACTAAACAGCACAAATTAACTTCTCCTTAGCCTATTTTGGCATATCACCTTTTGGGCATTATCTGATTACTTAAAGGGATAATGTTAATTTCAGCAGCAATCTAACAAAATAATGTTTCTTAAATTGCAAGGTGCTATCTCAATGGCATAGAAAGGCAATTTAACCTATAAATTTGAGATCACTTGTTTGGATAGATGTCCATAACTGTTTAGGTTGCGCAATTCCATCATTGTGTATTGACTTCCTGCAGTAAAAAAAATGGCACAAAATATTCCAAATCATTTTGGAAATTGGACCTAAAAGCTAATTCTAGATGTAGGAGTATTCCTACTTTGGATATGGGATATGGGAAATTGATCTGGTGCACAATCTTGGCATTATATGAAAATAGGGCAAAGCACACAGTTTCTTAACTTGGTTCAGTTGTGTGGACAAAAATACTCTTAACATTGTTTAGTATCATTGGCTTTGATAAAATAGAGCTGGTTTGAGATAATGATTTAAAAAACATTAAAATGTGGTGTAATAGACCCAAACTTGACTTGAAGAAACGGTGGGCAACCTTTCTCAGACAGAATCCCATATTAGGAAGGCTGAATGAAAATTAAGATAGAACTTTTCGAAAACATGGTAGTCTTTCAAGAGCAAATTGAGGTAGGGGTTATGTCTGTGTAAGTGGACTCAAGGTTGACTCATTCTTCCATACTTCCAAGGTGGGTAAAATGAGGACCCAGATTGTAGGGGGCAATATGCCGACTCTGTAAACCACTTAGAAAGGCCTGTAAAATACTATAAAGTGGTATATAAGTCTAACTGCTATTGCTATTATTTGATCTAATGTATGCTCGTCTGGTTACTCAGGGATCTTCAAACTTGACAGCTTTAAGACTTGTGGACTTCAACTCCCAGAATTCCCTTTCCAGTCATGTTAGCTCAGGAATTCTGGGAGTTGAAGTCCACAAGTCTTAAACTTGCCAGGTTTGAAGACCCTTGGGTTACATTTTCTTGTTCAAAAATATTTAATAGTTTCTCTAAGCTCAGAAAACCATTTCGTAAAATGTCGGTAATAATTGTTCAGAGTCCTCCAGCTACTAGACTCATTATAAAATACAGAAACAATGCTGAACACGATTTTGGAAAATATAATAATCACCTGCTGTCTCAAAGATTAGGGGGCAGATTTTCCTACTTGGTAAGTTTCATAAAAATAAATTAAGGGCTCTGCCTTGTCAGTGCTTATTTTTTTCCCCATAAGATAAGAGGACTGGAAGAAAGGATGGGGACTGATAGTAAACTCAATCTTTCATGAGGTAAGGATAATGGTTTAAATACACTACACTGCAGAGGACATGATCTAGTTGGTACCTGGTTTTATAAGATCACTATACTTGTCCTTGCTATTGTAAACATGCAACACATTTTACAAAGGAATTTTCAGAATATTTATCAGATTAAGCAAAACTACAAATGATCAAAATAAATTAACATTGTGACTTATTTATGAAATTTTCAAGCTACCTGTCTGACTGCAAAATGGCTCTAGATGACTTAAAATGAACATTAGGTACAAAATTAAAAAAAAAAAACAAGGCAAGAATGGTACATTGGTAATATCTTTCCTGTTAGGTCCATCAACCCACTTCTAACAGCACCTCCATCAGGGCTCCAAGCCAAATGGCTGAGCTATTGCTATTCCTTCATAAAAGATACAAATAATAACTTGAATATAGAAAATCTGATTTACATTTATTGTCATTCAGATTGCATTGCAGGTTGAGCCTTCAATTTACATTGACACTTTGTCTGTGGTTCTTCTCTGAAAATAACTTCATAAACCAAAATGTTTTGGCTCTAAACAAAAAATCAGTTCCCAATTCAAAGTTGTAAAGTACCAGCTGCTTGGTGGCGATGCTAGTAATATTTAGAGGCTGGAAGATTGGCAGTCTTCAAAAGTATTCTGAGATGCTTTAGCACAAAGTTGGATAATATAGTAATTCCTTAAAATACACAGTCCTTCTACATCAGGGGTCTTCAAACTTGACAGCTTTAAGACTTGTGGACTTGAACTCCCAGAATTCCTTCTCCAGTCATGTTAGCTCAGGAATTCTGGGAGTTGAAGTCCACAAGTCATAAACTTGCCAAGTTTGAAGACCCTTGCTCTACATAGTGCTTTGATAACTATGCTGAAAATATAAATAAATACATAAACATAAATAAAAACATACCCGAAAATAGACTTACATAGGCAGAAATTTCAATTGGTACTCAACACAAATGTAAATTATTACCTGGTGCCTGGTATGAAACAGGGCTTAACTTCTGATCTGGTGAACTACATCTCCCATTTTTCCTGATCCTTGACTATATGATGGAAACTGATGGGAGCTGCAAAGTAAGGTCATTTGGAAAGCCATAGGCTTCCCTTTACCCCAAAAGTGATTCCTATTCCTTTAAAGGAAGGTGGAAATACAACAGGGTATAAGTTTTGGCCAGAAAGTTTTAAAACAAATTTATCTTAAATGCTGAAGCAGCATGTTTTAAGGCACTGGTCCTCTCTTCCAGGGACCCACACAATGTAATACAGCAATGTCATGCTGTATAGAAAAATGATGTGGCTTTTGGCGCAAGGTCATAACATTGCTTCTGTCAGCCTCCTCACCCCCACCCCGTGCCCAAGACCACTGATGTTGGGGATTTTAAAAAGCAACCTTTGACAGGAACTGCAAATTAATGCAGAGTCTGTATGGATTACAGTGGCATGTAAGACGTATTCATTTTAATGATAAAATATTGTAAAGAAAGCTACAATACCAATCGGGAGAGAGAGTAATTATACAGACAGAAAAGTTATGATTACTTAACAAGCTATTATTTAGTTAATAAGTATATTAATATCAATTCAACTGAATAAGCCAAAAAAAAATGGTTTTGATATAAGCGTAGCATATCCCAAAAATCCTAAGACTTCTGACCTTTATGAAATGTTGCATACACTCCTGCAGTCACATAACTTCATTTTGTATGCTTGGCAAAAGGTTCCCATTTATGTCTGGTTGTAGCATCCCAATGTCATAGGACCACAATTTGCGAAGATTTTTTTTCTGATTTCTGCAGTTTTCATTTAAAAAAAACCCCAGCCCATTCTGGAGAATGGATTCAGACTTGCAATCATGAAATTCACTTAAAGACTCCCATAAAAAGAGTTGTAAAATCAGATGCAGCCATGCAGATGCCTTGTCTTATATCCTTCATGACTTAAGACTAAAATCCCTAATCCTAAATGCAAAGGACTACCTGTAATTTGCTGTTCAGTTAGTGATGTCCCCAATTTATATAATAATGTCAAAACACATAAAACCAGTTAATAGATTCTGTCTCAGTAAATAATTGTTCATTGTTGGCCTGAATCTCAGTAGGAATTGTTGCTTTTGATAACTGATCAGCAAATTACAGGTAGCCCTCCGCAATTAGGATTGGGATTTTACTCATAAGTAATGAAGGACGTAAGACGAGGCACCCACGTGACTGCACCTGATTTTACAACTCTTTTTATGGGAGTCATTAAGTGAATTAGGTGATTATAAGTCTGAATCCATTCTCTGGAATGGGCTCTTTTATTTTCTCATCCTCCATAGGATAATAGGATAAACACTTCAAGGAATAAAATATTGTGAAAATAGTTGCCTCAATTTAAATCTTGGCAGCTATAAATACTTAATTCATCTGTGGGACTTCTGGCAGGTGACAAAGGGAAGTCTTTAACCATTTTTCCAGCTCTATAAAATTAGAATTTCTAAATCTTTTTTTCTTTTTGCTGATTCAATAGCAATAATGGTTCCATAAACAGATGTCTTAAATGCGTCCTAGAGGCTTAGCATATTAATACAGCCATAATTTATTTCAAAAATGAGCATATGTCCTTGTAGATCGACTTCATAAAAAAGTACTGCATGCAGAAATATTAAAATACCATGTAGAATTAAGTTATAATTTTGAAATTTCAGAGCAAGTCCTTGGAACACAATCTGAGATTGCAGCAGGGCTTATTGAGAAGGCCACAATTTGGTTCACCAGAATAGAAGAACTAAATAATCTATTTTAAAGCCATTTTGATATGCACGAGGAAAAATTATGCAGTATTCACTACATTTTAGCTTTTAAAAAACACAGAATGTCTCTTTAACTGAATTCTGCTGTAAATGCTTGCAGTGGTTTTGAATTTTCAGAATGAAGTAGGGCTTTTGAAGTGCTTCAGTCTAGCTGAGTTCTTAAGATCTGTTAAAATTGCCAACATATCCTGTATACAGTATTGAGGTTTTGGGGAATACGGTTTAGAGAAACATCTATGAGGTTTTTTTCCCCTGAAATATTCTGCAGTTAATTACAGCAAAAATGACATTAGCTATGTTCAAAACAATAGGGCTTTTATTGTACATTACTTTTAAACAGCTATTAAATATACAGTACTTAGTACCCTTTTATACTTTTTGTTTTAGCATCCATTAATACAGTTTCATCAAATGTACATTCTAGGTCTCAAAGAACAGAATATATAATACATCTTAATGATATATAGTTACACATTTTCTAGCTGATTGCAAACTTAAATTTAGTCTGTCTATTATTCTAGCTCATTGGTTAAAGTACTATAACTCGATGTAGTCAAAATATTGCTCTTAGTGTTTTTTAAGTATTCAGTCAATAACCAGCACAAAAAACACAGAGAAATACACACACACACAAATATAACAATCCTCACCCCAGAAACAACTCAACAGGAGAGGAAATTCTCAAGATCAATTCCGATCATTTTAGATAAATTAAAAGAATGATGTATACATTTATGTCATGTCCTACTAGTAGTCACGTGCATAATTAATGAGATAACAGGAATCTGAAGAGTATATTAACAATAAAACAATTTCATTTTAATATACAAATAAGAGATGGGATTTTTTTCCTAGTTGTATTAGGATATGCTGCAGCAAAGATGAAAGTTATGAAAGTGCATCAATGCAAAGTTATGTTCAGTCCATTGAGTAACTTTTCAGTCCAAATACTGGAATATCGTATTTTGGAGCATCGTATTTCACTAGCAGAGTCAATATGAAATAAACCTGGACTACAGTGGTTTGTCTCCAGGAGCACTCAATATCTTTAAATTGTAATGAAAAGTTATTTCTGGCAACACTCAATCAGACTCTTTGTGAACATCATTAATATTCTCAGGTTTTTTGAATAATGATAGATTTCCCCCCCCCCTCCAGTTATCTGTATCTTGTGTATTGAAGAGATCACAACTCTATGATAACAACCACCCGGTTGGGTTGGGCCAACGAGGGATCTCTCAACTCTGCCACTTGGTTTATACAATGGGATGCTTTCAAACAGGAGGTGAAAACATATCCTTCCTTATTCTATCGTCTCCTTGCAACTAGGGTTAGGAGACATGCTGTTGGAAAAAAAACTGTCTCTGATTAATTTATCCAATCCCCATTTAGAACTCTCCAGGTTAGTGATATCACCATGTTTTGTAATAAGGGATTCCACAAATTAATTAGGTGAAAAAGTATAGGTGGTCCTCAATGTACGACCACAAATAAGCCCAGAATTTCTGTTGCTAGGTGAAACACTTGTGAAGTGCACTTTGCCCCATTTCATCACCTTTCTTGCTACAATGGTTACATGAATCACTGCAGTTGGCAAGTTAGTAACACGGTTGTTAAGCAAATCTGGTTTCCCCATTGACCTTGCTTGCCAGTAGGTCACGAAAGGTGATCACATGACCCAGAACACTGCAACCATCATAAATATGAACCAATTGTCAAGCATCCGAATGTTGATCCTATGATCATGGGATGCTGCGAAGGTTGTAACTGAAAAAGTCACTTTTTTCAGTGCTGTCGTAACTTTGATCAGTCACTAAACAAACCTCGTAAGTGGAGGACTTCCTGTATAGTCGTCTGCCTATCCTGATTTTAAAAGGAGAAAAACTTCTCCCCATTCACTTACTGTTTTATACCCCTTTATGATGACCATCTTGATCACCTTCTTCCCAAGTGGTATCTCAAATGTTCTGGCTCTTTTTTGTAGGGAAATTGTATGAATACGCACTTTGATTGTTTTTATTCCCCCACTTCCCCCATTTTCTTTCCTTTTTAATTATTTCTATTTACAATAAAGTTGTGGATAAGAATAAGAAATAATGCTTATTTTACTAACTGATTCTTTTGGTTTACATGCTTAATGCATATGGTAAGGTGAGGGAGAAGGGTGCCTACAATTCAAATATTGCCTTCAAATTTATTTGAGCTTATTTTTTCTATAGATTCCAGATTTCACTATCACAGAGTTGTCTTCAGAATCTGATGAGATACCGGACATCTCAGATTTGGATGAAGAAGGCCTGCCTGACTATTCCCATGCAAATGGCCCAATCACCATGGAACAAATAGTGGAAGCATAAGAAAAAACTGTTCCTTTAATATAATGTGTGTGTGTGTGCTCTCTGTGTGTGTATGTGCATCTACATGTACATAGACACACAAACAGTGAATATGCATACTTAATTACAATTCTGCTTTATGGGACGATAGCTATTGGAGAGTGCATCTTTGTTTAATTTAGATCAGCCAACATGCAGCTTCTTGATATAGACAAGTATTTTAGGATAAGCCATAGATGCTTTAGGTCACAGGTGTCAAACTCATGGCATCACGTTGCTTTCACGTGATGTATCACGACATTTCCCTCCTTTACGGAGCTGGGGTAGGCATGGCCTGCACATAACACATCCGGCCTGTGGGTTTAGTTTGACACCCCTGCTTTAGGTGATAGATAAAATGTATTGAAATGGTCTTAAATATCCTTTAAAGTTTAGATCACAGTTGTGCCAGTTACAGCTTTTGAAGCAACAGCCTTAACAATTCACCTGAAATGTGGCCTATGAGATGCTTTGTTGTCTTAAGCTTCCTTCCTCTCTTAGCAAAGCACTTAAATTTAACAATATATCTATATTTTAATCCATCACAAAAACTTCAAACTGAAGTAATAAGTTGCTCAATTCTCTGTGATTGCTCAATTGTCTGTTTTTGTGTTAAGCTTTTGAAATAATTTTCTTATATTGTTTGCCCTATACAAATACATTGGGAGTGCAATTCCCAGATGACAAGGCACACAATCCCAACACATTGGAGAGATCCATAGTTGAGAAAGGCTGCTTCAATGCAATTAAAATATTTGGTGACTCTTTAAAGTATAATATTCTTGTGTCAGTGCTTCAATCACATATCAGCCAAGATGTTATTAAAGTAATAAACCTATATTCTGGTTGTGGATTCACATAACTTGGTACTGCTCCCTAAAATCCATTGCAGATAGAAAACTGGAAGCTCTATAAAATAAATATTTTTATTTTAAATTATTTTTAAATAATTAGGTTAAAGCACACAATCCCCCATTAGATTTTACATTTATAGAAGAATTAAGTTTAAGATTTAAACGAGTCTGAAGAGAAGTAATGTATACATTCAAAAAGGATATAAGAAAGTACCTTCCAAAAAGGGTAGGAGTTTGGAGAAAAAAATATTAAAGATGCAATGACTATGCATGATGGCCAAAATATGAGAAAATGAAATTTCTCCTTCAGGTTCTGCTCATTGTACATTCCTGCTAAATATGCAATTTCAACAACAGCCAGTGTATAAGCATTTAGGCCTATATTTCATGATGGATTTGGGGAGTTTCATGTTTTCTGAACTGAAACTATAAAAGAAATAGAAATGTGATTGTTATCATTTTTTGTCATTACCATTTCTTTTCCTATGACACTGGAACTTTGTCTCTGTTTGTTGTGGGAATATGAGGATATTTCTTGGTGCTAATTTAGTAGATTTCATAAAGCTAGGGTTAAGAAATAATTGATTTCCTTTGTAATTTAAGGTGAGTGTCTCTAATATCAGATGTAGGATGTAAGTTGTAATAAATATTTACTGAAATGCCTTGGAAATAAAGTTTGAACTGATATTTGATTATGCGTTAATGTCTTGCCTTTTTTCACTCTTTTCCCTATGTATGTTTTGTATTAAATATATAGTCATATAAGATTACCTTTGATAGTATGACATATAGTGCTGGATCCCTTATATTGATTTAAAAAACAAGTTATTCCATGAACAACGCAATATGCTTCTCTTCTGTCTTTGATTCCAAAAAATAATACTTGATGAAGAAATTGTTGTTTATATAAAGTCATGGCTGAAAGGGAAAGTGAATATTCAAACTATGTTCTTACACAGTTTAATGAACCCTTAGATTTAACTCCCATTGTTTTTTTAAAAAATATAATAAATGAACATTTGAGTAATGCTACATTATAGAAGCTTATAAATCCTATGTAGCCTTTGGATGATATGTTTGATGTAAGATCACAAGAATTGGCACTGTGCAACGGCTCATCAGACAGATTATAGTAATACAGTAGTACTTTGGTATTCATCCTTATTTGGTTCCAGGAGGTGTGATGAGTGCCAAAAAGGATGAATACCAAACAGATTTTTCCCATAAGGAATAATATAGTGAATCGACAAGACAGCCGACACAAGTTCTAGCTTATGCGTTGAGTACCAATGATGAATACCAGGACAAAATCCTTACCAGATGTGTTGCTTTGACTGATCAATAGGTTGAGTAAATACAGTAAGTGAATGCCTACTATAGAAGGCTTCCAACACCACCTCCCCTTGGCTTGTGCACCAAATCACAATTATTCATTTCACATAAGTCCTTGAACTTTAAGATAGTGGCTTGGTGAGGGCATCTGTTATTTCTTCTGCCAAGCAACAATATTTATTAAATTATTAAAACTCATTATTTTTATTTGTACCCTTGAGTTAGCTCAAATGGTACATTAGACCACAATAATTTTTAAATCAAGGTACCTAAAATTTTCTGGTAAAAAACCAGGAATTACCCCTATAAAATTGAAATTTCATGATTTCAAACTAATTTTATTCACAATGTTGCATTGTCTCCATTATCACAAGATTGTGATTTTTGACACTCCCTGCCACTTTTTCACATGAAAAGTCAATGGGGAAGCCAGCAGGAAATCTGAAATCAGTCTTGTTCCTACTGCTTTTTTGTCTCCATGTGATCATTCTGTGTATCTGTTCAGGCAAGTAAATATTGATTTATTATTGAAGTTCATTGCTACGTACCGTAATTATTTTTCTGTTTATTATGTATACTCTTCTGAAATAATCATGGGATTGTCCAACATTGGAGTTAAAAAAATAGGGCAAGCCTAAAATATAATATTTATTCTGAGAACATCAGACTCTTCTATCTCGCAAAAGATGACCCCAAGGGTCACAAGAGTTGTTTTACTAATCCCTTTATGTTAAAGGATTAGTAAAGTTATATTGATCTTTTACCAATAGCTTTAATAATCTATGTATTTTGCATGTCATTTAATCTCAGGGAAAGTAGAATATTGCTCTTGTTATCTTCATGCATTCTAGTAGGCTTTGGCTCATTGTTTCCAAAATGGTTGCTTGGTAGCTATGTCAGCTCTTGACATGCTTCATTTGCAGACATGCATTATGTTCAGGAAAGAAGGCAAACAATTAGTGTAACCAATAATTCCTCCTGCAAAATAAATTATTAGATTTTTAGCCTTCTCAATCTTTAGCCCAGTCCATAGAGTCTATAATTTGCAGGCAGTGTCAAACACTGTGTGTTTGTGTGCACGTGTTTGTGCATATGTTCCTTTGAGTAAATCTTTATTTGTGGTAATTGCCGGGATTACTCTCTGCAGTTTTCTTGGCAGGATTTTTAGAAGTGGTTTGACATTTTCTTCTAAGAATGGCTGGTACAAAGTCATCCAACTGGCTTCCAGTTTTTAGCCTGGTAGCTTAACTACCATACCAAACTTGCTCTTTTGGTCAGTTTCTGCAATCCCTTTAAGGTATCTTCTATCCTATTCAATATTTTTCTAATTCGATTCAAAGGTAATAAGAGATCTAGTTCTTTGACTTTTGTCACTTTACGTAAGAGGTTTATAACTTATTTATTTTAAAAGTCATTCTTCAACTGTCCGCATCTCCTTTCCTTCCCAGTGCTTAGCAAGTACAAACCTCACAGGGGTGACCATGTAAAGAAATAGTGTCCCAAATGGTTTTTCAGTTGATTTATTCATAATATCTAAAAGAAAAGCTTTCAGTTTTATTAATATTTGTGTCATAAGTATTTTCTGCATTATCATTATGTTTATCCAGAATGTTTTCACATACTTGCAAGACCACCACATATGACAAAATGTACCTGGATTTTGATTACATTTCCAGCACTTGTTAAAAGTCCCTCTATACATTTTTGCCAATCTATCTACAGTCAAACACCAACAATACATCATTTTATAAAACATTTCTTTCAAACCATACTTCAAAGTAAATTTTAATCCATTAGTCTGCACGTTCTCCCATTTATCTAATGTTATATTATACCCAAATTGTTTTGCCCATTTTACCGTGCAGTCTTTTACATATTCGTCTTTCAGGTTCATCTTGAATAACATTATAAACTTTAGCAATCAAGGGGTCATCTCTAGAACATAAATTGATATCTAATGCAGTTTTAACTCCTGTGAAAACATTTTTATCAAGTTTAAATCATTAAAAAATGCTATAATAATTAAACCAGTCACGAACAAAACCTTCACTTACTAATTATCCACAATGCTGTCATCTTCTTTGGTTTGTTTTAACTCTTACTAATAATTTAAACTTTTTATCAGATTGTTTATTCATCTCTGTAGCATATCATGTAACTTAAGAGAACTTTTTCTCAAATACTTCCACAAGAAGCTTGGCACTGGGTTCGTCTGACTTACAGCTAGATATCTCTACTTCTCTCTTAGGAGGCATTTTATAAATCTGCAGAATTCCTCTCTTACAGCTAGCTCTGGCAGCAGAGAAGCAAAAAAGAATACACAGTTCTTTTTTCAAGGTCAGAGGGGAAAATTCCAAGAGGAAAGCAGCTGGCAAGAATAAAGTCAATTTGCAAACCCCTGAAGTGCAGAAAGAAAAAGGAGAGTTGTACACAGAATGCAATAAAAATACAATGAAGATATAAAATATTTTCAAATTGATAATACATATAGACTTTTTGGTAAAAGTTCAATATGATTAGGTCATTAAATTATAATCTCAGTAATCAAAGAAGACTTGTTGCCGTTTGCCTCTTGCTATTTTAACTCACACCTCTGGTACTATTAAATCAATTAAGAGTCCACTAGGAGGGAAAGTATCAAAATTCCAGCATGCAGCCAGCAATTAACATGCAGAAAGAGAAGAAAAAAAAAAAAGCTTTGCAAAAAAAAGTGGGGTTAAACGCAGAGGCGTTCTTCAAAAACAAGGACTAGGTAGATAGGATGTGAGCCCCTCCTTTGGTTGAGCTTATCAAAGAGATTGAAACCATCTGAACTTCACTCCTTACAGACCAGTCCAAGGAGTTTAAGGTTGATTCTGCATTATTCCTTTTCTAATCCAGGAGTGAATAATCTAGGGAGACCAGCTCCTAGCAACCAAAACCAATCATTTGTCTAGCCAGCAGAGCAAAAAATGCACTGCTTGTTTAGAAACCATTTACTGGGTGAGGTCCCATTATAAGATGGATTGTGTGATTCATAGGTCTTTGTGGATTTGGGATGGTGTGGATCTGAAAAGAAGTGCATTGCAACTTTATGTACTGAATACAGGTAGTCCTCAAGTTACGACCATAATTGAGTCCAACATTTCTGTTGAGACATTTGAGTTTTGCCCCATTTTACGACCTTTCTTGCCACAGTTGTTAAGTGAATCACTGCAGTGGATAAGTTAGTAACCAGGTTGTTAAGTGAATCTGGCTTTCCCATTGACTTTGCATGTCAGAAGGTCACAAAAGGGGATCACATGACTCCAGGACACTGCAATGGTCATGAGTCGGTTGCCAAATATCTGCATTTTGATCACATGATCATAGGGACGCTGCAAAGTAAGTGTAAAAAACGGTTTTTACATTTTTCACTGCCGTTGTTAACTTTGAAAAGTCACTAAATGAACTGTTGTAAATCAAGGACTACCTGTACTATGATTTACCTACCTTTGTCACACATGGGGACTACAATACACAATGGCAGGATTTGCACATGTAACATAGTTTTGAGATAATCTCAGTTTGGTGAGATGCTGTAACATCCAAGGTTAGTTATTGCAACCAACAATTTGGGAATCCCTTGTGTAATCAACTACTGGTGTATTAGTTAATTTCACATAAGTACTCACTATGCTAATTCCAACTATATTGCCCTTAGTGACTAATAATTTGATGAGGTGCAATGAGCCAACAATAGTGAAACTCAGTACAAGAAAATTATAAGAAGAAATCTGTTAGTCTAAAGTAGCAAACAAAAAATAAGTAAATTATGCATCTGGTAACATCTAGCATATGTTATTAAAAGAACAATATGTACGCTTTATAGATGGCATTTCACACCAGCGAGGTTGGCAAAGATGTTTAAAGATAAGTCAGCAAAATGCTGGAATTGCCACCAGATACCTGGGTCATACTATCATATGTTTTTGCTTAAAAGCAAAAAAATACTTGACAAAAATACATACATGGCTGGAAAAAATGATAAAGCAGCATATTGATTTAAAGCTAGAAATATTTCTATTGGGGATTTTACCTGAAAAATATAGTCAGGGAAATGCATATTTAATTATTCATATATTAACTGCAGCTAGTATTTGCACAAAACTGGAAAAGTGAAGAGATACCTACAGATGAGAATGTGATCAGAAAAATATTAGTATGTGCAGAAATAAATAGATTAACGGTTGCAATTAAGGAGAAAAAGCAACTGAATATTATGACATAGGATTTATTTTATCAATGGTTAAATAACAAAAATAGAACTTAGAAACAGGGAAACAAAAGATGAGTAAAATAAAGAAATGTTAAGAGAGATAAATATTGTGATTAGTATGTTGAATATTATTTTAGTATTGTAGAATTAATACTATTGTAATGAATAATGTTGTAAATTTTGATTATTATTTTACAAAGATATTTGTACCCAAACGACTGTTCAATTGAAGATGGAATTATCATATTAAAAAGAAAAACCACACACACAAACTTTTTAATAACTTTTGTTGGCAGGAAAAGATGCTGCCAGGCTTTTTCTCTATAAGAAAGCAATAGAAAAAATATATTGCTCGAGCTATGGATTGGGAGAGCTAGTCTAGAAAAGAGAAACCCAGTTAATTTTCTTTCTTACATATATATACAAAAAGATGAATATCCTTTCAATTACAATCGCAGTTCCACCTCCTTAGTTCGACTCCACCCTTTTTACAGCTTTACGTCTCTTTCCGCCTTCGTGCGGGACTTCGCCGCGGTGCATCTTGGGAAATTCTTCCTTTCGTTCGGATTGGTCGAGAAGCCGCCTAATCACATGGAAAGGGTCATGGGTCCCGAGGTCTTTGATTCGGTGATATTTTCCCCGTCAATTCATAAAAACCCGCCCCCTTTCGATTTACAATTTGGCGGGTCAAACAAAATGGCGGCCTTGAGGGCTGTGCCGTTAACGGAACTTACTCCGGAGAGAATGTGAAGGCGGCCGTTACCCGAAAGAAGTGGAGTGAAGCGGGGGAGAGCTTCATTTGCATGGCTGAGCGTGAGACGAACGCGCGGAAATCCTTCCGTGGCTCGTCGAGTCGTCCCTCTGTGGGTGTCGAGAGGTCTGGCGGCTCCGGAGGGATGAGCAACCCGTTCTCGCCTCCTGCCTGGGAGAAGGAGCACTTCTGGCTCTACCTCTTGGCTTTGGGCTTCGATCCCGCGGTAAACGCCGCTGCTGGGAAACTGTCGACTCACCTCCGGCTGGGCGTGTAAGTGGAGAGGCGACGGGGACGCTCGTTCGTTTCCTTTACAGCAACTATATTGTCTGTTTTTAACCTCCCGCCGGTTTAGCAACCAGAGAAGTGGGAAGACTTTACCCAGGGACTGGTAAAATACTGCAGCCTGTGCCCTTCGACAATTTTATTACTTATACGTATAACTAAAACATATTAGTTATAATATATATTAATTATACCGGTATTAATAATTAATAAAATAACCGAAGGGCACAGGCTACAGTATTTGTAATTAATACATATTAGTGATGTATTATATAATTACGCATTATATTAGTTACAGTATGTATTAGTTAATGCATTATAATAAATATGCATATGAATTCATAAGGCTGGCTAACTCCTTGCAACTGACCAGGCAGGCAGCTTACAACATTAAAACCCCACAGTGTAAACTCCATATTTGCTATTAATAATATAGTAATATTACTATCCTAAGTTTTGTTGTTATTAAAGTTTCGCTATTCCTATGAAACTGGCAAGTTTTGTGTGTTAGGATTGGGCCAGGTGTGAGAAGCAAGCTGCTCCATTAATGTATTCCAGGTAGTCCTCCACTTATGACTGCAATTGAGTCCAATAATGCTGTTGCTAAGTGAGACAAATGAGTTTTGTCCCATTTTATGACCTTGCCACAGAGGTTAAGTGGATCACTGCAGTTGTTAAGCTGAATCTGGCTTCCCCACTGACTTTGCTTGTCAGAAGGTCGCAAAGGGTGATCACTTGACCCTGGGACACTGTACCTGTTACAAATACAAGTCAGTTGCCGAATGTATGAATTTTGATTACTTAGCCATGGGGATGCTACAACAGTTATAAGAGTGAAAAATGGTCATGTCACTTTTTTCAGTGCTATTGTAACTTTGCACAATCACTCAATGAACTGTTGTAAGTCAAGGACTACCTGTATTCCCCTTTGACCCGTGTTAGATGCTATCCCTACTGTGGGGGAAAATGTGCTTGCTATGACTTTATACTGGCTTGAAGACCCATTATTAAAACCAGAACTTGCCATTCTTTAGGTCAGGGCTGTCAAACTCCAGGCCCACGGGCCGGATGTGTCGTGGGCTGGCCACGCCCACACCCAGTTTTGCAAAGGGGGGAAAGTCCTGATATGTCATATGATGCCGCCGTGACAACGTGAGTTTGACACCCCTTCTTTAGATGATAGATCCCTTCATGAAGTTTTAGATTGTTCATCAATATCAACCTCCAAAGATTGGTTATATGAAAATTAATAAATATTTAATAGGAATAAAATAAGATGGCATGAGACTAGGTTATTTGAGGGACTGCCTTTCCTTGATTTCATCTCTCCCTCCCACTAAATTGAACAGTATGAATATATTATGGTTCCTGTTTAAGGCAGGGATCAACCAACCTTTTGGACCCCAGGGTCCACCAAACTCATAATTTTAGATCCCAGGGACCACTAACTGGTTCTGTGAGTGTGGCCTAATTTGTGGGTGTGGCTTGGTGGTCATATGACTGGCTGGGCATGGCTTTTATGTAAATATTAGAAATATTTATATAAATATTGATTTTTTTATTAAAAAAGCAACTGTTACCCAAAATCAAGCAAAGCAGGCAGATTGAGTTGCTCACAGAATCATTCAGTTATCTATCTATCTGCTATTGGCTAGCTCAGTCTCTCAAATTGTGAGTCTGCACTAAATTTGCTTGCAAGCAAACCTTCAGTCCTAAGGGAGGTTCGGCTGTGCTTAGCTAGAAAGCAAGAAATCCAACAATTTCCTGCTTCCTAGCTAATCTAAATCTCCCGGCATATAGCAGAACAGATGATGGTCAGGAAAAGGAAAAATAGCAACTTAGCAGACAAGTTTGCCGGGTAAGGAGTGAGTGGGTGGAGAGGGTTCCCGTGGGCCATGTGGGCTGAGAAGCCTTGTGTTTCTGCACAGACTGGATTAATTGCTTTGGGGGGGTGCTCTGGGTGTGAGATTTCTCTGCGGCCCACCAGAATTTTCTCACGGCCCACCAGTGGGCTGCGGCCCACCGGTTGGCAACCGCTGGTCTAAGGAGTTATTCTGCTATATTTGGCTTCTCCCAAAATGAGGGTGGCTTCATCACTTCTAGGCTTCCAAATGTCCCTTAAGATCTGGTTTTGCCAGCAGCCCTGGAGACCTCTAGGGACAGGTGAATTGATGAATGGCTCCATTACTATTAAAATCCTTTAACACATTAATGTTTCTTTTTAGCTTTTTAAAGTATTGGTACTTATTTTAGATATGTATTGTTTTAGTCTTGTACACTGCCTAGAGTCACTTCTTGTGAGATGGGCACCCATATAAATTAAATAAATAAAACTCAAGGCTATATTCTCTGGAAGCTGATCATTCAACCTTGAGTAATATTGCCTCGCCACCAGCTTCCTCATCTTCAGACCTAGGGACAGGTGTGGAGTTGGCACAGAGGCCTGGAAAGATTGATTTTCCATCATTTATTGACAACTGGTTAACCCCCAGCCATTTTACCACACTTGGATAATCCTATTCACTCTTGGGGTGAATATTGAACACTTTGGGGAACCTTGATCAAAATCATCCCTGCTATTACTTATATTGGGTGATATTGTTTCCACATTTAAAACAAATCATGATGTTGTTGGTGATATAGAATAGAATAGAATAGAATTCTTTATTGGCCAAGTGTGATTGGACACACAAGGAATTTGTCTTGGTGCAAATGCTCTCCATGTACATACATAAAAGAAAAGATATATTTGTCAAGAGTCAAGATGTAGAATTTATTTTATACTACAAATCTGAGAATGAATGTTTGTTCAAAAATGCATTATTTGGGAATTAGCCAAACCTTGTTGATATAGGAGTATTATGTAGAATTTTCCTATTCATAATTAAACAGTTTTTTCTTCCTGCTTTTTACTATAATTATGAAATAACCTAGATGTCACTGCATGATTGAACTACAATTTTAGTCAGATATGGTAAATATGAACAGTTTTTAGACTGTGTACATTTGTTGCTCTAGAGCAGGGGTCCCCAACCACCGGACCGGTATCGGTCTGTGGATCATTTTCTACCGGGCTGCCGGTTTGCTGGGTGCCGCCATCTTGTTTCGATGAGAAAGTGCTTCCGGGTGAGCTTTTCCGGTTGGAAAGTGGTGTTTGGGTCCTGAAGGAATCCTCGTGCCTTAGTTTCATCGAAGGGGGGGGTGCTTTGAACGAAGAGCCGTCCCAATGGCGGAGGAGATTAAGAAAGCATAAAAAAGCACAAAAAAGGTACAAAGGAGAAGTTGAAGGTGGCAGGGAGAAGCGGGGGACAGCCGGCTGGCTGGCCAGTCGCTCGGCTCGGCTCGCCTTGTCATGCGTGCTGATGCCGGTACCGGGCCGCGGATCATTTTGTGATGCCGGTACCGGGCCGTGGCACAAAAAAGGTTGGCCACTGCTCTAGAGTGTTTATAGAAAACTAATTCAGGAACAAGTGGAATTTGGCAGAGCATTTAAGTGGTGCCCATTTTTATTAACCTGTGATTCATTGTAAGATGCAGTCATGCTCTTCAAAAGAAACTAATCTTTTGTAAAGACTGTGTATGTAGAATTGTGAATGCAGCATACTGAGTTTCTACATGTGATGATGGTATAGCAGGAATATTGCAAGGGAAAAAGGAAGTTGGTCCAGTTAATTACCTTACAGTTGCATATGGAGTAATGATTTTTTAAACTTTTTTTTTTAAAGGAACTTGTTTGATAAACCAAACAAAGATGCATTTCACATTGTTGCATGGTTCTTGTTTTCAAAGCTGGACCAGTCACACTGTAATGAGGTTTTTAGGTGAGTTTTAATACAATACAAGTTTTAATACATTTAATACAATATGTTTTATTACTTAGCCTTAAAATTACTTACCATGTCTATAACAAACTAAATTTAGGATTATTAGGACTTGAGTAGTCTTGCTGTACTACTCTCCTTACTGGGGGAGATTGTTAGAATGATTCTATCATGGCTCATCAAAATATTGTTGTCATCCTCCCCTAAAAGGTTAATATTTACAGTGCCATCCTATTCTATAAGTTGTATTGAAGTGGAACTGAAGCGTAAAAGTATATTTGCTGCTCCAAAAAAGCAAAGAACTATGATCAGAAGGAGGAACTCCACTCTGATGCTGGAAGTCTTGCTAGAAGCCTTTATTCAGGAGAAATTCTGTATCAATAATCCAGCTTTATTAGAACTATTCTAGAACTACAGCCCAATGATGCATAGGTATTTTTCTTATTGATGAGATGCTTCTACAGTAAAAACTAAGTCAGTATGCAATAACTCAAACACAAATGTAGTTATACTTTGCTAGGAACATTTTATATTGCTCCGCTACCTTAAAACTGTCTGGTTCCTTGAACATTTATTGAAATTGTTCTCTTTCCTTTCCTTTGGAATGGAAAGATTTTGCTATCCTCCCACAGACAAAAAGGCAGACTCTGAATTCAGAAAGCAATGCTATGAATGGCTAAAAAGGATATCAGTAAGTATTGGTAAGAATAAAAAAGTGTCCATATACAGCATTTGCCCTACATATTTCAATATATATTTTTGTATGAAGTTGTCTTTGAAAGACTATCTCCAAAATTTGTTATTGATGCTGCTTGATGAGAGATTTCTTGCTGCTATTACGGTAGTTTCTTAGGCAACCTGATGTCTTCTAGACACTTTGGGCTAAAGCTCCTATTAGTCTCAGAACGAATGGCATCAAGAATTCTGAAAGCCATAGCTAGAGAATATTGATATCTTCTTGTTCCCAAAATTTTTCAAGTATAGTACTATACAAGTATTAACCAGAAAAATGTAACTCAAATGGAAAGCTAAGTAACATTTGAAGGAGAGAAATTACTTGCAATAACATAAAACAAGAGTGTGTAATATGGAAGGTCTCCTCTTCCTTTTGATTTTCTTTAAAGGTCTTATCTCCCAAGACCTGAAGATAGTTAATCAATAAAACTACTTGCCATCCAGGATCAGTCATTAATATCTCTTTATAGTCTTGAGTCTCATTTGTGTTCTGTAAAATATAGTGCTTGTTGGATAATATTAGCAACCAGTGAATTCAAGCTGATTGGCTTTGAGCAAAACCAAAACTATTCTTTTTAGCATGCCTTATTTTAAGATAATAGGAAAAGAATTTTTGAAATGTATTTGTGAAACCTCCCTTTTGGCCCAGGAATGCTTATGTAGTTTAACTTAATGCAGGCCTCTGATGTCTAACAAGGCAATCATAATTGTTTGCCACATTTCAGTATGCTGGCTGTATTGCTTAAAAGAGAAATTAACAGAAGTTGATACTGTCAATTTCAGTTCACTTGTGCATTTTTAAATCCCTAGGATGAATGTGGAAACGGTTTTCCTTCAGTTGTTGCATCATTATTTCTTTCTCCTGGTGGACCCAAATTCATTCATCTAATGTTCCACTTTGCAAGATATGTTATAATGCGTCATATTAAAGTAGATTCTTTAGGTAAGCAGTCATGATTTATTCTAATGTTTTGTGGGGAAACAAAATTTTGGAATTTACTTTTTTTATGGGAAATTCATGCTAATGAGGACCTTCCTCACATAAAGTCACCTACTTCAGAAGAATTTAAATAAACTGAGAAAGATCGTTGCAAGCAAAGATTTTGATCCAGCATTCTGCTGCAAGTACAATACGTTGGGGACCATCAGCAATGATGAAAAAGTTTCTTCTCAGTATTTTCATTTTTCATTTATTTAATTCAGATTAGCCAGACTCAGTTCCAATGTCAGTCCAGGTAGTTCACAGTGTAATAAACAATAAAAATAGAGAACAACCTGATCAGTTTATACAAAAAAAATCAATAATAATATATTGAACAAAATACCAATAAATTATAACTAAATTTATTATTAATTAAAAATAATTAAACTACCAATAAATCACCACCTAACAAGTCCAATTTAAACCTTTGGGTATGATCTTTAAAGCATTACATAGGTCCACTTTACTTATAGAACTGTCTTTGCCTATTACATCAACCTGTCCCATCCGGTCAAGTAGGGAAGGCATGTTTCGAATCCCATCAGTCGAATTTCAACTGGCAGGGTCCAGAAAAAGAACCCTCCTTGCCCTTTGGAAAAAATTTTCCCCAGAGGCAAGGCTGACACCCCATTCTTCTGGCCTTTCTGAAATGTCTAAGGACCTGGCTTTGCTCCCTTGCTTGGGGCTCACAGAGGAGCACATGGTCGGGTGGGATCTAGGTAGCATCCTGAAGGCCCTCCCCCCTGCCTTATAATTAACTTTTTGTGTTGAATTTTAACTATTTGCCTCTTATCTAAATTTTAGATATTGTTTTTGGTTTTAAAATTTCACTTGTATATCACCCAGACTCTCTGTGAGGGAGATGTATGGTTTCTAAATTTGATAAGTAAAATGCAATAAGGGTGAAAAAATATTGGTGTTTTCCTATGCTTATCAAACTACAAGATGGTCCCAGATGTCAGCTTTTGCCTATATTTGGTCAGACTAGCTATGAGTCCTTCCTTCAGTGGTGTGTCAGATGTCTCTTCTCACACTTGATTTCTTTTGAGTTCCTAGATCAGGGGTCTCAAATACAATTTACCTGGGGGCCACTGGAGGCAGAGTCTGGGTAAGGCTGGGCTGCACATAGAAGTGTTTAGCCAGCTAGCGACGCATGGAGAACGCACTAATATTATACTTTCATATCACGGTGTGGGCCACAGGATATCATCCTACAGGCCACAATTGGCCCGTGGGCCACGAGAATGAGACCTCTGTCCTAGATAAACCAAGGTGCACACCTGGAATTGGCATACAAAGAAAGGCTGCATACGGAACAAGTGGTATAGTCCAAGGACCCAGCCATCTTCATATTCCAGGCAATAATTATGACCCTATTGCAGAACCCTTGCTAAGTATAATATATTTAATTTAATTGCAGCCTGAACACTACAACTTTAGTTTGAAAAAAGAAAAAAAAAGATATATGGTCTCAGTTATATTGGCACACTTAACCTCCATAATTTTCAAATATTGAAAGAACTTTGAAGATGAGCCTGATAATAGCAGTAATATTTTTGAAAAAAATAATGGATAGGGTTATATGATAAAATCTAGTGAAGAACAAATACCGGTAACATTAAATTATTCAAAAGCAAAAATGAATATTTGGTTCTCTAATGAATTATTCAAATTAATGAAACTAACTATAGCTGTATCTAATGTCTGCTTGTGTTATTTGCTTTTATGACACCAGATTTAAAGATTAGCTACTTTGGGAGAATTTTCTGTACAGCAGGCTATTCTCATGGATTCATTGCAGAAAACGTTCAGAAGTGGCACAAAATATCAAAGGGTTTTAAAAATTGAAAATAAACTTTATTCATTGAAGTAGTCCTAGATACATTCTGAAATTATCACACCACATAGATGTGGTTGTCCTGATACTATGCCTTCACCATAGTCATTCTTCTACCCTCCTTTTCAACCTCTTGCTTGATTGAAAGGCTTGGATATCTTAAAATACTGCTGCCTTTGGTGGTGGTTGAAATCATATTTCCCAATGTAGATTTTGGAATCATTTTGTGTAGGTGCTGGCATACCCTACCCAGAAGCAGTGAACTCAAGATCCCCAGACTTGAGTATGGCTGTTGCAAAATATCAAGTGGCACTTAACAGATTTTCACAGTGTCTACAGAAGGAAGATTTAATGATTCAAGAACTTCAGAAAAAAGCACTGTAAGTAAAGCAGTTACAGATGTGACCTGTAGATTATAAAGTTGTAGGCAGGAAATGTTGAATGTTACAAAGCAGGATAGTTTGGTAGATAAGAGTATATTTTAGATCAGGGGTGTCAAACTCGATTTCAATGCATCAGCATTGTGGTTGTCCTTGGGGGGCCGGGATGGAGTGGGCATGGCCTGGGGGCATGGCCCAGTTCGACATCGCTCATGTGGGCTGGGCAGTATTGCGGATCTAAGGCTGACTAAAATCCAGCCCGTATGTCTACCATCAGGTTGCAGACCAGTACCTGGTTGATTGGGCCAAGGTACCATGGGCCAGTCCTTAGCTGTTTCCAGGACAACTCCATAGGTCAGATCTAACTACCTTGTGGACTGGATTTGGCCCCGGAGGCCTTGAATTTGACATCCCTGTTTTAGATTATTCTTTTACTTGCTGATATTGCAAAAAATACTTGATAATGGAAAAAAATCAATTCGTAATTGGATTGTCAATATGTTGTAAATTAATAATATTTCATAGGGCTTTGTTTCATCCACAGAACTTAACTGTGGCTTGCTTTTCCTATTCACAGGTTTTTTACTAAGCAAATCAGAGATTTAAGATATGGAAATGTGGATCTGGACAAACGATTGCAAAAGCAAGTAGTATTTTATTAGAAATGCATCTTACAGCTTATTTACATTTGTGTTGTTTCCCTGTTTTCTGAAACAGCAATAGCGTTTAGACATATATTTATATACCTAGTGCTTTACATCACTTTCTGGGCGAGTTACAATGTCAGCATGATTTGCATATTGTCCCCAACTATCTGGATCTTCATTTTACCAACCTTAGAAGGACAGAAGGTTGAGTCAACCTTGAGCCCACTCAGGATCAAATTCCAGACTGTGGGCAGAGTTTGCCTACAATAACTGCACTTAACTACTGTGCCAACCAGGGCTTAATAATAAGATATTAGGAATGCAATTTCTGTAACATAAATATGATAAAAATACACCATAAATAAAAAGTATAGGAAACAGAGGGTTTTAATGTGATACTCTATGTTTGCTGTTGCTATTCTGTTAATTATCAGAAAAATAAGAACAGTTGCAATATAACCCTTGTTCTTTTTAATAACTTTTTTTGGTTTCTCACTGTTTGGGTAGAATGGGGAAAAAGATTGATTCTGGTCAGAGTAATACCACAGAAAGAATTGAAAAGGTGAGTGTCAACAGGTTTTCAATAATCTCCATCTTATGTTTATTTAATTGTACTTTTTTTCCCCTGCTTGCTGAAATTTTTTTTTTCCCTCCAAAGGTCCGCTATTTATGGGCAACAGTAATGGAAACACTGACATTTTTGCAAAAGGAAAGAGAAGTAGTGGATTCAGTAGTAAAAGGTCATGTTGATCAGTATACATTAGATGGCACAAGTGTTTCTGTTAGCATTCCACAGCCTCTGCTTCAAAAAGTAGAAAAAGAAATGTATAAAGTAAGTTTCTTGGGTATCTATGCTTCTGTTCAGATAGTTAATATTTGTAGACTATTCTGCTTCTTGCTATCACTTGATTAATTCATTGAAATTGATTGGCTGATATTATGATTGATTAAAAATCAGGGAGATTAATTTGAGACATTGTTAGATTATAATTAAAAAAAAAATTTGAATACTTCCTAGATAGCATTTAAAGCAGATTGTTGGTAGTTGCAACTAATCCAAAATAAGCTCATTTTTATTCCTGTAAAATTAAAAGATTTAGGAGTATTTCACCAGTTTGTATAACCAAAATATATGTAATTTGGACACAAAAAGGAATTTTTAAAAGACAAAAGTTTAAATCCAGAAACCAATTCCTTATGACAAATAACATAGACAAATAGTATAAAAACAGGATATTAAATATGGTAAAGAAGAAGTCTCTTGATGGGAAAATGTGCAAAGCACATTTTATTTAGCTTCTAATAAGCCTTTTCATAAGATGCATTTTAAAAAGTAGGATATCCTAGCTCCCTGGAACCGTATGATTTCAGTCCAAATATAAGAAGAATTAACTGTCTAAGAATGACAGCAATCCCCATATTTGCTTACTTTTACTTTAAAGTTAAAATTATTCAAAGAAGCATTACGAAAAAAATGATTCTTGAGAAGTAGACAAACTTAAGTAACATGAGGCAAAATATCACAAAAACATTTATTTGTCTAACCAGTACTTCTTCGCCATTCTGGAATTTTGCTCATTTTCCAGCAGAAGGGTTTGATAAACAAAACACACGTTAAAAAAAAATCATGGGACCATTTGTGGGAATAACGCCAACTATTGTGTGCATTTATGCCCTGTGCAAGACACTGCACACACAATTGTGCTCTTAATTCAATATGTGTTCACTATTTTTTTTACTTAAAAGTTTCCTGTAGGGAATGTGTACGAAGAGGGAAAATTGAACATGTTAACTATTATCCAATTACTAACTAAAGCCTTGGAGTTATTGTTGCACGAGCGTCGGCAAGTTGACAAAAAAGGATTCAAAATAGACCTTCAGGATCTTGAAGGAAACACCAGATTCCAGAATGAGACTTTATTGGGGCTGAAGTCACTGAGGTAAATTCAGAGGCCTCTGTTCTGTGGATTCAGGAGCCTTCCAAGCAAACCTTTTCATAAAGAAACCATGGAATAATATAGAATTCTTACCCAGTTAAGAACTGTCAATTTGGATGGATAAACCATTGTAGGTTTCTGCAGTATGCAGCTTACTGTTGTGTATTTTAATTCAGTCCATAGAGGATTACTTAACATAATTAATACCTAAATCTGAACCAGGCAAATTATTGATAATTTATTGATCCTAGTTTATTGGGCATCAGCTGCCTGGTGTCAACATTAGAGAAAATATTATGCTTTAATAGTCTTTGTAAGCTTAAGGCTGTGTTGGAAGAAAGGAAAAACCATGTGGATATATTACTTATTTTAGTCTGATTATGTAAACAAAACCTTGGAATTCTCTCTCTTGTATATTATGGCAAGTTGTTCATAACTTCCACATAAAGATACACCAAAAATTATTTGTTATTAAAGTGCAGTTAACCCTAATAAATAAACATACTCCTCAATGGCCAGTTTGTGAGAAATATTCTTGTCAAATTTCTGTCAGGAAATTATCTTGTGATCTTTAATGGACTATTAGATACGTTTAAGGATGAGCTTTGCTGGTTGCCATTTATAATCTTTAGAGACATGATGGCGAACCTATGGCACATTTGTCGGAAGTGGCACACAGAGCCATTTCTACTTGGCACATGAGCAGTCACCCCAGATCAAGTGCATTGCGCATGTGTGCACACCTCCCACCAGCCAGCTGATTGTCGGGTAGCTGCCGTGCATGCACAGGGGTAGGGCGCAGGTGGGAGATGCGCGTGCATAGGTAGTGCTGTGCGGTGCATGCGCAGCGGCAGTGGGGTCACATGCAGTGCATTATGGGTGCCAGCATGCGTGCGCGCACGTGGACACATTTTCGGCACATGAGACGAAAAGGTTAGCCATCATTGCTTTAAATCATGTATTGTGATCAGATACATAATGCATCCTGTGGTTTTCTTTTTCCTGAAAAACACGGCATTGTTGTAACTACAATAATTTAAAAAAAAATGTTTTCAGAGCCACATGCCACTATGTCAGCAGAATGCATACATTTTGTCTCCCTACTGTAACTAAATATTGTAACTCTAGATATGCTATACAGCAGTGTTTTTCAATCTCAGGAATTTTAAGGCACAGTATGTGGGGTTCTGGCAGAATCCCAGACTTATGTGAGTTAAAAAACTCAGATTTTAAGGTTACTGAAGTTGAGAAAACTGCTGAAGAGGATTAGAATCCAGAGGTGATTTGGAGCACATACAGATTTTGGGAAAATTCCATTGCAGAAATGATGTCACTATCTTAATATTAAGCGCAACCTGTTGTGCTTTTATAAAATTGTTTGAGCAAATGCTTTCATTTGTAAAATATTTGATTCAGCTAAAAATGTTCTAATAATCTTATTAATAATTTTCCCATAGGCAAAAATTAAAATGTGATGATCATATTTCAGTAACTCAATCAATTGCTGAAAAACAACTGGAATGGCAATTGAAGTGGAAAAATCGTCTTGGCCAGTCACCGTTTCATTTAATTAAGGATCCAAACCCTGTAAGTATATGTTTGGTAGGTAATGTATTGAGCAAGAAGGAATATTTTGAGGATATTTGCAATGTATAATCTGCAAAAAGACTTTAAAAATCCCAGTAGGCTTGTCCCTGTGCTCTGTATGAATTATTTGTTAAGGTAAACACCATTATTACGTGGTATACATGAATTAATTAATTATAGCATTAAAGATCTTAGAACTCATGTCATCTGGTATATATAGCAGCTTAAAATTGGTTAAAAGTATAACAGTGAAGGATCTAAAGACAAAACGCAGCAGATATACAAACCAAAATAACAGAGGTTGAGCATTTCATATTACATTCATGAACTTTCATTTGTGGATGGATTAATCCCATGCTCTCACCCAGTGCTGCGTGGGAAAAACAGCTTTTTGGGTTCTTACGAATGGTCAATCTCGGGGGGGAATATTGTTGCATAGGGCAGACACTGCAAAAGAGGAGTGATGCCTCCTGGACCTCACCAGATGACACTTTTTCATCCAGAAGCCTAATTTATTATCCCCTAATCATATACATTTATAAAATAAATCCTCTCAATTTTTTTTTTACCTGTAAACTAAAATTAAAGGACAACCTTTTGAACTTAAAGTAGGCTGGCTTTGTATCTTATTTTATTTGTGCATGTATATTTGAATTGCAAACATTTCAATATTATTTATTTATTTATTTTTAAAAGGCGCTTGATTTGTTACCAGCTATGTCTCCTCTTTCTTTTACTCCGGCTACTGAGGAAGCTTATAAAAAGAGTGTCTTCTGTCAATATCCTGCATTAATTCCAGGTAAATGCTAAGATTCTTTACAAACTTATCTCTATGATCTTTAGTATATAAATTTATTCAGCCTTTCTGACATAGCACTATGTTAATTTAAAGAGTAGGTAGTCCTCAACTTACAGTCAGGTGTTGTAGCAATAATTTGTGGACATGACAGCCACAGATGGTATGGTTTATGACTCATTAAGCACTTCTGGGCATCATAAAATGTCTCACCATTCTCCCCTTAGTCCCATGATTACCTTTCAGGCACATTTATGTTCACATTTATGACCAGTTAGTAAGTGCCCTGCGATCATGTGGTCACCCTTTGCAATCCTGCTTCATCAACTTCCTAGAATGTTTTTTTAAAGAGTATCGATAGAGACACAGGGTGATCCTGTTGATATTCCACACTTGGAATTTTGAAAGAGCCCCGACAAAGGTTCCCATCAAATTTAGCAATTGTGGGTTAAAAATACCTGCCATTTTGTGAATTACAGTATAAAAGCAAAACAGTAACAGTATAAAAGCAAAACCAAAAAATAGGAACACATGGACAATGAAATGGAAGCCCCTTAAAGATGTGGGTTTGGAACTGTTTCTTTTTCCATTGTTAGTGATCTTGCTTAGAGATAAGCAATAAATTTGCTGAGTTTGTGGATTAAGCTCCATTCCAGGCCGTAAAAAACTCCAGAATGATTTATTTAAACAAGGAAAACAGTTAACTGGCAAACATATACTTCAATTTAAATGTGTGAAATGATTTACAGTGTAACACCTCCTCTTCATGTATATACTGATGGGATTGAGCTATAATAAATTACTTGCTCACACTGATAGTTCAATGAATACATTATATAATAATATATGTGTGGCAGCGGTGAGAAAAGTGAATGTCATACTAAGGATTATTAAATAAGGGAATAGTAAGTACATTTCTGGAAAAAGATGTAATAGATTTGGAAATGGGATTAGCCAAATTGATCAGGACAAAACATTTAGAATTTGGGGGATTCTTAAGTTAGAAAAAAAGATAACTGACTAGTAGATGATTATAGGGTATAAAATAACATGGTAAAAGTAAAGTAAACAAAGATAACTTTCCTTTTTTAAAACAGTAGGACTGATAGTTATCCAATGAAACTAATTGATAGGTGATTTAAAACAGACACAAGATAGTACTGCTTCACACAGTTTATAATTAATATGTCAAATGAATATGTTTGCTTAACAATCATGGCATTTGCTTAATGACCACCCCAAAAAGGCCAGCCAATTAGTTCTGATCACATGGGTATCTCAGTTTATGACTGTTAATGAATTACAACTAATTCTGGGCTCAGTTATGGTTGTCAATTGATGACTTGTGATAGGAATATGTGCCTGCAGTAGCAGAAGGGAAGGACATTGCCAATTCAGAAGATTCCTAGAAAGAAACCCAGCTCATGAGACTGTTCAGTCCAGAACTGGAGGAGGGAAGAGGTGCAGGGAGAAAGGACAACCTAGAATCTCTCTGGATATATCTAACATCTTGGAAAACTATAGCTTTAGTTTGGCAAGATTGTGTCTATTAGCCTAGGCAAATAAAGAATTGGATTTGATCAGATTTCACTGTCTCATCTCTGGGCTTGGGCCTGATAAATACAACAGTATTTCCTTAGAACTAATGATAAGTTAAATATATTATTAACTAAATACAATTCTTGATTCACTTGAAAAATGTATTTAGATTCGATCAAAAAGAATGTTCAGGCAGATGAATTTGTAACAGTTGGGAAGACTCTGGGAAATGAAGATTATTCAACAAAGACAGTCACAAAAAGGTATGGTTTTAATAAGTCCTTGTATAGAATAGTAGCATATATTAACATTGTATCAACAGACATGATATTCTTCCGACTAAAATTGGAATTCCGATTTTTGGGGGGAATCAGCCCCTTCCCCGCCTTCCCCCCCCTTTCTTCTCCTCCTTCCCCTCCCCTTGGAGGCCCCCTGAGTCAGGAGTTGCTACTGCCTGGCGCAGCTCCACGTGGCTCCAGTCCCGTGTTGCCTTGGGAAGGGAAAGGCAAAAAGGAAGAGCAGCGGCGGCGCTTTACAAAGAGGACTGGCGAAGGCGAAGCGGTTTTGCAAACGATTCCTGGCTGCCCGGATGTAAATAAATGGTTTTTTGCCCGGGAAGCCCATTCTCACGAGTTTAAAAGGCTCATGTAATAATATGCCTTTCTCTCTCCCCCCACCCAACCCCCAATGGGGCGCGCTTCAACGACTCCTCGGGCCGCTCTCGCTCTTTCAAAAGTGTGAGGCGGGAGTCAGTCGCAGGAAAAACCGAGCCAAGGAGCGGGGACACAAGTCCTAACCGCAAGGCTAGTGGCGGGCGGAGTGGGGGGGAAGAAGACTATTATTCCTGTTATTCTCGCGCTGTGGGGATAGTGAGTGGGTGTTTGGGTGTTTTGTGTGTGTGGGCGTGCGCTGATGCCGGGCGAGAACTGCCTTTGGGGTTATAGAGCCGCCGCCTCTCGCCGAACTACCCGAGCTGGACGCAAAAAAGTTCTCCGTGGGGAGGAAAGTGGACCCACGTCACGCCCCGGGTCTCTTCTCCCGCTCCTCCACCTCCAGGTGCCTGCGTGATCAGCCCGGAGGAGCCCTGCCACCTTTAGCCCACAGCTTGGAGGATCTCATGCAGGGGGGGCGAGGAAGAGCCCGAAAGCACCAGCTGAGGCTTCCGTGCAGGGAGGGGAAGTCGCTGGGGAAGATCTGGAGGTGGGGGGAGAAAAAAGAGAGAAAGGGGGGGTGTTAGTTGAGGTCAGGGCGGGGAACTGATTGGATGCTTAGTGGGTGCTTACGCAACCCCTGCACCCCTGGCTACTTTTCAGATTTTTTTTTTTCAGAGGGGAATATCATGCCTGATTAATAACATGGGACCATGCCTTAGAAAGAATCAAAATGTAAATTTAGACTATATGTGATTCTCTAAATGGTAACATAGCTAGATGCATCTGTATCGGAAAATAAAAATAGAATTTAAAGTGTACCTCTGAAAATATGTTGTAAAGTGTTAAAACTAGATATTGGTTTTATATTTTTTTTCTTCATCTTTTCTCTTGGGTCCAAAAGACATAAATCTTTCTTTCTATTAACCCGAATAAGTTATCGTATTATTGTCAACATAGTTTTAATATATTGAGTGCGGGAATCATTGCTAACAAAAAAAATTTGTATGCTTATATTACTGATATATGCGTATCACTTGCATTCATGGGAGGCTGATACCCAAGTAGAGAAAAGCTTTGCTCTAATTGTCACAAGCTCTCCCTATAACAACATTGCCTTTTGATGACCGGGATAAATTGAGAGAAATTGTGACGGACAGATACGGGGCATACAAGTTTCAGCAGCTGTACAAGTACATGCTTTTAACAGATAACAGATAATCAGAGTTGGAAGGGACCTTGTAGGTCATCTAGTCCAACCCCCCGCCCAAGCGGCAGACCCTACACTATTTCTGACAGATGGCAGTCCAATCTCTTCTTGAAAGTCTCAAGTGATGGCGCTCCCACAACTTCCGAGGGCAAGCTGCTCCATTGGTTGATTGTTCTCACTGTCAGAAAGTTTCTCCTTATTTCCAGGTTAAATCTCTCCTTGTTCAGTTTCCTCATCCATTATTCCTTGTCTGGCCTACAGGCACTTTAGAAAATAGCTTGACCCCTTCCTGTCTGCGGCAGCCCCTCAAATATTGGAAGACTGCTATCATGTCTCCCTTGGTCTTTCTCTTCACTAGACTAGCCAAACCCTGTTACTGTAACCGTTCTTCATATGTTTTAGCCTCCAGTCCTCTAATCATCCTGGTTGCTCTTCTCTGTACTTTTTTTAGAGTCTCAACATCTTTTTTACAATGTGGTGAACAGAACTGGATGCAGTACTCTAGGTGTGGTCTTACTAAGGCTTTATAGAGTAGTATTAGTAACTCCATTGATCTCCATTGATCTGTTAATACAATTTAGGATTGCATTAGCTTTTTTGGCTGCTGCTGCACACTGCTGGCTCATATTTAGCTGGTTGTCCACTAAGACTCCAAGATCCCTCTCACAGTTACTGCTGTTGAGCCTGGTTTCACCCAGTCTATATGTGTACTTTTGGTTTTTCTTGCCTAAGTGTAGGACTTTACTTTTCTCTACATTGAATTTCATTTTGTTAGATGTAGCCCAGTGTTCTAGTCTGTCAAGATCCACCTGGATCTTGAGCCTATCTTCTTGGGTGTTATCTATTCCTGCCAGCTTAGTATCATCAGCAAATTTGATAAGTTCCCCTTCTGTTCCCTCATCTAAATTGTTCATGAAGATATTGAAGAGTACTGGGCCTAAGACGGAACCTTGTGGCACCCCACTGCTTACTTCCCTCCATGTAGACTTAGACCCATTAAGGACTACTTGTTGAGTATGGTTTGTCAGCCAGTTGCGAGTGGTGGTGCTATCTATTCCACTTTTTTCTAGCTTACTAAGAAGTAGGTTATGGTCTACTTTGTCGATTGCCTTGCTAAAATCTAAATATATTATGTCCACAGTATTTTGCTGGTCTACTAATTTAGTCACTATATTGGAGAATGAAATAAGATTGGTTTGGCATGATTGGTTCTTAACAAATCCATGCTGACTGCTAGTTATTACTTTACTTGTTTCTAGATGTTGGCAGATCTGTTTTTTTATTATCTTTTCCAGTATCTTCCCGGGTATTGATGTTAGGCTGATTGGTCTATAGTTTCTGGGTTTTTTTTCCTTTTTTGAAGATGGGAACCACATCAGCTCTTTTCCAGTCCGCTGGTAGTTCTCCGGTACTCCAGGATTTTTGAAAGATATGGTGCAGTGGTTCTGAGATGACCATTGCCAGCTCCTTTAAAACTCTGGGATGTAATTCATCAGGCCCCGGTGATTTGTGTTCATGAAGATCAGACAGGTGTTCTCTTACTATTTTTTTGCTTATTTTAACTTTTATTTCTGGTCTGTCTTTTACAGTTATGTTTTTGGTGGGTTGAGCTATAGTTTCTTTTTGCGTGAAGACAGATGCAAAGAATGAGTTAAGCAGTTCTGCTTTCTCTCTGTTGCCTGTTACTTCCTTGCTGTCTTCTCTCTTTAGTGGACTGGCTGTTTCCTTCATTTTTTTCTTGTTATTTATATGTTGGAAGAAACTGTTTTTATTATCTTTGACATTTGTTGCAAGTCTTTGTTCATTCTGAGTCTTTGCTATCCTGACTTCGTCTTTGCAGATTCTGGCTATCTGCTGATATTCTACCTTAGTTGCACGTCCTTCTTTCCATGTTTTGTATTTGTCCTTTTTTTCTTTCAATCTGCCAGAGAGATCTTTGTGAAGCCATGCTGGTTTCATCTTCAGTTTCTTGTTTTTTCTTTCTCAGTGGTATTGTCCTGGTCTTGGCTTCTATGATCATACTTTTCAGAGTTTCCCAAGATTTTTTAGTTGTTTTCCCCTTTAGGATTTTCATCCATGGAATCTTTTAATAGTGTACATCTAATAATGAGGCTTTCTTATATTTTCAGGACCTTGAAACTTACTACACATTCTGAAAAGGTAACACACCATTTTCATTGATCTTATGGAGTCTTATATTAATGGTTAACCTATCTTTTCTTTAGACTCATAAATACTAGATATGTGATAAAAATTAAAATGCATTTGTTGCACATGTATGTATGCATGTCTCAAGTTTGAAGCAGTTTACATTGAGCTTGTATCTGTTGTGTGCTCTTGTATTATTGTGGTTGAAGCTGAAGTAGTCATTAACTGGTAGGACATTGTAGCAGATAATTTTGTATGCCAGTATATATATTGGCCTACCCATGCAAGCTCCATCTTTTTTTCTCTCCCTCAGACATCAAATGTTGAAACTCCCAAGAGGACTGATAATTCACAGTTTCAGATCTTAGAGAATAAAGGAAGAAATTCTAGACGAATAGAAAGTAGGAAGGAAAGACAAACTGATTCAGTTAGAATACCTTCTTCATCAGCTAAAAAAGGAGATTCTTTAAAGAAGGCCCAAGAACAGCTGGCTGAAGAGGTAAAGAATATGTTAAGAGAGATAATACATTAGTAATTACATAATCTGAAGTTCTTTGGAGATACTCATTTACATAAAAAGCAGAGATATCTTGAATGACCATAAGTAAAAATTAAAAATCCAGTGTAGACAAGTGAATGGAATAAGGATACCATCTTTATGTTATTAAAATTTTAGAATATTATGTGGGTATTCAGTGCTAGTTAACTACTTGCAGAACAATCTGCTGGAGAAACATACTTTTCCCGGCATCTCTCATCTTTCATTGGGTTGAAAATAGCCCAGAGCATGTTTGAGGGTTGAAGTGAAAATCTTTTTTTCATGCAGAATCTGATAGCGTCATAATGCTTATTGCCTGTAGTCCCTTTAAGCTTTACTGATTTGATTTACATTAACTATAATGTTTACTTTTCAATCTGTATTCATATCATTTTTTAATTATACATTATCTAGTCACTTTATAAATAATAAAACAGGTTCTGAAATGAAGGGAAACTCGGGATAGGCATAGTACATGCCAATAAAGGGGGGGAAAGGCAGGTTAATTTCCCAGGGTGTCAAACGCCGGGGAAATACCAGGGAGTATTCAGTCAGTTCAAAATGAATATAAAGATTTGTTGCAAACTTAAGCTCTCTACAAGAATCTGGCCAACTGGCCGTTAAGGGAAATGGGCAGGATATGAGATAGGGGCATTCAAGGTGGGCTGGACTTAAATCTCTTGCAGGTGCGAAGGAACTCATGACTTATGATGCCTTGGGCTCAGCCTGGTCATCTACAGATAGCATGTTTTAGCAGTGTAGCTGCGGCTCGTCTCTTTTAAGTATGTTATGTTTCTTGCAGGTGGCAGGTGTAGTAATATCTGATTCACCCCAGAACACTGGGAAGGATGTAGGGGATCTGGTCAATGCCTTATTCTCAAATCCTTTCTTAACAAGGAAACAGATTCCACGGACTCCAGAAAATCTGAGTGAGTATCCCTTAACATTTCACTGCAGTACATTCAGTCATCCTGGAATTGATATAGTTTTACAGTTCACTTGGTGATCGTTCGACGTTACAAAGGCACTGGAAAAAGTGACTTATGACCATTTTTCACACTTATGACCATTGCAGCATCCCCATGGTCACATGATTTACATTCGAATGCTTGACAGCTGACTCACATTTATTAAGACTTTTTCATTGTCCCAGGCTCATGGAATCCCCTTTTGCAACCTTCTGACAAGCAAAGTCAATGGGGAAGCCAGATTTACTTAACAACCCATGGTACTAATTTAACCACTTCAGGGATTGAGTTAACCAACGGGGCAAGAAAAGTCATAAAATAGGTCAAAATTCACTCAACAAATTTCTCACTTAGCCACATAAATTTTGGGCTCTGGTGTGGTTGTAAGTTGAGGACTACCTGTAATTGTTTACAGAATTGATCTTTCAATATTGTGGATAGCAAGCGACCGTCAGAACTTGGTACCACATTTTCCAATTAACAGATTTTACAAACTTTCATGAAATACATTTTATTTCAATACATGCATAGAGTGGCTAGGGCAGGGGTCGGCAACCTTAAACACTCAAAGAGCCAAAAAAGTCCTAACCGGAAGCCCCCGTTCAATTCTGGAGCCAACCAGACTATGGTGGTTCCCCCACCATAGAGTCTCCTCCTAGTGCGTTGTCCATTTTCCTCTACCTGTCATAACCAAAAGCCCTATCAATTGTGGGGCTGAGCAGCAACATGGAGCTGCAGCAGAGGGATGAAAGAGCCACATGCGGCTCCAGAGCCGCAGGTTGCTGACCTCTGGGCTAGGGTGAGGTAGGGTTTAAATTGGGGTGGGGTGGGTTGGGTCTATGAGACAGATGGGGATTTTGCAGTAGTCATAGCTGAGAGCTTCAATGGATCTCCTTGCCGTTATATGTGACGAACAGCAGTACAGTTACTGTAGAATGTATTTAAAATAAGAGATTGACATTTAACAAAGAAAGCTTTTTCTCTAAATGTCTAATGGAGAATCTTAGTCATCCAGTTCATAGTTGCCTCAAAGGTGCTTTTTTCTCAAAAAAAGGCAAACTGGACTGTTTTTGTCCTTGGGGAAGAAGAACAAAAAGAAAATGTTTTGCTTCGCATCCAAGAAGCTTCATTGGTTGTGACTGAATGATGGCAGATGGAAGGATTGTAGTCACCTGGTCATTAGCACTCTCTCTGAAAGCCGTTGTGGCCACTTGGGGGTTTATCTATGCCCTCAGAGTCACCAGAATCAGAACAATAGGGGTGAATATCTGTAGCTCAGGTGTAGTACGAGGACAAAGGTTTGTTCTCCAACTTGTGAGTTGGCTTCTGAATGTTTCATGACCAGACTAGGTAACATCTTCAGCGGAATTTAGGAGATGTCTTTGTTCTTCTATTTATAAGATGACTCTCACTTAACACACCCACACCTGAAGCCCTTATAAACACTGACATCCCCTCACTCTGCTGAAGACACTATCCAGCCTGGTAACAAAACATTCAGAAACCAATCCACAAATCTTCTTCCTCATCAGAATCGGAGCAATTGGTTGTGGAATCTTCTTGGAACTGCTGAAGGGATTGCGTTGTAGACAGGAGATAGGTGGTGTCTTCTTCCTCTCCTTCTGTTGAGGGAGGGTGGTTCATTTCTAACATAGATGGATTACTCCTTTACCCCAGATTAAACCAAGGGTCCTCTCTATCCAAAATATGGACAAGATATTTTATATTTTATCCACGTTTTAGTGCTCCAAAATATATATCTACCCCAAAGCAATGTTTTCTATTAGTATAGTTTCAAAGGTGGCGTGTAGAATGAAATATATATTTTAGAAAGAAAATTACAGTATTATATTTAATCTTTTTATCACACTTTTTTTTTCAGTTACTGAAATTAGAAGCTCATGGCAAAAGGCTATTCAGACCGAATCGCCTTCAGGTGAAGCACCGCATGATTCCGAAGCCACAGAACAGTTATCGCAGGAGGCAGTTCCTGATTTTAGACGCCATTTAAGTTCAAGTTTGACATTGTTTATGTCACCTTGTATATCCGACACAGCAGAATTTCCCTTTTTAGATGTGGAGCCCCCAGGTAGTTCACAACAAGGGATTACTGATGAATTGCCGAATCACCAAGAGGCTTTTAGGCCGCTGGACAAAATTATTTCCAAGAAAGAATTGTCCCTTGCTGCTCCAGACCAAGTGGAAAACCTAGAATCAGTCTTCCAGGCTTTAAATAGAAGTGTGCATGAGGTGAGCTGTGGCTCCGGCAACCATACCGGATCAGATACTTTGTCACACAGTGTGGGTCAGAGTTCTACAATGTGTGCAACTTTGTTGCAGGAGGTTTCTCAAGCAATTAGCAGGACTGGTTTGGATAGCCATGACGTTATGCAGCTAGGTATACTTCAAGAAACTTTCCCAGAAGAAGGAGAATCTATCAGTCTTAATAGCCTCCATGGTTTGGACTTGGATGAGTCAGGGGAAGACAACTCTAGAGACAGGAAATCTGCAACAGATTATCTGTCAGGGAATGAGTGCAAGTTAGATTTCCAGTCCATTTTCAGTCGGTACGAAGCACTGAAAAAGACTCTCCTTGATCAGCCACCGGATCCCGGAAAGCGAATGCCAAGGTGCAGATCGGCATTTAACCTCAGTCCAATGAGCCTGGAAACAAAGGATGTGCTTAGCCCTCTGGGGAAACCATATGCATCTGATGCAGAACTTGCCAAGAAATCATCCCAGCCGAGTCATCTTGAAAGAAGAAATAGCCTCTCCCCTTTAAAGGCAATTTGTCCACTGTGGCTGAGAGAGAAGAGAGACATGCAGGTCGGAGGAGACGTATTTAACAAACGGAAAGGTTAGTGCATCTCTCAAACTGTAAGTCAGGGGTGTCAAACTCAGTTTCATTGAGGGCCGCATCAGGGTTGTGTTTGACCTCAGGGAGCCAGGGTGGGTGTGGCCTGGGTGGGCGAACCCAGCTCAACTCATGTTGTGGGCACCTATGGTGGCCAAGTGCTAAGGCAGGACTTCCCTCAGACTGGCCCTCACATTATGATCCTTCCTTCCTTCCCTTCCCTTCCCTTCCCTTCCCTTCCCTTCCCTTCCCTTCCCTTCCCTTCCCTTCCCTTCCCTTCCCTTCCCTTCCCTTCCCTTCCCTTCCTCTTCCTTCCTTCCCTTCCCTTCCCTTCCCTTCCCCTTCCTTCCTTCTTCCCTTCCCTTCCCTTCCTCTTCCTCTTCCTTCCCTTCCCTTCCCTTCCCTTCCCTTCCCTTCCCTTCCCTTCCTTTTCCTTCCTTCCCTTCCCTTCCCTTCCCTTCCTCTTCCTTTCTTCCCTTCCCTTCCTCTTCCTTCCTTCCCTTCCCTTCCTCTTCCTTCCTTCCCTTCCCTTCCCTTCCCTTCCCTTCCTCTTCCTTCTTTTCCTTCCTTCCTTCCTTCCTTCCTTCCTTCCTTCCTTCCTTCCTTCCTTCCTTCCCTTCCCTTCCCTTCCCTTCCCTTCCCTTCCTCTTCCTTCCTCTTCCTTCCCTTCCCTTCCCCTTCCTTCCTTCTTCCCTTCCCTTCCCTTCCTCTTCCTTCCTTCCTTCCCTTCCCTTCCCTTCCTCTTCCTTCTTCCCTTCCCTTCCTTTTCCTTCCTTCCCTTCCCTTCCTCTTCCTTCCTTCCCTTCCCTTCCTCTTCCTTCTTTTCCTTCCTTGCTCTCTTCCCATCTCCCCTTCTTTTTCTTTGTCTTTCCTCTTTCCCTTTCTCTTTTCCTATTCCTTCCTGCATGCTCAAATGCAAAAAAAATCCTTTCTCCTTTTGTTTTGTTTTTAGTTTGTTTTGCTAGCCCTCTGCCAGCGAAAAGGGAGCTCAGGGGGCCACGTGTGCAGGCCAGCCCCATGGGCCAGTTCTTTGCTTTTTGCAAGGTGGAACTGTGGCTCAGATCGAAGCACCCTGCGGGCCAGATCTGGCCCATGGGCCTTGAGTTTGACACCGTAGGTGGAAATGCACCCAAATTTTGGGTGTAGGGGAAATAGCCGCGCTTCTTAATGTGTGACTCGGAGCACCATCTTAAGTGGAAAGAGATGCTGGTGGAATGCTGGTGATCTGTTCGTGCAGAATACAAGCAAGGGCACCGTATTCAATGCATATGGAAACGAATAGTTGTGCAAAATGGCCTGCGTTCAAAGCGGAGTGGAGGAACTGCACGTGTAACTGATTATGTCCAAGGAGCTTCTGGTCTATACTGTTGCAGGCATATTATATCACGGTGTTTAAGTTACGAAGAGGATATTGCTTCATGCTAACTAGTTTATGGTAAAGGGGTTGCTATGTTGTTGTTTTTCAAGATTGGCATTTAAAGTGTAT
Organism: Hydrophis major; assembly: GCA_033807585.1. Taxonomy (NCBI): domain Eukaryota; kingdom Metazoa; phylum Chordata; class Lepidosauria; order Squamata; family Elapidae; genus Hydrophis; species Hydrophis major. The sequence goes on from CM066329.1 coordinate 278,534,108, forward strand.
TCATGGGATAAGGTTTTTAACAGAATAGCAGAATTGGAAGGGACCTTGGAGATCTTCTAGTCCAACCCCCTGCTCAAGCAGGAGACCCTGTACCATTCCAGACAAATGACTGTCCAATCTCTATGTAAAAACCTACAGTGTTGGAACAGTCACAATTTCTGAAGGCAAGTCTGATAGTTCTTACTGTCAGGAAATTTCTCCTAAGTTCTGGATTGCTTCTCTCCTGGATCAGTTTCCACCCATTGCTTCATGTCCTGCCTTCTACTGCTTTGGGGAATAGGTTGAACTCCTCTTCTTTGTGGCAGCCCCTGAAATATTGGAACACTGCTATCATGTCACCCCTAGTCGTCCTTTTCACTAGACCAGTGAATTTTATCATATTTAATTAGTGCTTTGGCATGAGATGCTTCTTAAGGGAAATGGAGAAACCTGTCCCTGAATTTAAAATACATTTTTAGATAATGGCTATATTGCCCTTCATAGGGCAACTTTGCAACTGTGCAATTCTAACCACCACAGTATCTGTGAAAATAATCTCTCTGTACTTGATGGTTAGAGATTTCCATGGAGGTTTCCTTTAAATTAAGATTTTTACCCTGTACACAACGTACGCATCTAACTTAAAAAGCAAAATAGGTTTTAAAAATGGTATGTTTCTCTTTCAGAAAAATAATTTGAAAATGGATACAAAAGACCCCTCAACTGTGAAGATGAAGCCATTCCATGGTTTTATAATGATGATGCACTGACTTGAACAGAATACTTCATGAGATGAAAGTGTTTTTGCAAACCTCAACTTTAATGTTAGTGTTAGCAAATCCTGACTATAGGCTTCTTGCACAGTTCTATCAAGTTGGATAATTTTGTATTATCAGTGATCAAAATAGTATAGATGAATTGAGCTCTTTTTAAGAAATAGTCACAGAGACCTTTACGTGGTAAAGAAACAGTAATAAAATGTCTTATAAGTATTGGATAGCATATTTTGTTCAGATTTTGGAAGATTAAAAAAACCTTGTCTGACTCCTCAGGAACCGTACAGATGACGTGCCTTGGTAAACAATTGAGTAAATCAAATGTCTTTGAATATTTCACTTTTTCTCCATATCTGGGAATTAAGAAGCATTTTAAGAATAATTTGGATGACTGGTGCAAATTATTCCCTTCATAGATTGTATCCAACAATGTCCATTTTGCAATGGAATAGAGAGAGACTAGATGAGTGAAATGAGGAATTATTCCCTGTGTAATCCCCACATCTATTCTACAGATTTGGGGATCCTGTTTTTCAACCTTAGCAGCTTTGTTGGGGAATTCTGGGAGTTGAAGTCCACCCATCTTAAAATTGCCAAGGTTGAGAAACACTGCTGTAGAACATAGTTGGATGCACATGGAAGGAGAAAGAGAAGCATGGGAGGGAAAAAACGTCTAATAGAAATCTGCTGATGTCTTGCATGTAATCTCTCAGTACTGACCCAGATAAATCTTGCAAGATTTTCTAAAACAAATAGTTACAGAAAATGAAGATGTAACATTACTTACCAGTCACCTATATGAATATGACTTAGCTTTATAATTGAGTAACATAGGGAAAAGATATATAGGAAGATGCTGGGTTTTAGTTTTTCACTTTTATCCCAAGTGTTAGATATTAGATGAAGGATAACAAAAGCAAAAATTAGAAAAAGTGGATTTTTAAAGACCTTAGGGTTAGGAGTGAGAAGAGGATAATGTTGGAATTCAAGCATCTTAATGTAACTTCTGATCGTCTTAACAAAAATTAATGTTTGTCTTAAGTATTTATTTAAAATATGTATTTTTAAAATAATACTATAATAAACTTTCCTCAAGAAAATTTTCTGATTGTACATTTATTTTCCGTTTCAATTCTTTTTGGAAGCCAAATATATAGAAGACACCTGACTTGTTATACCCGTTTACTTATTTCGCTCTTTATGAGCATCTATCTTTCTATGATACTGAGTGAGCCAGCATCAATTTCCTATTATCAGGAAACTATTGTTAGGAATTTCTATCAGTTTGCTTGTAATACTATACTGTTTAGTCTGTTCACATTGTGCAGTACAAGAAACATGGAGGTTCTCTTGCAGATTTCTTATTGAAAATGAGGGCCTAAAGGCTTTATCACATCAAGTACTTTGGTTCTAATTACAATGAGCCCTGTTGATGTGAATTCAGAGAAAAATAAATCTTGAGATGTAGCTAATATATTTAAAAACACTCATTTTGTGACATGCAAATATAAATATTTGCAACTCCCCTAAATCATAATTTTGGATGGAAATGTGGGAACTCTGTCCAGAAAGCAGGAAATATGTCTTGGGTTGCCAGGGTTAATGACCCTGGCAAAAGCTTTTTGCCAAGAAAGATTTAAAAAGACAAAAGTTCCTTATAAAAAACCCATGTTTAATTCTTCATTCATTTTGTTAATACAATTTTTTGGAATGTGACAACATTTAGAGGATTGCCGTGGGAAAAATAGGAGGCAGGAACATTAAGTATGTACACTGCTCAAAAAAAATAAAGGGAACACTTAATGCAATGTAACTCCAAGTCAATCACACTTCTGTGAAATCAAACTGTCCACTCAGGTAGCAACACTGATTGACAATCAATTTCACATGCTGTTGTGCAAATGGAATAGACAACAGGTGGAAAGCATAGGCAGTTAGCAAGGCATACCCAATAAAGGAGTGGTTCTGCAGGTGGTGACCACAGACCATTTCTTAGTTCCTATGCTTTTTAGCTGATGGTTTGGTCACTTGAATGCTGGCGGTGCTTTCACTCTAGTGGCAGCATGAGACGGAGTCTACAACCCACACAAGTGGCTCAGGTAGTGCAGCTCATCCAGGATGGCACATCAATGCGAGCTGTGGCAAGAAGGTTTGCTGTGTCTGTCAGCGTAGTGTCCAGAGCATGGAGGCGCTACCAGGAGACAGGCCAGTACATTAGGAGACGTGGAGGAGGCTGTAGGAGTGCAACAACCCAGCATCAGGACCGCTACCTCCACCTTTGTGCAAGGAGAGACAGGAGGAGCACCGCCAGAGCCCTGCAAAATGACCTCCAGCGGGCCACAAATGTGCATGTGGCTGCTCAAACGGTCAGAAACAGACTCCATGAGGGTGGTATGAGGGCCCGACCTCCACAGGTGGAGGTTTAGCTTACAGCCCAACACCGTGTAAGACGTTTGGCATTTGCCAGAGAACACCAAGATTGGCAAATTCGCCACTAGCACCCTGTGCTCTTCACAGATGAAAGCAGGTTCACACTGAGCACATGTGACAAACGTGACAGGGTCTGGAGGCACTGTGGAGAACGTTCTGCTGCCTGCAACATCCTCCAGCATGACCAGTTTGGCAGTGGGTCAGTAATGGTGTGGGGTGGCATTTCTTTAGGGGGCCGCACAGCCCTCCATGTGCTCGCCAGAGGTAGCCTGACTGCCATTAGGTACCGAGATGAGATCCTCAGACCCCTTGTGAGACCATACGCTGGCATGGTTGGCCCTGGGTTCCTCCTAATGCACGACAATGCTAGACCTCATGTGGCTGGAGTGGGTCTGCAGTTTCTGCAAGACGAAGGCATTGATGCTATGGACTGGCCCGCCCGTTCCCCAGACCTGAATCCAATTGAGCACATCTGGGACATCATGTCTCATTCCATCCACCAATGCCACATTGCACCACAGACTGTCCAGGAGTTGGGGGATGTTTTAGTTCAGGTGTGGGAGGAGATCCCTCAGGAGACCATCTGCCACCTCATCAGGAGCATGCCCAGGCATTGTAGAGAAGTCATACAGGCACGTGGAGGCCACACACAGTACTGAACCTCATTTTGACTTGTTTTAAGGACATTACATCAAAGTTGGATTAGCCTCTAGTGTTTTTTTTCCACTTTAATTTTGAGTGTAACTCCAAATCCAGACCTCCATGGGTTGCTAAATTTGATTTCCGTTGATAATTTTTGTGTGATTTTGTTGTCAGCACATTCAACTATGGAATGAACAAAGTATTTAATAAGAATATTCCATTCATTCAGATCTAGGATGTCTTTTTTTGTGTTCCCTTTATTTTTTTGAGCAGTGTACATTCCCTTGAGTTGACTGAAAATAAAAACAGGCTAATAAATATATAGGGCAAGAACTATAGCAAGAGTTTTCTGACGTGTCCCAGAAATATTGTTCAGTTTAAGCAAATTTTCAAGCATGAGACCAAATGTAAGATTTATTCTGATAAGTAACCAGGAAAAATGCAGGTCCTAATACACTATATATTATCTTTGGATATGTTGGAATCCTGAAGTTACTATATATCTTTTTAGCTATCACAGATACTTGAAATGAGAAACAAAATCAATTGGCAAAAAAGTTATACTGTGTTCTTACGGTTGCTATGTGACCGATCTCTGAATTTGCTGTATAATTTTATAAATTTGCATGCTCTACTCTAGTCTTTTGGTCGTGTCTCTAATGCGACCCCTTCCACTTTTAATTATTTGCCCAGTTGGGATAAACATATCAATTCCCAAACCTAAATGGAGCACCTCTATATTTGGATGTGAATTACTCTTCAATTCTGGGAGCAGATAGTCTGTTTTGACAGTATTGTTGCTTGCAAAGCCAAATCTACCTGGTGACTTCACAAAGGATCTCCAGATGACTACTAAACAAGTTGTTATGTGTCCCCTGCACCTTTTATAGGCAGGTGAGGTCTCCATTAGTTTTCAGCAGTGGCTGGTTTTAAGGTAGAAGAGAATCTGCGCTGCTTGATTAGCTGGGATGTGCTCACAACAGTCTCCTACCGTTTCTTGCAGTAGTGGAATCAGCAAGAGCTAACAAACCAGTTCACCAGGACCTGCAACCATCCCATCTTTCCAAAATGACTCCGCAACAATCTCAAATCTCTGGCAAATGTATCTGTGAGATCTGTGACTGTGGGTATGTAACGTGTGTTGATTTTCCAAGGTTATATTTTAGAGCATGGGTGTTAAAACTCGCAGCATCACATTGCTGTCATGTGATGTATCGTGATGTTTTTTTCCATTTGTGGAGCTGGAGTAGGTGTGGCCTGTGCATGATGCATACATCCTTGGGCCGCCAGTTTGACACCCCTGGTTTAGAGGTTTCCGCTACATGACATCCCATGTTAAGTCAAATGGCTTCCATAGGGTTGTTGACATGAAGAGAGCCAGCGTTTCTTCATATTCTCTATTTTAGTGACTACAGGCACAAATGGCCAGTTACTAAAATTAATCCCACATTATAGTTCTGTAAAGTTACCCAAAGGCATATCCTAGAATATGTTTATCCTTGAGCAAGATATGAGCAGAAGTATTGTATTTTATCTTGGGTTATTACCAATGAGTATCTCAATAACTTAGGCTAAACTTTGGTATAAGGAGGTAAGTGTGTGGGGGAGGGAGGTTTTCATCATAAAGTTGGAACCACAATCCTTAGGTTTAGATCTGTGGTTCTCCAATACCCGGAGCTGAGCTAAGAAAAAATGAGAAACAGGAAAGTAGTTTCAAAATAAATGGAGACAATTCCCTGGTTATAGTTAGGTAATATTTGAAGAGCTTTCCTGATAGTAGAAATTGTATAATAAATTTTACTGGGAATGTTCAAGGCAACTGTTTATTAAAAGTAGTCCTGGCCATCAGCAAATCTGCATTGTAACACAACTAGATGTATTAGATCTTTTGTTGCTATTGTCTCAATGTTAATCTCTCACAAAACATTGATATAGATCTATCTGGTGCAGTGTGTTTCATGAGAGGAATTGAAGCCAATTCATCTTAAAGTTTCCAAATTTGAAAAGCACCTGTCTTAGTGGTGAGGACAGCAGATTGTGATCACCTGTGGGGTGCTTGTAGGACTTACGTTAGAACAGTCCCCATCCTGACACTATGACAGTTGGTTGTAATACATGAAGTTGTAGAGTCTCACATCCAGAGAGTCTCAGATTGTGGAAAGTTGCCTTAAGGCAGGTGTGTGTGTATGTGTGTGTGTGTGTGAGAGAGAGAGAGAGAGAGAGAGAGAGAGAGAGAGAGATCTGTAACTGAAGTCTGAGAAACTCAGTTATTCTAGTTCTCATGAGCGCAAACACAAATGTCAACACACAATGCCATTGTTAACTGTTTTTTTATTTGGCTTCAGCATTACTGTTAATGCCCTTGGCCTTAGTTTTATCCTTAGTCACGCCTCCTTGGTGTTGAAATTTCAGGCCTTGGAAATAGCCCAGGTAACCTGGGAGGTGAAGAATCATCATCATTACATGGCACTTTTCTTGAGCCTCTGAGTAGAAGAGCCTCTCATCTACAAGAGGCAGCTTAGCTGGGAAGTTTCTGCCTGGAGCGATGTGTGTGGCCTGTCGCTGGATTTGGCAGATTTGGCAGTGAACAGAACTGTTAGTACATCTGTGTCCTTTTATTTGGGGCATGGGAACACTTCTTCCTAGCCTTTAACATCTGTTGCTGTTTTTCCATGGGATTGACAGTGGTTTTCAGATGTATTTATAAAAGGAGTCACAGTGGTGCTGAGTTTGCTCCGCCTTTGTCTTAATCTTCCACTTATGGAGAGAGCTGCTGGGCTGCCTCCTCCAAATGTCTACATTTCAGTGGTTAGCACTGGGGACACCGTGCCGGGATGTCTGAAAAGCTGGCTTTTTCAGCACAGCATGCAGCAAAATAATATTATTCTACAATTATTTGTGTTTGTGGTGTGGCATTTTGTTTGCCTGACATAATTAAAGACAATATTTCCTTTCCCACTTCTAAACAGTACTGAGCGTTGACAGCATTCTGTGCCATGCAATTAGAAAAAGCCATCTGGAAGGTGATGAGTCTACGAACCAGGACAATAGCATAATGTAGATCTAGAAGAGGGCAATCATTTAACACTGAAAGTCTGAATGAAGCAGAGTACTAAAAGTAGAGTCCATGCGGCATATGCTCTATTTTCTCCATTACGGATAAAGCTCCTATTTTATGACCCCATAATTCTTTAATTTGGGGTGACTGGATGGAGTTGAATGTTTACTGGCTGGATGCCCTTCCTGACACCTATTGGAGTTCACAGCAGGTATTTTTTCTTTCCGCCCTAGGAGAGAATCATCCGCTACCTAGGATTGAACCCGAAGGTTAGAGTCCTCACCACTAGGCTACCATTTTGCTTTTCTACATTAGAGATACACAGCTAGAAATTCCTCCTCATATGTTTCAGGAGTGGTTCATGGAACCCTCCTTAAAGTTGATGCCACATTTTAATTTCATCTGTGCCAGCAGTGGGATACCTACAAAGTAATTGTTCTGTCCTTCATTAACATACTCGAGATCCCCGCGCTTTGATTGGCCAAAACGCGGGGCTCTCCGATTGGTCAGGCGAGCCGCGCCGATTGGCTTGCTAAGAATCTCCCGCGATTGGTCCGTTCAGACCGCGGGAGATTCAAAGTGGTGCCATTGGCCGTGGCCGCCGCGGCGAAAGGAATAAAAGCCGCGGGCTTTTTTCCTTTCGCCAGTTCGGTTCCAGCATATCAATAAAGAGCTTTGCACTAAGTCACCGACTCCTGGCATCATTTCGCGGACACAACACTGGCGACGAGGGTGGGATCCAGACCCTGAACCGAACCACGTGTCCAACGGAAGCCAGACGAAAACACCGAGATGGCGAAAATCGCACCACCCGCCCCCTTCAACCCCGCCACCGAGGACTTCCTGGGCTACCTCCTAGACCGGCACGGCATTCACCCCACAAGCAAAAATATCAAGGCTATCAAAGAAGCCCCCACCCCCAAATCAAAGACTGAGCTACAGGCATTCTTGGGGTAACTGAACTTTTACAATGTCTTCCTACCCCAAAAAGCGATGGCGGCGGAGCCCTTGCATAGGCTCCTGGACAAGGCGGCGACCTGGACTTGGGGGAAACGGGAGCAAGCTGCCTTCCAAAGAACGAAGGACCTCCTCACCTCCGACGCCGTCCTCATACAATTCAACGAGACCCTACCTCTGGCCGTCACATGCAACACATCACCCTTCGGCGTCGGCGCTGTCCTCAGCCATACCCTTCCCGACAGAAAAGAAGCGCCCATCGCGTTCTTTTCAAGGACCCTCACCAAACCGGAGCGGAACTATAGCCAACTGGACAAAGAGGCTCTGGCTATAGTTGCCGCCATAAAACGATTCCACGAATACATCTACGGCCGAACTTTCACCATCATAACGGACCACAAGCCGCTGCTGGGAATCCTTGCAGGGAACCGGGCCACCCCGAACATTCTGTCTCCCCGAATGACAAGGTGGTCCGAGTTCCTGGCAGCCTACAACTACGAACTCATACACAGACCGGGTAAGACGATCTCCCATGCAGACGCCTTAAGCCGCTCGCTGCTACCGGAACCCGACACCGACCCAGCACCCACGACGACCACCCTCAGCATAGAGATTCTACCCAACCTGCCCATAACCGTGTCAGACATTGCCCGAGAGACTAATAAAGACAAACATCTGGCGCGGGTGTTGCATTGGGTGGAGAAAGGGTGGCCGGAAAGGGACAACGACGAGTCGGTCAAAACGTTCCGAAACCGCCAAACGGAACTCTCGTTGTTAAAAGGGTGCATACTATGGGGGGACAGGGTGGTCATTCCGGAAAAGCTACAGGGAAGGTTTTGGAAATGCTACACGAGGGGCACCCTGGCATCGTGAGGACTAAAGCCCTGGCCAGAAGTTACGCTTGGTGGCCAGGGATGGACAAACAAATAGAGGCCTGGGTAGCTAGGTGCCAACGATGCCAGGAAACGAGGCCCAGCCCACCCACAGCACCCGTCCTAGAGTGGGAAACCCCAAGGGGACCTTGGTCTAGAATCCATATAGATTTCGCCGGGCCCACAAAAGGACACACCTTCCTCATAACAGTTGACGCTTACTCCAACTGGCTGGAGGTAAGCAACATGAAGACGACAACCACGGAGGCCGTGATCAAAGAACTCTGCAAACTCTTTTCAACACACGGCCTCCCAGACGTCGTCGTCTCTGACAACGGGCCCCAGTTCACCTCGCTGGAATTCAAAAAATTCCTAGCGGAAAGGGGCATCTGCCATGCGCTGATGGCACCGGCGCACCCGGCGGCGAACGGTAGGGTGGAACGGATGGTCCAATTCACTAAAAAGACCATCCGGAAAACAGACCACGGGGAGATCCAAGAGAAAATCAACAGACTACTCTTCACCCAACACATAACCCCGAATACCACAACCAGTAAAAGCCCAGCCGAACTACTAATGGGTAGAAAGCTAAGGTCCCCACTCGACAGGTTACACCCCACGTATAACCCGGAGAGGCCCCCAGACTCAAGCACTAAACACCGAACCTTCGCACCCGGGGACCCTGTATATGCAAAAAACCTGACGGGAGACCCTCTATGGATCCCAGCCGTCATCACCCAAGCAACAGGCCCACACTCGTACCGGCTACAAACAGCAGACGGACGAGCGTGGAAACGCCACATCGACCAACTCAGGTTGAGAACTGCAAACCAACAAGCCGCCGATGCACAAACAAATGAACCCAACCCCCGCAACGCAAGCCAAGGGGGGAGGGAATACCCAGGGGACCGAATCCAAAGAAAAATAAACCAGCAGTACTCACCGGAACGCAGCCATCACGACCCCTCGCCAGGAAGGAACAGCCAAGCCAGCTCGACCGACCCGGAAAGACCAAGCGGGAGCGGCGAAACCCGTAGCTCAACCAACCCGGAAGGCCCAGGAGGGAGCTATGGAGAAGGGACCGGCCCAATCGACCAGCCGTTTCCCACGACAGCAGCAGGAGCAGAGGAGATCCCGACCGAACCGGCCGGGATCCAGCCTATAACTGAGTTGCACAGGTCAAGTAGGACCAGACGGAGCCCCGCCTACCTACGTGACTACGCAACGTAAGGACTGAACCAAGAGGGGAGGGGTGTTCTGTCCTTCATTAACATACTCGAGATCCCCGTGCCTTGATTGGCCAAAGCGCGGGGCTCTCCGATTGGTCAGGCGAGCCGCGCCGATTGGCTCGCTAAGAATCTCCCGCGATTGGTCCATTCAGACCGCGGGAGATTCAAAGCGGTGCCATTGGCCGCGGCCGCGGCGGCGAAAGGAATAAAAGCCGCGGGCTTTTTTCCTTTCGCCAGTTCGGTTCCAGCATATCAATAAAGAGCTTTGCACTAAGTCACCGACTCCTGGCATCATTTCGCGGACACAACAGTAATAGTAATATGAAGCAACGCAAACTTTTAAGTTACTTATATTCAATCCTATCTTTGTTTCTTGACCTTGTAAGTTTGGCTTAGAAAGGGTGTTTATTCCTGTTCTTTATGAAATTTGTCTAGAAGTTCAGGCGGGGAGGAAATTAAATAAAATGCTGTGATATTAAGCATGATAATGGCTGCAATTGGTCTTTGATCAAGAATATTGCTAACAATTAGATGGATGAACAAGTATGTGCCCAAATGGCCAAGTGGGTTTTTCATAATAGCTTTAGTTGAGTTGTATAGCTTCATCCTGTATGCCTGGGTTTTTTTTTTTTTTTGAAACAAATTTTTATTGATTTTAAAGATAAAACAACACATCATTAACTATTAAATACATAAACACATAAAACCTCTTAACATTGTAAATCCTTACAAGTCAAACAAAACATTATTTTTATACAGCATAATTCCAATTTATCTCATCTCCATATGGACACACAAACATCTTTCAGCAAATTTCTCATTTTTTCTCTTTACTCCTATTCAATTTCATTTCTCTTCCATATTTATCCATTTTATAGTCATCATATTCTTTTCTTTCTGGCTTGTATAAATTATTCTCATCTAACATTCCTCCAAGGTTTTATTGATTCTTTCCTTTTTTTTTTTTTTTATAAAAAACAAATTTTGTTAGTTTTACCATAAGCACAATACACAAACATACAAACACAAAACATAAACAAAACTAAAAGATCTTTTCTGAAGGTTGTCTGTTCCCGGGTTAAAACTCTTTACACAGACACAAATTCAAACATCATATTCAACCCATATCTCCTTCCAAATCTTATTATCATTTTCTTTTTTATATATATATATAAAAACCATTTTTATCAGTTTTATAAAAACAGATGCACAAAGAATCAAGGCATAGCAGCTTATAAATTCTTTTCTAAGAAAAAATAATAATAATAGACCAATAAGGCATAACATTTCCAAATTATAATATCAATATTTCATATAATATTAACTTCATATCTTGTCCCTACTTCTCTTTTCCATCCAAATTATTTATTAATTAAAATTTTATTGCCTTTTATCAATATACAAAATCCAAAAAAAAAAAAAAGCATATATATCCTTCCATATCTTATTACCATTTTCAACAACATTCTTTGTCTGTTCTATTTCCAATTATCCATTCATCTTTTTTTTCTTTTACTATACTTCTCCTGTACACCAATTGGAGTAACATCTATAACTCATTACCCTAACTTAGAAATACTACATATAGCAATCTTTCTTGGGATTCTGTTTAAAAAAAATTCTAAAATTACAAAATAAATTTTATATTCTAAATATACATATAAAAACACACTCTTATATACCCTCCAGAATCCCTCTTTTAATCTAAATTAAATTCACCCATTGTCTCTAAATAAACTTTTTTTCCTTAGGTCTTGCTTCCCCCCATTAAGGCTTCTCCTCCCCCCCTTTCTCTCTTGCTTATTCTTCTCCTTGCCCTTTCTACCCCTTTGCTTTTTCTCTTCGCTTTTCTTGCTCCTTTTCCTTTGCTTTCTAACCTTGCCTCCATCTTTTCGCTCATTTTTCTCTCTTTTGGTTGTTTTTATAATTCTTAAAATCCCCTTTTTCTTATCCTTTTTCTCCTCCTCTCCAGAAGGGACCCATTGTTCATCAAAGATGGCTTCTTCTTCCTCTTCTTCCTTGTCCCAGTCCTTCTGCTGCGTAATCAACTTTTCAAAGGAACATAACGCCATTTCTAAAAATTGAAACAAAGCGCCCAAAGTATCTTCTTTTTTATATTTTTGATATTCAATCTCTAGTTCATCCACAGACGATGCCATTATGAAAAGGGAAACTTTTTCCAAAACAACCACAAGAATTTTTAATCAAAGACAATCAAAAGCAATTAAAAAAAAGAAAAAAAGTTCCAAAAGTTAATACTTTTCTTCCTTCTTCTCTTTCTCTTTCTGAATTAATTTTTAATCAAAGAGGTCCAATTACCATATATCTTCTTTTGGGATCCACAAAGACGTTCCAATCAATCTCCTCCTTTTTCAGCTTCTGCTCCAATTTTTTTTTTTTCTCCCTTCCCACTTGCAATGAGAATTTTAATAATCAAAAATCCATACCTCCAGCAGAGATTTTCCAATTTCTCACATTTTTCAATGTCCAAAAATCCCTTTGTCTCTTATCTTAGCTTTCAAAACAATCCACTTTCAATGTCTAGTATATCCAAATATTTCTGCTTTTTCCGTGGGGTGGGAGAGTAAAAAAAAAAAAAAAAAAAATTCCCTTTAACAGCTTCTCCGCCGCTTTTCGCTCTTCTTAGGGATACAATGTATCCTCCAGCAACAAACAGCTCAATTCCAGGCAATTTAAAAGGTGTTACTTGACCCGGCTCAGACAGAACTTTCACTCTTCACACTTCCTCCAGCACAGTTCTTACCCGGTTGCTGGCTTCTTCGTGGCGGCCATTGCTGACCGCCGCTCCACCGCCTTGGGAAAAAGGGGTTTTTCCGGAGAAAGGGGGGGTCTGCGATGCCCCCACCTCCCTTTCCGACTCCCCTCTGTCTTCAGCTGTCCCTACAGGGCAGCCATATCCCCCTGACCCATCTGGATCGGGGGTACCTCGACGGCTAGCACAGCAGGAATCGCGAGCTGTCGCAAATTCCTGCTGCCCCGAAGCCACGCAAACCGGAAGTTTCTGTATGCCTGGGTTTTGAAACGTGCATAGTTAACCAAAGAGTGCCAATTAGTAATGATGGCTTTTTCTGTCAGGTTATGATGGTTTGCTATATTATTTTTCCCCAAATTGATGTGGCTTCCAACCGCTCTTTCCTGCCCCTCACACACACACACATTTTAGTGCAATGACAAGAAAATAAAAAAGCAACAACATAGTATTCCAAATGATTGAAGTTCTTGATCATTGTAGAAATTCTCTTTTTTAAGGAAATTCAGTAGTGTCAAACCCATCAGAGAGACTGTACTTTCAAGGTGTTTTTTATCAATCCAAAGCACCAAGTATATTGATACTGAAACAAATGCTATAATGACTTCTGTTTTGTGGGTTATTAAAACAGCAAAACGACAGCGTACTTCGGTTTGCAGCTGAAAGTTTCCAAAGTGATTGGTGAGTGAGTGAGCTTGAGCCTTAAATTGTTCTGCATTATTTGAAGTAACTGTTCACCAACAGCAATAACGTTCCATAAGACTTGTTCTTGTCCACCAAAACAACTACTCTTGCGGTTAATAGTCAATGTGCATTTTTTTCTAATTTATTATTCCAGATTAAAATTTCCTGTTGAATTAGACGAAAAAGCGGTGTATCATCAGCCCAAGGGGGCTTTTAATGGTGGTATATGTTCAGCATTAGGACTGTTTTTCACAAGATTTACTTTTCTAACTCACCTGGTGTCCCATTGATTACATTTTAGCTAATATTTTTGCTAAATATCTGATTTGCTCCAAATCTTTTTAGAAATGCTTCAAATAGTTTATTTCTGGAACATAGATGGGTTTTTTTTGTTTGTATATGTTTTATTTGCTGTTTTTCTTTAACAACTAACATTTTTTGTGGACAGTGTTATGGCTGAGTTAACATATTTTTCAGACAGTGCTCACAGTAATAATACAATTACATATACTGAATTTTTCTCTTCCAACTTCTAACCTTACTGTGTTTATTATAATTTAATATATTCTTTTATGTATCAATCTATGTTATACGATTTTCCTAATTTATACTTATTTCTTTATTTTCCCCGTTTGTTTGGATTCTTCTATTATACTTATATTTAAATATATTTAAATTTATATTTAAACAATACTATTATCTCTTTATGACTTTTTACCATTTTCTCAAAAAGCATATGTAAAATCAGTAACATTTCTTTATATTAACCCCTGTTAAGTCGCTAATATTTTAATATTATAAATATCACTCAGTGTTCCGCCACATTTTCAATATCTCAATTTTCTATAAACACCAATTAGGCCAGTTATCAATAAGATGTAATCAGCGCCAAGATTGTCTCTCTAAATCCCCTGAATTTATACTCCTTACAAACTATATTTTCCAATGGTTTTTTTTTTGCATCCTGTTAATCATAATAATACATTTAGATATAATTAGTCCTAGGTTGTTGCGAATCTGCGCAGTTTGGAGAACCGGCAAATCATGCCCCTGGCTGACTCCATTCCTGTAGGCCCTCCCCAGCCGTACCCACCCAGTCAGTCCTAATGATATTTTTTCCCCCTCCCGACGATCAGCTCTTCCAACGATCAGCTGGGCTGGGATCCCTCTCGCTGTCTTACTGCTTTGCCAAGGAGGCTTCCTTGGGCTCAGTGTGTGCCCCCCCTGCAGTCAATTTTTTGCCTCCTGGGAGCAAAATCAGCTTCCTAGGAGGCTTCCCTGAGGCCCAGGAGGCAAAAAAGCAGGAGTGCGGTGGAGGTGCCCACCTAGCCATGCCCAGCTAGCCATGCCCCCAGAACCGGTAGTAAAAATATTTGCATCGCACCGCTGCTTACATATCTCAAACAAAGGTCTTCACACTGCTTGATCTGTTTAAATGGAAATAGCACACATGGTCAACCCAGTTATTTTGCTACCTTCAGTGACAGTACAATACGATGCCCATTTCTATTGGCAGGGATGGTGTCGCTACATTCCATGAAGCAGCTGGCTAACCCAGAGGGCCATAGGACCTCCAGACATGAGCTACTACCTCCTAGAACCTGTCACTTGAAGCAAGAGTTCCACTTTTTTTAGTGTGCAAATTGTCTAATTTTGAATCGCCAAGTATCAAAAGGAACGTCCTGTGAGTGGAGCATGTTTTTTTAATCAATGCAGCTAAAGTAGTATCTGAAGTATCTGGTAGGTCTAAATGTCGGAAATGTGCAATGTGCTAAAAGCACATTCAAGAGCAGTTCTCCAATAGTGCAGAACCTCATGAAAATTTTAAAGTAAGCGAGAGATGAAATTTAATTATTTAACAACCAAACATTAGCACACCCATAATTCACATATTAATTAATTTGCAGGCTTAAAATAAAAAGGATATAAGCAAAAAGCGCGCATCCTCTTACTTACATATTTTCCCATATGCAGCAAGAGAATTTATTACTGGCAGACAACTTAACATGCATACCAATTTGGCCTTTGTATTTCTTTTATCCTTCTAGAGCAGAGGTCTCCAAACTTGGCAACTTTAAGACTTGTGGACTTCAACTCCTAGAATTCTCCAGCCAGCTATACAAGTCTTAAAGTTGCCAAGTTTGGAGACCCCTTCTCTAGAGGCTCATGTGCCAAATATCCCAATTAACTGGTTGATGTTGTCCAGTATAAAAATAAAAATCTACTGCATAATTATTTGTGAGGTTGATGTGTTTAACGTAATTTAAATTTATTTAACGTAAGAAGTATTTAACGTAAGAAGAGATTTACATCTATCACCAAATTTCTATTTAATCTGGGCTGGGGAGCCTTGCTAAGAATATCCATCAGGACTGTCTAGAGCGGATGGAGAGCTTGTGTGTCAACAGGAACTCTATCATCTTATGCTTTGGGCCTCCTGAAGAATGGGGTGTGTGTGCATTGCTGGATTACTTTGGGGTATGACTGAAAGATTTAACAGCATGGGAACTGACTGCTCCTCTCAATATTTCTTTTGAGGAAAGTGTGCAATGCTGTCTCACTTCATGCTTATGCAAAAATATATCAACATAGGGTTGAAAAAAATGTGTAAAATGTTCATAAGGACAGGTTGCATTTTAAGAGGCTGTTCAAGGCCTCTGGCCTGCACCTGAATGTACAAATTCAGGAAGCCATTGCTGTAATTCTTACATCAAAAGTAGTGATTTCCCCCATGGCCACAATGCACAACAATGTCTGAAGATAAGTTGTAAATGTGTTGGTGCAGGAGTGGGCTTCAAAAATTTTACCAACAGGGTCTCTGCCTGGGCGTGGCCATGATGGGCATGGCCTAGTTGGCGTCCTGCACCACAGTAGGGATGCCATTTTCACCCTCCCCGGGCTCTGGAGGCTTTGTTTGAGCTTCCAGGAGGGAGAAAATGGCCTCTCTGGGTTCTGGAGGCTCTCTAGAAGCTGGAAACAGGCCCATTTCCAGCCTTCCTGAACTTCCTGGAGGCCCATTTTTCACTCTCCCCAAGCCTCCGCATGTGCCCTGCCTCACCAGCACCTAAAACTGGTTGTGTGGAGACTCCTAGGAGGGGAGGGGTAGAGTAGGCGGGGCCAGCCAGGAGTGGGATTTGGGGGGATCTCCAAACTGCATAGAATCTTAGCAAGGGGTTCTCCTGAACCCCTATGAACCCCCAGCAGCTCACCCCTGTGTTGGTGTGACCTTGAACGTTTTTGCAATCGGATGTGAGAATAAATGTAGTGTCTCTGTTATGTACAGAACCTTAGTGGTTGATTCCTGAATTCAGATCCCATTAATTCATTTGGTCGTTTGAGTGACTTATTTGATAAATCTGGGAAAGACGTTCTTGTCCCTCGAAGGGAAAGGTAAAATATAAAAGTAATAAATAAATATGAATGTGCAATTATCTATTATATGTTTTGATTGGGTCTCAGACCGTGTTTATTTATGGAAGACCTTTATGAGGTTTATGGAAGACCTTTATGAGGTTTACCACAGTTCTACTTCTTATTTATTTCTAAGATAGCACCTTAGGCTTCAATTTTCTTTTGCTAACTTGGACAATAGTACTCAACCATTCATGACTGAAAATCATGAAGGATGTAGCCCAAATATCTGGAAAGCACTGAATTGCCTATCCTTGATTCTTAGGCACTGATACATCTCTTGGGCATGGGGACAAACAATTTTATTGAAGTAAATTGAATTATTTTTTTTTTTTTTTGCAAATTACTACCATAGCTGATAAAGGATGACCTATGCACAGATTTCAGCATGTGGGCAGCTCTTCTGCAAATTGGGTATGAGTTGAATTTGGTGATGGGAATACTAGCTTTTATTCAGAGAAATGCAGCTTTATTACCAAATTCAGAAAAAGAAAAAAAAGTGACCTCATGCCATGTCCTTCCTCTTCTGAGTTTGTGCTTAAAGCTAACTATCCAGAATAATACAACGGTGGGGTCCTTGGGGTGCTTCTCTGAGCTTGGTTGTTTTCTTGCAGACATTTCATCACCAAACTAAGTAACATCATCAGTGCTAGTATCACCGATGTTACCTAATGAAACATGTGCAAGAAAACAATCAAGCTCAGAGAAGCACCAAGAAGCCCACAGTTCAACCTTGAGCTACAAATATTCCTTTCTATTAGAATGATACATTTTCTTTCTTTTTTTACAAATTACAAACGTTTTATTGAATAAATTGTTTAAAAACGTTGGACAAGGTGAAATCGTCCTGACATATCTTTTTGTCATACATCTTATGTTATATAATATATATCTTATGTACATTTATACATATTGTATCTTTATACATTTAATTTTTCTTCATTAGTTCATCACCATAATCAGTTGTAACTTATTTACATAATCTCGGATAGAATAACACATTTACTGATGCAAGGAGCCTGCCTATCAAAATTGTTCTTAGTTGAATTATCATAAGAAAACATTGTATTATGTTAATTTTTGATTGCACAAACTTTCTGGACTAGAATTCTCATGAGCTGCTGATCATGGATGCTATAGTAGAAGTCAGCAAGTCATCTGTCTTTTCTTTCTTTTGATGAAGGAAAGTATAAAAAGTCTCAATTTACATGCCTGCTAGAGGAAAACTTGAAGGAACTGGGTATCTACTTTCAAAAATCAAATAATTGTTGAGATAAAACTCTACCCTGGTACAGCAGCCACAACTTAAAATACTTTTCCCTAATAATCATTGCTCTGGTCCATCCCTTTGCTTGAGAAATTCTTTAACTCTGCACTGTACTTCAGAGAAATATATAACTTGTGAGAATTCGAGTGATGTACCATAAAGAATATCTCCAGATTTGTCAGCATCTATTTGGGATAAGATGTATTGATTTTAAAATTATTTTTTATGGCAACAATTTCATTGAAATGGGGTCAGTGGCACGATTAATAACATTTGGAAAGGCCTTTAAGGAGATCCATTTCCTGGTTTGTACAGCTACAATTTTATCACTGATGAACCCTGATCTGGGGTTCTCTTTCCTGTGCCAATCCGTATAACAAGAAGTTTGTTCAGTGGCATTTTAAGCTCTGTGACTCTTTGTCCCACAAAGCAAACCTAAATACCTTCTTAGCATGTCCGAGATGATTCTCCAAGGGTCTTTCATGACAAGCTTTGTTCTACTGCAGTGGAGATATTTTAATAAACTACACATAAGTGGCTTTAGTTTTATTTTGCCTCTTGGCTGTTTCAGTTTTAGCACTATGCAAGCTTTCAGCTGAAGTTTAGAATTTTTAAAAGCATTTATCAATCTTAGAGAGACATTTGATTCAAAAGGTGATATGTATGGGGTTTTTTTCCTGCTTTCCTTTTGCTCTCTCTCTCTCTCTCTTAAAATAAAATAAGCCTTTGTTTCTGTTAATGATCACCTAGCATCTAATTCACAGAAGCAACTTTTCTGGTTCTTCCCAATTACTTTTGCCACCACAAGGTGGCAATGTATACTTGAGAATGTGAGAACTGAAGCATGACCTTATGCAGATGTTTGCCTGGATTGAATCCTGCTGTGCTATTATGATCAGATACATGTAACCAGAGGAATGGACAACAGAGCTGGATTTGAAACTGCTGACAATTGACAGAATGTCACTTTAATTGGCTTCTGTACCAGCAGAAGTACCATCCTTGGCATTTCTCTTTTACAGATCAATTGAAGGCAACGTTTGGAAGGGGGAAGGAATTATTGAGTTGATAAAAAGCTGATATTTCTTATCCTGTCTATTCAGATCCAATTTCCTCCAGGCTGTTTAAAATATTTTCTTTCCCCAGCTATCTATCATAAGCATAGCTGTAAACAATGACATCAAAGAGAAACATTTACAGGAGGTGTGTGATGTATAATGCAACTGTTTGTTCCGCCTACAGATTCTTATATCTGCTGATATTACATCTGTGTTGACTGTGCAAACAAAGATGTGAGACTTCATAATATATATAATTCACTTACCTGGGCTACAGGCAGTCATGAAAACAATGTGGCCATATGGGATTCTCCTGTCTTTACCAAAGGCTCAAATACCCCAACATTCCTAAAGTCCATCAAACGATTATTCCATCATCAATCAGACATGATATGTTAGAATGCTGTGTGACCCATCTGGCTATAGTGGTTAGCAGAGCTAATGGCCTATAACATACAGTGAGATACTAATGAGGCCAGCAATGGGATTCAGCTGGTTTGCACTGGTTCAATGAACCGGTTGTTAAATTACCCCTGCTATCAAAGTGGATCTTGGGCGCTGCACTGCAATGGATAAATGGGCAACAGAGTGGCCAGCATAAGGGAAGGAAAAGTCTGCTTTTCCTCTTTCTTCTCGCTTCTCCTCCTCCTTTCCTTGGCCACTCCATTGCCCGCTTCTGCATGACAGTGCAGTGCCGAGGATTCACTTTGACAGCCATGGCGGCAATTTAACAATCGGTTTGCCCAGAGTGAGGTTGGTCATCGTGAGAGGCTCATTCCACATGTGCAGCAGAGCTGGTGGATGAGGATGGAGACAGCCAACCTGACCCTGGGTGAACCAGTTGTTAAATTATTTGAATCCTATCACTAGATGAGGCTCATAATTCCATCAGCCAGCAGCAGTAGTGGAGGTTTTTCTGTGACACAGTAGCCCTGAAAGAAGCCAGCACCCTAAACAAGAGAATATAATCTAGGCTTCATTTCTAGCCATGATAACAAAACAGATTTCTCTTGCATCATTGTAATCGTAGGCAGGAATATTTATGGAGATTCTCAGTCATCCAGGTCATAGTTGTCCCAAAGGTATTTTTTTTCAAGAGGCAATTGGACTTTCTTTGTTTTTCCTTGAAGATGTTCTGCTTCCCTTGAACTGAAGAAGCTTTTTGGATGAGAAGTGAAAAGTTTGCAAGGAAAAACAAAAGAAAGGCCAGTTGTCTCTTTAAAAAAAAAAAAAAACCTTTGGGAGATTTGCAAGATTGTTAGCACGTTGAGATAGTCCAGGCAAGAAACGTTACAGAAGTATCATCACTATCTTTACCATGAGATTATGTTAAATAGAATCTTGCAAGACGTAAAGTTATTTCTCCCTTCTTCTCTTTTTAGATTCCAAAAAAAAACCTACAAAAGGTCCATTTTGAGAGGCTTCCTATCTTTCTCCCCCACCTATGAACTGAGCTACCTCTTGTCAGGCTGCTACCTAGACTTCCTCTTGCTTCATAAGACTCTGAATTTTCTCTGATCTATGAATTCCTTTCTCTGGGAAAGGACTTTCTTAGATTTAATTTCACAAAGCAAAGGAAGATTGTCTTTTGCCCATTTAATTGCCATTTGGTCTCTTAATTTCACCTGTTTGACCTTCGCTATATTTTAGATGGTCATCACCTCCCATAGTTAGCAGTTACAGAAGTGAGAGGAGCTTTTTAATTTAAAAATAGAAATCGCTAGAAAAGCCTTCTTAAGTTGTTTACTCCAAGAAGTATACTGTAAGTCATTATATTTCAGAATATTGTTTCATTCTTCTCTCATACCCATAATATAGAGCTTATATATATATATGCCTGTAGAACAGTGGTGGAATTCAATTTTTTTTTTTACTACCGGTTTTGTGGGCATGGCTTGGTGGGTGTGGCAGGGGAAGGATACTGTAAAATCTCCAATCAGAGGTAGTATTTGCCGGTTCTCCGAACTACTCAAAATTTCCGCTACTGGTTCTCTAGAACTAGTCAGAATACCACCTCTGCTGCAGAACCAAATTTAAATACTATGATATTGTAATATAAACTGTAGTGCCCCTCACCTAACCAGGTAGCCCCATATGAGCTGGATCTACAGTTCCCAAAATTCTACTTTATTTATAACCTTCCCTTCTCCCAAAGGTTCTTTTTCAAGAGGAAGCTAGACTTTCTGCGTGTTTTTTTTCCTTTGAAGATGTTTCGCTTCTCATCCAAGAAGCTTCTTCAGCTCTGGCTGGATGGTGGAGAATGGAAGATTTTTTTGCTCTTTATAGACAACTGGTCATTTGCATCCTTTTAGTGAGTCAGGCAAGGGATATAAGTTCTTCCATTCCCCATCCAACCAGAGCTGAAGAAGCTTCTAGGATGAGAAGTGAAACATCTTGAAAGAAAAACAACAAAGTCCAGTTGCCTTTTGAAAAAGCACCTTTGGGTCAACCATGTCCTGGATGACTGAGAATCTCCATAGACATTTAACCTTCCCATGTGTTACCAAGTGATAAAACAAGAGGGAGAAGGACCAAGATCAACATACTTATTGGACATCTTGTTGGGAAAAGCTGAGGCAGAGAAGCCTCCCTCAAGTCCTTTGATCAGGGCCATTTGAGTACCTCCTGTTACAAACCAGCAATTTACTTGTCTCTCTAAGGCAGAAGTGCAGAAATTAGAGAGTTATCATGAAAAAGCAAATTGCCATTCTGGGCCAGCTGCCATTTCCATACTTAGGATTTAAGTCCTCCAAACACAAAGACGAGTGAGCATGAAGAACTCCAGAGAGGCCATCTGTTTCAAGAAATGCAATGATCTCACTGCAGACCCTTTGCTGACCCAAGAGAACAGAGAGTAAAAAGGTTGACCTTTCCCTGACTCTGCTTCCCTTTGGCTTACAAAGAGGGGACCTTCATTCTGTAAATGATCTGCTCCGCCATCGGTCCTGTGCTCAGACTGTTGACCCCATTCCAAAGAACTACATTGTTCCCAGTGGTGGCTAAATCACAACTGATCCTCTCATAGTATTCAGAATCTGCTCAGAGCACCATTCCTTAAGTCTCACCACCAGGGGTCCTCAAACTTGGCAACTTTAAGACTTGGGGACTTCAACTCCCAGAATTCTCCAGCCAGCACAATTCTCATAATTCATTTCAACTATAGTCTATAAATTCATAAAACATAGTTAATAAACTTGTCGTAATTTCTCTTTTTTTCCCCATTCATCCATTTTTCTCTATATTTAGTTTAACAAAAAAGCAGTATTCCAATAACAAAAAAGATCAGTTCCAATCTTTCATTTTAATAATCTATATTTTCCTACTTTCTAAATAGTTTATTACTTGTAATATAATTATACTGCACCTTATTGTTAAGTGAATCTGGCTTTACTTGTAAGAAGGTTGCAAAAGGCGATCCCATGACCCTGGGACACTGCAACCATCATAAATACCAACTAGTTGCCAAGTGTCAGAAGTTTGATCCCATGACCATGGGGATGCTACAATGGTCATAAGTTCCTTGTTTCAGTGCTGTTCTAACTTTGAATAGTTACTAAATGAATAGTTGTAAGTCAAGGACTATCTGTAATCTTATTACAAGCTGCCCTCCTCCACAACATTTTAAACACAGCAGTGGAACAGGCCGCTATTGGAATCAATATGAGATTCAATAAACAATAGACATCTTCCAGTGATATGTAATAATAAGACCAGGAAAATGGTCTGGTTATAGTCTTTGGTCTAAGAGTTAATGTTGTATGTTTTTCAAGTCCCTAAGAACAGCTCAGCATCACCTCTGAAATACTGAGACAAGCAGATGTGTAGATGGATTGCATTAGTCTGAAAGAGGGCCAGCTTTCCTAGTGAACCCTTAATTATGGGAGGACAGGAAAGATGTTTAACTATCAGAGGGCAAGGCCCCGAGCATGACATTTTGGAAAAGGTTTTGGACTGAATTCTCAGGCGCGGTCATAAGCTGAGAACCTTCACATTTCTGCTTTCCCAAAAGAGCAGTTGCTTTTTACTGCACTTCTAAGTTTTATCATGTCTAAAACATTCAACATCTAAGAGCAAAGTGTTCTTGTTTCCATATGGCTCTACCTACAGTGTTATATTTTTCATCTTCATAATGTGATCCACATCACATAGTCTATGGTGCTGTATCCAAATGCATTACATAGGGGTGATTTTCTTCCTTAACTGTCTGGATCTCTAAGCTAACCCATTCTTCATCTACTCCCTTCCCCCTCCTCCTCCATCTGTGAGGTGTGCAGATGTGAGATGGGGGGGGGAAAGATGGCTGAGATGTTTACACCTTGAGTTACGGGTCTCCTAAGTCTGAAATGTTGGTAGCGTGCTATGGATACTCTCATCAAATAACCACTAATGATGTGTGTGAACAAAGTTCTATTTATCAGGAAGCCAGCTGAGTATGTTTTCCCTCTAACCTTCCAGGAAACTTTCTATCACCTCATGATTGTCTTTTTCTGGGCTCACTTCCAAAATGCTGGACTGAAGCCAACCACCATTTTTATTTCCTGAGGAGATCTCTCTCTCTCTCTCTCTCAACAGGTGAAACCACCTGGCCAATGTCTGCTTTGGAAAACTAAATAGGGTTGAACCTAGTTAGTGCTTGGAGGGAAGCCTCTAGGAAATAACAGAACCGTAGGTTGCTGGTATGATCTATCTCTCTGTCCTGCCCTCCTTCTTTCTTTCCTATTTATATCTCTATGTTCTAACCATCCATCCATGCTGGAAGAAGAAGACAGTAGCAAATCACTTCCATGCGGGTTCCTCAAACCGTCATGAAATCTCCAAGCATCAAGCTCAGCTTGAAGGAAACTTGTCTATCTCTATAGGGTTTATAGATCATTTATTGGTAATGCTAGCACACCTGAGGCTGGTGGGTTGCCTGACTTTTGAAATTGAATGAATTATTTTATTTTATTTTATTTGTCAATCGCTTACAAGATAATAGGTATAAGGATAACACATAGTTATGAATACAAGAAATGAGTACATATAAGAAAAGTAAAAGAAACAATAGGACAGGGACGGTAGGCACTTCGGTGCACTTATGCACGCCCCCTACAGACCTCTTAAGAAAGGGGTGAGGTCAATAGCAGACAGTCTAAGGTTAAAGTTTTTGGGGTTTGGGGAAGAAACCACAGAGTCAGGTAGCGTATTCCAGACATTGACCACTCTGTTGCTGAAGTCGTATTTCCTTCAATCAAGTTTGGTGCGATTAACCTTGAGTTTGTATCTATTGTGTGCTCTTGTATTGTTATGGTAGAAGCTGAAGTATTCATTGACAGGTAGGACATTGCAATGTATGATTTTATATGCTATACTTAGATCGGACCAAAGGCGGCGTAGTTCTAGGTTTTCTAGGTCTAGAATTTCAAGTCTGGTGGCATAAGGTATTCTGCAACGAGTAGAGGAGTGGAGAACTCTTCTTGTGAAATATTTGTGGACTTTCTCAACTGTGTAAAATGTAGGCTATTGTATGGGCTTTAAGTTCATGTGCCCTCTACATCTTCTCTTCCAAACCACCAACCTCATTACAAGCTTTGCCCTCTCAGATAAGCCTCGTCCCATATCCTTCACAATGTTTTCCTGCTGGTTTGTTGAGTAGGATAATGATGAAAGATCGTGGGACATGGGGAATTTTCATCTGTTCTATGTTTTTGTCCTTTGTCAGATCCTAGGAAGTAGTTGGAAATGAGGGAAACAAACCCATGGAGAGGATTGAATGATCAGATTGGTTTTGATAATATGATTCTACTCATATTATCCCAGAGCTCAGCTCCAAATGTTTGGAGATACTCCTGGCTTCAGTTACTGCGGCTAGTCTTTGTTTTCTGGAGAAAGCATTTCTTGATTATGTCAATGATTTGCTTCACATATTCAATTTCTGGCTGGGTTTACACATTTCACTAAGCCATGGTTTGGTTAAACAACGGTCTGTTGGATAAGCTGGAGTTGTATATTATAAAGAGTCTTGAACCATGACAACCAAGAGCCAATGTCTAGGTGCTTACAAGATGTTCAGCCCAAACTGGAAAAAAAAGCTATATACAATGTTTTAGACAAACACAAAATATCATAGCAATTGACTGGATCTACACATGAATGTTGTTTATTTCTGTTGGTTGGATTGTTCTTATTTCTTTCCTGGAGTTCTCATCAACAACTCCTTGATCTGTTTCATAGGCAAATTGGCAGCATTACTATCTACCTCATTTGGGCTACCTTGGCTAGTAATGCTGGACGGGGGATTTGACAAAGCAGGTAGGAATTTCTGCAGCTCACTTTGGATTACAGCAGGGCTGTTTAATCAAAGCTTCATCAAAGCAAGCAGGGAGCACTCATTGCAATCCATGTCTGGAAGGAAGCATCTTAAAGAAACTTTCTGCAGCTCAGAGAGTTAGTGAAGAACTAAATTCTGTTTGGCGCAAGCCCAGAAACTCAACACAATTTGGGGCTTCAAAAAAGACTTTGAGCTCATAGAGCAAGGCTGTGAAATTCGATTTCATTGAGGGACACATCAGAGGTTGTGTTTGATCTCGGGGGAGGGGGCAGGGGTAGTGCTGGGGTGTGGCTGGGGTGTGGTGGATGTGGACACAGTGGGCATGAACAGGCACTAAATGAATGGTTGTAAGTCAGGGACTCCCATTATTTTTGAGTTGTAGCATACACTCGTTACCCTTTGTCTTACAGAGCTGTTTTGGAGATATTTTCAGATGAAGATGAAGGAATGCTTACTTGATTTTCTAATTAATCTTTTTAAAAATCCCAAGGAGGATTTTATGTTTGGGATAGTAACTGCTACATTTGACTCTCAAATATAGTTCAACTAGAAAACACTCTCAGAGTCCTTTCCTTAAGAGAAGTAATAAAACTGCCTGAGGGAGAGTGGTAAGCCATTCCTGCAGTAAATTATTTTTTTTACTTTTTTAAAGTAAAACTTTTTTAAAAACTTCCTTATGGCTTCAGTTAGTCCTTCTAGCTCAGCTTTCCTTGAGGGTTTTGAGTGCATGCGCTGCCTTCTCACAACTCATGGAGCAATGAAGAATAATGAATTTCTTTAGGGAATATAGTAAATGACAAGGATTGGTGATACCATTCAAAAGGTAGATCATACCAGAGGTGGTATTCAGCCGGTTCAGACTGGTTCGGGTGAACCTGTCATGGAAAATTTGACCAGTTTGGGGAACCAGCAAATACCACCTCTGACTGGGCCTGCCTACCTGACCAAGCCCTTTCCCATCCTATATTCCACTGATTTTTTTTAACTTAGCTGATTTGCGTGGCAGAGTAGACTGTCGCACCTCAGCTGAGCTAAAAAACAGCTCACCTCACCACAGGCAATCTGTGAGTGCTGCGTGCGGGGGAAGTGGCCTTAGAGTTTAGTGCGAGTTACACTTAAAGTAAACTTAGAGTTTACCGAGGTAGATAAAATGAGGAGCCAGATTGTTGGGGGCAATACGCTGATTCTGTAAACCGCTTAGCGTGGGCTGTAAAATACTATAAAGAGGTATATAACTCTAAGTGCTTTTGCTATCAACTGCTGTGATCCATTTAACAACTGTGGCAAGAAAGCTTGTAAAATGGGACAAAACTCACTTAACAAATATTTCACTTAATAACAGAAATTTTGAGCTCAATTTGTGGTCCTAGGTTGAAGATTATTTGCATTCCCGATTCCCAGTGTGGTTAAACAGATAATTGCCTCTAAACGTGGTTACCTTCACTTGAAGCAACAAGCAACACCGAAGAGATGTTTCTACACTGAATGAATTGTGGATATGCACAGCTGTTGTGATCACATTATGATCACCCTTCTCCCATTTCATCTTTTTTTCCTTGCCTTCTCATTGTGGTTTGGCTCCAAACACCTAATGTCTTACTTCTAACTATATATAGTGAATGCCAATTAAATAGTTTCTCCCTGATGAAGAATTAAAGCTAGATCTACACTACATTATAATTTCCAACTAGGTAGGTAAATCTGTAGCTCTCCAGATGTCGTTTGACTCTACTTCTACTGAACCTTATTCCAGATGGCAAGTCATTGGAGATTATGGAACAGTAGCCCAATGTTTTCTCGAATTGTATAGATGTTATCTCTCTTCTACTTTAAGATGAAGGAGAAAGGAGAAATTTTCAACAATCAGGACGAAACATTTGGCATTTGCGAGATGCCTCTGTGTTATAATTTGAATCAGAATTGCCTGAAGAAATTTTTTTAATTTATCTAGGAATGTTTCGAGTTTATTTCCACTTACGTCATCTTGGAGAGATTCCACATTTTAAAATTCAAAGGGAACCTCATTGCTGGGTATGTTGGTGGGTCAAAGCAAGTGTAAATTGAATTTTAATCCAGGAAACACAGATTGATATGGTAGCTCCACAGTTAGGACGCTGAGCTGGTAAACTGGAAAATCGGCAGCCCAGGTTCAAAACCCAAGCACCACATGATGGGATGAGCTTCCGTCCTCACTCCAGCTGCTTCTCAACTAACAGTTGGAAAACATGCAAAGGCAAGTAGATAAATACTACTTCCCATTTTGGTGGGAAGGTAACAGCACTCTGCAATGTCATATGGCCACATGACCAGCAATGGGCTTAATGGCCTTGAAACAGAAATGCACACCCCCCCACCCATAGTCAGCAACGAGTAGCAGAGTAAAATCAGCAGGGACTCCTCAGGTAAACAAAAAGATGGAAAAAGGCAAGTACAGTATTGGCTGCCCGCTTTAATATCTGTATATTTGTAAAGCAAGATCCAAGTGCTATAGTAATCATGACAAAACTGACAGTTTCCTATCCCTATTGTACATCTTGGTGACCCCCAATAATTATTTTCTTTCTTCAACAGACGCCATCATTGTCCTCATCTACCAACCAAGCTCTTTGGCACGAATGAGAAGCCATGTCTCCTTTCTGAGTATATGGAAAAATATCCCCTTTATCCCAACATCCTACCTCGGGAATCATGCAAGCCCACCACGGAGTATCAGAAGCAGCCAGTGCCAATGGAAGCCCTTTCAACAACCAAGTAAGACAACAGAAATGGAAGCAAAGGCAGGGTTACCAGATCTATCCTGCAACTATCCAAATGACTATCAGGTGGGAGCAAAGAGAGTTCTCTGTGTAATGGCTACCATCTAGTGGTCATCTGAATTGCAGACTTAGTAGCCCCAAAAAGAAGAGCTGTTAAAGGCCAAAGATTGTGGACTTGATTGCATAGTTTGTGTATATCTGGGGGAGGGGGCTTGGGGGGAGGAGATAATGCTGCAATGCATTCCCCCCCCCCCAGATCTGGATAATAAGAGTAGGTTTTATTATTATCTGGATGTTTCCGGATGAGGTCTTTAACTGTACATTTGGGCAGATGCCTTCATGAAATAGGAGGAATGAATGCAGATGTGAATGAATGTAGCCTCTGATTTGGTAAACTGATTAGGCTTTCCTACTGCTTCTTTGCCAATAGGAAAGAAAAGTTGAATAACTACACAAATCCATTTAGTTGGGATTGCCCATCTGAAATAATTCCTTCTTGAATGGGAAAACCAGAGCTGAAGAATAGCCAAGCCCATCCTCTTTCTTATAACTTTGTTGCTTTTGTTTTAGCCACATCTCTAGCATTCCTGTATGACCTGCTGAGTAAATTCCACAAGTGAGCCACACAAAACAGGTGCTATCTTTGTAAACAACTAAAAAGCGGCACAAGTGTTTTTTTTTTCATGCAGTGTTTTTGTACTGTATTGTTTTTGTAGTATCAATTCAGTAAACAAATATTTAAACTCCCTCTCTGTATTGAGCTTAAGCATTTTATAACAAGGTACTTTTATTCACTGCTGTCAGTAGACAATTAAAAAAAATACTGTCAATAGATCTTGAAGATTTTTTTTTGAATGTGTCCCTCACAAAACCCTATAATCCTTAAACTGACTAAGAAGCAAACGATTATCTAAATTAAAAGCCTTTTTTGAAATTATTAAGTGCTATGCCAATATTTGTTGATTGATGATGTACCAATAAAAGTAACATATCATCACAATTCAAGCAGGGCTCTCTGCATCTTTGCCCTATTGTACATTTGCTTAAAAGCTTCCTACAATACAGGAAGTACCCATTGGTAAATTCTGTTGCTCAGTCTTCCCAAAATGGAAAGATTTTGTACTCTTATGTCACAATTATTATTTTTTTTAAAAAATGTGTCTTGTGAGAAATAACATAACAATCTGAAAGCTAAAAGTATCTCCAAATCACTGATAAGCAAAAAGAAAATTAGCGGCGGGAACTTTTTCAGTATGAGTTACACAGGGTTCAAGTGAATTTAATAAGCAACATTCTGGTAGGCTTAGATTTAGTCATGCTTAAAGTCAGAGTTGTTAAAATCTATGAGAGGGCTTGGAAACATGTCAAATTGTTTTCAATAGGACTAAATTAAGCACAACTATCTGTATACCACAAACTATTCACTTAACGAGAGCTGTTGATGTTTACAGGAGAGATTACATCCCACATGAAGTTTTCCGTATTAAACAGAAACCTCCTGATCAATATGTCAAGAGCAATGAATGTATGGACCTACAGTCTACGTATAGACAAGATTATAACCCATACTCCATATCGCGAGTGGCTCCTTACATGCCCCAGGAACAAAAATATTATTCTGATGAGAAGATGAACACAGTCCCCACGTATAAAAGTAAGAGTTGAAAGAATAATTGGAAATATTTCAGATGCATTAGACATCTAAAATATTAGTTTTAGTTAATAACCTCCTTTTTTTTCAATAACCTAAATGGGAATAATTATTCCACCTTACAAGTTGGCCTGTTTTTAAGGGGTGCTTATAAGTTGCCTTGAGTAATCCTTTTGCCCCTTAAACTTATGTCCCCTTGGAATGTCTGGAAGTTTTGAACTTGTCCTTTCTCAGGGTTTCTGAGGAAGTGCAAATGTTTAAGACCCTTACACAGATCACATGTGCTGGTTTCCCCTATCCCTCTCCTTGGTGTTTTATAGTGTACAACTTTTTGGGGACATCGGAAGTATTTTGGAAGAGATGTGAGTGAAATAATGGGGAACTGGCTATGTGTGATCAAAGGAGACCTACATCAATGAAGGAGGAAAAGAAATCATTCTTGTAGGCCAATCATCAAGATATAATAAGACTAATTCCCTATGTCTTAGTCACAAGAATTGTCTGTTGGTTGAGCACATCCATAGCAAGTATGAAAGGGAAAGAAAGATCCTATCAAACAATTTTGCTCGTTCAGCAGAACTAGGAGTCTGCCAACCCTTCCAAATGACAACTTTATCCAAACAATTGGATCCTAGTGAGGGCGCATGGACACCGTTACTCTTCCTTTACGATGACAAAAATGACGATAGGCAGCTCCTGTTCTCCCTTGATGTGCCTCTGATATATGTAACATCTGGTCAGTCTTACGTGTGGATTGACATGAATCAATTTCTTTATCAGTGGGTTTTAATGATATGACATGAGCCATATGTAAGTCTCAGTCAAAGATCTGTACTATCTAGAGCAGCCTTTAGCTGAAGATTGGAAGGGCTCCGATAAAACACAGCTTCATCACATTTGGTTGCAATTTGCAAGATTTTTCAAAACACTCTGCAAACGGAAATCTTCTTCAAATAATTGGTCCCACGATCTTACTCCATATTGTAGTGATTCATCCTTTAAGGTCTGAAGCTCACCAGCTTTCAAGGGTACGACAAAGCCAGCGATCTTTCATATCCAGGCAATTGGACTGCCTATAAGGAGAACTAGATCTCCCTTAAAATACATTCAAGGTGTAGAGTGTATGCATGCATGAGTCACTTCCTCCTAGGGGCAATTGCTCTGATGAGTATGTGGGCATCCATTGAAATGAAGGGGAACACACAACCAAGAGACCACAAGGCTAGCTCAGAGAGAATGTGATAGAGTTAGAAACTGTGTACTGCACAAAATAATCTATCAAATTGCACACCCAAGTTGCCGCACTGCAACCCCAAGTAGGAATACATTAGAAGATCGAAAAGAAAATATATTACAGTGAACGTACCACAACTTTACAGCATTATTATTCCTTTAGTTTATTCTGCCTGCTCATCGAGTTATACAGATAGGGAATCAATGCCAATGAATTTGCATGTGATTTTCACTGTCACCTTTTCTTACTCAGAAATTCCTGATAAGAGAACACAGTTGTAAAATAATTGGATTATATATTATGAGCAGCTTGTTTTCGATCTGGTGCACCTTCTTCTTCTTTCTTGTCTTATGACACTGATACTTCCAGCTTTCATTGTCCTCATGGCTTATTTTTTGAGTGGGTAAACTATGTCGGGTTTAAGACCAACCATGGGAAAATTGAGGCCTTCTAAGGACAGTAAGGTCATTTCTTTCACAATCCCCAGCCAGTCAGTGCCATCATGGTGCCTGGCAAGGATGACCAGTTGGATTCCTACAACATCTGAAAGATCACCAGGTCCCTGCTCTGCTGTTCTGCCTTTTCTCCAACATGATCTGTCTTATCTTATCCATGATATATCAAGCTGTGTTAGATTTACCCTTTAAAAAAATAATTAAAAAAAACCTCCTACCACTTTTCTGTGAGTGAAGGAACCTCTTTTTTTCAGATCAACCCTGTTTTGATACATTGATTGGGACTGAAATTGACCACTGCCTTGCTGACAGATCCTGAAAATAAATGAGTGGCCCAAAGTCACCCAGATGCAGTAGTCAGATTAAAATAATTTAACAACTGGTTTGCCCAGGGTCAGGTTAGCTGTTGTGGGAAATGTGGCCCATCCCCATCCTTCAGCTCTGCTGCACATACAGGACGAGCCTCCTGTGATGGACAACCTGACCTGGGCAAACTAGTTGTTAAATTACAACTCCCCCCACTATCAAAGTGGATTCTGGGTGCTGTGTTGCAATGGAGAATTGGGCAACAGAATGATCGGCTGAAGAGAAAGAGGAGGAGCAGGGAGAAAAATGAGGAAAGCAGCCTTTTCCCTTCACATCGGCCACTCCATTGCCCGTTTCTCCATTGCAGCGCAGTGCCAAGATTTAGTTGGGGGTGTGTGTGTTAATTTAACAACCGATTCACCTGAACCAGTGTGAACTGACTGAATTCCACCACTGACCAGATGACTTTCATGCTTAAGTAGGACTAGAACCCAGAGTCTTCTAGTTTCTAGCCTGGTACCTTTCCTGAATTTGCTCTCCCATTTATCCTTTTTAGATTACATATTGCAGCTGTTTTTTATTGTTTTTAGTACGAGTTTCAAGAATTCAGATCTCTCCTCCTTTCCTGAATCAAAAACAGTTATTTATTGCATGTCAATGCTTATGCATGATCACTCTGGTCTGCATATCACCTGTTCTACCATTTTATTAACTTTTATCTCCTGCAGTATATTCTATTTTTCAAACTTGACAATCTTAGATTGTTTGGACTTCAGTTCCCAGAATTCTACACACACGCCATTGCATGGCAGTCAAAAGGGAAGCATAAGGATTTCTTCAGTTCAGCTTCACACCTAATTATATGAATGCAAAGTGGTTTGCCAGTGTCCCCTTCCAAAATGTTTTATTGACTTCCTGTTTGTCCACAGTCCTAGGATTTCCTGTGGATTCAGTCTAGTCTATGGCTTTGAAATTTGCTATTTATGCATTACATGAAAATAATTCATCTACAGATAATTCTGGGATAATAATGAGTGGAATGGAATGAATATAATAGAATAATTATAATAGAATATAATATGGAATAGAATAGAACAGACTACAATATAATACAATAATAGAATGCTAGAATAAATGCAGTATTAAGAAAAAATAGCCATAAAATTGATCTAAGAATATTAAACATGATAGACTAACTACTAAACAGGATGAAGTGCCTAAAAGTGATACCATAAAATATCTGAATTTCTTGCAGTTTTGCAGTTCACTGTTTTCATTTTTTTCATTAACTCTGAGATACAGTGTTCTCTCCAGATAGGGAGACAATTTTAGAGTTCTTTTGTCAGTACTGATGACTGCCTGAGCCATATCACGCATGGTTTCTGTTGTGTATGCAATATAATTAATAAAGTGTGAGCTTGGAGTAAGTACAGGGTTCTGGCCCTGCACTTCTGATTGGCTGTTAAGTGGCCGGACCGGATTGGCCCGTTCCGGGGAATCCGATTGGCCCTTAACAGAGAGTTCTTATTGGTTATAAAAGCTAGCATTCCTAATTTGTTATTGGTTAAACGTTACAAGGTTTGCCTATATAAGGCGGGTTTTACTGATATTAAATGAGCAAGTCACGATGTAAATAAAGAGCTGAAGTTCACCGTTCAGAAACTTGCCTCCATTCTTTCTCGCCCATGCTCAACTTAACACTGGCGACGAGGATGGGATGTGGAGACATCTGAACCAACGAAACTTCAAAGAACACTGAGCACGTGACAGACGACGCCAACAATGGAACCATGTCCAGCGGCATCGTACCACCCACTCCGTTCGATCCATCACAAGAAGACTGGGAGTCTTACATGGATCGTTTCCAAATGTTCCTAGAGACGAACAACTTAAAGGACACCACAGCCGGGAAGAAACGGGCGGTGTTCCTGACGCATTGCGGTCCAACCGTATTTAAGATGGCTAAGGCACTAGCCAAACCCCGAGAAGTGAAGGCCATGGATTGGGACGACCTCGAACCTATCCTGCGAGACCACTACGCCCCGACCGTGCCTACGCTCGTGAGACGCCACGAGTTTTATCAAAGAAGCCAGCAAAAGGGAGAGAGCGTAGACGACTTCATAGCAGACCTCTGAAATTTGGGAGGCCTCTGCGGATTCACCGATCTAGAAGAAGCACTAAGAGATCGCATAGTTCTGGGATTAGATGCACCAGGTGTCCAAAGCAAACTGATGGCGAAAGGCAACATCAGCCTTGCTGATGCCATTGCCGATGCTACCGCAGCGAAGCAACCAAGAATTCGGCTGCACAACTATGCCGAAACCGCACTCCGGTACCACCACCGGCCAGCGAAATCTCACCTAGTTCAGAAGGGCAGCTCACAACAACGCACCACGAGGACCTTTCTTCGTTGTCAGACAGCAACGAAGAACGGGTCCATTGACTGCGGTCCGACCGGGACCCTCGGCCGAAGCCCTTACACCCTTGCGCTGGCTGTGGAGCCAACCATGCCAGATCCGAATGCAGATTCCGTGACGCACTCTGCCATGAGTGCGGGAAATGAGGCCACATTGGATGGGTCTGCCGCAGCTTGCCAGGACCCAGCCAGGCCTCAAAGGGGGCTAACTATCATCAATCGACAGGAAACCATCCTGTAAGGCGAGAGCCAGTAAACCACTCCTACAGAAATCGAGCTTTGCAGAGAGAAGAGGCTCACCATACTATCACTATCGGTCACGCCTCAGCCTTGGACACTAAGAAAATTCGAGTCATGGTAGCCATCGAGAACCAGCCTTGCCACATGGAGGTCGACTCGGGATCGTCCCTCTCGATGGTGTCATGGAAGACACTCAAGCAACTCATCCCCACAATTCAACGCCAAGATCTCCGTTTCCAACGCCTCATCCTCAAGGACTACTAGGGGAATCGAATCCCCGTCGTCGGGTCCTGCCAAGTCCGAGTCTCTTTCAAGAAGCACACAGCATACTTACCTTTAACGGTCATCGATAGAGATAGGCCTAGCCTACTGGGCCTCCAATGGTTCGCGCCATTCGGCATTGAAGTGGCCGGCGTAAACCGAGTCGGTGGCTGTGACTGGGAGGAAGACCTTATCTCTGAGTTCAGGGACGTCTTCGCGGACAGCTTAGGCGAGTACAAGGGGACCCCGATCTCATTCAGCTTAGATCCAAAAATAGCTCCCATTCACCTAAAACCCCGTCGAGTTCCGTTTGCCTTAAAATCGAAAATCAACAAACAACTCAACAAACTGATAGCTCAGGGGGTGTTGGAGCCCATCGATCACTCCCCGAATTTGTGGGGACTACCGGGCCACTTTGAACCATGCCCTGCAGCAGAACGCATATCCAGTTCCGGTGGTGCAGCACCTCCTCCATTCCCTGGGGGGCGGGAAAGTTTTCGCTAAATTGGATTTAGCTCAGGCATATCAGCAATTACCAGTAGATGAAAAAACGGCACAGGCCCAAACTATTGTGACGCACCGAGGTGCCTTTAAATGTACCCGGCTGCAATTTGGAGTAAGTGTAGCCCCGGGGATTTTTCAAAGCCTTATGGAAAGGTTATTGCAAGGGATTAAGGGCGTGGTCCCCTATTTTGACGATGTATTAATTGCAGCCCCTACAAAAAAAATCTTACAGGACCGGTTAAAATTAGTCCTAAAAAAATTCCAAGAGGCCGGTCTTAAGGTTAAAAAAAACAAATGTAAATTGTATACTGACAGTGTTGAGTTTTTAGGGTACCTGATTGATAGCCAGGGCATTCATCCTACCGAAAGTAAATTAAAAGCGATCAAAAATGCTCCCAGGCCAAGAAACAAGGCCGATCTCCAGGCATTCCTAGGCCTCATCAATTTTTATAATGTATTTTTACCGCACAAAGCAACTGTCGCTGAACCATTACACCGATTGTTAGATAAAAAAGCAATTTGGTTATGGGGTTACCGTGAAGGACAGGCGTTCCGAAATGTTAAAAAACTGCTCACTTCTGACTCTGTACTCATGCAGTATAATGAGACTTTGCCGTTAGTTATAACTTGTGATGCATCGCCTTTTGGGGTGGGCACCATTTTGAGCCATGTACTGCCTAATGGGAACGAAGCCCCTGTTGCATATTTTTCAAAGACTCTTTCAAAAACGGAGCGGAACTATGGACAAATTGATAAAGAAGCCCTCGTAATTGTCTCAGCTGTGAAAAGATTTCACGAATACGTGTATGGTAGGGTTTTTACTATTGTGACTGACCACAAGCCTTTATTGGGGATAATAGCTGGAGATAAGCCAACTCCCTACATATTATCCCCTTGGATGACCCGATGGTCAGAATTCTTAGCTGCTTATGACTATCGGCTGCAATACCGCCCGGGGAAGGCCATTCCCCATGCTGACGCATTGAGCCGAGCACCGCTTCCAGAGACTCTCGACGATCCGGCACCAACGGTAACCACGTTGCAAATCAAAGCGCTCAACTCGCCGCCACTGACCGCCCGAGATATCGCGAGAGAAACCAAACGCGACCACACCCTAGCATGAGTCCTAAGCTGGGTAGAACACGGATGGCCATTGGACCAGTTTTCAGATGACTTCACACCATTCAAAACTCGACAGACCGAACTCTTCTCCCAGAAAGGCTGTGTCATCTGGGGCAATAGAGTCATTATTCCAGAACGGCTCTGAAAAGCGCTGCTGAGAACTTTGCACGATGGCCACCCTGGCATCGTGCGAATGAAAGCCCTTGCACGAAGCTACGCATGGTGGCCGGGCATTGACAAGCAAATCAAACAGTGGGTTAAAGCTTGTCCCAAATGCCAAGAAGTCAGCAACGCCCCACCAAAAGCCATGCCTACTGAATGGGAGACACCATGTGGACCCTGGTCCCGAATTCACCTGGACGTCACGGGGCCAACCAAGGGCCACACCTTCCTGCTTACCGTCGATGCCTACTCCAATTGGCTCGAAATTCATCGCATGACGACTACGACCTCTGAGGCAGTCATCAAGATTCTAAACAGACTCTTTGCAACCCACGGATTACCAGATGTCCTGGTATCCGATTACGGCCCACAATTTACTGCACTAGCATTCAAGCAGTACCTCGCTGACCGCGGCATCTGCCATGCGCTCACCTCGCCTGCGCACTCTGCGAGCAATGGCCGAGCAGAACGCATGGTTCAATTTGTGAAGAAAACCTTGCAAAAGGTAGACTACGACAACATTGACGACAAGGTCAACCAAATCCTCTTTTTGCAACACATCACCCCACATAGCGTCACCAACAAAACTCCCGCCGAACTGCTAATGGGACGAAAGCTCCGCTCCCACCTTGACCGGTTGCACCCTGCGTATGAACCAGAGAAACCACTAGGATCCAGCGGCCGCTGTTGCACCTTCCAGGTAGGAGACCTGGTTTATGCAAAAAACCTATCGGGCAACCCATTGTGGGTGGAAGCGACAGTAGTATGTGTAACCGACCCTAGATCCTACCTCGTGCAATGCCTTGACAATAAACTTTAGAAACGGCATATCGACCAATTACGGTCGCGGCTTGCAGCGGCCAATTCACAACTCCCCTATGACCAAACTGAGGGGGGGGGAGGTACGGAAGAAGATGAAGCCCTAGGAAACCTGTTCGAAGGAAATGATGATTTAATTGAAACTCAGGAAGTGGAGCCGGAGGGAGAAACGTTTGCACCTCAGGAAATCGAGGAAAATGTGGGCAATTATGTAGAAGTGAACTCTGAACCAGAGACAGCCCCACTGCCAGACAACAATCTACCTCAGCAAGATTGCAACCAGCCAATACAACGAAAATCAAAGAGTCTAAAAAGACAACCGTCCTATTTAAGGGACTATGTAACTGCGCCCTGAACTAAGGAACCAGGGGGAAGGGGTGTTGTGTATGCAATATAATTAATAAAGTGTGAGCTTGGAGTAAGTGCAGGGTTCTGGCCCTGCACTTCTGATTGGCTGTTAAGTGGCCGGACCGGATTGGCCC
This sequence comes from Hydrophis major, assembly GCA_033807585.1. NCBI lineage: Eukaryota > Metazoa > Chordata > Lepidosauria > Squamata > Elapidae > Hydrophis > Hydrophis major. Next base: position 278,571,959 of record CM066329.1, read on the forward strand.
GTTCCGGGGAATCCGATTGGCCCTTAACAGAGAGTTCTTATTGGTTATAAAAGCTAGCATTCCTAGTTTGTTATTGATTAAACGTTACAAGGTTTGCCTATATAAGGCGGGTTTTACTGATATTAAATGAGCAAGTCACAATGTAAATAAAGAGCTGAAGTTCACCGTTCAGAAACTTGTCTCCATTCTTTCTCACCCATACTCAACTTAACAGTTTCACTTCAATGTCTTGTTTTGTTCTGTGATGTCCTAATTTTTTTTCAAAATCCCGATACACAGGAAGCCATTGTTACTTCCTGCAGAAGGCTTTTAAAGGACACTAAATTCGCAAGCCACACTTTCTAATCAGTTTTGGAACTTGCTCATTAGCGACATCTAAGCTATAAGAGACTTTTGAATTGACCATTTTGAAAATGCCAGGTGAGTCTACCTTCAATCCTGAATGGGATACAATTTTAATCATAATGTTCTGAATTTAAAGAATGTAAAATAAACAGCAAAAAGCTAAATCAGGTCTTGATCTTAGAAAGTTAGAAACAGGCTTAGGGTCCAGATAAAATTGGAGTATTAAAACTTTTACAATAAGACTTTGGAATTAATTGTAAAGAACAACCAACTTCTCATGGAAAATACATTCTGTTTTGGTTTTTACAAGATAAAACAAAGATAAATAATTTAATGAATTCAAAAATGATACTAGAGTGAATTAAAAATTTTAAGTACAAGAAAATGCTAAATATGAAGGATAACTTTTATCTGAAAAAATGAGATAATATCAAAAAAGATATATAACTGAAATACCAAGAGAATGACCTAGAAAAGTGTTTCACTATTAGATATACAAAAGAAACTGGCTGAGTTTTTAAAGTAAAATACAAGTGACAAACCAAGAAAGTAACCTATTTTTCTTAGTGGGCTTACAAAAGAGCCTTGTAAAGCCTTGAAGAATTCTGTGCAATAGGACAAAGAAGAAATGAAAAGAAATAAAAATTTCTGACAGTATTTGAACAAAATTTATGGCTGTTAGAAATAAAAGGAAGGAATATAAAATAGGTTTATTTGATCAAGGTTAAAACAATATTTGAGGTTATTTCTGCTCTTTATGGAATTTCTGTGGCCATCAGGACTGAAAAAAAAAATAGATTTTTTATAGATTTGTTCATAACTAAGAGATGGGATATGGGATGAAGAGATAAATGTTTGTATCCTTAAGAGAGTAAATTTGTTTATTTTTTTTGATGAAGACTGTGAATCTTTGAACATTTATTCTCTTTATTATATTTTTATTCTTTTTCTTTCTTTTTCTTTCTTGCACTTTTTCTTTCTTTCTATTCTCTTCTTTTTTAAAGTTTAGTTTGCATGAACTTTATTACTGCAATCCAAATTCTTAATAAAGTTATATATGTAGAAAAAGATTTCAATTGACATCAGAATCAAGAGGAATTTGAGAGTTGAATCCCATCTATGAAGCAATGAATAAGAACTCGAGTGTCTCTGACTTTTCCAGCTTATTTATAGAAGTCTGTACTAACCTTCAGTTCAATGTTTAAGGAGGAGAAGAAATGTTATCATCTTGAGAAGTTAGAAACCCCGGGAGAACCTTGTGAGATATTTCCCTGGTTTCATTTGAGATAAGACTACTAGATCTGAATGGCAAAACTATACAAACTTTTCACTACCTAATTACATGACGTTTCCCAGGCCAGAATGGTAAACCTGAAAAAAGAAAAAATCCACATACTTGAAAGGAAATCACTTTTGCAGTTAAGGCTTGCAATGAAAAAAAAAAAAAAGATATGTATGAACTACATTAGGATCAGGGGCTTTGGATGCAAAGTACAAGTTCCAGATCTCTTGAATTGCCTTAAAATGGATGCCAGGAGTAGAATGACTCCAAGGTTAGGTTATGTTGTCTTGCTGTTTCATTATGAAGGTGCTATCTATCTTTCCAGATTCTACTTGCAGATGCTTGGTGGGACTGTACTAAAATCTTACTTTGATCCTCCAGCAATGGGATTTTTCAGGATTACCTCCAAGTCAGTGTTAACACACCTGGCTACTCCCTGGGAAATTCCCTGCAGTTTTCTTGGCATGGTTTTTTAGAAGTGGTTCACCATTGTCTGCTTCCAAGGGCTCAGAGAGAGGGACTGGCCCAAAATCAGCCGGCTGACTTTATGCCTATGATAGGACTAGGACAGGGGTGACAAATTGGATTTATTGGAGGGCCGGATCAGCATTGTAGTTGTCCTGTGCAGGCCAGCCAAGGTGGTGGGGAGGAGATGGGATGGATGCCTCCTGCAGCACTCTGCTGGCCAAGATGGGGTGGGGGGAGGCTATAGGTGGTTCCCACACACCCCATTTTCAGCCTGGGTGGCTTCCTGCAGCACCCTGCCAGCAGAGGTGCTATTCAACAGGTTCTGACCAGTTCTGGAGAACCGGTAGTGGAAATTTTGAGTAGTTTGGAAAACTGGCAAATGCCACCTCTGACTGGAGATTTTACAGTAACCTTCCCCTGCCACACCCACCAAGCCACGCCCACAGAACCGGTAGTAAAAAAAATTGAATCCCACCACTGCCTGCTGGCCAAAACGGGGTGCAGGGGGATATGGGCAGCCCCCCAGACCTAATTTTTGCTAACAGAGGCACTTTGTTATTTCCAGGTTGGCCCCAAAAGCCAGATCTAAGCACCTTGTGGACCTTGGGTTTGATACCCATGGATTAGGACTTAGGGTATAATATTTTCTAGCTGAAGTTTTAACCACTGTGCCAAAGTGGCTCTCTGGCAATGGGATAGAAACATAATATCAATACTCCAAAATGAAAATAACAAAATGATGTGTTTATAGTTGCCTGATTCCATATTCATTCCATTTACAATTCCCATGAGTCCATCTTTATGTGGTTTATTGCTAAATAATGCTTCGCCATCCTTCCAATAGAAAAAGAACCGCTTTCATTTTTTTCCTGTCATTGTTTGCTTGAATGCTGTAAAATTGCAATTTATTAGAATGGAGGCAGGAATGTTTACGAGTGTAATGATATCCTCTTTAATCCCATCTGCTTACATTTCAGCTGATTACGTGGCATGGAATCAGCCGAAAAGAGAGATGATTAAGCCAGATAACAATTACCGCCCACCAGAAGAAAAATTTGATCACAGGACCACTAACCAGGATGCTTTCCAATACAAAGGGCTGGTCACCACCAAGCACTATAAGCCTGTAAGGCCTCTTCACATCTCCAAGGTCCCCTTGGATAGCATGACCAATTATAAGTTGAATTATGTGCCTCACCCCATCCCAAAACGCTTCGTCCATACCCAAGAGCCATTCCAGGCCTGCAATGTCCCATTTGATGGTCTCACCACCCACAAGCTTGCTTACAAAGGGTTAGCAGGTGAGCCAGCCAAGTCCATGAAACCAGATTATGTGAGGCCAGATGCAGGCAATTTTATGGGCACTACTGAATTCAAGGAGAAGTTCTTAGCCTGGCCAGTAGCTCCTCACATCATCAGGAAGCCAGTGGTTTACACTCCTCCTACAGAGAAGATGGACCTCCAAACAACAGCACAGACCCACTATGGATATCCTCATGGGCGCCCGGCAACATCGTATAAACCCTTGGCCCGGGTTGTTGAACACACAGAACCTTTCAGCAACTGCTCCACTATGAAGGAAGACTTCCAGCATTGGCACTCTGAAAGACCCAAGCCCATCGTGCCCCATTGTGAGATCACCTTGTCCTCCGAACCCATGGATCTCATGACCTCCTTCCAAACCCATTACATTCCTCACCCGCTCCCGTCCATAAAGAGCTTCCGGCCCCGCTTGCCAGTGGCCAGACCTCATTTGCCCTTTGCTGAGACCACCACTTATGGCACCAGTTACACAGCCAAGGAGGTGCACATATGCCCTGCCTCGTTCAAAGAGCCACCTGGTTACGTTTTCGAGAAGGTTGACGAAGGTGGCCACAGGCGGTTCCGACCGTCATCCAAGATGCAATCCCGACGGGCATCAAACTCAAAGCTTGCTGATTACAGAGGCCTCTCTGGCAGCCGGCTAAATCAAGACATAAGTATGAAAGCTTGAAGCTGCTTTGGAACAGACTGATGATTCTATTCTGTAATGAATGTGATTAATAGAATACTCATTTCCATGGGACTGACCCTTTCTTAGGGAACTGGAAAAAAAAATAACGTTCTAGAAAAGCAAAATTGAGCGTAACTTCAATGGGATAACTTACAGACCGTTGGGAGTCCTGACTCTTTGGGGAATGAAATTTGGGAAATTGTGGGGACTTTAGCACTGCTGTGCTACTGTCACTTCAGCACTGCTGCCACAAAAGCAATAGTAATAGCACTGGGCTTTATATACTGCTTCATAGTGTTTTACAGTCCTCTGTAAGTGGTTTACAGCAGGGGTCCCCAACCACCGGGCCTCAGACCGGTATCGGTCCATGGAACATTTTCTACTGGGCCGCCAGTTTGCTGGGCGCCGCAATCTTGTTTTGATGAGAAAGTGCTTCCGGTGAGCTTTTCCTGTTGGAAAGCAGCGTTTGGGTCCTGAAGGAATCCTCACGCCTTAGTTTCATCGAAGGGGGGGGTGGCTTCGAGCAAAACTAAGGTGAGAGGATTCTTTCAGTACCCAAGGCAAGGCAAGGCGAGCTGAATGACCGTCCCGAAGCCCGTCGACAAAGGTACAAAGGAGGACTTGAAGGTGGCAGGGAGAAGCGGAGGATGGCTGGCTGGCTGGTCGCTCAGCTCGCCTTGCCTTGTCATGTGTGCTGATGCTGGTACCGGGCCGCAGATCATTTTGTGATGCCGGTATTGGGCCATGGCACAAAAAAGGTTGGGGGCCACTGGTTTACAGAGTCAGCCTCTTGCCTCCAATAATCTGGGTCCTCATTTTACCCACCTTGGAAGGGTGGAAGGCTGAGTCGACTTGAGCCTGATGAGATTTAAACTGCCAAATTGCAGGCAGCCGATAGTCAGCAGAAGTGGCCTGCAGTACTGCACTCTAACCACTGCGCCACCGAGGCTGTTCATAACGATCATGTTATCCTCATTTCCAACACTCCCTGTCAGTTTTCCAGAAGACAACAGGAAAGCTGGCAGGAGTGGCAAGGAGGAAAGTTGAGGTTGCTCCCTGCAACCTTCCCAAGAGTGAACTCTTTGCTTGCAGGGAGAAAGCCAATGTGGAAACCAGCAGGGAAGGTTGCAAATGGCTCAGGTATGTCTCCCCTAACCATGCAACCTCCCCCAGTCTCTCTGTGCTTGCACTGCACTGGCCATTTGCACAATGCCTTGCTCTTTCCCCTACCTGACTGCCAGTCACTTGCCTGGCTTTGGACTTGGAACTGCCTGCTGGCTTTGTGATCTTTAAATTAATGGAACCTTGTGTTCCATTACACAAGGGAGGGAAGAAAGGAGAAATGAAGAGGGAGGAAGGGAAGGAAGGAAGAAGGAGGAGGAAGGAGGAAGGAGTGAAGAAAGTGGAGGGAGAAAGGAACAAACTAGAGAAATGGATGGATGGATGGATGGATGGCTAGATGGTGAGAGGGATGGATGGATGGGTGAATGGATTGGGAAGGAAGGAAGGAAGGAAAGAAAGAAGAAAGGCAGGAAGGAAGGAAGGAAAAAGATTTTGAACACACATTGCCAACTTCTCACTGCTAAGTAAGAATGGCCACTAAGTAGCTCCCTTTTAAGGAACATTGAAGGATTTGCTTCCTGCTGAGATCAAATCAAAATTGATAAATATGACCAAAGGTCAGTCATGGCTGCTGAGGCTGTGACAATCTTGCTGTCTATTTTATTTTTGGGGGGTTTCTAAGTGGAATTTTAATTATGGTTTTCATTGTGCTTTAATTGAATTTTGGTATTGATTTTACTTTTGAAGGTAAGTCATTTTGTGCCTCTTTCAGTGGCAGGAGATAAAGTCACTGGTAGATAAACACCCACCCACATGAATACTGTACATGGATAATACTAAAAGGCTTCTTGGCTGGGAACATCAGTACCCTTGCTAAAAACACCATCTGGCTAATAAAGAAGCTTGAAAGAAACTCTTGTATCCCAATGGCACAAACTGAGTGCTTACAGTTCCTAAAAGACCTTTTTTTAACTAGCAAATTTGAAATGGCCTGTTCGTGATTTTAAAAAACAAACCAACCTGTGGAGCGTGACTAGGAGAAAACCAAAGCTAGCCAAACCCATGAATGTTTCATTAATCAAAATGTTATCAGTTAATATTTGGCAATCTCACAGGATCTTTTCTTTAAACTAATAATGTGGGCTTAATAAATTGCTTGGGGGGAAGGATTGGAGGAAATGTCAGATTTTGGGAGGCGTCCAAGCCCCCACCCAACACTTAATCCTTAGGCCAAGCATGGGAAGACTCCTTGCGTGGCAAGGACAAATGCACCTTCCTTTTGTTAGCAATTAAATGATCTGCAGTTTCTCTCCACACTTCGGCTCACCTGGCATTCCTGAGTCCCAACTGTGGGTGGAGCACGAGGTCAGCCCCAGATGGTGGGGAACCTCCAGGCCATAGACCGATTTATAGGATTGGAAGAGGGCATGAGAAATGTGTCTCTCCATCCCCAGGTGAGTTGAAGGCCAACATTTCTCCAGTGCAGAGTGCACAAAAGGAACCAGCTCTTGGCCCCAGGAAGGCGCATTAAATCATTGTCCTCCGACACTTAGTTCCTTCTCAGCCAGACATCTTTACTGCACGATGGCTGCTAGTTTATATCGGATCAGCTCTTCCGGGCTCCAGTAATGCTGAGCTCTTTTAAATCAGCCTGAAGCTGCTTCCTTGAAAACCAAGCTCAATTAAATACACTGGGGGTTATATTTGAGTTTAAAAAGAAAGAAGAAAAAAGCTTGACTTAGCTACCTCTTATTTCAAACTGCAATGAAAGGAAGAGGGATGCTTTAAGCTGAAAATAAAACTTGGTTTTCCACTAAGTTTGGAGATCTGATCTACTGGATAAGCATTTGCTTCCCAGACCTTATTGGACACGTACAAGTTCAGCAAAGGTTTATGGAGAAGGTAATGATGGTGAGTTTTTGATCTAAAACTCCCATAAACCCTAGAGATTAGTAATTTGGGGAGTTGTGTCCAAGCCCATGATTGGTTACCTCAAATTAAAAAATGGCACTGAAAACTTCAGGTTCTGAATGTTTGCCCCTCTTGCCAGATGGATGTGGGCTGCCATATTTTAATACCAGCTCTATACCTGTGCTTCGCTACGAAACTATGTGATCGGGCTTAGTTTTTGGGGAGGAAAATAAGGGTGGGGGGAAATGTACCTCTGCCTACCAGCATCCATTGGTATTCATCTGGCTAGCATCCTGTCAGTGTGTGAGAGTTGAGGGCTGTTTAGAAACTGAAACAGTATTTGCTATGAAAGCAAGAAGGAGACAGCAAAGAGCCAGTTAGCTAAACTCTTCTGTACTAAACCTGATTGCTACTGTGAAACTGAAACTCCTCTCCTCTGCTTGTGTTCTGTATTTGGAGCAGATTTCTTTTCAGGTGGGGAGGTGGAGTAGAACTCTTTAGCATCAGAGCACGTTAATAATAATATAGGAAATACTAATGCTCTGATGGTTATTTCAAAAAATCCCTTCTCAGTGAGCACCTAAAAGCCAAGCAGAACATACATGCTAAATTTCAAGTTTGTAGTCTTTACAGTTCTGGAGATTTTGTGATGATGTGCGAGTGGTTTTTCACTTTTATATATATAGATTATGCCATAAACAGGTTTCTAGTCACATTGTTCTTCAATGTTTTTACTCTTTCTTACATGTTCATGTTTCTCAAGATTTATAATGTGAGCCTCTGAATGAACAGTGGGGTCAGAGATGTCCCTGTTTAAACCATGCAGTCAAAACCCAGTGTTCACCTTCGATCTCATGGTTATGGCGGCCATCTTGGCTCTTTTGACGCCTCTGTGGGCACCAATAGGATAGCTGGCTCAGAATATCTAAAATGGTTCCCTACAATGATAACTCCTAGTTGAAGTTCAATGAGAAAATGATGACAAAGTTTTTGGCAGGGATCTCTATGTGACACCAATCCTATCCCGGTCCCCTGTCTGGGATAAACAAAGGCAGAAGGTCACGCTAATAAACAGAGTGTCAGCATTCTGAGTAATGCACCCATTGAAAGCAGAAATCCAAAACCGGTGGATTCCTCTAAGACAGGGGTGTCAAACTTGATTTCACTGTGGGCTGCATCAGGGTTGTGTTTGATAGGGTGGGCGTGGCCAGCTCAACATCACTCATATCGGGGCAGGTGTGGTGGTCCAAGTGACCTGCCAGCAAAAATGGGCTCCCACTCTGTTTTGGCTGCCAAGGCCTCCTGCAACCCTCTGCCAGTGAAAACGGAGCTTGTGCAGCCCTCCCAAGTTCCATTTTCACTGTCACAGGGATGAAGGAGGCCATGGCAGCCAAAAACGGAGCTTGGGAGCCTGTTTTTGCTGGCAGAGCACTATATCTAGCCATACCCAGGGGTGGGATTCTACAGGTTTGCACCTATTCTCTAGAACCGGTTGTTAACATTCTAAGCAGTTCGGAGAACTGGTTGTTAGAAGAAATTGCTGGTCTAATCCTGTAAGGAAGGCAGGAAGGAAACATTGTGGTGTTGCTTACAGAAACTGCCTCTCCATTAACCCTTATTACATTCTTGGCAGGACTAGACTTCCTGTATCAGGAATCTCTCTGGAGTTTTTTTCCCCCTCCTTTGCTGGTACTTTGCTTGTGTAGAGTGACCATTCAAAATTATAATGGCACTGAAAAAAGGGACTTATGATCATTTTTCACACTTACGATTGTTGCAGCATTCCCACAGTCATGAGAGGCTAGGTGAGGAGATGCGTGCCTCAATGTGAGTGATATTGAATTGGCCACACCCAGCCAATAACATGACCACCAAGTCATGTCCACCCAGTCACATGACCACCAAGCCACACTCACCACCTAAGCCACGCCCACAGAACCGGTTGTTAAAAAAATTGAATCCCACCCCTGGCCATACCTACCTTCAACATGCCTCGGCTTCCACATCCCTGAACATCTTGACAGTGTGACTCTGAACTTGATTAGTTTACTTTACTTTAGTTTATTGTCATTGCAGCTCATACAACAAAATCAAACACCATCTTCAGTGCACATCATGACCATGAAAATAAACACAAACACACATCCTTCACACTCCACACATTGAATTGAAAACCCCTGACATTGCATTAATATTGCACTATACAGTAGAATTCAACAGAGCTACTGCCCTGGAATAGAAGCTGTTTTTCAGCCTATTTGTCCTTGTTTTTATTATTCTGTACCGTCTGACAGATGGCAATAGTTCAAAAAAGGGTTCCCAGGATGAGATGAATCTTTGAGAATGTTTTGAACTTTCTTAAGGCAGCGGGAGCTATAAAGCTCTCCCAAAAAGGGGAGAGGGCAACCAATGATCTTCTGGGCAATGACGTTAACCCTCTGGAGTGCTTTCCTATCTGTCACTGTGCAATTGGCAAACCATACAGAAGTGCAGTAAGTTAAGATATTCTCTATGGTGCAGCGGTAGAAGGTCACCAGGAGTTTTTCATTTAGTTGTTGTTTTCTGAGAAGTCTCAGGTAGTATAATCTCTGCTGGGCCCTTTTGACCATGGCTGCAATGTGGGCACCCTAGGTCAGGTCCTCTTTTAGGGTAACACCCAGAAACTTAAAACTGGCCACTTGCTCCACTTGGTCTCCATTGATAAGCAAGGGCTGGATGTCTGATTTATTCTTTCTATAGTCTACTATAAGCTCCTTGGTCTTATTGGTGTTGAGGACCAAGTTATGATGCAGGTTTCTTGATGTCTTATCTCAATTGTGGTGTCTAGAACTGCGCACATAATTCTGAATAGGATCTGACCAGGGCAGAGTCCAAGGGAACTATTAACTCTTGTGGTTTGGAGTCAATGTTCCTGTTAATGTAGCCCAAGCTCCCATTTACTTTTTCAGCAACTGCATCCCACTGCTGGCTCATGATTCATCCGTAGTCAACACCTAGAATCTCTTTTCATAAACTCTTAGCAAGCCAGAAATCTTTCATCCTCTATTTGTGTGTGTGTTTTGCTAAATGCAGAACTTGGCATTTCAGTTATTAAATATCATACCTTTCATTTGGATAAAGCCATTAACTAGTAGTCTTTGGGTACAGTCATGAATTGTGAGTCCATCTAACAGAAGCATTCTTTTATCATTTTTTTTTATCATAACTCATTCTTTTATCATTGTATAAAGAACATGTTGAAGGCTTGCCAAAGGTGTATTGCATTCCTTGATCAATTGAGTTAGAACATGAATTTTGTAGCTATTTTTAAACTGAGAGAATTTTGAACCAGGACCTGTGGAAAGCAGAGTTTGCTGGTTAAATAGGACGATCATGATTCATCATTACTTCATTACAGTTCACCAGCAGGTTCAGGTTGACAGATTGTAGATCAGATCTTTGCTCAGCTATGTTACAGAGGTATGCACCACTTGCAAGATTCATTTTGTACCCCCACCAATCAGGATTCTGAAACAGGAAGATCTGTTCTGATCTCACCTTTTATATAAGGGCCAAAGCAGACCCGTGTTGATAATGTGGAGGGTTTCTTATCCTGGTTTGTGAATGCCTGTTGTAAGCAACTGTTTATTAAATTATTCCTGAGATGAAAAACATTTGGCAAAATTATTGCATCAAGGAATTTCATAATGAGCCAAATTAGGCAACCATCTTCCTTATCTCCAGTCTTGTAGAAGATGTGGAATGTACTTTTCAGAAGACCGTGTAGTTTGTTACTAAATTCAGAAGGCCATATAGTTTGTTTCTAAATCTGAGGCTAGATGCAAATGATGAATTTACTCTGACTGGGAAATTCTCCAAATTCTAGTATGTCTCTCAATTAAACACCTGATATTTATTGTACCCATGGCAAGTCCAGAGAATTTTGTGTAAGAGAAAAAGGAAGTGTGGCTTGCAGAGACTATAACACTGTAGTGTGTAACTGATTTTAGTTGCTCTCCCTTTGCTTTATAAAAGCTAAGCAGGGCTAGATCTGGCTCATACTTGGATGGGAGATCATCATTCTCGGGCCTGTAGACTAGACCTGGAAGTTGGAAAAACATTCTGTAAGAAATCAGAGACAAACCACTTCCTAATTCCGGCCAAGAAAACTACACCAAGGGAGTCTTTACTTTTATTGGCTCTTTAGAGTGCAGGAAGTGTTTAGCCAGTTTCAGGAAATGTTCTAGCTTATATATATTGTGCATTTTTCTTTTAAAATTAAAATACAACCAGGTCTGAACCTCACAGGACAAAGTCATACTATTCATTTCCACAGCAGTAATTATTTAAGAATAGTCTGCCATAAACTTTGAAGGTACTTTATATGGCAGTTGTCCCACCTCTTTTAAATCCAGTTCAACCAGAGTAGGGGCTAGAAGGAAGCTCCTAATGACCCACCATTAAGGGTTGGATGTGTCCATTGAGCCAACTTTCTGCTACAGTGCGAACAAAAACACATTTGGTGTTTTCTAATCACAAACAGATGGGTCAGTGCAGAATTCTAAAACCTAATGAAGTATTTGAGTTATCTGAATTCATTCTGATATTCCGAGATTCCAAGGCCTTAAGACTTATATGCTTATATTTTGCCTGTGGTCTACAAATAACTAGCTATATTAATCCCTAAATGTCCTTGACAATCAAAGCCTCTGATATTTCTAAAGATCAGGAAATGTCGAATATAATTTTGGCGATTTACAGGATATGCCTGGCCTTTAAAAGCAAACATTGACAGATTCCATACAGTAATGACACAGGTACCCGATTATTTAAGATTAGAAAGTTTTTGTACGTTCTATTTTTGTATCATGCTGATTTGTTCATTGAAACTCAGCTACTTTCCTGTATCCTGAAATGTTTCGTTTCAATCAAGTGAGAAGCAGCATTTGTTGTAGAAAATGTGGGTTCTTGTAATCTAATGTGTAAAGAAATGTAATATGTGAGGCTGAGTACTTTCTTGCTTATACCATGTGACATTTAAAACAGCTACTTCCTTGTGTTGGAAGCAGGAATGGAAACTACAAGCCTGTTGAACTTTGATTTTTTAAAACTTAAAAGTACTTTATTTTACTAATAGTAACCATATTTTAGCCCTTCTAGATCTCTGTTGTTTTGTTTTTCAGCAATTGGTTATCAGCTTGATAAGGCCACACACAACAATAACAATGGGGAGATGGAAAGGCCCTTTAGAAACAAAGATCTTCCTGGTACCCCTTTTAATGACTTTCCAAAATTGAAGATTCCCGAACTCAGAAAAGGACATTGGCAAACATTGGGGGGAGAGATGGGAGGTATTTCTAGTGTTCAGATTATCATTATTATTTTTTCTGTTTCTGGCTTTAGGATGGAAATGGTTATGTTTCCTAGAATGTTCTCTCCATGTCCTCAGAGATTTAGTGTTTTTCTTCAGACAGAAGACAAAGCAGAATTCTGAATACTTGTAATTCCCAAGATTCCAGAGGAAATGATAAAGAACCAGTCTGACAAGAAAGTAAATAAATAAGATGCATGATTTGTACAAAAAAATTATATAAACAAGTTTTTTTTTTTAAAAAGCGGAGAGCTGCCTCCTGTAGTATTTGTCAACTTAACAAGAGATTTACGTGGATGCTGCCAAGTCACAATTCATGAAACATTTGCAATTACATTCATAGGCTGCAAGCCTTAGCACAGTTATAGACATGCCTGTTGTTGGTGGGATGCAACTCAGGGGATCCAGGCTGGGGTTTGCAAACGGGACAGAACAACTAGCCAGCTCCTGGGGAGTGGGTGGGTGGAGGGAAGGCAAGCCAGAGTTGGATAAAGCTCAATTGAAATCGGAACTAGATTATCCACCTGTGCTTCAATTCAGGTCTCTGGGTTGCAAGAGCATTAAATGGCACTGACAACACAAAGATGCATACTTTGAAATAAACAGGGAAGCCATCTTCTTCGGGAGCCTCATTTACGTCTATATTAGGGCACACTCATACACACACACCCAACCCCCCCAAAACACTGCACCCATTTGAATGCTGTCCCCTGGATTCATTTCACAGAGAGTTTTCCAAAAGGCCACCATCCAAAAGAGTTTAGCGATGGACACCTGATGTTCTAATGAAAATCAATTTATTTTTCTATGGAGAAAAAACAGCTACCACATTACTGCTAAGGAAAAGGGATCTTTTGCTTGTAGAATATAACTTTCCTCTCCATCCCGCTGCCGCCCCCCACACCCCCCTGTTGTGGTTTTCTCTGTATGAAATGAACGTAGTCAAAGTTAAATACAACAATAAGGACAGACAGTACAAATGTCACCGGTATTACAAAAACATTGCAGATGTATTACAGAAGAATCTCTTCTCTTCCCCCCCTCCTTCCCCCCACCCCACCCAAAAGTTTCATCTGGACAAAATAATGTACAATTATTCATATTGCACTTTTTAAACAAGAAATTCTAATAAATATACACACGATACATTTACATAATGTAGAAAGACATTCTCTCTCTCTCTCTCTCTTTTAAATAAATGTTGCACTGATTCATAGCAACGCAGTAACTTTGAGACCCATCTGAAAAGAGAGCAAACTCTCTGCCAGATACATTTTGGAAAGCCCAAAACAGAAGGCAATTTAAATCTGGCGGACCTGACATTGACCTCATCAGAGAACTTCCAGGCTCGTTTTAAAATATACAGGTAATAAAAAGCTGCAACCTATCAATGCTACCTTCAGCACACATTTTACGGTTAAATACAAGCCAAGAATCCTCCGCAAAGACACCCAAGCCGCAGGTCTGGCCTTTTATAGGGCTTGTGCTCAACCGAACTCTCCAGAACTTGAAGAGTCCACCTACCCTCCCTGAAGATGTTTGGGGTACAAAAATCATCACCTCCTTTTAATGATACCATAATCCCTTAAGGGCAATTGAATGGAGCAGAGTGTTTACTGGCCAGATGCTCTTCCTGTCACCAATGTGGAATTCTATTCGGCAGATATATTCTCATTGTGCCCAGAGAGAGAAATATCTGCCTCTACCTAGGATCGAACTCACAGCCTCCTGATTGTGAGGGGAGAGCTCCACCCCGAGGCCATCACACCACTCATTTGGGGTACAAAAATGTGCCCCACAAATCGTGATCTTGTTTGAAGGCCCTTCCTTCTCTGCAAATACCAAACACCAATTGATTTACAGGTGTACAATCCTTCATTGTGCTAAAGCCTAACTTTGGATAGTTACTAGAGATGTACAGTCACTGTACCTTGGAGAGAACAGTGCTGGGTAAAAACCAACACACCTGCCAAATGTTGTGTCAGAGTCAGCCCCCAAAGCAAGACAAACCAACCACACGCTTCTCTTATCATTACTGGGTCAGAGTCGGTGGGAAACAGCTCATTCATTTGCTCCGCTTTTGGTCAAAGCTCTAAAAGGTGTGAAGGACACTATAGACCTGATGCAGACTGCTTTTCCTTTTCCTTTAATAGCAGACAGGAAGTATAATATGTAACCTGTTTGAATTGTGCCATGGGGCAACCCATGTTTCACCCCAGGGCTGTGTGCTTCCAAAATAACCGCTTATTCTTCATTAAAACAGCCCATCCTTTTGTGAATCCTGTCGCATTAAGGAATTGACTTGCATTGCAATTCTAAAGGTAGACACAGTGGTTTGTTTTTAAGACTCATGGAGCATCTGGGGAAAAAAGATGAACTGCTTTAATGAACAGCAGAGGTCTGGAGCCTGTGTGAGCTTTGAGCCTCATTTCTTAAAGGCGCTCAGCTCCATTTGACAATACCCAGAAAGCAAACAGCAATGGAGTTATTCCTAAGTGAAGGAGGCTAAATGAAGGGGCATTATAAGATGGCTGCAACAGCCCGTCAATCAGAGCTTCTATTCTTCCAAAGAAGTGTGTTTCAGAGCTGCTGTGTTTTAGCTCCAAGCAGTTCAGCAGTTTGTGAATTTCATCCTGCTTAATGAAAAAGAAAACACCCTTAAAAAAAATGAAATGGGAAGCACTTATATTGATTGTCTTTCTCTGAGTCATCCACATCAAATAAGAAAACAGTTCAGTTAATATATTTCATCAGGCCTGAGAGGATGTTTGTAATTTACCTCAGCATTTGTTCCACATAGTGGGCATTCACAGTGGCAAAGATTAATAGGATTACTCTGCAAACCAATTTAAACATGATCTAATCTCATGGAACCTCTCATTTCAATGTAGAAAATCTATATGCAGTTGGATGGATTATGTTGTACTTCCGTAGTGGAGAATGGGTGAGGCTGAACAGGTGTTGCCAACCTCTTTTAAAAAAAAAACATTTTTTGACAAATGAGTTCACTTATTCCTCTTAGGGTTTGCCTCATACTTTCTCTTTTATTATTGCAAAATATGTGCTTTTTTACACTCACTCTGAACCATATGGACTACATAATCTTCTATCCCAATTTCTTCTTATTCTTTTAGGCTTTTTTTTATTAGTTTCCAACTTCATTTCTACTAACAAAAGCCAATAGAAACATGTGATGGAAACCTCTTGAGCATTTCCCTCTGTTTTCATCAGATTCAATATTTATCAAGAGCAATCAGGATGAAACTGCATCCAATATATTTAGTTAGGCATTTTGTTTTTAAAATGAAATAAACTAAAAAGAACTCCAAGCTTTCAGTAAGCGAAGAAGAGATTGGCATCTGGACCACAAGCAACCAAAACCAATGGTGAGAATTAATCTTTGGTGCACCTTTCTTCCTAATCCGTATGGCATTGCTTCCCTTGCATTTCAGCCACATTATTAGAAAATGCAGTTTAATCTACTGTAGCATTCTGAGAGTCAAACTGTACCACCTGAGGATCACAAAAGCAGAATACCCCACACTGTAGCATTAAAAAAGACATACGTCTATGATAAACTCATTATGGAGACAAACAAGCCATCACCTCCTCAAATGTACAAACAACCTCTTGGGAAGTACTGAGTTAGACAGTGAGGACTTTTACTTACTTCCCCTTATTTCTAATTACATTTCCCCCAACTTAGTGGCCTCTGGATGTGCTGGCATGGGCAATCCCCATCACTATGGCCAATTTCTAGCCCCCCCCCAATGCCAGCTGTTCTCACTGGTAAGCCTCTGTGGCAAAATGCCAAGAAGTCACGAGTATAACACTGCACGCTACCAGTTTCCCAGGTGGTGATGGTAGTGAGCTCACTGTAGTAAATCCCTATTTGGGAAGAAGATTCACTGTAAGCGTGCCAGAATCAGTTTCAACATTTGCAAGGTGGCAATCGTCCATTTTAATCTCTGCTTTCTGTATCTGTCAAGCCCCATTTCAATTTACGTAGTAGTAATCCAGTTGGGCATTTGGTCTCCCGTTGCTTCCACATCATTTCTTCAGTCCGTCAAGAGCCCCCAGTGATGTCTTCTGGACGGTTCCATTTCCAACATGCTTTCTCTCTCTCTCTCTCTCTCCCTTTCTCGGCCTCCACCCTCATCGGAACTGTGACTCGCTGCATGTGTTTCCCATCATGAGGAGAGAAACCTTGTCAAGGTCTTTTGTTTTGTTTTTTTAGAAAGAACAAATGACTCTGTTAAAAGAGATTTCTTAACAAGAAAAAAAAAAGAGAGGGGGAGAAAAAGGAAAAATAAATAAATAAGTGGCAGGCGAGGCAACTGCTTTTCCAATTTTCCTTCTCTCAAAGCAGCCCTTCTCAGGAGCAGAGTACAGCAAGGCCATCGGTTGCTAAATTCACTTTCTCTTTCTTTCTTTCGCTGCTGCCTTCATGCTTTTCCACACGTCCCACAGCAGCGTGACTTGAATTGTGCCAGTTGGCAGAGCTTTAACTGCTTCACCTTCTCACAATACCTGGTGGTATCTCTGCACTCAACTAGGAAAAAGGGGATGAGAATAGTAAAAAAAAAAAAAGAGGGGGTGATGACAAATCTCATCTTGAATCTTGCTGGCTCTTTAGAACATCTGTAGTTACTCAGATGAAAGAGGAGCCTGAACTTATGACATTCCCACCTCCAGAGGAAAAAGCAAACAGGGGGAAAAAAATGTAAACATGTACAAAAAGTCCAATAAAATGCCAAGGTGTCTCACCCTGATGACCTGGGATTGTCAGTTCCAGCTGAAACCAGTCCTATCAATCTTCCCCTCCTAGTAAATGTTTGAAGAGCCAAGGCTAATTAACTAACAAAATTAGTAGGTATGCATTGAATTTGTAACAAAAAAATAAGTAAAATAAGTAAAATTATTTGAACCCTATCTGCTATATACCAAGCATTTTCTCTTGCATACATGAATCATTTTGGAAAAAAGAAACACACAAGGACCAAAACGTTCGCTTCCCTCTTTCTTTCCGGCAGGACGGAGGCGGGATAAGTGGAAGGGGTCGAGGGAAGAAGGAAGGGGACAAATTGCTAGAGCCAGCTCGCTGTGGCTGCCTCTCCACGGCCAAGTCAATGCAGTCAACTCACCCTGGCCAACTCACTGAGGGATGTTGCAAGTGGTGGTCACATGACATTGTGCTTCATGACCATGGGTGGAACTGATGTTAAGTTGGGCACAGTCATGTGATGTTTTACTTAATAACCGGAATAGAATTACTTCACGGAATTACTTAAGTGGTTCACCCATAGTCATTAAGAATGATGTCACGTGACCACAACTTGCGACAACCTGCTGGCTTCCCCATTGACTTGGCTTGTCAGAAGCTGGCTTTGAAGTTTGCAAATGGCAATTGTGTGATTGTGTTGCCAAAAGTTAAATACTGTTAAGTCAGGGGTATCAAACTCAAGGCCCGCAGGCCTGGAAATATCAAAGGACTGGCTCACAGCGACTCTGGCAGCTAAAACAGGCCATGTGTGAGCCCCCTTGTGCCTTGTTTTCACCCTCCAGGGCCTCCTGCAGCATTCTATCAGCCAAAAATGGGCTGAAAAACAGGCTGGAAACGGGCTGGAAAATGAACCAGAAACGGGCCACGCGGTCCATTTTTGGCCGGCAGAGTGTTGCAGGAGGCCATGGAGGGCAAAAACAAGGTGCAGGTGGGCCACACGCAGACTGCCCATGCCCCATTTTGGCCAACAGGATGCTACAGGAAGCATCCATCCGACCCCACTCCAGAGGAGAACTACAATGCTGATCCAGTCCTCCAGTTTGACACCCCTGTGTTAAGTAGTTAAGTGATGAAGTCTCTGGTCCCAATTTTGCTTGTTATGCGAGGGCCGCCTATACTTGTAGGGAGGAATGTGTGAATAGCCCCTAAGAACATGCATATTCAGGCTGCTGCATTGCCTATTGACTAGGGTGTGAAATAGTAGAAACGTACTATTTTCGCATGGAGTGATGTTACACCTCTGCCAATTAGCTGGTCTTGGTCTCCAGGCGCATAAGTGATCTTGCACAGGCTGGTTTGTATGAACACGTACACATTCTACTCTTCTAGATTGGAAGCCGTAATTCCCACAGGTAGCAGTGCACAACGTCCACAGACTGACTCTCCAGTGTACGCCACAGGCATCTGTCCAGCAATTCTGAGTGTTTAAAGGCCTTTGATGGAAAAAAATACATAAAATGGGGGAAAAAATCATTAATATTTGCATATACCCTTCAGGTCAGAGGTGTCGATTTCATTGAGGGCCACATTAGGGTTGTGTTTGACATCAGGGGCCGGCGTAGGCATGGCCAGGATGGGCGTGACCAGCTTCAACGTCACTTGTGTTGCGATGGCCTCCTGCAGCCCTCTGCCAGTGAAAAGGGAGCTCAGGGGAGAGGCTGTTGCAGGAGGCCGTTGTGGTCAAAAATGGAGCTCCCTTTTTTCTGGCAGCTCAGGGGAGAGGCCATTGCAGGAAGCTGTTGTGGCCAAAAATGGAGCTCGGGGGGGGGGCTGCGCATGGCCCTCCCGAGCACCTTTTTTGCTGGCAGAGGCACCATGGGCTGGTCCTTTGCTGTTTCCAGGGTGGCTCCATGGGCCAGATGTAAGCACCCCACAGGCTGGGGCCAGCCTGTGGGCCTTGAGTTTGACACTCCTGCTTTAGGGAAACAGATTCAAGGTTATCCTCACAGGAGTTGTTTCAGAGGTGTTTGGATCTTGAAAATAATCATGAACAAAAATGGCTTACAAAAGAACATAGAGACAGGCCTATGAAGTTGTATAACATGTTATGATGTTGCTACTCATGAGACCAAGCCTCAGAATTAAAATGGCTTTCTCCTCTGGAGCTTCAGCCCTATGCCTGCTCTCCGTACACAGATAAGTGCAAATAGACAAAGTGCAAATAGACTCAAACATTGGGAAGAAGATAGAAAAGGCCCATGGTTATGATGCAGAAGAAAAAAACTATAGCAAAGAAGAAGCATGAAATTCCCACTAAGTCATTCAACCAAGGAGAGCACTGGATACTTTTTATGTGAGACAAAAGCATTCGTTGATATCAGCAGTTATAATGTATTATTGTGTGAGAACCAGAACAGAGCTTCTGGTATTTTCAAGGTGTCAGTGGGACCTACCTTGGGAGGGAACTGCACTGGTCCGAAGGCACAGAGACTCCATCCCTGGTCTGGCAAAAAACCTGCCTGTGCTGGAGTGCCAGATGAGAGCCAACACAAGGCCCATTACACTGTTAACAACAACAACAACAACAAAAAAACCCAAAACACAAGACACTGGTTAGAATAGATGTGAAACTGTTTACTTGCTGCCTGAAGTGGTAAGAGAGACTTTCAAATTTGTGATCAACCACAAGAGTTGGCTGGTGGACTAAACTACAATTCTAATATTTTGAATAGACACAAATAGGAAACTTTCAGAAAAGTTGAATCTCCCCAAGAAAAGCTAGCAGTGCTGTGTAGCTTTCTCATTGATTCAGCCAGTTAACCCCTTTTATAATTATTTGGTATTTAAAAAAATAATGTCATCAATTCCACCGTATGAATAAACAAAATGTTATTCTATCACTGATTCTCGTTTTCTCATTCCCCTTTTTCAGGGATGGGATTCTACCAGTTCACACCTATTCACTAGAACCAGTTGTTAACATTCTAAGCAGTTCAGAGAATCAATTGTTAGAAGAAATTACTGGCCTAATCCTGTAAGGAAGGCAGGAAAGAAACATTCTGGTGTTGCTTACAGAAACTGCCTCTCCATTAACCCTTATTACATTCTTGGCAGGACTAGACTTCCTGTCTCAGGAACTTCTCTGGAGTTTTTTTCCCCTCCTTTGCTGGTACTTTGCTTGTGTGGAGTGACCATTCAAAGTTACAAGGACACTGAAAAAAGTGACATGACCATTTTTCACACTTGTGACTGTTGCAGCATCCCCACAGTCATGAGAGGCCAGGCGAGGAGATGCGTGCCTCGATGTGAGTGATATTGAGTTGGCCACACCCAGCCAATAACATGACCACCAAGGCATGCCCACCCAGTCACATGACCACAAACCACGCCCACCACCTAAGCCACGCCCACAGAACAGGTTGTTAAAATTTTTGAATCCCACCCCTGCCCTTTTTGACTTGCAGTGTAAATTTTATTTTGGAAAGGATCGCTGTATTTTGTCTGCTGTTGTAAATATTTTATAACAAATATTTACAACAAATATTTATCACACTTGATAGGCAACCAGCATTACAGAATTAGGAAAGGCATGTTATGAATGGAAAGGAAAGGCATGTTATGAATGCAAAGGAAGGTATGATTAATGTTAAGCGCTAGAAATTTAACCAGTGTGGCTCATAAATGTACACAAACTTTTTTTTACACGATAGTGGAAACAAACATTTGTTTATGATTTACGTTTTATCCCGCTTCCCCTCTTTACACTGTAACACTTTATGAGTGCTTAGAGCATCCATTAATCCTTTAAAGTCCCACCAAAAGTCCCAGAGGAATGTTTCTGGAGAGTTACAAGGAATGGATCAATAAACTATGCTTAGCAAAAATTTATCGAGAGATATCTAAGGAATACTGCCTTCAACAGGAAAGGATAGAGTAAGTTTAGTGTTGAATATAGATCTGCCTCAAAACCTCACCAAACAAAACCCAAACCACTGGGTAGAATATGATTTGGTTGTAATTTCCAATTATCTTGTTCTTCTCCAAGAACTCCATCCTTCCTGGTTAGAGCCTGTCTTTAAGTTGTTGAATTTGACTATTGGAATTTTCTCTGGGTGTCTAAAAAGATTAATTATTGGGCATGCAAAGTAATGGTGGCATTTGAGTACTAGTCAAAGCAATGTGACCAGCATTTGGGCTGTAGCATAGAGTGGTGAGATCTGCAGGTAAAGACATGGCTCATTGCAAGCCTTATTCTGCTGGGAGGATAGGTAAGAAAGAGCACTATATATTTTTTTTTAAACATCTGATTTTTAAAAAAGCTTAAATACATTTAGAGACTCCGATATCAGAATGGAATCAATAGTACACTATTTGCAGTCTCATGCCTGTGAGGCTGGAAGATCTGGGAAAAAAAATCTCATGATCCTGGCTTATCCAGGGATCATAGGATTGTAACATTGATATCACAACATCGGTATCAAAGCACAAACTGTTCTGTCCCCTAATTAGCATTCTTGAGATCCCCGCACTTTGATTGGCCAAAGCGCGGGGCACTCTGATTGGTCAGGCGAGCCGCGCTGATTGGCTCGCTAAGAATCTCCCGCGATTGGTCAATTCGAATCGCGGGAGATTCAAAGTGGTGCCATTGGCCGCGGCCGCCGCGGCTAAAAGAATAAAAGCCGCGAACCTTTTGCAAAGCGCCAGTTTGGTTTCTACTTTAATAAAAGCATGATTTGAAGTCACCGACTCCTGGCATCATTTTCGAGGACACGACACTGGCGACGAAGTTGGGATCCAGGCCCTGAACCACGTGTCCGACGGAAGCCAGACGAACCACCATGATGGCGAAAATCGCATCCCCCGCACCCTTCAACCCCGCCACCGAGGACTGGGAATCGTACTCTGATCGATTCCGCATGTTCCTTGAGTGCAGCGACCTGAAGGACGCCACCGGCCCCATGAAGCGCGCCATCTTCCTGACCCACTGCGGGACCGAGGTATTCAAGATGGCCAAGGCGCTTGCCAAACCCACCGATGCGACCGCAATGGACTGGGACGTCCTTGAGCCAATACTTCGGCGGCACTACGCTCCAGAGGTACCCATCCTGATCCGTCGCAACGAGTTCTACCGTCGGGACCAATGGTCGGGTGAGAGTTTCAGCGACTTCGTCGCCGAACTACAACGCCTAGAGGGGCTCTGCGAATTCGACAACCTGAACGACGCCCTACGAGACTGAATCGTGCTCGGCTTGTGGGACCCCGTCCTCCAGAGCCGGCTGATGGCCAAGGGCAACATCAGCCTAGCAGACACCCTCACCGCAGCCGCAGCTGCCGAAGCAACCTGAACTTCCGCCGACCGCATGCGCAGATCGAACGCTGGGGACCGCAGCGGGAACAACAACCCTGCAAGGTTGGCCGAGACCCAACCCGAGATGACCACCCACCAGGGCTATTTCCACTCGGCATCGGGCACTTCCGATGACGAGGAGGACATTCATCGCCTCCAGACAGGCCGCGACCCATGGAACCGGCGGGGTCGTAAGTCGAGGACCAACTGTGCCGGGTGCGGAGGCGACCACCCCAGGTCCGAATGCCGGCTTTTCGAGTCGATCTGCCGGCATTGTGACAAGAAGGGACACATCGCCCGTGTCTGCCGCCTTAAAAAGAACCGCAGCCCGGCACGATGGGACCAGAGCGACCGGAGGAGAGAGAGCACACCACCCTGGACCAGAGATCGCCCCTCGGACAACAGATGGGACCGGAACGGATGATTCCTACGAGGCGGTGATAACCGGCGAAGAGAGGAGACCCATCAGACGGTCACCATCGGCCACGCCATAACCAATGACGCCCGGAAGGTCCACGTGGAGGTAGGCATCGAGGGCGAGCCATGCAAAATGGAGGTGGACTCCGGGTCCTACCTCTCCATGATAGCATGGCATGAAATAAAGCGCTTGGTGCCAATCATCCAAAGGAGGAACCTAGACAGCCAGAGACTCATCGTAAAGGACTACCAGGGAAACCGCATCCCGGTAGTCGGAACCAAACACTTCAACATCACATATAAAGGGCACACCGAAAGGCTTCCCCTGACAATCGTCGACCGCGACCGCCCAAGCCTACTGGGACTGCAATGGTTCGCCCCGCTCGGCATCGCAGTCACGGGAGTCGACCACGTCACCGACGACAGCTGGGAGCAACAACTGGCCCGGGAATTCCAAGAGGTCTTCGACGGAAACCTAGGCAAGTACCGAGGGCCCCTTATATCATTCAGCCTAGACCCAAACGTCCCCCCAAAACGCCTGAAACCAAGGCGGGTGCCATTCGCACTTAAACCCAAGATAGACGAGCAAATTGACAAACTCGTCAAGCAAGGGGTCCTACAGCCAATAGACCACGCCCGGTGGGAGACCCCCATAGTCACCCCGATCAAGCCCGATGGGTCGGTGAGGATCTGTGGGGACTATAAGGCCACCCTAAATGGCGCGCTGCAACAAAGCGCCTACCCCGTCCCAGTAGTGCAACACCTACTGCACTCACTGGGAGGGGGCAAGGTTTTCGCCAAGCTCGACCTCGCCCAGGCATACCAACAGTTGCCAGTCGACGAGCAAACGGCGGAAGCGCAAACCATAGTCACCCACCGGGGAGCATTTAAATGCAACCAACTCCAATTCGGAGTCAGCGTGGCACCGGGAATATTCCAAAGCGTAATGGAAAGACTATTGCAAGGCATCAAGGGGATGGTACCTTACTTCGACGACGTCCTAGTGTCGGCAACCAACCAAGCCGAACTAGAGGGTCGCCTAAGGGAGATCCTAACCAAATTCAAAGAGACCGGGCTCAAAGTAAAGAGGGAGAAATGCCAATTATACACGGAACGGGTTGAATTCCTAGGATACCTCCTAGACCGTCATGGCATTTACCCCACAAACCAAAAAATCAAGGCCATCAAAGAAGCCCCCACACCCAAGTCGAAGACGGAACTACAGGCATTCCTGGGGCTACTTAACTTTTACAATGTTTTCCTGCCCCAGAAGGCGACGGTGGCGGAGCCCTTGCATAGGCTCCTGGACAAGGCGGCGACTTGGACTTGGAGGAAACGCGAGCAAGCCGCCTTCCAAAGAACAAAGGACCTCCTCACTTCGGACGCCGTCCTTATACAGTATAACGAGACCCTACCTCTGGCCGTCACATGCGACGCATCACCTTTTGGCGTCGGTGCTGTCCTCAGCCATACCCTCCCTGACGGAAAAGAAGCGCCCATCGCGTTCTTTTCAAGGACCCTCACCAAACCGGAGCGGAACTATAGCCAGCTGGACAAAGAGGCTCTGGCTATCGTTGCCGCCATAAAAAGATTCCACAAATACCTCTACGGCCGGACATTCACCATCATAACCGACCACAAGCCGCTGCTGGGAATCCTTGCAGGAAACCGGGCCACCCCGAACATTCTGTCTCCCCGAATGACAAGGTGGTCCGAGTTCCTGGCAGCCTACAACTACGGACTCATACACAGACTGGGTAAGATGATCTCCCATGCAGACGCCTTAAGCCGCTCGCCGCTACCGGAACCTGACACTGACCCAGCACCCACGATGACCACCCTCAGCATAGAGACTCTACCCAACCTGCCCATAACCGCGTCAGACATTGCCCGAGAGACTAATAAAGACAAACGTCTGGCGCGGGTGTTGCATTGGGTAGAGAAAGGGTGGCCGGAAAGAGACAACGACGAGTCCATCAAAACATTCCGAAACCGCCAAACGGAACTCTCGTTATTAAAAGGGTGCATACTATGGGGGGATAGGGTGGTCATTCCAGAAAAACTACAAGGGAAGGTTCTGGAACTACTACACGAGGGGCACCCTGGCATCGTTAGGACTAAAGCCCTGGCCAGAAGTTACGCTTGGTGGCCAGGGATGGACAAACAAATTGAGACCTGGGTAGCAAGGTGCCAACGATGCCAGGAAACTAGGCCAAGCCCACCCACAGCACCCGTCCTAGAGTGGGAAACCCCAAGGGGACCTTGGTCTAGGATCCATATAGACTTCGCCGGGCCCACAAAAGGACACACCTTCCTTATAACAGTAGATGCTTACTCCAACTGGCTGGAGGTAAGCAACATGAAAACAACAACCACGGAGGCCGTGATCAAGGAACTCTGCAAACTCTTTGCAACGCACGGCCTCCCAGACGTCATCGTTTCCGACAACGGGCCCCAATTCACCTCGCTGGAATTAGAAATATTCCTAGCGGAAAGGGGCATCCGCCACGCGCTGACAGCACTGGCGCACCTGGCGGTGAACGGTAGGGCGGAACGGATGGTGCAATTCACTAAGAAGACCATCCGGAAAATAGACCACGGGGAGATCCAGGAGAAAATAAACAAACTACTCTTCACCCAACACATAACCCCAAATACCACAACGAATAAGAGCCCAGCCGAACTATTAATGGGGAGGAAATTAAGGTCCCCACTCGACAGGTTACACCCCACGTATAACCCGGAAAAGCCCCCAGACTCAAACAGCAAACACCGAACTTTCGCACCAGGCGACCCCGTATACGCAAGAAACCTGACGGGAGACCCACTATGGATACCGGCCGTCATCACACAAATAACAGGCCCACACTCGTACCGGCTACAAACAGCAGATGGACGAGCCTGGAAACGCCACATCGACCAATTAAGGTCGAGGACTACCAACCAAGAGACCATCGACGCACAAACAGGCGAAACCGACCCCCACAACACAAACCAAGGGGGGAGGGAATACCCAGGGGACCAAAACCAAAGAAGAATAAACCAGCCATACTTACCGGAAAGCAGCCAGCACGACCCCTCGCCAGGAAGAGACAGCCAGGCCAGCTCGACCGACCCGGGGAGACCGAGCGGGAGCGGCGAAACCCGCAGCTCAACCAACCCGGGAGGCCCAGGAGGGAGCTACGGAGAGCGGACCGGCCCGACCGACCAGCCGGTTCCCACGACGGCATCAGGAGCAACAGAGATCCCGACCGAACTGGCCGGGATCCAAGCTACGACTGAGCTGTGCAGGTCCAGTAGGCTCAGACGGAGCCCCGCCTACCTACGTGACTACGCGACGTAAGGACTAAACCAAGAGGGGAGGGGTGTTCTGTCCCCTAATTAGCATTCTTGAGATCCCCGCGCTTTGATTGGCCAAAGCGCGGGGCACTCTGATTGGTCAGGCGAGCTGCGCTGATTGGCTCGCTAAGAATCTCCCGCGATTGGTCAATTCGAATCGCGGGAGAGTCAAAGCGATGCCATTGGCCGCGGCCGCCACGGCTAAAAGAATAAAAGCCGCGAACCTTTTGCAAAGCGCCAGTTCGGTTCCTACTTTAATAAAAGAGCATGATTTGAAGTCACCGACTCCTGGCATCATTTTCGAGGACACGACACAAACATTGCTCATCGTGTCATTTTCCCTAATGAAAACTGATGGAGCTAATATTCTCAAAAAACTTCTCAGGAAGCTCAGACAGCCCAAGGAGCCACTGATACAGTTCTACAAAGTAATTATTGATTCTTTTCATTGGTACCTATATAACTGTCTGGTTTGGCATGGCAACCAAACAAGACAGACACAGACTTCAACAGATAGTTAGGAGTGCAGAAAAAAATAATTGAAACCAGCCTGCCTTCCATTAAAGACCTGTATACTGCATGAGCCAGAAAGAGGGCTTTGAAAATATCTAGACTCCTCACAACCTGGACATAAATTGTTTCAATTTCTACTCTCAAGATGATGATATAGAGCATTGCACACCAGAATAACTAGACACAAGGACAGTTTCCCACCCCACCATGCCATCACTCTGCTAAACAACTGATTCCCACAACACTGCCATACTAAGGCTGTAGTACTATTCTTCTTCTAATCTTTCCTATTACCTATCTCCTTATCTTCTTATGACTGTAACTTTGTTGTTTGTATCTTGTGATGTATATTGTTTGATTTACGGTAGTACCCTAGTATGATTTATGTTGACTACTTATTTAGTGTCCTATGACTAAGTGTTGTATCTTATGATATATGATGAATGTATTTTTATGACTATGATCATGATTTATTACTTGTTGCTTTTATGTACACTGAGAGCGTATGCACCTGAGACAAATTCCTGGTGTATCCAATCACACTTGGCCAATAAAGAATTCTATTCTATTCTATTCTATTCTATTCTATTCTATTCTATTCTATTCTATTCTATTCTATTCTATTCTATTCTATTCTATTCTATTCTATTCTACTCTACTCTACTCTACTCTACTCTATTTTAATAACATGTCATAAAACAAATAGTAGAAGGAAATTGAGAATTATCATCTTCCAGCACCGTGGTCCCTCCACCAAGGCCTGAGAGAAAAGCCACATTTTAAAGTTGGCATGCCCAAACATGATGATTATTTGTGAAAAAGGCTAGGCTTCCAAGCGGTCTTCAAGAGCAGGCTGTATAAAGCGCATTTCAATAATCCAGGAAGATTCGCCACCAGTTTGGTTGTCTTTTGCTCATAAAATCCATGGATGGGCACAAAGTATTTTGAACTAGTTCTACAGAGAGGCATTTTCAACCAGCCACAGCTACTTGGAGCTCAGGAGAATCAAAAGGCATAGCAGTCCCAAATACAGAAGACCGGAAAGCTTAACTCCTAATATTGATCTCAAGCCCAATCCATCTGAAAGTCTTGTGTTGCATGCCAATTGAGAGTGTCTACCTAGCACAATTCTTTTTTTTTTTTTCCCTGTGATTGCTCTTGAACCCCAAGCACACAATGCCCTTGGAAACTTTAAGGTGTATCCTACCTTCTAATTACAATTTTTTTTGAAACATGGAGAAGAAAGTAAGGCCAACAAATTGGATGGACAGAATGGAAATAAAGGAGTTATGCTGTTATCCCCTTTGATTTTCATGAAGGAAAACCATGGTTAGACTTAATGTAACAAAGGTTATTTCCCAACAAGGATCTGCACATATTGCAAAAAAGATTTGACTCCCTCATTTCAGAGTGCAAGTTAAAAATATATTAGATTTCAAAACTGTGATGTCAAAAGTTCAACTATAAACATGAGCAAAGGTTCTTTTTCCTTGATAAATAATTGCATGAAATCCCCTCTCTGCGGTCATTACAAGAGACATATCAACACTAGATTATAGGAGACAGGAATAATAGAAAGGCTTATTTTCAAAGGGTCAAAAGAATATGCTTCTTTTTCCTTTGCATTTTGGAAAAGGTTAATAATTGAGCTTGGCCAATAGGAATCTGATTTCCTTTGGGATGAACTCTGTGATAGAATAACAAAATTCCATTTATATATAGACCATAATCTGTTCTTAACTGTAATTGCAATAATCAATTTGTGGAGCTGACTCAAAATGGAGTTGTATATGTTTCCACAGTGCTTTAATAAAATTTCCCCTCCTTTTCCTGGCTGGAGAAATATTACATTAGAAAGCCAAAAGATCAACTGAAGTTGATGAATTCATACAGCTTTTGATAATGAGCCTGGATATGACATCATGGCATGATATAAACTAAGAGTCATCTTCCTGAGGAACCCGGAAGACTGCATGCATTAAAAAAAGACCCCTTACCTAAAATTCCCAAATGAGAAGAAAAAATCCCCAGGAAATATCCTTAATAATAAAGGTGGCATGCCTGTTCTAGAAATTCTTCTAATTGAAAAATGACACATTTAGTTCTGCTTGAAGCCAGTGCATACTTTGCAATTATTCTTCAACTCGTCTATGATCCTATGAACCTGTATTCCTGAGCTTTGAAGGTAGGCTCAACTTCACCCACTCATAACTACCTTAGTCCTGTCCTTCCTTTTGACCTATTCATTCTTCTTCATACTTATTTCTGAGGTCAATCCTTATTCGTGGATTGAAAGTAAGCTGAGCTAAGCTTCTTGGATGAGAAGTAAAAAGTCTTCAAAGAAAAACTAGAAAGTCCAATTGCCTCTTTAAAAAGCACCTCTGGGACCAGTAAAATTTCTTTCTTATTCTATTCTAAATGTGGAACCTTAATTTTTTCAATGGTGAAAAAAGTAAGGTTTTACACTTAGGCAAGAAAAACTATATGCACAGGTACATTATAGGTGGTACCTCGCTCAATAGTAGTAACTGTGAGAGAGATCTTGGAGTCCTAGTAGATAATCACTTAAATATGAGCCAGTCGTGTGCTCCAGCTGCCCGAAAGCCCAACACAGTTCTAGGTTGCATAAACAGAAGGATAGAATCAAGATCACATGAAGTGTTAATACTACTTTATAATGCCCTGGTAAGGCCACACTTGGAATGCTGCATCCAGTTTTGGTCACCACGATGTAAAAGAGATGTTGAGACTCTAGAAAGAGTGCAGAGAAGAACAACAAAGATGGAGGCTAAAACATATAAGGAACGGTGGCAGGAACTACCATGTTTAGTCTGATGTAAAGGAGGACTAGGAGTGACATGATAGCAGTGTTCCAATATCGCTAAGGCTGCCCCAAAGAAGAGGGAGTCAAGTTATTCCTCAAAACACCTGAAGGCAGGACAAGAAGCAATGGGTGGAAACTAATCAAGGAGAGAAGCAACCTAGAAATAAGAAGAAACGTCATGACAGTGAGAGCATTTAATCAGTGGAACAACTTGCACAGAAATTGTGAATGCTCCAACATTGGAAGTTTTTAAGAAGAGATTGGACAACAAATAGTATAGGATTTCCTTCCTGAGCAGGGGATTTGATTAGAAGACCTCTAAGATCCCTTCCAACTCTGTTATTCTGTTCTGTTCCTTTTTCCTTTCCTTTCCTTTCCTTTCCTTTCCTTTCCTTTCCTTTCCTTTCCTTTCCTTTCCTTTCCTTTCCTTTCCTTTCCTTTCCTTTCCCTTCCCTTCCCTTCCCTTCCCTTTCCTTTCCTTTCCGAATTAAACTGATATCTTTGCCTTCTCAGAATCACAATGATTAGTGTGAGCCAAATTTACTTACCTGTCCCCAGGCCGTAGTTGTCCACTCCACACATAGCTGTCTGTTGCAACTCTGAGTTTCTACTGGACGCTTGGCCAGTTGAGCACAAATATCACTGGACACAGGTACAGAAATGCCAGCAGCAGTCAGTTTTTGACAAGTCACCCTTCGGGACTGGATGCCCCCACCACAGCTCTGGGTACACTGAGACCATGAGGTCACCATCCATCTAATGCAGAGACATAGGGGAGAAGACTTTTCAGTGAAATTACTTGGAAAGAACTGTAGGTACATATTGCAAAACTTTCAGTTTCATTTCTTCCTGAGACAATGCTCTTTTATCTATTTGACTAAACCTAATGATTTCTTACTGTTGGCCTCCAAAATTGGAAAAAGAATAATATTTCCTTGCAATGAATAACAAAGAGGGTAACAAAATGGCAGAAACGGATGCAAACTCACACCGCTCACACAAATGAAAAATGATGGGTACATTTGGGATAACTGAATGATAAATAGCGTGACATAAGAAATAAGAGGTGAAGATTAATTGTAAGAGACCTTAAAAAAGTGATTTGTAAATATGTAAAGTATATAAGAATATAAGATAGAACCAATTATTGATAAAGATAATAGTTATTGATAGATGTATATTAAATATATTAAGACTTATAAGATAATATGTAAACATGTCAAAATGCTGTTGAAAATGTGATTATGATTTGAATTGTAAAACACAATAAAAATCTATTTAAAAATGATAGTGTGTGCATGCAGGGATATTTGTGTGTGTGTGTGTGTGTGTGTGTGTTTCTGCACATGTGTTTTATATTTGCCTTCAAATCAGCCTGGACTCTTGGTGGCTTGCTGGACAAAGCCCTGTAGTTTTCTTAGCAAGACTTTAGAAGTGACTGGCCATTGCTATCTTCGTAGGGCTGAGAGTGAGTGATTGGCTCAAGGTTACCCAGCTGGCTCTGAGCCCATGATAGAACTAGAACTCACAGTCTCCAGGTTTCTAACCTTGTAGTTTAATTACTACCAGTATACCAAACTGGTTCTCTTTAACAGAATATTACATGTGTACATTCAGTATGTACTGCAGTGCAGAGGTAGGCCTCGACTTATGACCATAACTGGGACAAAAATCTCCCTTGCTAAACAAGGCAGTTGTTAAGTGAGTTTTGCCCCATTTTATGCTCTTTTTTCGCCACAGTGGTTAAGTGAACCATTGTAGTTGTTAAATTAGTAACATGATTGTTAAGTGAATCTGGCTTCCCCGTCTCTTGTCTGAAGGTCACAAAAGGTGATCACATAAGTCTGAAACACTGTAACCGTCATGGCTGGTTGGCAAGTGACCAAATTCTGATCACGTGACCATCAGGATACGGCAACAGTTGTGTGAAAAATGGTCATAAGTCACTATTTTTCGGTGCTGCTTAATTTTAAGCAGGTCCCTGTATGATTGGTTTTAAGTTGAGGACTACCTGCATGTGTGTGTGTGTGTGTGTGTTTGTGCGTAATGAGGAAATGCAACAGTTAAAAAAATTGTCAAGGAGCAACCACTTTCCTCTTTATTTTATCTGACAATAATTTTTTCAGGCATTCCGATTCTCATTTGGTCAAGACATACAATAAAATGTGGTTAGAATATAATGGTAGTGATGTGATACTGGTGACTGGGCTATACCGTTTAATAAAAAGTCTAGTTCAGATTGTGTTCTGCCACATTAGCATCGTATTTCCATCATTTGCAAAGGAAATGCAAGAAGGAGAAAGCTTTCCCCACCCTTATTATGGAAAATGGATCCTAGTCATGTAAACATCAGGAAGATTGGGCTGAAATATTTCTTTCTGATGGACTCAACTTTATGTAATTGCCTGTCAAGATCAGGGATGGGATTCTACCGGTATGGACCGGTTCAAGTGAACCGGTAGTTCTGGTGAGCATTTTGTCCTGCCCACCTGCCCTTGCTCTTTCCTGTGCTTTATTTCCTGATTTTTTTTCAGCACAAGCTGATTTACCGCAGAGTGGTTTGCTGTGCCTCAGCTGTTTTAGTCCTAGGGGCTGCAGTAGGAGGTAAGAAATTGAGTTGAAAATGGGCTTTTTAAAATGTAAAGCACGTGCGTGGAATGTGCACTCACCGAAACAGTTGTTACACTGGTTGAATTGCACCACTGGTCAAGATGCATAGTACCTCACCCCTTTCCTTCATGAAAGATGACAGAGATACCGTGCTCTGTCCTGCAAAGAGACTCTTAATCCCTGGCTGCCAGGCATTTTAAACTGATAAAGTAACTTCTGTTGTTTTCAGGGCTTAGGCAAGTAATGATTCCATAATAAAGGATAGTAATCATTGCTTCATTGCGAAGTTTTTGACACACATTTGAATATTTCAACGGAAGGCCAAACCTTGAAGGGCAGTCTCTCCTATTGCACGCCACAGGTTGCAGATTTGGCTTGGGTTTTCCCACACAATGTGACACGTTGACCTGGGTTCCATCCAGTAAGCATTTCATCTGAGGATACTGTAGACCCTTATTGCCACAAGAGGCTGAACAGGATGACATCTTATCCACTGACCACCAGTAATCTGAAATCGCAACAGTTCAAGTGTGTTAAAAAGTCTAGCCTAGTCTATGGAAAGAATGATAAGAATGTGAAGGAGCTCAAGAAGCCATACATAGCACTGGGTATTATACAACTGCGTGTATAACAAAGTTTTAACCAAGCTAAGCTAGCAAATATGGAGAGCAACGTGGCTAATAGACTGAAAGAGATAAACCCATATATCAATAGCAAAGAAAGGAGATTTAAAAGATTGTGCAAATGATCACACAATATAATTTCATATATAAGTAAAATAATCTTTAGAATTCTCCAAGGTTAGAGCCTGTCATGGAAAGGGAAGTGATAGGAGTCCAAACTGGTTTTAGAAAAAGCAAGAAATAAATTACATTTAGCCTTCCAAAAGGGCCTAGAAATCTTGTCAATTGGCCTGGAGACCCAATGGGGACGTGTCATTCTGGAGGTGATTAATGGACTAAGGTAAGAGCCTGCCTCCTTCCCCTGTGCATCTTGTTCTCTTCCTTCCCATTCTGACAATTTTAAATCAATTTTAATATGAATCCTTTTAATGTTTAACATTGTTTTTGTGATTGTAAGCTCTCTAGAGGGGTGGCATGTAAGTTAAGTAAATAAAGAAAATTTTGTTGGTCGGATACAGTATGTTGGATCATTAAGAAAATTAAAGAACACTCCCAAAGGTTGAGAAAGAATACCACTCAATAACTTTGCAAGACAGGTTGGTCTGAGAAAGAGGTGTAAAATTCAAAGTCACACAGTAAATCTCTATGGTAGAAGGTGGACTAGAACTTCAGTCTCCCCACTCTTAGTGCAAGACCTTAATAACCTGAATGCACTTGCCAGTCTATTACATTCTACTACTGTTAAATGGCTGTCTTTTTTTTCTTCTCAGGGTAAGCAATCTGAAATAAAACCTACATAGGTTTTCTCAGTTGGGTTTGTTTCTAGTCTGAAAGAGTCTGGAAAAAAAATCACCAAGCATTAAAATCACCAAGCATGAAACAATATACAATATTGTAAAATAGAACATATACTTCTGTCCAGAAATCATTTACTTTTGCGTGAGATTTGCATTTCCACAGCATGCCCAGAGCAAGTTGGATAGCTTTCTGCTTGCAATAAATGAATCAAACATCTAGCTTTCTGTTAAGCATTCTCTTAAGACTCCCTCTGTATGGCTTACAGGAAGCTCTGATAACATTCAATGGCAAAGATGTATAACAATTCTGAAAACCAGAATATACCCCCTTCCAAAACTGCGTATTCCATTTGTTAGTTCAAAAGATCCATTCGTTTTCGGTTGTCATACTTCAAAGAATCTATGAGAAATTGAAGTTGACACACATGGAAAAATTACCGGTTGGGTAAGGCTGCTCCAGAAATATGTTTTACCTTGGATGACCAGAGAGGTTTTTTGAATAAGCAAGCCTGCTTCATTCTGAGCCCTGCAGCTGATTTCTCCCAGATAATCATTGCTGACATTCAAGATCTGGAGAATCTGACCAGATGCCAAAACCTGATGGGGCAGATGGAAGGGATGACCGTCGTAAAACCAAGTGATGTTTGGAGTTGGATGACCATTTACTGGGCAGCCTAGAAGATTTTTAAAAGGCAGAAAAACAGGTCAAAACTTAACATGCTGGATAGCCATGTATTCCTTGGTTATAACACAAACATCTGGGGAAAAAAGGTTGATGATGAACAATGAATCAATATATTTGTCTAGTTCCAGCCTGCTTCAGCTCCGAGAGCATGAGATTTTGTACTTTTATAGAAAGAAAAGCAGTTTAAGTTTTATTTATTTTATTTTATTTGGTTTGTCAATTGCTTACAAGATAATAGGTATAAGTAAAAACATAGTTATGAATACATGGATACATATAAGAAAAATAAAAGAAATAATAGGACAGGGACGGTAGGCACTTCAGTGCACTTATGCACGCCCCCTATAGACCTCTTAAGAAAGGGGTGAAGTCAATAGTAGAAACTCTAAGGTTAAAGTTTTTGGGGTTTGGGGAAGAAACCACAGCGTCAGGTAGAGTATTCCAGACATTGACCACTCTGTCGATGAAGTCGTATTTCCTGCAATCAAGTTTTGTGCGATTAACCTTGAGTTTGTATCTATTGTGTGCTCTTGTATGGTTATGGTTGAAGCTGAAGTAGTCATTGACAGGTAGGACTGATTAGTTTGAAACTGATGGTAAAAATTCTATCATGATATCTGCACAAAGAACATTGAATTCCACCTAAGCAAATATGGAGTGATACCAGAGAAGGAATGAAATGATTGGTTGTAAAATCAACCATTTATTTATTGTCAACAACAGACACGAAATAGCTCACAAAATTATGATGAAGAAAAGACTGGAGCTAATATCCCAGGGCACTTGTCAAGACCAACATTTTCTGAAGCAAACTCCCACTGAATTTCACAATTTCTTAATTCTACTTTTTCATAGCTGTAGCTACATAATCATCTGGCTTCTCCAAAGAGATGAGCAATATTAATCAGGAGGAAAACTGGAGCTTCCATGCACCTTCTCCTTTTCTTTCTTCTAGGCAGGGCTGATAATTTAGTCTAGAAGTGAATGAGGAAATCAGTGGGCAAGTGCTGGGATAATTTTTTTGTGCATTACCCAGTAAAATGCAAAAGGAATGTGTTCCTATGAATGAGCCATGGTGGCGCAGTGGTTAGAGTGCAGTACTGCAGGCTACTTCTGCTGACTGCAATTTGGCTGCCTACAATTTGGTAGTTTGAATCTCACCAGGTTCAAGGTTGACCCATCCTTCCCTCCTTCCAAGATGGGTAAAATGAGAACCCAGATTGTTGGGGCAATAGGCTGAGTCTGTAAAACTGCTTAGAGAGGGCTGAAAAGCACTGTAAAGCTGTATATAAGTAAGTGCTATTGCTATTACACAACTGTTCTAATTAAATAATGCAATGGCTCACATAATAAGAAGACATATTCCTGTTGTCCAGTTTCTGAATCAACGGAGAAAGTTGTCTCACACTCTCATTCCACAGGGAAATGAGATATGTTAAAAAGAAAAACACTGGCTCTCTATGATTCAAAGCTTATGCTTGGATTCAAAAACACCCTGGTCTGATTTGAGAACTAAGCAAACTTGATATGGAAGTCACTAAGGGAGAAAACAATAAATATGGAACAGCAGGATTTCCTTTTTACGGCTGACTGTATTTCTCTAGTCATAAAAAGCACATTTTCCTGGCTAACACTACTGTTCTTATTACATACCACCTATGAATCAGAGCTATTTTTTTTTTTAAAGCAACTTGTATTGAAAGTCTAGGTCACTGTCTGGGTATCACGAAAGTGTTTTTACTTTTGCCTTCAAGTGAGTCTTGTCTTCTGGCGACTACATGGACAAATCCATGCAGTTTCCTTGGCAACATTTTTGGAAGTAGTTTGGCACTCCGTTGTTCCTATGACAAAGTAACTGATTCAAAAGCAGGACAAGAACTTACAACCTCTCCGTTTCCAGCCTGATGCTTTTAACTACTACACCAAACTGGGGTCTCTATCATTAAAATACACAGGGGTTGAAAGATGAGGTTTATTAAACATAGAGCTCAATTCAACAATGGACCATTTCATCAATTAATAGTGATGTTTATCTTCTAATGATAAGGATTCAATTGGTATTATGATTTCCGTCACAAAGAACCTTTCTCCAATTTTGACTCACTCAATAGCAGCTAACCATTTAAAAAGTGTGAAGCCAGTGAAGTAGCTACTCAAAGGGCTGCTTATTCTCTTGAGTCTGTATCAGAGCTAGTATTCAGCAGGTTCTGACCAGTTCTGGAGAACTGGTAGCGGAAATTTTGAGTAGTTTGGAGAACGGACAAATCCCACCTCTGACTGGAGATTTTACAGTATCCTTCCCCTGCCACGCCCACCAAGCCCCGCCCACAGAACGGGTAGTAAAAAAATTTGAATCCCACCACTGGTCTGTATCTTCTGTTGCTTCAATATCTCTGAATAAAAAAAACAACTGCTTTATTCTGGTTCCATTATGTCTGAATAAAGAACTGTTGCAATCATGTAGAACAAGGCCAGCAAATCCAGAGTTTAATAATTTTTTAAAACACCTTCTCCTGCCATCTGATTATTTCTTTGCCCAAACTCTGATACCAGAACTAATTTAGCTAATTACAAAGCTCCTGAAGTGGAACCTTAAAGAAAAAGTGGGTGGAAGGTCTTAATTTATCTCCCTCTTCTCCGTTATACTGCCCTATGGACCATATTTTTCTTTTTAACTGAAAGAGTGATCTGGTAGTTTAATAGAAATATGGCCCACCCATCTACTTATCTGCCATTTCATTTATCAGCCAGCATATCTTCAATAGTAAACTAAGAAAACAAAAAAGACTACTTTTCTTTCTAATAAAATTGCAACCATAAAAAGAAAATAACCTTACTTTTCGGGCACCTTTTTATGAATAGCTGATAATGTATAAATGCAACATTTCTCTTGAGTTATATAACAGTACAAATCAGTAGTTGCCATGGATAGATTGATGGTTCTTGATTTAAGTGTTACTGATTAATTTATCTTAAAATTTGTGAAATCTGCTTCATTCTGAACATGGCAGTATGGCTTGTTGTTTGACTGGATTATAAAATTCTTCTATATTAAAAACAATAATACAAGAGAGATAGATTTTTGGATTCTGGAAGAGCGCTGATATCTACCTTGCAACTTTCTCAAAATATTTCTTCCTTTGAAAAAAGAGAATTTATTATTATTTTTTAACCTTATTCTCAACATACTGGAACAAGTCTTTCAACTTTCTTTTAATGGTGTGTTTGCATTTACTTTATTGCTGAAAGTGATGGAGAACACAAAAGAAAGCAGTTGATTCGTATCTTTCCATCACAATGAACCTTCCTGACTGGCTAATTTCCTGTCTGAAACCAGCCAATCAGAAGAGGCCCTTGGGATTTAACCAAAGCATAGTAAACCCGGGAGACTACAGACAACTAAAGAAATGACTGCTGAATTGAAAAATAATTCACCCATATTATTTATTTATTTATTTATTTGATTCGTCAATCGCTTACAATATAATAGGTAAAAGTATAAACATGAGTAAGAATAAAGGAAATAGGTATGAATAAATACCTACAATAGGACAATAGGACAGGGACGGGAGGCACGATGGTGCACTTATGCACGCTCCTTACAGACCTCTTAGGAACGGGGTGAGATCAATAGTGGATAGTTTGAGGTTAAAGGAGTGGAGGTTTGAGGATATAATAACAGAGTCAGGTAGTTCATTCCAGGCATTGACCACTCTGTTGCTGAAGTCGTACTTTCTGCAATCAAGTTTGGAGCAGTTAACATTGAGTTTGTATCTATTGTGTGCTCTTATATTATTGCAGTTGAAGTTGAAGTAGTCATTAACGGTAGGACATTGTAGCTGATAATTTTGTGCAGCAGATCATTTGTGTGCCCTTGTTCACTTCATAATTAAGAGCATCATAATCCAACAATGTCAATTTTCCTAAAATGCTTTTCTCCTTAGAACAAAATTTCAACAGATTCTCTTCCCCACCCCCGACCAAACTGTCCGAGGACAAAACATGAAGATTTTTTCCATATAGGATTAGTGGGCATAATTAGCAAGAGGCTAACTACTAGGTCAACATAGTTTTCAAAGACATTCCTTCAGTCAACGTGGCAAAGTGAGCACTGTGGTGCCAGTTCTCTCTTTTAAGTTAGTGCAACATGATGCGGCATGTACACAATGAATAAAGCAGAGATGATATTCAGCAGGTTCTGACCAGTTCTGGAGAACCGGTAGTGGAAATTATGAGTAGTTCGGAGAACCAGCAAATCCCACCTCTGACTGGAGGTTTTACAGTATCCTTCCCCTGCCATGGCCACCAAGCCACGCCCACAGAATGAGTAGTAAAAAATTTTGAATCCCACCACTCGAGTAAAGGTACAATGTTAACAGGGTGAACCTCGTGCCCTTCTCCTCCCGAGGATTCAGTCATCCTAGCCATTACTCTTGATATCCTGAGAACTTCTTGGCAATGAAGATGTTGTGATTTAGATTAGAACCCTGATTAATCCAGGTTCTAGATATGTAGAGAACCTGGGCAGACAATCACCCTCTGTTCTCGCTCTCTCGGAATATAAGTTGCAAGGAACTGTATGTAGTTCACTCATTCTTCTTCTCCTCTCGCATATTCTTACAATTAACTTAGACAGTGAATGGGGGAGTCAGCAGGATTTCTTCATTTTTCATTTTAGCCATTAGTTTACACATACGTGATTTCATTAAGTTATCACATGCCAGGAAGATCATATTTCTGGATATCTAAGAACACATGTGGAAGAGAAAACCCTCGGGACTGCTTCTGATTAGACATATCCAGAATTTTCTACAGAGCAAAATTTGAAAATATTTCAACTCAGGACTAAAGAATCGGATTCATATTTTTGGCATAAGAGAAGTACTACTTGCAGCATCTTTATTTGATAGGTAATTCATCGACAGTGGCTTTTTTAAAAAAATAACTCTCCAGAAGCTTGTAAGTATGAAGCCTAAATATTTTTCACCTTAGAGAAAGAGAAGCCAACGTGTTTTGGGCAAAATTCCTTGCAACAATCGCAGAGCATTACAGTTTGGGAGTAGATTTCTACTTAATTTTCAATGAAAAAAGAAAAACAACTCACTCTATGTATTTGAAAACAAAACTGATGTATATGAATTGTGTTGGGACTGATCACAAGGACTCCCTGCACTCAGCTGAACCATTTATTTCCAACCTTCCGGAGGTGTGGAGAATAGATTTAGGATAGGTAGATTTTCAAAAGAGTGGAACTTACCTATGAGCACCGAGCTTCCTTGGCTCAATATTTTTCTTGTTCCTGAAGGGGATGTTATCACCGAAGGAATGCCTGGCCCCACGAGGGACAGAGTGGCTGCCATGTCTTCAAACTGATGGGGGAGCTGCGGTGGGTCTGAGAATATATTACGGAGACAAAGATGCAATAAGGCTCTTTCTCTCTGTGGATGAGATTAATTCCTAATGTTATTTAGTAATCCCTTCAGAAAGACTTAATCTTGGTGAAATGAATGGATTCTAATAGAAGCCCATTTGTAAAAAAACTGCCTGCCAGAGAGATGGATAAGGCAGCAACAGAGAGAGAGGGAGAGGAGGTGGGGGGAGAGGAATTGCTACAAGCTAATAAAACTTGTGTCAACATTAGGGGGGAAAAACAGCCAAAGTCATACCCTGAAAAATAAAATTTGCCAAGGATATTGACATTGGGAATGTGCACAGGGTTTCTGAAAGGAGCACACCTCCTCAACAAATCTACAGTAGCTCTTGCTTGGTCTAGCCTGCTGTCTTTCTCTTCTCAAGCACTATGGAGTAAAAGTGGCATAAGCATGTTATTAGGCAAGGATGACCCAGGGCGTGCCACAAAGGCAACACAGTCAAATAAGTAAGAACAGCTCCTTTAGTACCTCCAACTTTGCCCCCAATGTCCAGGTTACCTTCGGCTGGAGAAAAAACTCTCCCAAGAACAGTCTTTAAGTGGAGGAAATTCAGTTCGAAAACAAAGTACATA
Organism: Hydrophis major; assembly: GCA_033807585.1. Taxonomy (NCBI): domain Eukaryota; kingdom Metazoa; phylum Chordata; class Lepidosauria; order Squamata; family Elapidae; genus Hydrophis; species Hydrophis major. The sequence goes on from CM066329.1 coordinate 278,612,252, forward strand.
CAAACTGTAAATAAAAATTCACACAAACCATGTTGCAGCAATTAACAGGATAAGGAATTGCAGATTTGAAAGGCCAGAAGAACACACACAGTTGGGAAGATGCCAGGAACCCAGATAAGCCTCAACAATACCAGATAATTCACGATTTGCTCTCAACAGTTTGCTGTGTGCAACTTCCTTTTTGAAATACTGTGTTCCCAGCTGCAGCTAATGAAGGGAATCAGGGCCCTTCCCTCCCCCATAAGCCATGCAACTCATGTTGCTCCCTTCTCTGTTCCTCCCTGTGTGCCCTAGGATGAAGAGGCGGTGGGCCTGGGTCTTACTCCGAATTCCCTCTGCCTTGCTCTACCTCTCCCCTGCTCTGCCCAGCCGGATTTTGCCCTTCCCCAGTTTCTTCCACAGCCAACGGAGTCATACTCCCACTTCCTGTCAGCTGCTGGCCTTGGCCTCCCCCTCCGAATCTACGGCATGACAATCCTTGAGTATCATAAATCAGCTCCCGGAACACATTACCACTCAGGCTCTGGACCCAACAAAGCCTTTCTAAATCACCCAGCAAAACTCAAACTGTTTCCTATTGAGAAATGTAAGATAAAGTAAACTTCAGCCTACAATGACCCAAGTCCCTTCTTCTTTTTTGTATATTAAAAAAAAACACCCTCTGGCATTTGTCATCAAAGTGTGAAATTGGTATGTGTTAGTTTGTGATTTATTATAGATCTTGCTTCTCCTACAACAGAAAACAGGAGGATAGTGTTTTCATGGAGGGAAGCTTGCTATGGAGAAGGGATCTCTTCCACCTTCAGCCACTTGGGAAAGCTTCAGAAAAACTCCCAGGGTTGATTGATCCTCCCCAAACCCTGAACCCTTTGCCAGGGGTGTCACTACCAGGTCTCACGGATGTCAGTGGGAGTTGGGGATGTGTCTGAGATTTTCAGCTAGGTTTAAAGATCTGGCCTTCCGACATATTTCATGTCAAGTGGGGGGACAAGAGTAAAAGAATTATATTGCAAGGACATTGGTGATGTAATTCATAGCAATCAGCGGCTTCCCCTCTGGTTTGCTTGTTTTTGTGACAGCAGAGATTTCTTTCTTTGGCATCATTACGTAAGACAAGTTAATCTTTATTCTCACCATTGCCAGGTAAGAGCAAAGCAGAGGGAAATGGCTGGTCTGAAGGTGAGAAAGATTCATGATCCTTGAGCCCCTCTCCCTGAGGCACCCCTAAATATTTTACATCTTGGTTTACCATGAAGTCTTAAATGGACTCAAATATAAAACTCATTGAACTGAACTACATTTGTTAGCAGGCAAATATTTTGGAATGCTGTCTTTCATGGCTCAACTGTTTAAGAATCAGATAGCATTCTCAGCCATGTGAAATGATTATAACAATATTCCAAAGATTAGCTTTACGAGGCTGTTCCCTTACAAGAACTAAACAAATAATTCCCTCAACCCTGTTCAACTATTATAAAGTCTGCACTAACCATTACTGTTACTCTTCTCATCACTCCTTACCACCCATCCCCTCCCACTTGTGACTGTATGACTTTAACTTTGTCGCTTGTATACTTACAATTTATATTGACTGTTTCCTAGTATGATCTGATTGCTTATTGTACCCTATGACTATCATTAAGTGTTGTACCTTATGATTCTTGACTCCTGATGAATGTATCTTTTCTTTTATGTATACTGAGAGTATTTACACCAAGACAAATTCCTTGTGTGTCCAATCACACTTGGCCAACAAAGTGTTCTATTCTATTTTAAGAAGTCCAAAGCAGAGAAATTGGAATCAATGACAAAAAATTTAATCCTTCCCTCAGGAGACAAATGACACCAATGGCTACCACATCTGGGTTGGAAAAATTTGGGTGGTCATTAGGAGATGGTGGAGAAGCACAGAAAACAGTGCCTACACTACAGGTAGTCCTCGACTTACAACCACAATTGAGCGCCAAATTTCTGTTGTTAAGTGAGTTTTGCCCCATTTTACTTTCTTGCCAAAGCTGTTGAATAAATCACCATAGTCAATAAGCTAGTCACATGGTTGCTAAGTGAATTTGGCTTCCCCATTGACTTTGCTTGTCAGATGGTCCACCAAAGGGATCACATGACCTTGGGACACTGCAACTATCATAAGTATGAGTCAGTTGCCAAGCATCTGAATTTTGATCACATGATCATGGGGTTGCCACAAAGGTTGTAAGTGTGAAAAACGGTCATAAGTCACTTTTTTCAGTGCAGCTGTAACTTGGAACGGTCACTAAATGAACTGTTGGAAGTCGAGGACTACTGGTACTATCCAGTAGTCTTACAAAGATTGTGGTACCCCAGATTTGGTAGCACTAGGCATAAAATCATGATGTGCGATATTTAAAATGAAAATTGGTCAGTTTTTGAATGGAGAGAGAAGGTGTCAATAAATAATAGGTTTCCATGTGAAGATGAGGAACGCTATCATTTCTCCTGAGGAAAATATTTGCTATGGGATCAGAGGACATTTGTGGAAAAGTCCTATTTAATTATCTGTTGGAAAGTTGGTCCTAACATCATTACGTTTTGTAGAAGCTTGATTCTTTTCATGATTCTGCCGCGTCCCCCCACCTCATTCAATTGTGTTCAATTTTCAGAGACTGCCTGGACATGTCCCTGCCAACCTCCCCTTCCCTTTTCTTAACAAGGTTTTCCAGAAATGGTTTGCCATTGCCTCCTTCCTAGGGATGAGACTGACTGGTCCAAATCCATCCAACTGGCTTTCTCCCTAAGGCGGGACTAGAACTCAGTCTTCCTGTTTCAAGCCTGATGCCTTAACCGCTACATCAAATTGGCTTTCCTTGTCATGATAAAAATATTACTATGAAAGAGATGAATTCCTGATGCCTTTAGTGCTCCAATTATTTATCAATTCTCCTCTCCAGAAAACGCAGTTTTCATTGAAGAAAAAGGGCATTGGAACTTACCTAATATGCCCGCTCTCTGTGAGATGTGAAGAGCATCCAGAAGTGGGAGGTGCTTCAGTCTCTTCTGAAGAGGCTGAGCTTAAAACTCTGTGGATGGGTTGAAGGATAGAAATAGAGCCTCAGATTTTCAAAATGCCGCCATGCGGTCCAGATAGATGTTTAAGGCCCTTCGAACGTCAAGTTGATGCCATTGATGCTCCAGTCTAGGAGATGGTTTCGGACAAAAATTTGGAAGCATCAACTCCTGCGCTCTGCGGAAGGCTGAATTTACTTTAGGGATAAATGATGGATCCAATCTGAGAACCACCGCATGAAACACGCACATGTCCTTTCTCATTGACAATGCTGCCAACTCGGAAATCCTCCTTGCTGAATGTGATTGCAATTAAGAAGACTACCTTATATGTCAGGAATTTGAGACTAGCGGGTTCTTAAAGGCTCAAACGGGCCAGTTGTAAGTGTGATTAACACCTTGTTGAGCTCCCAAGTGGGATAGCAGTGAATTACAGGAGGTTGTAAGTTTGCAACACCCTTAAGAAAGCTGCGGATATGTGGATGGTGAGCTATGGAATGAAGGTCACACCAGGATATCACCGAGGCTATTATTGCCACCTGTCTGCATAAAGTATTTGGAGATAGGCCCTTGGCCAACCCTCCTGTAAAAAGTCCAGTAATTGTCCTATTGATGGGGCAGTTGGGTCGATCTTAGACCCCCTGCACCAGAGACAGAAAGCGGACCATGTGGCCTCGTGTATACAATTTGTTGAGGACTGTCTGGATGCTTGTATGGTGGCAACGGCATCCTCTGAAATCTGTTGGATCCTTAAACGGCTCCACTCAACCTCCATAGGCTAGGCTGAGCCATTGTGGGTCCGGGTGAAATACCGGCCCTTGCGAGAGGGAAACGCTCGACGGTGGAATTTTCCAAGGTTGTTCTCTCAACAGGTCCTGTAAGTCCGCGAACCACGTTCGCCTGGGCCAGTAAGGGGCGACCAATATCAGTTCTGCTCATTCCTCCAATAACTTCTGGATCAACCTGGGTATTACAGAGAGTGGAAGAAAAGGATATAGAAGTCCGGGAGGCCACTGACATCGCAGAGCATTGACGGCCTCCGCCCCCTGAGTCAGATACTTTGAAATATACTGGGGCAATTGGGCATTGCAGGGAGAGACAAATAGATTGATCAATGGTTGCCCAAACCTCCACACTGCTTCCTGGAAGAGAGATGGGTGTAGGCGCCACTCTTCCTGATCTATTGAGGCCCTGCTGAGCCAGTCCACTTGTGTGTTTAAGGCCCCTGCTATGTGCTCTGCCTTGAGCGACAACAGATTGGCCTCAGCCCACTTGAACAACCTGGCTGTCTCCAGCATCAGAAGTTTGGAGTGGGTACCGCCCTGTCTGTGATATTGTCTGTCAAGACCAGAATGTGGCGTGATTGGAAAAGGGGTAGAAGACTGCGTAACGCCAGATGAACTGCTCGCAGCTCCAATAGGTTGATGCTTTGTGATTGTTCGGAAATAGTCCAACTTCCCTGTGCAGTGTGGGATTGGAAGTGAACTCCCCATCCTACCAAGCTGCCTTCAGTTGTGATCGTTGCCCTGCATGGTTCCTTGAAAGGACACCCCTTGTTTATCGTGTTTTCCGACCACCAGCGGAATGATCAGAGAACATTGTGTGGTACCTTTATCTGGATGTTGGAAGTGGCTCTTCCGGATCACTGGAAAGATAGCAGGAACCATTGCAGATCCCTAGAATGGAATTGAGCCCAAGGCACAATGGAAATACAAGAAATCAGTTTTCCTAACAGTTGAGACAGAACTGCCAGGGAAATCCTCTTTAAGGCTCTGATCTCTCTGGCCAAAGACTGGATACTATTCAACCTGTTCACGGTATCTATCACTGCCCCTAAATGAACTAACCTAGTTGAAGGGATCAAATGGCTTTTATCCCAATTTATGGAAAAGCCGTGACCTTGAAGGGTCTTCAGAGTAATCTTGGTATCCAAATTTGCTTGATGTCTGGAAGATGACAAAATTAAAATATCATCCATATAACATTATAAACAAATAGATTTGATCCTGAGGGAGGCAGCCACAGCCGCTAGGACCTCGGTAAAAGTCCTAGGGGCCGAAGCCAGACCTAATGGTAGGGCGATATATTCGTAGTGCCGATCACAATAGCAAAATCTAAGATATTTGAAGTGAGCAGGTCTAATTAGTAAATGTAGATAAGCCTCTGTCAGATCTATAGAGGTCAGGACATCATTCTCTCTGATGCTGAGCAGAATGGACTGGAGAGTAGTCATTTTGAATTTTCGATAAACCAATGATCTGTTCAGACATTTGAGGTCCAGAATTGCCCTCCAGCCCCCCGAACTCTTTGGGACCACAAACAATAGAGAGTAACAGCCTTGACCCCGTTGTTCAGATGGGACTTCTCTAATGGCCCGAATATGCAGAAGATGATTGATAGCCTCCCTGCATCAACACTCTCTTAATGGGGTCCATGGACCTAGGGCTCCTAATGAAAAAGTTCGGAGGGGAGGATTGAAACTCTAGCGCCAAATCAAACCTAACAGAGTCCATGACCCACGCATCAGAGGTGGAGCTGTCCCATTGATCAGCAAACAATTTCAGCCGCCCTCCAATGGGAGCTGCTGTCAAGGACTCACTTGGGGCAATGAAAAAATTGGCCTCCGGTACCTCTGGGGTTTCTTCTGTTTTGGCCTTCCTGCTGACGTCTGTTGGAAGAATCCGACCTATCCTGTCTAAAACTGGGCCTGTAGCCTGATGTTCTTTGTGATCTGGCAATGCATGGGCCTTGATAGTAGGGCCGAAAGGAACCCCTTCGAAATGACTGGGACGTTCTGTTTTCAGACCTCCGAAAAAGAAGGGGAAGCACTTTTTTCTTGTTTCTATTCTCAATAAGCAGGGGTTCCAAGACACTGCCAAATAATTTATCCCCTGATATTGGGGCTGATGCCAGCTTGCATTTATGCTTGGTATCCGCCTGCCAATGTCTGATCCATAGCAGTCTCCGTGCTGATATGTGAGATGCTATGGCTGTAGATGAGAATTTGACTGCATTAAATGTAGCATCAGTAGAGAATTCTGCCGCTGCAATAATCTTAGCAATGTCCTGGAGGGCTCTGACATTTGACGCTGGCAATATATCCCTCAAGTGGAAGAGCCATTGTAGGGAGGACCATGTAAAAAAGGATGCAGCTGTAGCTAATGGCTCAGGCGTCAGAAACTTGTGCCCTACAGAGTGCCAACTCTGCTCTCTTTTCCTCCAGTTTCAGGGCTTCCTCGGCCTTGTTGGGAAAGGCTGAAGAAGCGGCCAGTGCCACATTGGGCTCATCCACCTCTGGCGTTTTGAGAAAATGTGAAAACTCTGGTGCCAAATTATAATATTGTTTATCGTACCCTGTTGGGGCTGGTTAGGATGCTGCTGATGCCCATTGATTTTGTACTAATTCAGCAAACATACGAGGGACAGGAATAGTTTCCGCCTCATTAGCCGGTTGTAAGAATATTAGATCCTCGGATTCGTCCTGAGACCCTGTTGACAATGGATGAGGGCTTCATGTGCCTAGTTTAGCAGTGTTCTTTGCTTTGAACAGTAAAGATTTACAGAGGTGTGGACGAAAAAGGCCAAAAAAGGTTGGTTGGTCCGGAATGAGGCCTTCGTCATCTGACATTCCTCGTTCTAGTGGGTCAGCCTCTGACAACCCCAAGTCCATCTGATGGATCGACCCCACCTCCATGGGAACATCCTGGTCATCTAATTCCACCTCCTCCCGAAGACTCTGGACTGGTATGTCAGGGATATTGGGGAATACCTGAGTTTGATGATGTTCCATATGCTCAAAGGATCGAGCAGACAGGGATCCTGCTTCCGAAATAGCCGAAAAGTGTCTGGTCTGGATGGATTGCTGAACTCTAGCCGCAATGCCCTTTTGTATGGCCATCTCCATCCATTGCCTCATTTCAATGGGAATAGTCTCAGGTAATCCCTCCTCCTGTCTTAAACCGACAGCTGTAGGGGTGAAGGTTGCCTCTGGGATTTGCCAGGCAGTGCTCATTGGAGGAGATATGCCTATAGGAGGCTGTCCAGAAATAGCCTGTCTGGGCTGGGTGGATAAGTCCAAGGGCCCCAACAATGTACTTGGGCCCTGATCCGATTGTTGTGTCATAGCTATCTTGTCCGCCTCCCTGGCCCGTTTCTGCCACTGCCTTTCCAAGGCTTGGTGCTGTCTATGGGCATTCTTATCTGCTGCCTTATTTGTCTTGGAGCAGAAGACGTTGTCACCTTCCATTGTGGAGGACTGAATCTCGTGTCTCTAACTTAAATTTTTATAATAATAATAATAATAATAATAATAATAATAATAATAATAATAATAATATTTGTACTTCGGGGTGGTGCCTACCGCTGTGGTTGAAAGTAGGGCACTTCTCCAGGAGTGCAAGTCTATATATATATATCTATATACAAACACACTCACATGTATATACATATGCCTATATCTATATGTAAGCCCGTATACATGGGAAACAGTATCTAAGGGTCCCCAGCAAGGGAAACCCCCCAAGTGCTCCAAGCAAGAAATATTCAGGATCCCTGGTCCCCAACAAGGGAAACCAGCTACACAGGTCCTGGATGGATCCTTTCCTGTCAAAAACGTCCCGCTGTTTGAAATGGCACTTGAGGCTTCGCTCCAATGTAACGATCCAAAAGCAATTGCAAGAGGGAAAAAAAAAATCCTGTTTAAGGACTAGCCTGCTTATCCAACACCAGCAGGCTAAGAGAAAAATAATCCCAGGAAAGTGGAGTGGGAAAGTACTTGTCCTGGTCCCCAAGAAGGGAAACCAGAGGGGAATGGCGAACTTGAAGCCTGCCGTTTAAAAAAGCGGGAAGGCAGAAACTCCAATGTTAAATGCCTGAGCAGTTTAACAAGCCGCTGCTGCTGACTCTCCAAAATGTCAGACAAATGATCCTGTAAGGAGAAGTGAGCCGCGGCTGCGAGTGTTCCGGCAAGATTGCAAAGATAAGATGATCGGGGAATTAGATAGGCTAATTGCCTGAAGCAGCCGTCTCAGACTGCCTGCAAAGTGGCAGGCTCCACCAGTCACAAAGAGCTGCTCTCAACTGATCGGGGTGATAACCTAATAGAGCCACAAGCCTTGAAATCACCAGATTAATAAGGGGAAAAATTTATAAGAATTAACCCAGGAGCAAACCTGAATCTTGACTAGCTGAATCAGAAACCGTTCCAGTCAGGGAGTGCACAACCTCTTACCACAAAGGCTGAGCTAAAACTGGGGGACACTGGGGAGGTGTCCTGTGGAGGAGGAGGAGCATTCCGGACTTTTAAGCCCAGTCTTTCCAGAAGAGACTGAAGCACCTCCCACTTCTGGATGCTCTGAACAGCTCGTGGGAGAATCTTCAATACAAATATATTTAAAGTCTTTTGATACTTGTTGATTTCCCCCAATTAAACTATACTACACAGCTGTACATCCTTTGATCAACAGCTTTTTTTGTTGGAGAAAAAAATAACAAAAGATATTAAATCTTGAAAATATTGCATACTTTAACTTACCAAGGACTAATAGCTGTGTGCTTTCTGTTACCTCCCCGCGGATGTTGGCAGCCCTGCAAGAATACAAGCCTTGGTCTGAGATAGATACGTTTGGAATCAGCAGTGACCCATCATGGATGTGAAGGTCAGGGGGCATCTTGATTTTGTTCTTGAACCAGGTAAGTTCTGCCTCAGGCACACCTGATGTAGGAACACCATGAAAGAGAGACGAGAGAAACAGAAAGAATATCCATTGTGAACCTTGGGCAAAAGCATTGGTGTATGGTACCAAAGCAACGTATTGTTCTACAATCTTTTTTTTTTTTAACAGTGCAGAAAATAAAATAAAAAGTGTTTTCAGCATATGAAGGTTCCAGATATGTTGCTTTCATCTTCTACATCCCAAAGGTGCTTTTTCAGGAGGCCACTGGACTTTCTTGTTTTTTCTTTGAAGATGTTTTGCTTCTCATCCAAGAAGCTTCTTCGGCTCTGACAGGATAGCGGGGAATCCTTTCAGAGCTGCAGAAGCTTCATGGATGAGAAGCGAAACTTCATCAAAGGAAAAACAAGGAAGTCCAGTGGCCTCTTGAAAAAGCACCTTTGGGACAACCATGACCTGGATATCCACAGACTTTCATCTTCCATGTTTTACAAAAAATTGAATTCTAAAGTTATTTAAAATAGCCTCTCTCATTGTTAGATTTTTTGGGGGGATGTTTTATGCTGGTGGTCCTCAACTTACAACCATTTGTTTAGTCACCATTCAAAATGATAATGGAAAAAAGTGATTTATGACTGGTTACTTACGACCGCTGCAATATCCCCATGGTCACATGATCAAAATTCAGGGGCTTGGTGACTGGCATGCATTTATGGCCGTCGCACTGTCCTAGGGTCATGTGACCATGATTTGTAGCCATCTCAGCTGGCTTCCAACAAGCAAAGTCAATGGGGGAAGCCAGATACGTTTAATGACCTCATGATTCACTTAACAACTGCAGTGATTCACTCAACTGTGGCAAAGAAGGTCACTAAACTCACTTAACCACTGCCTTGTTTAGCACTGGAAATTTTCGGCTCGATTGTGGCCGTAAGTATAAAAAAAGTATAATGTATACTTTAAACAGCCTCCCCAAAGGTGCTTTTTTCAAGAGGTAGCTGGACTTCCTGTTTTTTTTTTTTCTCTGAAGATGTTTCACTTCTCATTCCAGAAGCTTCTTCAGCTTGGTCTGGATGGTGGGGAATGGAAGGATCAGAGCTGAAGAAGCTTCTAGAATGAGAAGCAAAACGTCTTCAGAGAAAAACCATAAAGTCCAGTTGCCTCTTGAAAAAACGCACCTTTGGGACAGTGGTGGGATTCAAATATTGTTGCCACCGGTTTGGTGGGTGTGGCTTGGTCGGCACACACTTTGCGTGCATGTGCATGCCAAACATGCACTTTGCCCAGGTGCAGACGCGTTTGCCTAGGTGCAGAGGCGTTCTAACTTGCCTCCTGTAAGCCTGCAAGATCCCAGTCGCTTCAGCAGTTGCTGTGTGGCGCTACTTCAAAATTCTTAAATTCAGCGGATAAAGGTGAGTATGGGAGGGCAAGTGGACCCAACAGCAGAGCAGTGGAGAGAAACTGTTCGGTCTCCACTGCTCATCACTCCTATCGGCTTGCCAGAACCGGGCCGAACTGATCAAATACCACCACTGCTTTGGGACAACCATGACCTGAATGACTGAGTGATCTCCATAGACATTTATACTTTATTTGCTTTATTTAGGGTATTATGAAGATTCCAAATGTTACATTTTAACCTTCCCAAAGAAAGGGAAAACCTTCTGATGAATTTCATTGAGTACTGTGCATTTTGCCTTCCCCAAATCGCCAGCAGTTAGTAGTTACTGCTGGCATTTCTGTCATGGAAAAAACACACGGTAGCTCTGCCTTTTCTGATCCTTCTTTCCGTATTTGTAACCCGAGAAGAAGTACAACTACCCTGGAAGGGGGACAGTTCTCTCAGAGAGGACAGTGCCTGGCCTGGCCTGATCTCCTTCTTGAGGGAGATTGTGTACAGGTGCTTGACTTACGACCACAACTGAGCCCAAAATTTCTTGTGCCAAGTAAGGTATTTGTTAAGTGAATGTGGCCCCTTTTACAACTATTCTTGCCACTGTGGTTAAGTGAATCACTTCAGTGGTTAAGTGACTGACACAGTTGTTAATTTAATCTGGCTTTCCCGTTGACTTCACTTGTCAGAAGGTCTCAACAGGAGATCACGTGACCTCTGGATACTGCAACTGTAATAAATATGAACCAGTTGCCAAGTATTTGAATTTTGATCACGTGACTACGGGGATGCTACCATGGTCATTAAGTGTAAAAAAATGGTTATAAGCCACTTTTTTCAGTGCCATTGTAACTTCATATGGTCACTAAATAATCTCTTGTAAATCGAAGATTACCTGTAATCTCCCTTTTGGAGTTTGGAACTAGGCCTGGATTGCTCTTATCGTTATTACTGGAATCAACTGATCCACACAATTAAGCTTACTGGGTCTATATTCTTTGTCCTGTGGTTGGCCAAGCTTTAAGGGGCAATTTTAAGTAGGGAAACAGAAGGAGAAGATCTAATTTCTCTCTCTTCCAATGCTTTGGTCCTAATTCACAACCTCTGGTTGTTAAATAAAGAAAAAAAAGGTAACTTGGGAGATCCAGTCTGATCTTCCTGATGACATCTAATTTCACTCTTACTGAGGTGCCTATGGCAAAAAGAGATATCCAATCCCATTTAGCAACCTGACATGGGTTGGGACTTGCAATAAAGGATTGCACTTTATCTTCGCTATTCCCAGTGGTGTATCAAACATTAAGCAGACTAAGCACGTGTTTAGGGCACCAGGCCCAAAAGGGGCACCACAAAGTGGAGAAAGAAAAACAAAACCCAATGAAGATTTGTAAAAAATCTTGTATGTACAAAGAAGTGGGGCGCCAGTGAGCCTTAATCTGCCACTGGCTATTCCTTATCCTTGTCATCAGTCACTCTTTTGTTTCCATCATTTTTTAAAACAAATCTTGTTGCTTAGTTTCATTCCCTTCTCCTGTAGTTTCCCCTCCATAACAAAGGTGTGAATGGAGTTTTGTTTTCAGTTTCTGGAGAAGGGAGTTGCTTTTTCTTGTTGAATTTACTTCTGCAAACTCTGGGACTCAATTTGAAGAAAACACACTGTTACTTCTCAGGGGCCCTATATATATGTGTGTGTGTGTGTATGGCATTCAGCTTTGTTCGGGTATTTTCCCATGTCATAGTAGTGGTGCTTTTAAAGTTGTAGCAACGTTTCAGCAGAATCTCATCTGCCATCATCAGGCTTCTGTATAGTGTTCGTCTGTCACAGACGAACACAATACAGAAGCCTGATGATGGCAGATGAGATTCTGCTGAAACGTTGCTGCAACTTTAAAAGCACCACAACTATGACGTGGGAAAATCTCAAGCTCACATATTTCATTTTCAAACTTCATCACTTTGGGTTCATATTTCATTGTTTACAGCCAGATTTACTGTGTGAAACCAAATCCCATTACACTGACTCTCATCGAGGCTGCACAAACAACAGGGAGGGGATTTTATCCAGTTAAAGCTCTGGGTAAAACCTTGTGGCTCTAATTTACAGCCCTATTTGATACAGAACAGTGCATATACCCAGATTTCAAATCTTCTCTATGATTACCTGTATTATCTGTTCCCTTTGCCTCAAGGTAAACACAAATCAATCAAGTTTATATGTTCCATCTGCAGGAAGCAATTGCATGGGAAAAGGAAGAGCCAGAAATAAAAAAGAATGTAGTCATTAAATTTTCAAACTCAACTTGGGTTGAGTTTTACTCCAACGTGCTAAAAACTGCCTTCTGAAGATATGTCAGAAATGAAGATGTAGTAGCTGGTCCACAGTTTTAACTGTAGACAGCATGAGAGATTGTCTTATCAAGGGTCTTCAAACTTGACAGTTTTTAGATTTGTGGACTTCAACTCCTAGAATTCCTGAGCTAACATGACTGGAGGAGGAATTCTGGGAGTTGAAGTCCACAAGTCTTAAAGCTGTCAAGTTTGAAGACCCTTGTCTTAAATCATAATACTTTTTTAAAAAAGTGTAATTTATCATCTACGGTCTTAATAGCAAATGAGGGAGAATACAGGTAGTCCTCAATGTACAACAGTTCATTTAGTGACCGTTCGAAGTTACGACGCTGAAAAAAGTGACTTATGACCTTTTTTCACACTTACGACTGTTGCAGTGTTCCCATAATCACGGGATCAAACTTCGGAGGCTGGTTCATGTTTATGATAATTGCAGTGTCCCTGGGATCACATGATCCCCTTTTGCAACCTTCTGATAAGTGAAGTCAATGGAAAAAAATCAGATTCACTTAACAGCTGTGTTACTAACTTAACAACTACAGTGATTCACTTAACAACTGGGGCAAGAAAGGTTGCAAAATGGGACAAAATTCACTTAACAAAAGTCTCGCTTAGCAACAGAAATGTAGGGATCAAACATGGTCATAAGTTGAGGACCATCTGTATATCAGGGAGACATAGTCTTCTTGGCCATCATCCTGGGAAAACTTATAGCAACGTTCATCTGTATTCAAAGAGAAAGTATGAATGATACAAAAGTAATCATATCCCTAGCTGGAAGAAGAATATTTCAGGTACCTCTGGACCAAAAAATGATGTAAAAACAATTCACTAATTCATTGTCATTAAGGATTATCCTTTTGGTGGGCTTTAGCATCCATCAATTACAAAGTATTATTTTCTATCCCTTGTTCTACCCAATTCTTATTTTCTGCTCATAGCTCACTCCTGTAGATCCCAAAGGCAGAAATGTTCAATATGGAATAATACCTTATGATCCATTCTCTCATATTAGCTTACAATTTCCTCCCTTCTCCCCATAAATTCCAAGGTGACTGAAGGAAAAAGACAAGGCTTTACTCTATGATTATCCAGAAATGTCAGTAAAGTTGTGTTAGGGATAACATTGTTTTACCCTAACTAGTTTAGGTAAATAATAATATGTAATCATAGTTTGTATGTTAAAGTGTCTGCAACTTTAACTGTGGAATAGTAATTAAGGGAGTGGTTGTGAAAGCACTTTAAAAGAAGCAAGATGACAGCTTGCTCTCTCTCTGGCTTTGATGATCCCTGATTACTGCAAGGACTCAAGACTGCATTGCTCGAACGGGAGAGAAAACAAAGGACTGACTTGTAAGTGAACTGACATAGGATATTCTAAACGGACTTTGCTAACTGAATATCCCTGAATGGACTGACTAAATGATACATGACTATTGGACTGTTATTTTGACTATGCTATGAACTCATAATGGAATAAACTATATTTTTGATAGCACAAGCGTATCTGTTATTTTTACTGTATGTTAATAAACATACAAACTTAGCTCACTCATTTATCTGTGTGCCTATCTGACTAACGCTGCACATTCTGTTTAGCTTGTCTCCCTAACCCTGGTTGGGGAAACCAGGCTTAACAAGTTGGCAGCTCTGATCCAAACTGGACATGGTTTTTCTCATTTCATTGACTCCTGCTTGTTTCCAAGCCTAATACCAAGGCCTGGTATTAAGGCAGGAAGCCACAATTCCTGAACCTATTCCTTCCTGAGTCCAGAAATAAAAATATATGTTACAAACCACTTTGTATATTAAAATATGGCAGAGAGGCACAGTGGTTATTATTTTGATTACTTTTTCTAAATTATGGATTGCTTTCCCCCAAAATGAGCTTTTTAGTAGGTTTACTCAAAATAGACAAGTTACATTGCTCATAAAAGGCTAAGCTGTCTCATAAAAGCTTGGTCCATAGGCACTTCCCTGATGTTCTAATATGTTTGCTGTTCTTTATTTTTCTAATACACTAATATAATAATGTATTAGTGTAATCTGCACTAATACAGATTTCAAATTTTGTTGCCTTATCAGTTAAGCTAAATTTCAATCTTCAGTTGTGCGGTATAAAGATTTTTCCTGAAAAGTTGCAGGTAGATGCATAATTCATTTTTGCATAAAACAGAACTAAAGAGTCCTATAGTTAATTGAAATATGGAGGCCTTCCTGGTTAATAAATGGAAATGATGGTTGCTTTGTCATGCTCCAAACCTATGAAACTACCTTACACTGATTTAAATCATTGTTTCATCTCACTCAGAATACTCTAAGCTGGCTGGAAGCAACTCTAAGGCTGCAGGCAATGTTTGGAGCTGGATTTCAAATCTGCATTAAATTATGTTTTTCCACCGATGAGCACTGCATAGCAATCCAATAAAATGCTTTAGTATGATATTTCAAATTAAATGCAATGAAAATTTAAGCCTGTTCATTAATCTAGTTATAACAGACCTGCAATTTGGCAGTTAATGGTCACATTTACTCCTGGAATTGTTTTCACTGTGCTTCCGATATCAACAGAAATAGTTGGCAAGTTTTGGTTGGTCACGATGGTTTTTGATGTCTTTATCAGTGGTTTTCCTGTAAAGACACCATGAATTATAAAACAAATAAGACAAGGAACAAAGCACAGGCATAGTTACAACTTATCAGTAAAGGAGAATTTTTATAGCTCAGGGTTGAAATGAGGGATCTTTGATGCGCTCTGAGCTTTCTTTCTTTCTTGTTTCATTACCCAAATTGGGTAACAACTGTTTCCTAGTTTGGGTAATACAACGTCTGCAAGAAACAAGCAAGCTCAGAGAGCACTTCATTACAACTTATTTTATTTATTTATTAATTTATTAGATTTATACCAGTAAATGATTTCTGCTGGACTAAGCAATGAAAACAGCATACAAACCTGGTTACCAAGACAAATGGGAGTGAAATATAATGGAAATAATAATCTTGGGAGGGACAGTTTCAAAAACTATTGACAATTTGTATATGATTGCAAACAACACATCAGTTTATAAACAGACACTCAATAAATATCTCTTGCTTTTATAAGCATACCCAGCTATGTATTAAGATTTATTCTGCACAATTCCCTTAATCAAGCAAATTGGCTGTAGAACTAGAGAAATGAAAGTCAGTTGCATCAATAAATCAAAATGTAACTAAAGCTATTATCTGCCTAATTAAACCACAGCCTTGACATCTAATTGTATGCAGATACTATACTCGCTTTGATTACTTCTACAATGCTAATTTAAATTATCCTTATGTTTTTCCTTAAGGTCTTATATACTTGACTCTCACCTTTCTTTGGAAATTTCCATACGGGGCGCCTGGAAACTAAAGCAGTAGATGTAAATTGGTGTAAATTGATGGTCTAAAAATAAGAATGCTGCAAAGTTTAATGAATCGTAGAAAACTCATGTTATAGAGAGGGAGGCAAGGTGAGAGAAAACCCTAGAAATATATAAACCTTAATTTAAACTGTATTATCCACTTAGCTGTTGTTAGCCCTGCTAACATCATAAGAGTGTAAAAATTACCATTGAAGAGATATTCACCTTTATACATCATTGATCAATGTAGCCATTGCGCACATGATAGGCCTATCCACCTGCCTCCCACCTGTGATTAGCTTTATGGTTTTTACTTCAGACATGTTAATCGATGGAGGCTTAACTCCTATTGCTTCCTCCCCTACCGCGCCCCGCTTAGGCTGCTAATCCCCAGGGAATGGTGCTGAACTGTCAGCTATTACTTTGAGGGCCTCCCTCACACCAACGGACCTCCGCCTCATGGGCACATTTGATATATCAACCAGGTTCATTTGTTGTTTTGCCCGTGATCTTATAATCAGCCCGGCTCGTTCCTCATTGTCCATGTCTATTACGACTTGAGGCAGCTCTGCCGGCCCCTCTGTATTCGGCCCAGACTGGCTATGCCTTTGCAGGATGAATCTACATGCCCAAAAGGGTTCCTCCCTTGTGGGGCCGAATACAGAGGGGCGCGGTAGGGGAGGAAGCAACAGGAGTTAAACCTCCATCGATTAACATGTCTGAAGTAAAAACCATAGAGCTAATCACAGATGGGAGGAGGGTGGATGGGCCTATCATGTTACATTGATCAATGATGCATAAAGGTGAATATCTCTTTAATGGTAGTTTTTACACTCTGAAGATGTTAGCAGAGCCTAACAACAGCTAAGTGGATAATATAGTTTAAGTTCTGGAGATCGTGATGTCTGTCTCTTCTTTCATAGCTATACCTGGAACTCATATTTTTAGGATAGTTTGCAATAAACCTTAATGCAGATTTACCTATCTGCATTCTGGTCATCCACTTCCTAAAATTTGAATGTGGGTTAAGTTCTGAATGCTGGCTGATTTTGTGGGGCCTTGCTCCAATGTGAGCTTGTTCATAGGCCACCAAAAGGAGAAATGGGCGGGATTGCATAATTCATGAGCTTGGGCCAAGACAGGAGCTACAATGTCTAAAAAATAATAATCCCTTATAAATCTACAATAGCAGGAAGGGTAAAGAATTGGCATGGAAAGAATGGGTGTAAGTTGAGAAGGAAAAGGAGGAGGAAGAATTATGGGTGTTTTAGTTGGCAGCATCAACTAAAAATAGGGAAATCTGATTTTGTTTCTATGCCTCCCCTTCCCCCAATACATAGGTCACTAACACAAATCCATAAGCCATCATAACAACTAAAATATACTTTTATGTGTAACTGGCTGTATTTTAATCCCATTCTGTAGAAGTAACCCACCAAAGCATGCAGCTTTTGTTTATATCATTTGCATGCAGAGTCCTTTAAATGTCAAAATGAAGGAATATCCAGCCACAAACATGTTTGGCTGAGTCATGAAAAGTTCAGACAATTCTCATATTTTATTGGGGGCTCCTAAATCATAGAGAAACAGAGACTTCAGTTGGCAAGTGGTCTTCTAATTCATGGTTTCTTTTTTCATGATCTTCTCATTAGATTAAAATACTTGTCTGCCGTTAGCCTATAAAAAGTCATTTGTCATTCCAAAAATGGAAACATTTGCCCTTTGCAAACTCATGTATTAAATTAATCAATAAGCCAAGTGTTTCATTTAGCCTGAACCAAGATTGCCCACTTCCTCTGAGGAGTCCTGCCCTCCCCTCCTTCACCGCAATGTTGTTTTAATTGTACATTATCACATTCGTACAACTTGGTATCCAGATTTGAAGCTGCTGAATGACTGGATACCTGTGGTTCGTGTTTGACAGATGAGGCTATTCAGAAGCTGCCCAAAAGCAGCTTTTGCATCTAGAAAATTTGACCCAGGAGATTTTGCATTTCCTAATTTGTTTGCATGAGAAAATGAAATCAAGGCACGGGCGATTTTATTACAAAAAACTGTTGCTGGTTACTGAAAACCTGCAAACAATCTAAATGTGTGTGTCTTGTGGGTCTTATGAACCTACACGCATGCATGTATGAGACAGTGATTGATTAGGCTCCATAAATTGGCTTGGAACAAAACTGTGGTTTGAAGGAAGAGGCTTTCCTTCCAAAACACTAGTCTAAAGTTAAAACCTTTGGAATGTGCCCCTTGGGAATATACAAACTGCAAAGACTCTTTATAGCCTGGATTGCTATAGCATTAAACTTTAAAATTCAAGCATTTACCTGGATCAGAATGAATTAATTACTTCAATGCTTTAAGTTGCATTGCTGTTAAGTCTATGTTGTTTTACCATATTTGTGTTTTTAAGGAGAAACAACTGTATTGATGGGGTTTTTTTTGGGGGGAGTGGGGATATTCTTAAAGCAGGGGTGTCAAACTCAAAGCCTGCGGGCCAAATCTGGCCCGCAGGGTGCTTTGACCTGGTCCACGGGGCTGACCTAGAAACAGCGAAGGACCGGCCCTCCCGATCTCCGTTTTCATTGGCAGAGGGTTGCAGGAGGCTGTCACAGCTGAAACGGGGCTTGGGTGCTCGTTTTTGCTGGCAGAGCACTCAAGCCAACACAGGCACCCCCGATATGAGTGACGTCGAGTTGGCCATATCCACCCTAGCCATGTCCATCCTGCCCTCCCCCCGAGGTCAAACACAACCCTGATTCAGCCCTTAATGAAATTGAGTTTGACACTCCTGTCATAAAGTAAACATGGGGCGGATGCCACAATGAATGTAAAAGCAAAGTTTAATTATGAGATATTAATCTTTGGTGAATGGACATTTCTAGAAATGTAAAATGGCCTGATCAACATATCTGGAGTAAACCCCACTTTTCTCTCAAGCGATTTTGCAGTCTAAAGCAAACTGAAAAGCATTGTATTAAGCCATGATTTTTTTTTATCTCGAATTATTTAGATCAACTACAGTTTGAATACGGTTTCTGCTTCTATTTTGGAAATTGTGACAAACAGATTAGTTAGAAACAGAATAAATCTGATTTTGTGCCAGAAAAAGAGGATAGTGGTAAGGTGGCAGCTTTCCATATACCATATAAAGTAGGTTTTTATAGGAGCCTCTGTGGCTAGAGTGCAGTACTGCAAGCTACCTCTGCAGCCAGCTGCCTAGAGTTTGGCAGTTCAAATCCCACCAGGCTCAAGGTTCACTCAGCCTTCCATCCTTCCGAGGTGGGTAAAATGAGGACCCAAATTGTTAGGGGCAATATGCTGACTCTGTAAACCGCTTACAGACTTAAAGCACTATAAAGCGGTATATAAGTCTAAGTGCTAATGCTAAAGTAGTTTTTTGTCTGAACTAGATCAGAATCTGGATCCTGAGTCAGAAAAAAGTATCAGTTAACCATCAGTTAGACACCAAGATCACACCAGATAAAAGGTTTAGAAAGGATTGCATGCAAACTTCTAGATAAGTCCCCAGTGGGGTTGAACTCCAGATATGTTGATCAGGCCATCTGACAGTTCTAGAAATGCCAATTTACCAAACATTAATTTCTCATCATTAAACTTCAGTTTTACATTCATTGTGGCACACAGTTCCCCCATCTACCCCATGCTTACTTTAGGAGTTACTTTGTCTGAAGTAACTCCAAACATATTGGTTTAAATACTACAACCATACCCTAACCTTTAAATACTTCAGATGGCAAGATAAAATTTCTGCAGCTGTATTCAAAGTTTTTGCTAACTTCCATGGCTCATAATGGTAGCATCACAGGCTGTTTTTCTTTCCACACAAGCCTTTCATCACACTGCCATTTGTTTGGCAATCCTACCTCTACCCACAACAAGGACATAAGGAATTTAAAAAAAACCCTCTATGATTTGTAAAGCTTGACATGAAACCTTCGCACACATGTGCCTTGGAATGTGAGTGCCTGGATTCCTTTGTTCCTGCAGTTTTCTTGATGGCATTTTTGGAAGTACCTTGCTACTGCCTTCTTCTAAGGGCTGACAGGGAGTGAGTAGCCCAAGGTCAATCAACTGACTTTGGGCCTAAGGCTAGGCTGGACTAGAATTCACAGTTTTCTAACCTAATGTCTTGACTACTACACCAAACTGGCTGTCTTAATATATCCATGTCCTCTGCATAAGTTCTATGGTTTGTTTACCCCAGAACTTTTGTACATAGCATATTGATTCATTAGTTCAACTACTGTAAATGTATATCAATGATCTTAGAGACAGGCTACTAAAAGATAGTTTCATTCTCTCAGGTTAAAAGAACTAGGAAAGCAGGCACCTCATATATGTACACTTTGTTTAAACACGAGGGGTAGTACCGGGAGCTGTTTTTCTTCTGGCTACTTGTGGAATTCTAGAGGCCCTTTATTGCAACTGTTCATCCAAATAATTAAGGCCACATTATACAGAGCAAACCTATTGATATGTAGCCAAAAACCTGTTGATGCTGATTTGCAACAGCTACCAGTTCTCCAGGTTATTAGGTAGCACTTTTCAACAAGAGAGAATCCAGATTCTGACCTGACATTTCCTGTGTGTAAAGCATGAGAACCACTACAGAACCAAATTCCGTTTTGGACAAAACAATCTGGAATGGATGAACTTTTGGAACAATGTAGCCAGGGTTTTTTTTTTTTTCATTTTCTCATTCTGTAACTTATGCGTGTTAATAAAAGCTTCTTGCTGGCCAAGCACCTAAAGAGTTTAAAGCAAACACAATCTCACACTGCTCATCACTGCTCTTCCCAGAAACGTTTTCATTCGTGTTGATCCAAGTGAACAAAGATTTAATTTGTCATAGATCTGAACTGTTGGTGTAAACAAGAAACTTAATCCGTTCTGAGCTCTGTCTTGCCAGTGACGGGAAGTGTGCCAGCCATGCTTTGGCTGCAAGATGGGGAAAGAAAGAGCTTGATCTTACAAGATGTTGACTGAGCAGATAACATGCAATCCAACCAATTATTTAGAGCAATGCTTAACTTCAGTAATATGAGGAATCTCATTGACTCTTGGGAGATTACTATTAATTTGGCTTCAGTGCTAATGAGATGTCTGGTTCTTTTACAATTCAGTCTAAGAGAGAAAGATTTATAGAAAAAATTGGAGCCACCACCAAGCATAAAAAAAGAGGTCAAAACATCATGCTCTGATGGATTTAACAAATTAAATCCTTATCCTTCTACTAAAAGGAGAAATACCCATAAAAACAAAATATAGCAGAGAGAGAGTTTTTTTAGACTTTTGGCCTAAAAGTTTAATAAAGGTAAATCCATTACCGTGCAATCATTATTTTGGTCAAGACATCAGTATATTTCAGCAGTCACTGAATGATTGAATCTTTACATTTGAACCAAAATCAATTGCTCTTTCTGCTGAAATATACAGAGATGATAGAAGTGGGAAAATGGAATGAAAAACAGGGCACATGTTTTAATATAACTGTCTTAAATAGTCATCTCGGCAATAATATTAAAATATAAACACCAGTGCATATTAAAAAGAAGACATTCCAGAATTAAGCAATTTAAAATCCCTCTGTTTGTATATCAAAATGTTAATATTCCCATATCACCAGCCTCTTGTTTTCTTTTATGGGAATAGCAAAATGTTAATATTCCCATATCATCAGACTCTTGCTTAGCTTCCAAGTGTCAGTATCGGGGCCTAGTGGAATTGTAAAAGTGGAGGGGTCTGATAGGAGACACTGGCTACCAAATTGTGGACCAATCATAATGGTTTAAGGGACAGAGGTGAGTATAAGTATAGTAAAGCATAAATCAGAATATTTCCTGAATCTGGCACCTGACTTCAAGACTTCTTCTGGAAATTCTAAAACAGGAGTTTGTTTTAGAATCTTGAAATAATGCCAAACCTAGTATTTGGCAATGCTCTTGATCTTAACATAAAGGAAAAGATCCGTTCACATTCTTCCATCCTTGAAATTTGGGCAAAAATACTTCTCACACGCCAAACCCAAAATAAATTCTACAAAACGATAAGCTTCACCAATGCTATTTAAATTGCCCTCTCTACAAATACTCCTAGAACATGAAAGAGTTAAATGTACCAAGCTAGCATTTAATGTCTCATGAAATTTTTAGAGCAAGAGATCACATTTGGGGAAAATATCAATAAACACAATTAAAAGTTCCATAAAGTTGAAAAGATTCCAACATCGGTAGGATTTTTAACCTTGGAAGTTATCTCCCTATATGCTTCTGCTTAAAACTGCTAGAACAGGACGATTTCTGAGTTGTGTAAAGTGCTATGAATGTGTTACCTGCTAATGTGATGGCAATGGAGACAGAATCAGAGCCCAACACATTGGTTGCATTGCAAGTATAGAAACCTACATCGGCTTCGACTGGTTCTAGGATTTGCAAGGAGTCATCCGGTTGAAGAAGAATCCTGTAATGATAGACAAATATGTTAAGTCTTAAAAATTGGATGCCAAGAAAATTATTACTCAGCACTTCTGGGTAAGACCCTAGAGGCAAAAAACAGTAGACAAAGGTTAAAACTATGTGAATAATTGAATTCAAAATGACATTTAAAAAAAGATTTTTTTCATCCTGTTTTTTTCATATATAACTCAAGATGGCAAAGATACAGTATCAGTACTGTTTATTTATTTATAGTGCACTTTTATTATTTTTACAAACAACTCAAGGTAGAGAATGTACTCACCACACATTGCTCCTCTTATTTTTCCCACAACAACCCTATGAAATTGGTTTTGCTGAGAGAGAATGACTGGCCCAAAGTCATCCTAAATTTAAATCACAAGCTTTGCAGTTTCATTAAATAACAAGCAATATTTACCAATACCAAACTAGGGAGGTCATCTATAGTCTGCTATTATTTAAAATATGCACATTTTATCATTTTATCTCATATCAAGCTTGATATTTACAAGTCATTGCACAGATGAGACAACTTGCATCATTACCAACTTGAAAAATGTGAAGATTGCAGCAAAACATATTGTTGATTTTTTTTATTCCTCCCACTGCCTGTCAAAGTGGTCAGTATGCTAAGTTTAGAGTCTGGCCTCACGACTCTACTATATTTCGTTCAAAAAATAGTCATGTAATTGGTGTCGGGCCTCTATTTTGCATTTTCCCTGGAAAGTTGTCTTTATTAGTACCCCAATATGAGATAATAAGAAATATAAAGGGCTGGTTATGAAATCTTCATCACCAAAGACAAATTCCTTGTGTGTCCAATCATACTTGGCCAATAAAGAATTCTATTCTATTCTGTTCTGTTCTATTCTTTCAAATGTTCTCATCATGTAAGTATTAAAATTTAAGAGTTTCTGAAACTATTAAAGGACATATTCCATTGATTTTACCATGGTGCTCTTGATGTTGTAAAAGGAATATATTTGGAGGAATCTACTGATTGCCCAATCAATGCTAATGACAATGTATCTGAAATTATAACCTCAAAGCTTGACAACTCTTATCCTGATCAAAATATTCCAATTTATCTTAGAGTAAAACTGAAGTTAAAATTCAGAATCTGGGTTTTGCCACAGAGGCTTGCTACTACTGGGACAAGAACAGGATATGACAGCTCTTAGATGAAGGTCCCTTAAAACTCAGTTGTATAAACTGGAATACAATTGGGTCAGGGCAAGATCTGTTCCAAAGTGATCTTGTATTTTAACTATCTTACAGTTACTGAATTCCTTAGGGCTTTTTCAGGGCTCTGCTTTGACATCCTGTCATCGAATCATAGAATGCAAGTTTCAGGAAAAAAACACGTGCCCAAAGGATTTGACCCTGCCAGTCAGAGCAATGAATTACTGCCTAACCTGTTGCTCTGTGGACCCATAGTGAGCTTCTAACCACCTTTTTAGTTATTTCCTGGATGACCAGATAAAGTTTTTGTAAAACTTCTTTTCACAGATAAAGTCCCTAACAAACATTATGTTTGCATTTTTGCCCTGCGGGATATGTGCTTAAAGAGAGCCACCTCTAAACATTATCACAATATATATCTTCACGATCCTTTTTTTTAAACTATTATTGTTAAAACTGACTGCAAAGTCTTGCAACTTTGAGGTGGGAAACAGAAGAAAATTTGAGTGGATCTATAAAACAGGGATATCAGAATGAAAACGAAAGAAATCTCCTGTATGTCCTAAATTTTGGCTAATCTTTGGCTCTACTGCTTTGTAGGACTCCGATCAACCAAAATGTTAAATCGCTCCCTGTCCAGTTGAAAAACATTTTAGAAGGCAATGATGAACTACTTCTGTAGAATTGCCAAGAACAAGAAAGTCTCCCTCCCTAAGAGCACAGGGCCACCAAATAACTTTTCTGGTGCCCCACAGTTGGTGAGCCTTGAAGATACTCCAGCAGAGATGACATAGTACAGAATAGCAGCTGCTGGAAGTAAGTACAATATATCTGGGAGAGAGTGTGAGTAACCCAAAGAAGGAAAATTTAAGCAGCCCCTTTCTCTCTTTTTTCCCCTGCAATTCTTCTGCTTCAAGAAGCTGTTTTTCATTTTTTGAAAAAAAAAAAGAAAAAGAAAAAAGAAAGCTAAACATCATTTCTAAACTGAACCTGAATTGTTGGTTTTATAATTTACCGGTTATCTGCATTCTCTGTCACCCATGTTATACTATGTAATTGCAATTCAGACCTATGTAAATAACTCTTTAATTGATCTGAACTTAAGACAGAATAGGGATAAAACAGATAGTTCAGGCAACAAATAAAGAGATAAAATGCAAAGGGGTATTTTTATATTTGCCTAAAAAAAAGAGTTAACAAAACATAATAATCTTTATTCCTCTTCAGTGCAAAGAAAGACTAAAGGCTGAGTAGATGATGCAATTCATGTCATAATCTCTTTGCATTGTATGCGTTTTTCATACTAAATTTGTATGAAGATTGCATTTCTGTGTATTTTAGGGTATTTTGTGATCAGTTCCATAAGCTTTTCAAAAGATATTTAAAGAGGTGTAGCCTCAGTTAGAAATATCCCAAACAGCTGGAAATCATTCAATGAATGATACTGAACTAAATCTACATAGATGGATATCTTGATACTCATCATTAATTGGTTCTGGAAGGCACGATAAGTACCAAACAAAATTTTCCCATAAGGAATAATGAACTGAATCACAAGGCATCCGACACTGACAAATCCTAGCTTGTGTGTCGAGTACCAAACAAATGATAAGTACCGAAAAAAATTTTTTTGCAGCAAAATGCATTGACTACCAAATTTGAGGAGTTTCAAAGCAGTTGAGCACCACAGTATTATTAAAACTCTTGTGTTTGTAATCTGTAACTTAGCAAAATGGTGTATTACAGGGCAAAACATTTCAAGGTACCTCAAAATGAGTTAGCTTGTAAAACATGTCCAAAATCTGAGATTCTTGATATCCATAGAAGTGAAATTTGGTGAATTTTATAAAACATCCTGTGACAAAAATTATGCTAAAAGCATTTGAGGACATAATACAAAATGTCACAAAACATCTCCTGTACTCAACTATGCTATACAGTTCATCATGGGCTCTTTTGGAGGTAGATACATCTCTGAATATATCCCTGAATTTTTCAGAACTTTTCAAACCTGGTAGGGAAATATCTCTGAAATAATAAAACAAGGGGCTGTCTAGTTATTGTTATATATGAAAATACTAGCCATGTATTTAAAAACTATCATTTTCAGAACAGATTATTTTCAGCAGTATTTTCTGTTTTAATGATGGGAAATACCTGACACTTCTGGAAAAAAGAAATTTAATAATCTTATGTCCAGTGGGCAAGCAAAAACAAAACGAAGCCTCCTCATAATGAAGAGGGCTTTATAAGCAATATATGGACAGGCCTGGGCAGCAGAGGGTGGATATAAACTTCTAAACCATTTTGAGATTCGTCTTGGTATAGAAGGTCTCAGGAATAATGCCAGATATTTGGCACTGTGGGTTCAACTGATATACTGTATAATGTCCTTTTGCAGGAGTTGCTTCTAAGTTGGCTTTGTTTGGGTCTCTTGAAGCCCCTGGGTGGCCTTGACCCACCAAGAAGCATATGTTTAACAGCATGGCTCCCACTGCGAAGCTCTAACCTGCCTCCAATCACGCTCAGGTTGAATTAATGACACAGCCTATAGGCAAATTTGCTTTTCTCACAAGAAAACTGCAGCAGCTGTTTTCCATAACTTCTTTTGTCAGGATGGTAGTAGGGAAAAAAAAATTGGCGGAGTAGACAAAAGAAGATGAGAGAACTGGAGAAAGCCCATCCAAATGCAATCAAAGCCTAGTCACTTACCATGGTTTGATGAGATTTTTTTTTTCTCCTTGAATGAAAACGGCAGCCCATGAACCACAAAGTTAAGGCTATTTGATCTCCCTCATAGCACCATGGGTGGCACATTCTAAAGAAAACCAGATTAAGCCCACCCATTGAACATTGTGTTGGAGAGAAACAGGGATGGGAGAAGGGAAGAGTACGGCAAGAAGGCTTCTCTTTCACCATCAGCTTCTTCCTGATCATCCTAATGTACCATACAAAAATGATCTTAATTGGGATATTCAGAAAGATACATTAAGTCGACCAATTGCTTGGCTTTTTCCATACAGAGAAATAAATCAGAAGGACATTCCCAACACAAATGCACACTATTTGTGCAAAAAACACACTCATGTGTCTAAATTCCACAGAACAACCAGACATAACGCTTCAAAAACAGAGTTCCCAAATAGCGTAATTAGGCCTGTTTTACAAATTACATTGTCGGAAATACGTATTTATATTTCAGATATGCAAAGGCAGCTAACTCCGTAAAGAGTATATCGACAAAGTATTTCAATCTATAAATGCAATAGAGGTACAAACTCAGGTCTTGAGGGGGTACCAGCTGTCAATTCCTACCTCATGATTTCCCAAACTATGTTCCTTTGAACCTTAGGGTTGCATAAAACTTGATGGAGTTCTGTGTGAGGCTAAGGAGAAAAACAGAACTATTCTGGAGAGAGAGAAGTTCCCTGAGAATGGCCTCCAGCACAGGTCTGAAAGCTTGGAAGAATAAACCTTTGGTCCTGGTGACCAACTCAAATTCAATCCTGCAACATTATACTGGGACACGTATATTTGCTTTCATTCACAAAACAAAACAAGTTCATCAAGCACAACAAAGTTTTGCCTCTTCATCAGGGGCCAAGGACTTGAACAAGAAGGTACCACGGTCTGAAAAAGTTTGAGAAGTTCTATCCTGGGCCATCCTGCCTTGCTTAGTTTTTCTTGCGCCTTGACTTCTTCTAGCCACCATGCTGATTGGGAATTCTGGGAGCTGAAGTCCACATAGTCTACGTACACTAGCTAAGACTGAGAAAGATTCCTCTACACAATCACATTGGAAGAGGAGCAACCTCTTCATCCCATGCCCACCTCAACTGGAAGGTGGTGTGGAGTAGCTCTACAAGACAAATGCCAATTAAAGGGAATAGCGAAAGAAAAAAATGGCAAACCCTGAAAATTGACCTCTGGAAACTGCTGGACTCAGATACACGTGTCACAAAATCTGGAACTAATAGAAATTATTCGCTCTCTAATAACAAACAGCACATTAGTGCTGCAATATTACGAAGGCAGGGTTGCTCAAGATACAAGACAGTATACGATTTCAGTATATGCTCAATTCTGAACATAATTTTTGTATGGACTTTTTGTAACCTGCATGTCCTTTAACAGCACAGAAGAAAAGCATCTCTCTAGTAGCTTTAACAACATATATATAAACAAGAAAAGCCTTTATGCGCATTTTCCCAACAGGATGTAACCACTGGCAATGCATAGCTGCACATACAACTTTCTAAATGCCAGAAATTTATTTTTACGGGACGAAGTCCAACCAAATTTAAACCCTAGGCCTATATTTGATTAAGGCTGCATGTGCTTTCCATAACAAATGCATTCTTGTTCTCACATAGGGGGGAAAATGTACTTTTTCATTTTTTAATGTTTTCTTTTAGTAGTAGGAAAAAATTGAATGCTCTATCTGCCAGGGGAAAAATGTTTTTTAAATGCAATGACACCGCAAATGAAAGTAAATTATAGAAATAGTTAAATCAGGAGACTTTCTAACCACTTTGAAAGGAAGGCAGCAACCAAACTAATGGTATATTTAAACCGCAGTGCTGAATTGCACCTTGGATAAATCAAGAACTTGCTAGATATTCCAGAGAAACAGGCGTTTAAAATTAATTTTGGGTTCCCTTGGGTTGACTCTTTTGTGCCTTCTCATTTCTGAGGCTGACCCTGGTCACAGGATGTGGAGGTTTAATCCCAGGCTCATAATTTACACACAGAGGAAGCACGGACTGGCAAAAAATTCTGCTTTCCGAACACATCAACTAATGTAGGTAGAAAGTCCTTGACTTATGACCAAAATTGGGATCAGGATTCCCATTGCTAAGCAAGGCCGTTGTTAAGTGGTCACAGCCAATTTTGTGACCTTTTTTTGACATTGTTGTCAAATGAATTGCTGCAGTTAAGGCATGGGTGTCAAACTCGATTTCATTGAAGGCTGCATCAGGGTTGTGGTTGATCTGGGGGGGGGACATGGGCGGGTGGTCACAGCTGATGGCATGCCTAGCTCAATGTCATTCATGTCAGCGCCTGTGGTGACCAGGCAGGGCTGGGAGATCCAATGTCTCCAGTATGTGCCCAGGGGGCAGGGCGGGGGTGGCCCTTTGCTGGTTGCAGGACAACCCCATGGATCTACAGCTGACCACATTCCAGCCCAGATGGCCGCCACAAAGTTGTAGATCAGCGCCCAACTGGCCTGGTGCTGAGGCGGTAGAGGCCATGGGCTGTTTCCAGGACAGCCCTGCGGACCAGATCTAATCACATCACAGGCCAGATTCGGCCCACGGGCCTTGAGTTTGACACTCTTGAGTTAAGGGAATCATGTGGTTGTTAAGCCAATCCGATTTCACCTCTTGACTTTGTCAGAAGCAGGTTGGGAAGGTTGCAAATGGTGAGCGTGTGACCCTGGCACATGGCAACTCTCGAAAATACATGCTGGTTGTCAAGTGCCCATGGAGATTCTGTGATAATTTTAAGTGCAAGAACCAGTTGTAAGTCACCTTTTTTTCAGTGCTTTTTAAATGGTCACTTAATGAATGGTTCTAAGTTGAGGACTACCTGTATCCCTTCCAACACATCAGCACTTTTAAATAACTTCAGAAACAACTTACTCTTAGATGTTAACACATAGCTAATAGCAAAATTACAACACATGGCTCCAGGTCAAGAGTAGGATACTGTTTAGCAGTCTTTGGCTATCCACACTTAAAAATAAGGATAGTCCTCAACTTATTTCTACAATTGAGCCCAACATTTATGTTGTTAAGTGAAAAATTTGTTAAGTGAGTTTTGCTCAGAAGATCTAGAGGAACTTTCAAAATGAACATCAACCCTGGTATAGGACCCTACTCTCTGCCTATTAAGAACAGAAAACATATTTACCTGAAATGCCTTATAAAAATATAATTCATATTTTTTCTCCAGGCATTGCTCATGATAAACTGCTCAATATGTCTTTAGTGATTGCTCTTTGATCAGTTAGAGTTTATTTTTCCTATGTAACTGTGTATGTTGCTAAACATCACAGGTAAGAGTGCTCAAATTATATTTTAAATGAAGGTGTTCATAATGCATCTGATTTTTTGCATCTGATAATGTTTCTGATTTTTTGAAAAGCCTAAATTTTTCTGAAATAGGCTGAGAGTGAAAGAATGGATGAGAAAAAGCCTATATCTATCTATCTATCTATCTATCTATCTATCTATCTATCTATCTATCTATCTATCTATCTATCCACAGTATATCCTACAAATATAGGATCTCCACATTAGTTATAGATTATAAATAGATAAATTATAAATAGATGATAGAAATAGATGATAGATAAAGATAGAACGATATAGATTGATTATAAATAGATGATTAGATAGATAGATAGATAGATAGATAGATAGATAGATAGATAGATATTGTGGATATCCTGTATTTGTTAACCAAAACGATATTAAAGGGAAATATCTGCCCTGAAAGAAATCAAAAGAAGAAATATTTAAGCAAAAGTACTCCTTCTATTTTCTTCTCAGAAATATAGGTTTAAATAGAGATCTTTGCCAAGATACTGAATTTGAGGATCTGGTGCAGTTTAAATTGGATCTTACTATAAGCAACCTCCTTCTTCATCACCTATAACGTGGCATCTGAAAAGAAACTCATATTGCCCCGTGTGATCTATTTGATACCAGTAATGGGTGATTTAGTCCAGATGCAACCTGCCCTGAGACTATTTTGGGATTTAAAAAATCATGGGAGAAATAAATTGTGATCCTCGTGTAAAGACATTTATGATGTAACTGCAATATGTGTGAAGAGAATGCTTCCACCAAAGATACTCGAACAAACTATGGGGAAATGGCTGTATCCCATGGAAATACTGTCCATTTATCAAAAATTATATTAACTGTACATAAAAAAGTTAGGAAGAGTTGCAGCAAGTAGGTTATAAAACAAGCTTGCCACACATTTTTCTACTTAAGGGTTTCAGTTCCTTTTGAAACAACTAAATACATATGATATCCATATTACAGAGTTAAATTGGCTTCAAGTCAGATCCCTTCTCAGTTACCTCTGAGTTTTGGGGTAGGGAAACTAAGAATCACTAAGTAATTCCTAACAATATCAATCAATAACAATCCTTGGGATTTATTAAAGAGAAACCATGATAGTGAATTTAAATGAATTAGGGTTATAATGGATAAAAAACCTTGACCTATTGTACCCATTGCTCATATGTACCGCATCATCTGTAGCCATCTAGAATTCTCTGGAAGCTAGGAAGGATCAAAATATTTTAAATATATAATCAATTTGGATAAGATCAGAGCTGTATCCAAATGGTGGAATATAAATAATATGTCTCTTTCTTAATGGAATCTCTGCAGTAAGAAAAAAAAGATGCAAACAACTTCAGTAAACACTGTACAATTATAAATGGAAGATAGGATTGTTCAAAACTCCTCTAAAATGTTTAGAATAAGGAGGAACAAACACATAATCATGAAATCAAAAGCCTATGTGTATATGTATGTATATATATATATATATATATATGTATATATATATATATATATATATATATATATATATATATATATATATATATATATATATGTTTTCTTAAGTTTTCACGGGTACTTACATGTCTGGCATTCAGCTTTGTTTGGGTATTTTCCCACGTGGTGTTTTTAAAGTTGTAGCAACGTTTCAGCAGAATCTCATCTGCCATCATCAGGCTTGTATGGTGTTTGTGAGTCAGACTTTTACAGTGGTTTCAGATTTAAATTTGGGGCAGCCTATTACAGTGTCAGAATGGTTTTTTCTTCCTCCTGATTGGTTGAGAGTCTTGGTCTGTGTTTATTGGTCTTGGAGTTTGCTGTGTTCTAGAACACACTTCCTCACTTGTCCAACACATGGAAGCCACAGGTCATAACATCAACTTCAATGGCACCAAAACCCTAGCCACCATAGAAAATCCCAGCCACAGAATCATCAGAGAAGCCATAGAGATTGAAAAAAGACCAGAAAGCATGAACAGAAGAGATGATTCCACCAGGCTGTCAATCATTTGAAAGCCTGCACTCACAAACAAAAAAATCTCCACACCACAAGCCAGGCAAACACCTGGGCACAAACAGATCCCCCCTGATACCTCCAGCTCAAACACACCCCAACCAGGCACCCAGATGAAACCCAGCTTCCTAACTAATGATAGCCGTCCATTTACCCGAAGCCAAGCTGCACTAAAGGCCTCCAATAAAGTAACACAATGTTGCCAGCCAATCAAGATACAAAAAGAGCCCTCCCCCCCAAAAAAACAGACAGAAGATACTAGTAGCAGAACACAGCAAACTCCAAGACCAATAAACACAGACCAAGACTCTCAACCAATCAGGAGGAAGAAAAAACCATTCTGACACAGCAATAGGCTGCCCCAAATTTAAATCTGAAACCACTGTAAAAGTCTGACCCACAAACACCATACAGAAGCCTGATGATGGCAGATGAGATTCTGCTGAAACGTTGCTACTACCCAATGCGATGTGGAAAGATCAGGCCAGCCTAGCCTGGTCTAGCCAATGCAAAGGGGAAAGATCAGGCCACATAGCTTTCGCCCAGTCTACCCAATGTGAAGGGGAAAGATCAGGCCAGTGTAGCTTTGGCCCTGTCTACCCAAATGCAAAGATCAGGCCTGCATAACTTCGGCCTGGTCTACCCAATGCGAAGAGGAAACATGCAGGGGTGGGATTAAAAAAATCCCAGCAACCAGTTGGTCGGCCAGTTGCTGGGTTGATGTGGCCATGGTGGGCATGGCCTACTGGAACTTCCTATTTCCAGCTCCTGGTGGGCCTCCACACCCCTGGGAGGCTGTTTTCGCCCTTCCAAGAGTCTGGAGGCTTCCCCTGGGAGGGTAAAAACTGCCTCTCCCGGAGTCTGGAGGCCCTCCAGAAGCCGGAAACAGGCCCATTTTCAGACTTCCGGAAGGCCCGTTTCCCCCCCTCCCAGAGCCTCCGCACAGATCCTGCAGTTACCTCCATCGAATATGGGCCATGTGGAGACTCCTGGGAGGGGAGGGGTGGGTTCAGCGAACCAGATGTAACTTTAACATCCGGTTCACCCAAACCATAGAATCCCATTCCTGGAAACATGCCAGCAGTTTGGGGAGTGGTGTCAACCTGGCCATGCCCATTCAGTTGGCCACCTACCCAGTTGGCCACACCCATCCAGTCGAGCATGCCCCCCCGGCCCCCCTGAGGTCAACCACGGCCCTGATGCAGCCCTCAATGAAATTGAGTTTGACACCCCCGCTCTAGCCTGACATTGCCTGAATAATCTTTAAAGATTTTTTGAGTATGATGTAGCTTGAGACCTTAATCTATAGTTAGAAAGGTCAGAAAAGCTGTTCTAGAGCCATGTAATTCTTCCAATTTGCTAATACTTTCAACACGTGTGTTAGTTGTTATAAAACAGTCCCTTTTAGAATGCAACCATCTATCTTTCATTTCTGCAAACTGTAGTATGAACCAATTTTATAAAGATCCCTGTACTGCAGAGCAGAAACTCTCTACACAACCTGCATCTAAATAAAATGGTATATTTCTAGAATGATAGAACTGGATAAATTTTTCTTACATATTTCAAAAACACTTCCTTGATTTTTTAAAAATACCTTCTCTAAAAATTGCAAATGAGGGGTGGGACAGCTTAATTAGAAACTTTTCCATTATGTGTCAGTATTCTACAGAGTAGGTTTTAGTTTTGTACATAGGGAAAAATTCAAAATAGTATTTTTCTTCCACTCGGAACTATAACAGCCTACTGTTCTGCCTCATTTCTAAAGCAGAGTGGAACTAAACCTGTTTTTTTTTTTTTTTTTACAGTTTCCCCATGATTATGTTCAACAATTGGGGGCTGGGGATTTTGTAAACTGTAATCCAATATATCTGAAGGATCTCAAATTAGGAATGAATGTCCTAGATTTTAAACAACTAAGAGTTTTATTCAATCAATTATCTGCTCCTATACAATCATCTCTAATATATCCATTAGTATGACAGTTGAAATAATGTGTTTTGAAAAAAATGCCATTAGACAATGTAAAAAGAATGCATGAAAGTAAAGGAAAATCAAAATTTTGTATGTATATGTGTGTGTAGATGAAATTAGCATTTTATTACCTCTTGTTGTACTGCACAGCTTCTCCATTCTTCGCCCAGGTAATGATTGGCCTTGGATTTCCAACAGACTCACAATGAAGAAGTACACTTAATGTCCCACTGGCTAGAACCACAGTGTGCCCCAAATGGGTAACAACCTCAGATGCAGATAGGTGTTGTGCTGCGGAGATCTTCTTCAAGATGGCAGGTTTCTTGTGCGGCCCACGCGAACCATTTACAAGTTCTAGAGACGTGGACAAGTGGGCTTCGGAGGAAGATGTTCTCAGTAATCTGTTAAACTCTGAAAAATGCTTAGTGAACGGAAATTCCATTGATGCAGAGCTGACTCTGCTTCCCTGGGTTTTGAAAAAAGATTCCTGATGCTCCAAGTGGCTCTTGAAAATTTCATGGGCCAGCTGGGAGATAAGTTGCTTGCTATAGACATCCTTTAGTTCCTCAGGCTGTTGAGACAAATTTTTTAAGATACTGTCTAAACGATCCTGACTGGTGACCATAGTGAAAGGCAGGTTGTAGTCCTGACCCTGATCTTCCTCCGAAGAAATATTTCTTTCTGTGGAGTCCTGAGCTTCCCAGGGCTCCGCACTAACCCGGGGCCAGCCTCTGTATTCCAGAAGCCTTGAGACAATGTCATCGTACTGGTGGCTAGGATCAGAGACAAGTCCTCGTTTTTCAGTTTTGCTTCCGTTGAAGAGAATTTTAGTCTGATGTTTCTCCTGGCCCTGCAAAGCTTCATTCAGACTGATCTTCCTTGAGGATTCGTCTTCTTTTATCCCAGATGACAAGGCGGCGGTACATTTGTTGTGGCCTCCTATGAGTTTAATCACAAAATGCTCCTGAGCTGGTCCCGCTGTGCAGGTATATATGCCGGTATCGGAGGGCTTTAATCGATGGATCTTCATGTATCCATACGGCGCGATGGTCACGTGAACAGAGCTGATGAGTCGTTTGCCATCTTTCTCCCACGTGATCATTGGTTTCCGGAATCGTCTCACAGGACATCGAAGAATGATGGAAGTCTTGGGCAACAAGTAGGCGTATCCACCAACAACAAAATGGAGCTTCTTTTGCTTTCTTGTCTGGATGAAAACTTTCTTTTGAGCCAGTATTAAGGGGGGTTGCTTGTGAGCTGGTCTCTGATATCCTGGAATGTAAGTAACATTATTAGGATATGGTGTCACATCATATTTGCACATTCAACCTAATAGACTAAAGGAGACTTAAGGGTTCTTTTTCCTTTCCATTAATGTCTCTGTGCTGTGCCCATGTGTGTGTTTCCTGCATGGACTTCATATCACTGATGGGTGATGGCTAGGGCGAAGTAGCATGATACCCTATCAATACAGGACATTTAATGGGGAAGTTACTATAGAAAATTTGAGCTTGGGATGTGATTTACATGGGGATCTGCAGATGGACCATAAAATGCAATTTCCAACTCAGTAAACCAAACAAACATCTTTCTTTTGGAACTAGATGAAATTTCACTTCTGAAAAATTTACAGAAAATAGAGATTTAATCAACAAATAATCTCTTGTAAGTACTTCTTTAAGAAGGCTGCATCATTATCTTGGCTTGTGCTGTAGCCTTCTGATCCCAAAGAAATACATGTTTGATTTAAGGAAGCCCTAGTAATGGCTATCCAAAGCACTTTGCATTGCATATCCACATTAATTCTAATTAAATTTAAATTTAAATTTAAATTTAAATTTAAATTTAAATTTAAATTATATATATATATATATATATATATATATATATATATATATATATATATATATATATATATATATATATATATATATATATATATATATATTGTGCTGTTCTGCTTTCATCTACTTCCTTGACCTGACCCTATCTATGTTGCAGCCATTTGACTGAAAGAGAGTGGGTACCCCTGATTTAAATGAATGTATAAAGCACATTACTCTTGCACTGTCCTGCTATTAATGTTAATAATTATAGTATTATGTTATACTTCCCTAAACTATGCACTTCCAAATGTTTTGCCTTTAAGTTCTTTATCCTTCATGTAGTTTCTTTGGCCAGGTAATTGTCCCAATCTTCCCAATTTCCTTCCAGATCTTCTTCTATACTCACTTGAGCAAGTCATGAGCACACATGGTCTCACCAAGGAGGAGAGCGGCAGAGATGGGCACAGTGATGAGTTTATAATGGCAGAAAGTCCAGTATTTAGCATTTTCCTACAAATGGCATTTCGTGTCTGGGTTCCCTCTCCACAGCTAACAGAACACTGGAAACAGAACAACAGCTACTTAGGAAAGATTAAATGTTAATTAGTTACTACCTGTTAACCTTGGAGTTAACTCTGGCTCAACCTCCATCCTAACCCAATGCTTGGGGGATAAGCCAAATATTCATGGCCCTCTGGAAGGCTAAAAGAGTAGGGATTTCCTAGGATCTCAGGTGGGAGCTGTTCCAAGTAGCTAGATGTCACCAAGAGGGTGTATTCGTGGTGGAATGTAGTATGGATTCCCAGGAAGGAAGGGGTGCATTGCATCACAGGATCTTGGAGATCTCATCAGGTGGCATTCCCCTATCTAACCTAGTAGCATCGGCCGATATCTTCAGGGAGGTGCAATCTGCAAGTAACTTGGTCCTGTGCTATATAGGGCTTTAAAGGTGATAACCAGAACCTTAACTTGGAGCCAGCATCTGAAAGCTGGAGCACTTCATACACCAGTGATTCAAATAACCGTGGGGCACTCAACATTGTCTGCACTATTACCATTCTGGATCAGTCAGAAACAGTGCAAATGTAGAGGGTTCCCCTGGACTCAGAACTCCTGCTCAAGGTGGCAGCAGTGGTGGCTAGGAGGGCCTTTGCAGAACTCCAGCTTATAAACCAATTGTGCCAGCTGAAGCATCAAAAAAGATTTACATCTTAGTTACTCCCAGATGGCCTATTGCAAGGGTGTCAAACTCACTGTGTCATGTTGCTGTCATGTGATGTTTTTCCCATTAGTGGAGCTGGGGCAGGTGTGGCCTGCACGTGACACATCTGGCCTGCGAATCACAGTTTGACACCCCTGGCCTATTGCAATGCATTCTTCATGGGACTGCCCTTAAATGATGCACAGTGCAAGTGGTTATAGGTCACAATAACATGGGCATACAGTGCATGAAATGCATGAACTGTATAATTGCTAACTAGAGCATACAAAACTTTTGCCAGACCAATACTCGAATACAGCTCATCAGTCTGGAATCCGCACTGCATATCAGACATTAATACAATTGAGCGAGTCCAGAAGTATTTGACGAGAAGAGTACTACACTATTCTGCTCGCAACAGAATACCCTATATCACTAGGCTTGAGATTTTGGGCTTGGACAACCTTGAACTACGCCGCCTATGGTTAGACTTAAGCGTAGCACACAAAATTATCTGCTACACTGTCCTACCAGTCAATGACTACTTCAGCTTCAACCACAACAATACAAGATCACACAACAGATACAAACTCAATGTAAACCACTTCAAACTCAATTGCAGAAAGTACGACTTCAGCAACAGAGTGGTCAATGCCTGGAATGCATTACCTGACTCTGTAGTTACATCCTCAAACCCCCACTCCTTTAATCTCAAACTATTCACTCTTCACCTCACCTCATTCCTAAGAGGCCTGTAAGGGGCGTGCATAAGTGCACCATCGTGCCTACCATCCCTGTCCTATTGTCCCCATTTATTCATACCAATTTCCTGTATTCTTACTCATGTTTATACTTATATACTGTATATTATCTTGTAAGCGACTGACGAATCAAATAAATAAATAAAAATAAATAAAATAATAAGCTACCAGGTGCTATTCAAGGTGCTGGTTATGACTAGGAAGCCCAATATGGCACAGGACTGGATTATTTGCCAGACCACTTGTATGGGGTCCTTGGTGCTCTCTGAGTTTCGTTGTTTTCTTGCACATGTTTCATTACCCAAACTAGATAGTGTCATTGGTGCACTAATAATGCACTGATGATGTTATCAAATTTGGGTAATGAAACATCTGCAAGAAAACAACCAAGCTCAGAGGGCCTCTCATTTCAATCCTGAGCTACAAATTTTCTGCTTTATTGGAGTATCTGTCTATCCCACATGCTATGACATGTTCCAAGTCCCTTCCCCGAAGCAACATCATCTGATGAGACTTAGAATATGTGTCTTCTCAATTGCAGCACCTGCCCTTTTGAAAGACGTCTCCCTATTCCCCCAAATCGATTGTCCCCCAAACCTGCTAGTGTTTAGAAAAACTTCAGAAGTTTGTCCCCACCCTATTCCCCAGGCATTAGGCCAGGATGATTCCGTAGATGAGCCTGTCTTTGGGAGGTAGATTCTGTGTTGATGGGCCCTGATTGCATGCTTTGTTTTGTTGATTTGTTGGTTTGAAATGCAATTTGGGGTTTGCATTTGGTTTTATTGAGTTGTGATCACACAAATTGGGTGGCCACATACATCTAAATAAATAAAATAAATATTTAGAAGAGGAGGGTCATAAACTCAGAAGTTAGAATGTAAGAAAAAGAAATGAAATATTCCCAGGTGTGAAAGAAAACAGTTTGTGATCTAAAAATTTGAGTAGCATAGATTCCAATGTATGATTAAAAGCAATGGTTGAATGATTAAAAGTAAAATAATGAACACTGCCTGAGGAATAGACAGGTGCCTATTACACTCAGAAAGACGACATGTTCTAACAACAGATTTATCTAGATAAATCTATTTATTTGGCTGGGCTGTCAGGCTAGATCATTATCCATTAGTTAGGCTTGTTACATTGTGCACATCCAACCTGGCATGAATATGTTTTTCAAAAACCAAATTAATTGCTTGACGAAGGAGGAATGGAAAGAAATGAACAGGAAGAAGAGAAAAAGCCATTCTCAGTTAAGGATCATAGGTCAGCAGAATATAATTCACATTAAAAAGGCATGTGGATTAGATAGCAATCATATATGTTCTGTCCCTAATTAGCATTCTTGAGATCCCCGCGCTTTGATTGGCCAAAGCGCAGGGCACTCTGATTGGTCAGGCGAGCCGCGCCGATTGGCTCGCTAAGAATCTCCCGCGATTGGTCCATTCGAATCGCGGGAGATTCAAAGCGGTGCCATTAAGAATAAAAGCCGCGAACCTTTTGCGAAGAGCCAGTTCGGTTCCTACTTTAATAAAAGAGCATGATTTGAAGTCACCGACTCCTGGCATCATTTCGCGGACACAACACTGGCGACGAAGGTGGGATCCAGAACCTGAACCGAACCACGTGTCCGACGGAAGCCAGACCAACCACCATGATGGCGAAAATCGCACCCCCCGCACCCTTCAACCCCGCCACCGAGGACTGGGAATCGTACTCCGACCGATTCCGCATGTTCCTCGAGTGCAGCGACCTGAAGGATGCCACCAGCCCCATGAAGCGCGCCGTCTTCCTGACCCACTGCGGGACCGAGGTATTCAAGATGGCCAAGGCGCTTGCCAAACCCACCGATGCGACCGCGATGGACTGGGACATCCTCGAGCCAATACTTCGGCAGCACTATGCTCCAGAGGTACCCATCCTGATCCGACGAAACGAATTTTACCGTCGGGACCAACGGTCGGGTGAGAGCTTCAGCGACTTCGTCGCCGAGCTACAGCACCTGGGGGGGCTCTGCGAATTCGACAACCTGAACGACGCCCTGCAAGACAGAATCGTGCTCGGTTTGTGGGACCCTGTCCTCCAGAGCCGGCTGATGGCCAAGGGCAACATCAGCCTAGCAGACACCCTCACCGCAGCCGCCGAAGCAACTCGAACCTCCGCCGACCGCATGCGCAGACCGAACGCTGGGGACCGCAGCGGAAACAACAACCCTGCGAGGTCCGCCGAGGTCCAACCCGAGACGACCACCCACCAGGGCGACTTCCACTCGGCATCGGGCACTTCCGATGACGAGGAGGACATCCATCGCCTCCAGACAGGCCGCGACCCACGGAACCGGCGGGGTCGTAAGTCGAGGACCAACTGTGCCGGTTGCGGCGGCGACCACCCCAGGTCGGAATGCCGGTTTTTCGAATCGATCTGCCGGCATTGCGACAAGAAGGGACACATCGCCCGTGTCTGCCGCCTAAAAAAGAACCGCAGCCCGGCACGATGGGACCAGAGCGACCGGAGGAGAGAGAACACACCACCCCGGACCAGAGATCACCCCTCGGACAATAGATGGGACCGGAACGGACGATCCCTGCGGGGCAGCGATAACCGGCGAAGAGAGGAGACCTATCAGACGGTCACCATTGGCCACGCCATAACCAATGACGCCCGGAAGGTCCACGTGGAGGTAGGCATCGAGGGCGAGCCATGCAAAATGGAGGTGGACTCCGGGTCCTACCTCTCTATGATAGCATGGCATGAAATAAAGCGCTTGGTGCCTACCATCCAAAGAAGGAACCTAGACAGCCAGAGACTCATCGTAAAGGACTACCAGGGAAACCGCATCCCGGTAGTCGGAACCAAACACTTCAACATCACATATAAAGGGCACACCAAAAGGCTTCCCCTGACAATCGTCGACCGCGACCAGCCCAAGCCTACTGGGACTGCAATGGTTCGCCCCACTCGGCATCGCAGTCACGGGAGTCGACCACGTCACCGACGACAGCTGGGAGCAGCAACTGGCCCGGGAATTCCAAGAGGTCTTCGACGGAAACCTAGGCAATTACCGAGGGCCCCTTATATCATTCAACCTAGACCCAAACATCCCCCCAAAACGCCTGAAACCAAGGCGGGTGCCATTCGCACTTAAACCCAAGATAGACGAGCAAATTGACAAGCTCGTCAAGCAAGGGAGGTCCTAACCAAATTCAAAGAGACCGGGCTCAAAGTCAAGAGGGAGAAATGCCAATTATACACGGAACGGGTAGAATTCCTAGGATACCTCCTAGACCGTCACGGCATTCACCCCACAAACCAAAAAATCAAGGCCATCAAAGAAGCACCCACACCCAAGTCGAAGACGGAACTACAGGCATTCCTGGGGCTACTTAACTTTTACAATGTTTTCCTGCCCCAAAAGGCGACGGTGGCGGAGCCCTTGCATAGGCTCCTGGACAAGGCGGCGACCTGGACTTGGGGGAAACGCAAGCAAGCCGCCTTCCAAAGAACAAAGGACCTCCTCACTTCGGACGCCGTCCTTATACAGTATAACGAGACCCTACCTCTGGCCGTCACATGCGACGCATCACCTTTCGGCGTCGGCGCTGTCCTCAGCCATACCCTCCCCGACGGAAAAGAAGCGCCCATCGCGTTCTTTTCAAGGACCCTCACCAAACCGGAGCGGAACTATAGCCAGCTGGACAAAGAGGCTCTGGCTATCGTTGCCGCCGTAAAAAGATTCCACGAGTATCTCTACGGCCGGACATTCACCATCATAACTGACCACAAGCCACTGCTGGGAATCCTTGCAGGAAACCGGGCCACCCCGAACATTCTGTCTCCCCGAATGACAAGGTGGTCCGAGTTCCTGGCAGCCTACAACTACGGACTCATACACAAACCGGGTAAGATGATCTCCCATGCAGACGCCTTAAGCCGCTCGCCGCTACCGGAACTTGACACCGACCCAGCACCCACGACGACCACCCTCAGCATAGAGACTCTACCCAATCTGCCCATAACCACGTCAGACATTGCCCGAGAAACTAATAAAGACAAACGTCTGGCGCGGGTGTTGCATTGGGTAGAGAAAGGGTGGCCGGAAAGGGACAACGACGAGTCCGTCAAAACATTCCGAAACCGCCAAACAGAACTCTCGTTATTAAAAGGGTGCATACTATGGGGCGATAGGGTGGTCATTCCAGAAAAGCTACAAGGAAAGGTTCTGGAACTGCTACACGAGGGGCACCCTGGCATCGTTAGGACTAAAGCCCTGGCAAGAAGTTACGCTTGATGGCCAGGGATGGACAAACAAATTGAGACCTGGGTAGCAAGGTGCCAACGATGCCAGGAAACTAGGCCAAGCCCACCCACAGCACCCGTCCTAGAGTGGGAAACCCCAAGGGGACCTTGGTCTAGGATTCACATAGACTTCGCCGGGCCCACAAAAGGACACACCTTCCTTATAACAGTTG
Source organism: Hydrophis major (assembly GCA_033807585.1). Lineage (NCBI taxonomy): Eukaryota > Metazoa > Chordata > Lepidosauria > Squamata > Elapidae > Hydrophis > Hydrophis major. The sequence goes on from CM066329.1 coordinate 278,654,080, forward strand.
ACGCTTACTCCAACTGGCTGGAGGTAAGCAACATGAAGACAACAACCACGGAGGCCGTGATCAAGGAACTCTGCAAATTCTTTGCGACGCACGGCCTCCCAGACGTCGTCGTTTCCGACAACGGGCCCCAATTCACCTCGCTGGAATTCGAAAAATTCCTAGCGGAAAGGGGCATCCGCCACGCACTGACAGCTCCGGCGCACCCGGCGGCAAACGGTAGGGCGGAACGGATGGTGCAATTCACTAAGAAAACCATCCGGAAAATAGACCACGGGGAGATCCAAGAGAAAATAAACAAACTACTCTTCACCCAACACATAACCCCAAATACCACAACGAATAAGAGCCCAGCCGAACTATTAATGGGGAGGAAATTAAGGTCCCCACTCGACAGGTTACACCCCACGTATTACCCGGAGAAGCCCCCAGACTCAAACAGCAAACACTGAACTTTCGCACCAGGCGACCCCGTATACGCAAGAAACCTGACGGGAGACCCACTATGGATACCGGCCGTCATCACACAAATAACAGGCCCACACTCATACCGGCTACAAACAGCAGACGGACGAGCGTGGAAACGCCACATCGACCAATTAAGGTCGAGGACTGCCAACCAAGAGACCACCGACGCAGAAACAGGCGAAACCAACCCCCACAACACAAACCAAGGGGGGAGGGAATACCCAAGGGACCAAAACCAAAGAAGAATAAACCAGCCATACTTACCGGAAAGCAGCCAGCACGACCCCTCGCCAGGAAGAGACAGCCAGGCCAGCTCGACCGGCCCACAAAGAGCGAGCGGAAGCGGCGAAACCTGCAGCTCAACCAACCTGGGAGGCCCAGGAGGGAGCTGCGGAGAACGGCCCGGCCCGACCAACCAGCCGGTTCCCACGATGGCATCAGGAGCAACAGAGATCCCGACCGAACCGGCCGGGATCCAACCTACGACTGAGCTGCGCAGGTCCAGTAGGCTCAGACGGAGCCCCGCCTACCTACGTGACTACGCGATGTAAGGACTGAACCAAGAGGGGAGGGGTGTTCTGTCCCTAATTAGCATTCTTGAGATCCCCGCGCTTTGATTGGCCAAAGCGCAGGGCACTCTGATTGGTTAGGCGAGCCATGCCGATTGGCTCGCTAAGAATCTCCCGCGATTGGTCCATTCGAATCGCGGGAGATTCAAAGCGGTGCCATTGGCCGCGGCCGCCGCGGCTGAAAGAATAAAAGCCGCGAACCTTTTGCGAAGAGCCAGTTCGGTTCCTACTTTAATAAAAGAGCATGATTTGAAGTCACCGACTCCTGGCATCATTTCGCGGACACAACAATATACTAGACTATTAGAAAGTCTAAATATTCTTCTGAAGCATGTTTATAATTTTGCTCTTTAATTCAGCAGTGTTCAGTCAGACTGGCAGATCCCTTCCCCAGATTTAATATTCTTACATTGATCATGGATTTCTAATGATTTCTAATGATGTTCCAGCAAATATTCCTTGGAATTTTATCAGGGGCGGTCATAGTTGAAAGATCAATGACAACAGAAATATCTCACTTACTCAACAATCCTACTAAATTTAAGCTAGCATTAAAATCCTATTGTGGCAATCTGTGTAACTTTAAAAAATAGTTTGTTATTGTTCGTGTTCTCTAGTTTTACAATACAGAAGTAATTTCAAAAAGTAACAAAATACCTCATGGCTTAATTTTTGACAGTGGATCAGAGGAATTGTTTAAATTTGCTATTTACCAACTGAAGTTCAAATTCTGAAAGACTCTCAGGGGTTTCCATAGGTGGCATATTCTGCAGATTCATTAGCCTGTAGCCTCACTAGTAATGCGGTAATATTACCTGGCATAATTGGGTCAGCCCAAAAGAGTCTAACTCCAATAATAGGAAAAATAATAATAATAAGAAAAATATATATTCTCAATTATCAATAAACAGCTGTCTTTATAACTGGCATAAATCTAATCTACAGATTACAAGACTTTAGTGGGAAATACTGCCTTAACAAAATGATAGTACTGTATCAAAAGCAAAATTCAGGTTGTGCAAAGAAAGGGAAATAAAAATAATAATAATAATCCAGATTCTGTTTCTACCACTACTTCATACCTGTGTCCAATCCGAGAGGAGCCATTCAGGGGGACAATCCTTATTTTTGCAGGCCTGTTGGAAAGCTGGCCGTGAAGTGGAACAAAAAGTTTCTGGAAGTTCAAGAAAACTTCCATCTGCCATGCGCTGCTTGCAAAGAACTTCCCGTCTCTCAATGCCACCTCCGCATGTCTGTGAACACTGCAGAATATTTGCAGCAGAAGCTTACAACCCTCAGAAACATGAGCAGCAATGCACTTCCACAAATTGATCGGTATCTCACAAAAGTTAATCGGTTGCTTCAAACAGCATGTGGAATAGCTGGATTTAGGATAGAAATACTAATAAAAACAATTTGGGGATTGAAACAAGGAAGGATTTTTATTTGATGTGCTGGGGCAGGTTTTTAAGATGCATTCTGGGTTTTATAAAGCCCCTTTTACAAAAAATGTTTGTATCATTACATCTTTTTCAGCCTTCGTTTTATTGCTTTTACATCTTTTTCAGCCTTTGTTTTATTGTAAAAGCAATAAAATGAAGGCTGAAAAAGATATATTTGTATCATTAGGCCACTTTTAGGCCACTTTATGTTAAAGAGATGCTATAGCCACTTTCTTTTGGAAAGAAGACAAAGGGAAAAAGATAAGGGCTGAAAACACAGTTGGCTTTCTAATTTAAAGAAATGTTTCTAATTAAAACAACAGACTCGAACAGCCAAAACATTAAACCTGTGGAGCGTTAACATAAGCCAGTGATCTGTAGTATTTGGGTGTGTGTTGTGTGTATGTCTGTGACAATTGCATTGCATTTGACAGCATGCACCTACACAAAGGGGTGGAACGCATACAGTAGTGCAATGTTATTTTCCTCATTCTGTTGAAAGCAGCAAGATATTGTGGATCACACTGACAAAAACTCTCCTGCAGGAACATTAAAAACTTAGTACTTTTAGATAGACTTTCTTCAAACAAATTCAAAGGCCTCACTAATATTTCTAGATAAAATAATTGGTAGATAAAAGTGGGTGTAAGATTGGAATTTGCTGGATGGGGTTTTTCCTCAAATCAGCATAAAGAACCAAATAGGGTTTCAACTGAGGTCAGCGGGCAACAAATCAAAGCATAAATGAAATTTATAATTCCAAGATTAGTATCCCTCCCATTCCCAGCCACTAATAGCAGAGACAGGTGGGTTTTTTCTTTTCTTTTGGGAACTGGAATTTACCTGTTGCCATTCTTGAAGGTACCAAGATGGAGGACAATCAAAACGGTTGCAGGCTTGTACCCCTGTGGGCTTGGGTTTGTGACATAGCTTATCCTCCAAAGTCACCGTCTCATTAGCCTCTCTTGAGAGGAGGTGAGTGCAGAAAACCTTGCGGATTTGCAACCCCACACCACAGGTGAGACTGCAAGAGCTCCATTTTCCCATCTCCCACCTGAAAGGAAAACCAAGAAAAAGTGAAAGAAAACACGTTCCATAATTATGCAAAAATAAATAAATAAACAAATCTGGTTTGATTCCGATTCTGTGCAAAAAAAAAAAAAGCAAAATGACTAGGTTGAACCCAAACTAAAGTTGTATCCTCCATGTTTCTTATCTCATATAGTAAATCCTCTTGATGTCACTGGGAACCATGTTCAAGTAACTTCTTCTGGATCCAGAATTTAAAATACATTAATATGTCTATTTACCTGGATTTCAAATGCATTTAATTTTATTGGTGTGTTTTATACAAGTAGTCCTTGACTTATGGACCATAATTGAGTTCCAAATTTCTGTTGTTTAATGAGACATTTATTAAGTGAGCTTTGTCCCATCTTACAACCTTTCTTGCCAGAGGGATTCCCATTGACTTTGCTTGTCAGAAGATCGCAAAAGAGGATCATATGACCTTGTGACACTGCGACTTTCATAAATATGAACCAGTTGCCAAGCATCTGAATTTTGATCATATGATCACGGAGACGGTGTAAAGATGATAACTGAAAAATGGTCATCAGTCACTTTTTGCAGTGCCGATGTAACTTTGAATGGTCACTAAATGAATTGTTGAGGATGACCTGTATTTTGTACTTTTGGTTGAACAACCTTTTGAAGGACAGCAGGTAAAATTTAATAAATAATTACATGGATTTAAAGGCATGATAAATCTTATCTGATCATCATTTGAATCCACCCTTCTTTATTACTTGTTATCAAGTAGCAACCCCAGCAAACAGGCAATTGCACCCTGCAATCAAGATACTTTATGGTCTTATGTGCACCACTAGAATCTGCATTCATTTTCTGTTGGAGTATAATGCCAATTTTTAAGCACAAGCAGCTATCTAAATAGATTTCAGCTTCTCCAACAGGAAGTTTTGTTCAAATTCCTAGACCAAAACAGAGATGCACAACTTATTCTTGTTTGATGGCTATATTTGGTTTGAATGGGAAGCAGTAGGCTAGACTCCAAATGATGGAACAGAGTTAGCTATAGTTAAAAGAAACTGAAATCAAGTCATATAGTTATGGCTTCCCCATCAAATATTTAATTATTTTCCTCTTTTGTCACATTAAGAATGAGCATTACATCAGATGGAGAACCCTGTTTTGGCCAGCAAGTCCAAACATTCTGCAATATTTATTCGATGATAATGTTTATTCTCACTGGCCTGAACAAGAATGTTTTATTAAGTACTATATTAAACAGATAAGGCAAATACAAAAACTGCATTTTTGAAAATGTTTAGATTTTCCTATCTCTAGTAGTAGTGATCTACTGAAGCAAAGAGTTATCTCCTACAATTTTGTAAAACATACTGAAATATAATTTGGTAATACAATCGGATTCCAATGATTTGCATATAAATCTGGGAAGTGTCTACAAAATAAAAGAGATACTGTATTAATGGACAATGCAGCCATTCACAAAGCATTTCATCAATATTATTCCAATTTATGTAAAAGAAGTGATATCTCCCTAGAGAAAACAAATAAAGAATCAAATTTATTGAAGATTACAGTGCAACAAAGACAGATTAGGAACAGAACTATGAAAAAGTTTCTAAAAATATAAAATTGGTTCATCTGATTATGATTATATAACAAGTTTTTATTTCTGGTGTTACTTATGGTTATCTGGATAGGATAGTTTTTCTTTTGGAACTGTCTAAACTGTCTTTTGATATCGAAATGAGTTACGATTTCTGGAGATGTTTAATAGTTTTAATTCTTTTTTGGCAATGTTTAATTGTTAAAAGAGGAAGGAGGGGAATTTAGACTAAATGGAAAAGGTAATTATATACTTAGGTCATTAGGTTTTTTTTTTAATTTTTACTGGATCTTTGCTAATTAACAAGGAGAGCTGAAGATTTAGAAATGAGTTTATAAAAATAGGGTGAAGTAGGTGAAGAAGAGATATTTGGTTGTATTGTAAGATACAGTAATAACTTGTTAATACTGAATATATTTGTTGGGAATGAAGGGAGAAGTTTCTTATATTTTCTTTGTCTTTCTGGGGTTTTGGGGGGTGGGTGGGGACTGTATTTTTTTTCTTTGGCTATTTATTTTTATACTATGTTTTTGTATTTGCCTTATCTGTTTAATATAGTACTTAATAAAAATATTATAAAACCCCCAATAAAGTATGTTCCTGAAGCTATAAAAAAGATTAAACTGGGAAAGGCGCCTGGACTAGATGGATTATCAGGTTCTTAGTATAAATATTTTGAGGATGAACTTTTACAACCTTCACAAAACAAGATGAATTCTATCCTGTAGGGAGGAAAAATTAAAGAGAATTGGAAAGAGGCCAGTAAAGCATTAATACCTAAAGAGGGACAAGATTTGATTTTAACAAGAAACTATAGGACAATATCATTATTAAATAATGACTACAAGTTGTTCATAATGAGTCCAGCTGGCAGAATGAAAACAATTTTTCAAGAATTTATTCATGAGGATTGATACCAAAAAGACAGTTAAAGTACAATGTTAAAAATGTGTTGGATATATTGGAATATTTGGAGACACATAAAAAAGCTTCATGGATCTTTTTGGATGCAGAGATGGCCATTGCTTATTTGAACTGGCCTTTTTTGTTCAAGATTTTGGAAAATATGAATTTTGGAGAGAATTTTATAAAATGGGTATTTTATTTACCTTTTAAAAATATGTATGTATGTATGTATGTATGTATTTCAATAGGACTTTTAAAAACTGCCTGTTGAGACAATCATAGACGATATGCTTACAGTAGCCAGTCTAATCCAAGATCACCTCTTAAAGTCCAAGATGGTCAAAAAGAAGAAGTAGTCAACCGCCCCATTCAACAAATTAAAAAACTGATCACTAATAATTCATAACATATTAAATAATTAAATGTTAACATACTTTCATTGTTTTCATATATCAAAACAAAACCTATATAAATGTTAATTTTTTTTTTTATCATAACTCAAAATGTCTTGAATTGTATGCAATTTTTTTCCTTTGAATTCAGTGTTGACCTCACATGCCTTGGGAATTATAGTTTCATAATTTTTCAGCATTATCATTCACAGTTCACATGATCTGTTGCTTTCTTTCTTTTTCCCAATAAGCAGCTGCTTTCCACATTTCCATGAAATGCTGAATGAATGGGTATTCTGATTAATTAAGCTGCACACAGAACAAAAGTTTAAAATAGATGAGTGATGAACAGCAGCAGATTAATTACTATCAGTTGGGATTTTACAGCCCCTTGTGAATTCAAAAGGCACAAAGCCAACATATAAATAACTGAACAGAAGACAAAAGGGAAGGAGAGAAAGAGGAAAAATGAATGGAGGGAAAAAAGGAAAGCAGGCAAACCAGCATATTAGGAGTATACCTGGAAGTATGTAAGATCCTGATTGGCTGATAAAAAAATGAATTCTCAGAGATTGTTTTGGAAACTGCACAGCCATGAACATAGGCAGAATAATGGTGCATACAAGGCTGCAAGGAAATAATTTTGGCAAGGAACGAAATGTACTGTTGTCAGCAACTCTTAATCTGCTGCACTGGAGACCGAAAACAGCAATTTATTTTTTTCAGAGAGATGAAAGAACTAATGAAGAATAAGAAAGATGCTTCCAGAGGAGAAGGAAATGCTTAGCAGCTTGGAAAGCAATGATACAGATGTTGCTTTCTGGCAACTGCCTTCTCTTGGTAAGAGGGCTGCCAGCCATATGTTCAAATTTCAAAATGGAGGCTGATTTTCACAAGTGAATACAGGTCATCCTTGACTTACAACCATAACTGAATCCAAAATTCTGTTGCTAAGCGACATGTTTAATTAGTTTTGCCACTTTCTTGCCACCATTGTTAAGTGAACCACTGCAGTTGTTAAGTTAGTAGCATGGTTGTTAATGAATTTGGCTTCCCACTGACTTTGCTTGTCAGAAGGTCACAAAAGGTGACCCCAGGACAAATTATAGAGACTCATGATCAGGAAATACCTCAAAGAAGTAAAATGAGATTTTGATCAGATGAGCAAAATCTCTCTAGTAGCTGCAGGTTGCCACTGAGTATTATTAACCAGTGCCTATTGCAGCTTCTCGTCCAATCTCTCACAAATATCACATCTAGAAAAGTTGACTCCTTGTTTATTCTGTAACCTTTTGCAAAAGGAAACAGCCAACACTGAGGAATTTAGGGGACCCTGCATTCTTCCCTGGTTTATTTAATAAATCTCCAAGTAGCTGAAATTTCCCATGAGTACATTTCACCACTAGAAAGTTCTGTAATTCAGTCCAGGAAGAAATGATTCGAAGTGGTGCCTGACATTGTCTTGCAATAATACCTTTGTTGGTTCAATCTTTTATCCTAAGCATTATCAACTGGATCCTCATGTTCAAATCTTTGGATTTCATGTAGGTCAGCACATACAATTCTACTCCCCCCCCTGCTTTTGTCTACTCTGTTCAAGCATTACCTTGAGGTAAGGGGGGCGGCCTATATATTTTATAAATAAATAAATTCTTTTTGAATAAATTACATCCTTCAGCCCTTCAATTGTACCCTGTCAGCCCTTCAAGGTAAACCAGAGTAGGAAATTAAAGTCATGAGAAGCTATACTAGTATTATTGTACAGCTACATAAATAAGTCACACTGTATTTCCTCCACCCTCCATTTATTGCCATGAGAACTAGGGAGAATCTTGTCTAAGGCGCTTTCTCATGTTACAGTACTGTCCAGGTCTCAGCTTTCTTTTATCTAACTGCTGTCTTGGTAGCAGTCCTCCCTTCTGTTCCTCAAGGCCATTCCCCTTGCTGACAACATATTTTGCAGAATCATATTTTGCAGAATCATATTTCTTTTTCTTCAGGAAAATTTCTATTTCTTCCACTTTGTTTCTGATACTTCTATATTGTAATAGTTGTCTCCAATGACAGGTAATGAATAAGTGACCCCCACCCTAATAAACAAGGAGGATTTCAACAGGGTGTCAAGAAATCTAACCACAGCTTAAGTGGTTTTTGAAATGTAACTTAATTATTTATGTCCTATACTGCTCTGTCATCAGATCCTGAGTTGGATTATAGTAATTATTTATGAGCTAGGCCAATGCATCCCCAGAAAGGGGTCAACATAAACACATGTCTTTTTACAGAATAGAGAACATATTTTTACACTCAAAGGCAATAAATCTGTCATTCCCCAATTTCACACAGAAACTTCTTCAAGAAAAGCAGGGGCTTATCCCAGAATTGAAAAAGGAAAACACTGTATCAATTTCGTACAGGATCCTGCCCTCACTTAACCATGCTTATGCTAAAACAGTTAAGCATAGACAAATAGAAATAACCTTGTTATTACAGAACATTGATTCCTTGGCTTCAGAGAGATCTTCCAGTTGATGGCAGACTGGAAATATAGGCTTTAATATATGTACAATGGATATAAAAAGTCTACACACCTCTTTTAAAATGCCAAGTTTTTAAAATATATTTTTTCCTCCTTTAATAAGCGCGTGCAAAGAGATTTAAGTTTGTGTATATCTCTTCCTAGGTTATAGAATGCAAAGGCCACCCTCAAAACAGGGGATAGGGTGAGAGTTAAATTAAAATTATTTGGTTGGATTTCCATTTAATTAAAAGTACTCTGCAACCATAAATTTCATTCCCCCTCCTCGTATTGAAAAATGTTACTTGATAACTGTTGTGAATCAATAAATGCTTAATAAAGATCATTAAGAGCTTGAAGTAAAGTGCAGGGTTCAGGCCCTGCACTTCTGATTGGCTGATAATAGCAACATCAGATTGGTCTGTTCAGGAAAATCTGATTGGCTATTAATGAGCCTCTCCCATTGGTTAATGGAGCTAGCGCTCCCTGTGTTTCATTGGTTAAATAAGTTAAGAGTTGCCTATATAAAGGGGCCCATCGTGGCCATCGGGCTGAGCTGTTTCACATGTAAATAAAGAGTTTGAAGTTCACTGTTTCACTGGTTCGTCTCCATCCTTGCACTCATGCACAGAACTTAACACTGGCGACGAGGGTGGGATGTAGAGACATCAGAGCTTGCTGAACGACGAAGAACCATAACCGAGCATGTGGCTGAACGCACCAATGGCGGAACCATGTCCGGCAGCGTCATACCACCCGCTCCATTCGACCCGGCACAAGAAGACTGGGACCCATATATGGATCGCTTCCAGATGTTTCTGGAAACCAACAATTTAAAGGATGCCACTACCGGAAAGAAACGAGCGGTATTCCTCACTCATTGCGGGCCAACCGTATTCAAGATGGCCAAGGCATTAGCAAAACCAGCAGAAGTAAAGTCTATGGACTGGGACGTCCTCGAACCACTGCTAAGGGCTCACTACGCACCGACCGTGCCAATGCTCGTGAGAAGGCATGAATTCTATCAGAGAAGTCAGCGGAAGGGCAAAAGCATTGCTGATTTCATCGCGGATCTCCGGAATCTGGGAGGCCTATGCGAGTTTACTGACTTAGAAGAGGCCCTAAGAGACCGAATCGTTCTGGGATTAGATACACCAGGCACTCAGAGTAAATTAATGGCAAAGGGCGACATTACCCTTAAAGACGTCATAGCTGAAGCTACTGCAGCAGAAGCAACCAGGAAGTCAGCTGCCCAAATGTGCCGCACACACGCATCGGTTCGCCAACGAGCCAGCGACATTTCATCTCAGTCAGAGGAACAGCTAGAAACGGCCCACCACGAGGACCTCGACTTGTCGTCAGACAGCGACGAGGAAGAGGTCCATCGACTTCGGTCCGAACGGGACCAACACCAGAAATCACAGTACCAATGCACCAGGTGTGGAGCACGCCACCCCCGGTCTGAATGCAAATTCCTCGATGCGCTCTGCCATGTGTGTGGGAAAAGAGGCCATATAGGTCGGGTCTGTAGAAGCAAGCCAGGACCCAGCCAGCCCTCAAGGGGGACTAACTACCACCAACCGACGGGAAGTCGTCCTGTGAAGCAGGAACCCGTGAACCACTAATGGAACAACCACTCCTACAGAAACAAAACCCCAAACCACCCAACGAAGCGAGAAGAGGCTCACCAAGTGATCACGATCGGTCACGCCTCATCTCTGGACGCCAAAAAGATCAGAGTGAAAGTGGCCATCGAAAACCAGCCCTGCCTGATGGAAGTCGATTCAGGATCATCCCTCTCGATGGTTTCCTGCAAGACCCTCAAGCAGCTCATCCCCACTATCCATAGGCAAGACCTCCGGTTCCAAAGGCTCATACTTAAGGGCTATCAAGGAAATTGAATTCCGGTTGTTGGATCCAGCCAAGTACGGGTATCGTTTAAGAACCGTACAGCATTTCTACCCCGACTGTAATCGATAAGGATCGGCCTAGTTTGTTAGGCCTCCAATGGTTCGCTCCACTTGGAATTGAAGTGGCCAGCATTCACCGAACCTACAGCAGCGATTGGGAAGAAGACCTCGTCCACGAATTCCAGGACGTCTTCGTGGAAAAATTAGGTGAGTACAAGGGGACCCCGATATCGTTTAACCTCAATCCCGAGATAGCTCCCATCCGCCTTAAGCCTCGTCGAGTTCCCTTTGCCCTTAAACCAAAGATTGACGAGCAGCTTGATAAATTAATAGCTCAGGGAGTGCTAGAACCAACCAATCACTCTCCCTGGGAAACCCCAATTGTAACGCCCATCAAGCCAGATGGATCAATAAGAATTTGTGGGGACTACCGAGCCACCCTGAACCACGCCCTTCAACAAAACGCTTACCCGGTACCGGTGATACAACACCTCCTCCATTCCCTGGGGGGCGGAAAAGTCTTCGCTAAACTAGACTTAGCCCAGGCATACCAACAACTGCCTGTTGACAAAAAAACGGCAGAGGACCAAACAATCGTTACACACAGAGGCACATTTAAATGTAACCGACTCCAGTTCGGAGTGAGCGTAGCCCTGGGAATCTTTCAAAGCTTAATGGAGAGGCTATTACAAGGGATAAAAGGTGTTGTTCCATATTTTGATGATGTGTTAATCGCAGCCCCAACCCAGAAAATACTAAAGGAACGCCTGAGGTTGGTTCTCCAGAGATTTAAAGACTCCGGTCTCAAAGTTAAAAAGAACAAGTGTTATTTATGTACGGATCGCGTAGAATTTTTGGGATATTTAATTGATAGTCAAGGCATTCACCCCACCGATAAGAAACTCAGGGCGATCAAGAACGCCCCAAAACTCTGGAACAAGGCCGACCTCCAGGCTTTTCTGGGCCTTATCAATTTTTATAACGTTTTTCTTCCTCACAAAGCAACCGTAGCTGAGCCCCTACATCATTTATTGGACAAAAAAGCAACCTGGGTATGGGGACATAGAGAAGAACAGGCGTTTCAACATGTAAAAGATTTATTGACTTCTGACTGTCCTGATGCAGTATAACGAGACTTTGCCTTTAACGATCATGTGTGATGCATCCCCATTTGGGGTGGGCGCCATTTTAAGCCACGTTTTGCCAAACGGTAATGAAGCCCCTGTTGCTTATTTCTCAAAGACGTTATCAAAAACAGAACGCAACTACAGTCAACTTGACAAGGAGGCCCTTGCTATAGTCTCCGCGGTTAAGAGATTTCATGAATATGTGTATGGCCGAGCATTTACCATAGTGACTGACCACAAACCTTTGTTGGGAATAATTGCGGGAGATAGGCCAACACCGTATATATTATCTCCCAGAATGACCCGCTGGTCAGAATTTTTGGCGGCATACAATTACAAATTACAACATCACCCAGGGAAGGCCATTCCTCACGCCGACGCATTGAGCCGTGCACCTCTTCGAGAGACTATTGATGACCCCGCTCCGACGGTCACAACGCTGCAGATCGAGACACTTCAAATGCCACCATTAACGGCCTGGGATATCGCGATAGAAACGAAACGCGACCCCATTTTAGCATGAGTCCTCAGTTGGGTCGAGTGGGGATGGCCATTATACCAAATATCTGACGACTACGCCCCATTCAAAAATCGGCAAACGGAACTATTTTCTCAAAAGGGCTGCATTATCTGGGGTGATAGAGTTGTCGTCCCAGAGCGGTTGCGACCAGCGATACTAAGGACCTTGCACGATGGCCACCCCGGCATCATGCGTATGAAAGCCCTCACACGAAGCTACGCGTGGTGGCTGGGTATTGACAAGCAGATAGAGACATGGGTAAAAGCCTGTTGCAAATGCCAGGAAGTAAGCAACGCCCCGCCGAAAGCAACCCCAACCGAATGGGAAATGCCGAGGGGACCATGGTTCCGCATTCATCTGGACTTTGTGGGTCCTACTAAGGGACACATATTCTTACTGACGGCGGATGCCTTCTCGAACTGGCTTGAAATCCATGAAATGAGGAATACAATGACCAAAGCAGTCATCAGAAAACTGGACAGACTCTTTGCGACACACGGATTACCAGATGTTCTGGTATCCGACGACAGGCCTCAATTTACCGTGCTGTCCTTTGAACAATACCTGGCGGACCGCGGTATCTGACATGCGCTGAGTTTGCCAGCGCACCCTGTGGCCAACGAAAGGGCCGAGCGCATGGTACAATTCGTCAAGAAAACCTTGCATAAGATGGACTATGGTGACATAGAAGACAAGATTAACCGGATACTCCTTTTACAGCATATCACTCTGCACAATGTCACCAACAAAATTCCCGCCGAGTTATTAATGGGACGGAAACTCCGCTCCCACCTCGACTGCCTACATCCAGTATATGAACCTGAAAAGCCACACGGTTCTAGCAGGAAATGTCGCAATTTCTAGGTAGGCGATTTGGTTTTTGCTAGGAACTTTTTGGGCGATCCGTTGTGGGTCGAGGCAACTATAGTACAAGTAACTGGTCCTAGATCGTACCGTGTAAAATGTCGTGACAATAGAATTTGGAAATGCCACATTGATCAGCTGCAGTTCAAGGCTATAGTCGGGGATCTACGAGCCCCCTGATTTCCAAACCGAGGGGGAAGGAGATAGTGAGGAAGCTGAATTCGAAGCGGCAGAAAGTTTAAGCGGTAGTAATGACCGCTCAGAGGCAGCACGTGATGGAACCGGAATGGGGGTGGCCTCACCTCAAACAGATGCCGAAAGCAGTAGCGACAACGAAAATTCAAATGCGAAACGGGAGGCACCTTTTTCACCAGATAACGTCCTACCCCAACAAGACTGTAGCCAAATACCGGGAGGACAACGAAAATCTAATAGACAATCGAAACAACCTGCCTACCTCAAAGACTACGTGACCACACCCCTTAAACGGAACCCGGGGGGAAGGGGTGTTGTGAATCAATAAATGCTTAATAAAGATCATTAAGAGCTTGAAGTAAAGTGCAGGGTTCAGGCCCTGCACTTCTGATTGGCCGATAATAGCGACATCAGATTGGTCCGTTCAGGAGAATCTGATTGGCTATTAATGAGCCTCTCCCATTGGTTAATGGAGCTAGCGCTCCCTGTGTTTCATTGGTTAAATAAGTTAAGAGTTGCCTATATAAAGGGGTCCATCGTGGCCATCGGGCTGAGCTGTTTCACATGTAAATAAAGAGTTTGAAGTTCACTGTTTCACTGGCTCGTCTCCATCCTTGCACCCATGCTCAGAACTTAACAATAACAACTTTTAAAGGCCTCAGTTCTCAGCTTTCTACTTTTTACTCTGTTTTTCTTTATTATGTTTTGCAAGGTAACTTCTTAATTTATTTGGGCCAAGACTCATTACTTGAGTCCTAGTGAGAGCTTGCAATCTACAGTATGCTAATATAGAGTAAAATAAATCAGTGGTAATGAGCATAACTCATCATTTTGGACTTATTTGCATTGTGATATATTTAATTTGCCATCTAATGCTCCTACCCATCCTTTTAGATTCCTTTTAAATTGTTTTCATATTATTTTAGCCTCTTAGTTATATTTTTTTATTCTAATGTACCTCTTAGGCTTTTAAATTTTTTGTACCCCAACCTCCTTAAGAAGGAGTGTTTTAACAATATGTGAAGAGAGAAGATTTTAAAAATGCAAGAAATTTCATACTCATAACATTTGGAAATAAAAAACTTGTATCAGCAAGGAAGCAAGTGCACAGCTTTACTTTGCCCCAAGTAGAGTAAAAATGTCTCCTGTTTGAAACCTGAGAGCTTTTGCCCTTTGACTGTTAAAAATATTGAGCTAGATGCTCCAATGGTTTGACTACTTGTACATGCCTGTAAAATAATCACTTTTTTTTGGTATCAGTTTATATGTCCCATAATCTTCTGATCTTTCATCTGCTTGCCCATAAGGCAAGGAATGTAATTCCTGCAATACAATGAATCTTATGGAAGTATCTTTAAGTTTGACTCTGGCAGCTATTTCTTAATTTGACAAAGGCAACTATATATAGCAAAGTATAGAGAAACGGGCCTGCCTTCTTGAAAATTCACTAGTATATGCAATCTTTTTCAATGGAAAATCATTTTCAGAAAAAAAAAAAACATCGTAGAGAAGGAACCAAAGAAATATAAGACTCTAAGGAAATTGTGCCAAGATATATCTTCGTTCATTTCCAGGTACACGTATAATTCACAAAAATGTCTTTAAAAACATGACAAGCAGCACAGTCTGAAGATAATGGAGTCAGGAGTCCAGGAATACTGGAGAAGGCACTAGCTAGCTAAGACTGTCTCAGAAGCTTTCTTATATTTCTTATAAAACTTGAACTTGTTTTCTTAGGATGATTAGGAATTGGTCTGGGGCAACAGCCAATGCTTCATGTAATGACAAGCTAAATAGGAGAATGTATGTTAAAATATGCTATTTTAGCATATGGTTCTGCTTTTAATAAGAGGTATAGTATAGAATGTATACGAGAGATATAAGCAGGGCTAGGCTTCAAAAATTTTAGCAATGGGTTCTCTGCCTGGTTGTTGGCCATAGTGGGCGTGGCCTAGTCAGCCTCCTACAGCGTGGCAGGGGGGCGGCAGCATGTTTTTGCCCTCCCTGGACTCTGGAGGTTCTCTGGAAGCTGGAAACTGGTCTTCTGGCCTTCCCAAACTTCTGGGAGGCCTGTTATTCACCCTCCCTGAGCCTCTGTGTGCACCCTGCACTTACCTGCATCTAAAATGGGACTCCCAGGAGTGGGGGGTGGGGCCATCCAGAAGTGGGATTTGGGGGTTCTCTGAACTGTGCAGAATCTTAGCTAGGGGATCTCCTGAACCCCTAAGAACCCTCAGCAGCCCACCCCTGGATATAAGATATACAGGTACATTGGGGAAATTTCACTATTTTATTTTTTCCATTCTTTTCTAGAGATAGAATCCTGTATTGACTTATGAAAGAAATGGTCAATGCTTGTATGTTCAAAAAGCCTAGCTACAGACTAGTTCAAACAATAATCCATGGCTAGTCTTTTTGAGTGACCTACATTTTGCTATCAATCGTCCAATCACAATCACAAATATTATACCCTCATCATAAAGTTGGTATTATCCAGGGCAGTAATGGGTAACCTTTTTGTTGTCGTGTGCCAAAGGTGCACACATACCTGCACCCATAATGCAATGCACGTGTGGCCCCTCCCACCTCTGCGCATGCACACGTGAACCCCCCTCGCATGCCCCGCGCCTCTGCACATGTGCAGCACATACCCAACAATCACCTGGCTGGTGGGAGGTGCGTGTGCATGCACAGTAGACCTGACCCGGGGTGGCGGCTCACATGCCGGCAGAGATGGCTCTGTGTGCCACTTTCAGCATGCGTGCCATAGATTCGCCATCACGGATCGAGGGAAAAGACTTTTGTTTCCAAATCAGATATACTCCAGTTAATATATTGTATACTCTAGAAAAAGGATAGCATTTAGCAAAATTCACACAGGCTAAAACCCTGTAGAACCCATCAAATTGCCCCAAGTTGTATGTAAATTTAAAGTCAATAATAGGTCTATTACAGCTTGATTAAAAAAAATTGATAATTAGCTATGAGCCGTGGTAACGCAGTGGCTAGAACACAGTATTGCAGGCGAATTCTGCCGACTGCTAACAGTTTGTTTCTGACCTGCTCAAGGTTGACTCAGCCTTCCATCCTTCTGAGGTTAAAAAAATGAGGACCCAGATTGTTGGGGGCAATATGCTGACATTGTAAACCGCTTAGAGAGGGTTATAAAGGACTATGAAGTGGTATATAAGCCTAAGTGCTATTGCTACTATGTGGCCTGAATTACAATCTGTACCACAATCATAGTGTGAGTTGCCACTTAGCTGTGTTAATTTAGTCAGATGGCTTTACATGTTACTTGAAAGCATAGAAAAAAGAAATCAAGAACTGAATTTTCTCTGTCTGTACTGGGTACACTCAATTATCTCCTTTGCACAGAGATGCCCTTAGTTTCCACGTACTAGGAACGTACATCTCTTCCCATTTGAAACCATAAGTAGGCTATGAACAGAATGAAATTGTGACAACCTCTTGAGTAATATAGTTCATAGGAAAAAATATCACACATCAATTGAACACTGTAAATAGGTATATTCGGGATTGTGTCAGAACTACATATCTCCTAAATCCTGGGAAATAGTGGCATCCACATATTGAATTTAGATCTTGTCAGTAATCTATAGGTAGCCCTTGACTTGCAACTATAATGAGCCCAGAATTACTGTTGTAAATAGTTACAATTGTTAAGCAAGTCATCATGTGTCCAGCCTGATTCTATGACTGTTTTTTGCAGTGGTTGTTAAGCAAATGCAGCAGTCGTTAAGTGAACCTGTTATCCACAATGGAAGAAAATGCTGATTTCCAGCAAAAAATATAAATTACGGTCCTGCAGCGGCATGTAAATGGGTATAAATGAGGGCTGGTTGCCAAGCACCCAAAAACAGTCACAAGACCACGTGTGTGTGTGTGTGTGTGTGTGTGTGTGTGTGTTTTAGAACTTTGAATCCAGGTGGTCGCTACCTTTTGGGGGATCTGTCGTAACTTTGAACAGCTGCTAAGCAACCAGTCGTAAATCAATGACTACCTGTATTCACCCAAAACCCAAAAGATGAACAAAGCGTTGTTAATGTGCTAGCATAAAAGTGTTAAGACCTTCAGTAAGTAAGATCTTTGATGTAACCCACTTTTGCCTTGTTTTCTGCATTTAGCATGGAAGTAACAATCACTTTAACATGAAGCAGTCACTATGCTAAATAAGATTATATGGTTGTAAGATACTTTATGACAGCTTGTTGAAATACTGGAACCAAAGTGAAACAAAAGATACTCATTCTTTTAAGTTATACCCATAGAGTAAAACTAATTTTATTATTGACTTGGGTTGCAGAAATGCTCTCACTTTTGTGGTCCTGGCAGAAAAATAATTCTTTCTGTATTCAAAAGAATAAATTCCCTTTTGGAATTTAAAACCCCTGATCCCATATCCTGGCAATTAAAGATGGAAAGTGCATTGAATTCAGTGACATTACACTATAAGGAACAACAGTGTCTTCTTCCAATGTGGTAATAAAGAGGAAACAAAAATATCTGCACATGAGGAACATTAACTACGTTTGAATTGTTGAATCTTTTAAAGAAAAATGGCATGCCCAGAAATAATTTTTATAAGTTTTTACAGATGTGCTCTGATATTTTATGAAGATATTTTATGACCATTTTAACAAGAACATCTACATGCACATATCTGGATACTATAGGAACTTGGGTTGTTTTTTTTTTTCCCAATAAGAGCTTAAAATTCAATCCAAGCCATTGTGCCTGGTAAATAAAGAATTTGACAGTATGTTTGAGTCAATTAATTGTGATGGAAATTTTCAGAGATAGAGATGGAAAAACATTGCATACATTCCACCTCGAGAAATTATATTTGCATCTTAACCACTGAATTTCCTTCCATATACATTTGTAGTTTAGATACTGAGAGTGAATTCAATTACTTAGAGAAAGTTTTGGAAATTAAACTGCTTAATGCTATAGATTGTGTTGACTGATAAAATGTTTTAATGGACAAAAGGTTCTTACCAATCAGCTAATTTCTTTTTAAGATATAGTAGGATTTCAGTATATACTATTTTTATTGGAAGGCAAAGGTGACTCCAACTGAAGGGAGAAAATTGAAATTGCTTCTGATAAATTATAGATGCACACAGAAAGTTTAATTATGGCCCAGTGATTAACACCAAGGAAGCAAATTAAATTTTGCAAGGCTGATAAAGCTGCAAGCTGAATGAGATTATGGATCAACAACAAGCCACATTTCAGATGAGCTTTGAAGCAAAGAGCAGGAATTGTGATATGTAAGTATGTCTAATTTACAAAGTTGGAATTGAGAAACCAGTACTATGAGAAACAGTGAGAGGCAACAATATGGAGTGAAAAATTTGAACAGGCCTGTGTTCAAAAAAATCTGGCCACAACAAAATACTAAAAAGTCGATCAACAACAACAACACAAATGAGGACAAAAGAGAAAGCAAGTATACATTACCTTATAAGCAAAAGCACAAATTTAGAAATAACAATAGCCAGTTGACCAGCTTACGCGTCCAGTATTCTATTCAGTTGTTATTGTGTGGCAAATTCAAAACGTTTTCCTTCTATACTGATTCCAATTTTCACAGTTGATTTGGATTCCAAACTTGTTAAAAAAGAAAAGGGGTTCTTTGGTTGGAGCCAGATTGAAATTTTGACAGCCTATTGTGGGTGCTGTGGCTGTGGGCAATTTGTGGAGGCTCACAAATTCATAAAATAGACTTCAATCAGCATGAAAATGGTTTGCTGGGCAGGAGCGCCCAACTGTCCAATGGTGCACCTTCTAGGCTACAAATTTCTCATGGAATTGACTTTAAGATGAATCATTCTTTCTGGCATCAGATCAAATGCTGATTGTTTGTTCAGCCAATTAAAAACTGATTGCCTTTTGCAGTCATGTATATTTTTACTAGGATTTTTAAAATAATATTGTATAATCTGCCATGCCGGTGTAAGAATGGTAGAAAAACATTTTTAATCAAACCAACAGCAAAGGATCACCTGACTGTCTTTTAAATATGGGCCCCAAGGCCATCACACTTTAAAATTCTATAAATAAATAAATAAATAAATAAATAAATAAATAAATATGGTGAACTTGAGCATTCGTCCCCTCTTAGCCTAATGTTCCCCAAGGACTATTTGCAGAAATATTTTTTTTAAAAAAATCTTTCCTAAACATTTTTCAGCAATTCAAATAAATTGAAAGTGCAGTTTATTTTTTATTTTTTAAAGGCATTCTTTTGCAATTTAGGAAGGCATTGGTACTCAGTGTTCAAATTTGAAAGAAAAAAAATCTCTAGACTTCAAGATTAATAAGACCGAATTCATTCCATTTGATACATCATTATTTTCAATCCCTGTAGAAGGGTAACAAGGAAAGAAGAAAGGAAATGCAACGGGGGTATTTAAAAATATTGCAGTTCTTCTTGTTTCTGTCTAAGGAGAATGTTATCAGCTGTCTTCCTATTCCAAGATATTACCATTTATTTCAGTTTTGTCTCTCACTGAAAATGAGAATGTAGTAAAACACTCAAAACAAATTTTATTTTCATGAAAGTAACTTTTGTTACCAAATGACTGGCAGATGGAAAAGGAGATTTTTGTTGGCAGATGATTTTGGCAATATATTTGTTTGCAAGTAATGCCTTGAACTTTTTCTGGTTGTTTTGTCACTCACTCCCATACTCAGCCATTTTAAAGCATATCAAATGTGAAGAAAGAAAAACATTTTAAAGGGATTAGGATAAGATTAAGCATCACTTCTTTTATGTAACTTTCCCAGTCTAAACTTCCTTTTTGCTATTTTTTTCTTTAAATAATGCGATACTAAAGCATTTTCCCCATGATGACTTCAAAACATTTTGCTCTCATTTTAATTAAAAAGCAGCATGACATTCCCAGGTGTATCTCAAGATTTGACCCCCAGATTATTCTGATACAGAGTATTTAATTTGATAGACTATTTGCACCAAGACAAATTCCTTGTGTTTCCAATCACACTTGGCCAATAAAGAATTCTATTCTATTCTATTCCTATTCTATTCTATTAAATTGGTTATAATGTTCTCATTGATAATATGGTACATTTTCTTTTTCTTCTGAATTAAGCAGAAACAGCAAAAGAGATCAAGATGCTCTTTTGAACTATTCCTGAAAGGAAAAGCATCTGCGGCCAACCACAATTTTAGATACAGAGCAACACTGCCTGAATGAGAGATATTTATTCATCAAACCCCTCAAGATTTAGACATAAAAGAGACTAGTGAGATACCCCATGTAATGATATATGAAAATTATTTTGGGATCTATGTTTATGTTTTCTGAACAAATTGGAAGATGCTTTTCTGGAATGCAATGGAAAAGCTTGTAAAGGAGCATTGGAATTGATCTCAGTCTCTTCTTTAATACTATCTACTACCCCAAGTCTTGTACAGGTAGTCCTTGACTTATGACCACAACTGGGACCAGAATTCCCATTGCTAAGCAAGGTGATTGTTAAATGAGTTGTACCCATTTTACAACCTTTTTTTAAAATTACGGTTGTTGAGCAAATCGCTGCAATTATTAAATGAATCACAGGGTCATTGTCAAGTGCTAGGGAAATCAGAAGATCCAGGTTCAAATGAGTTCAAATGAGAATAAAGGTTTATTGCAAGCTTAATCTTTCTACAACAGGGATGTCAAACATGTGTCGTCACATTGTCATCACGTGACATATCGTGATTCCCTCCCTTCGCTAAAATGGGATGGGCCTGGTCAGTGCATGACACATCCGACCCGCAGGCCGCCAGTTTGACACCCCTCCTCTACAAGAATCTGAACTATTGACGGTCCAAATAACTGGGCAGTTGATAAGAATCAATGGGAGATCAAGGTGGACTGGACTTAGATCTCTTGGGGCTACAAAGGGATTCAAGACTGATGACGCATTTGACCCCTCCCTCAGGCTCAACCTGGTCATTGCCTACAGTCATAAACTAATCTAGCTTTCCCCCATTGACTTGCTTGTTGGAAGCCAGCTGAGAAAGTTGCAAATGACAGTCACTTGAATCCAGGATGTTGCACTGACATAAATGCAGCTGGTTGCCAAGCATCTGAATATTTATCATGTGACTTTGAGGATGCTGTGATGATCATACAGTGCAAGGACTGGTAGCAAGTCTCTTTTTTCAGTGCTTAATTTCAATACTCTCTAAATAAAAGATAGTAAATCAAGGACTAGCCATGTAGCATTTTATGCATATTGGCTAACCATTGCAGTAACTTGTATTATTAAAATAGTATTGCTATTACATGTTTTCTATATTATATGAGAGTGTGAGGGATTTTTTTTAATTATTCAAAAAAGAAAGAAAGAAAAAAGGGAACACACTAAAATGCATCAAGTAGGCTCTATTTGAACAGCTTTACAGAAGACAAATAGTCAAAGATGCTCTAATACAGATTAACATACAGTAGAACAGCTGTGGCAGTTACTAATTAGGCTCTGAAATAGATCAGATTTGCCTAGAACCATTCGGTTGCCATCCTCTGGCCTGGTCTCTGTTCTTATAGGAACCATAAAGTTTCAGAGTTAAGTCCCAATTTCTCTGGAAATGTGGAATTTTTCCTGCCTAGTGTGCACCTATTCATTACCATTCAGTAAGAGCAAAGCTGCAGAATTTGCCTGGAATTTCTTCTCTTTCTGTCCATCTGGGTTTTATTCCTTGCTTGCTTCTCTTCTCTCCCTTCTGCAACCCACACCCACACTTAGTATACAAGCACAAAGTAAGCAAACTGTCCCCATACATCTGAATCTTGCTAAACAATGTTGACACTACATGTTCTTATGATCGAATCTAAGATTTATCATGAAGATTCCTCTTTTCAAAAGGCTGTATAGTTCATTCATTTCTGCATACTCTCTCCGAAACATCATTTACATTTAACATGATTTTGACAATTTAATATGAAAAAAGGGTCAAGAATCACTTTTAGGTAAAGATTGCCTTTTTACCAAAGCGCTACTCGCAGTGACTATGTCAAAACTATTTTAAAATGGTAATCTGCTGGCCACTTTCTCTGATGTAAGTCTTCTTGGTTTCTAAAATCATATTTAAAAGGTAAAGATTCCCCTCGCACATACATGCTAGTCGTTTCCGGCTCTAGAGGGTGGTGCTCATCTCTGTTACAAAGCCAAAGAGCCAGCGCTGTCCGAAGACGTCTCCATGGTCATGTGGCCGTCACGACAAAACACTGAAGGTGCACGGAATGCTGTTCCCTTCCCACCAAAGTGGCCCCTATTTTTCTACTTGCATTTTTACATGCTTTTGAACTGCTAGGTTGGCAGAAGCTGGGGCAAGTAACGGGAGCTCACTCCATTACACAGCACTAGGGATTCGAACCACCGAACTTTCTGATTGACAAGCTCAGCATCTTAGCCAATGAGCCACCATGTCTCTAAATCATCTTTAGTGTGCTTTAAAGCTGAAGAATGGCCATCAGGAAATATAAATTGAAGTGAAAACTGATTACAGCTTCCTTATTAATGTTCCTTCACTTATGAACTCATGTATCAAATGTTTTTACAAACTGTGGCAGATGACAAGAATAGCCTGAGTCAATTTTTGCTGAACTGGAGCCCTACAAATGCCCAGATTAGTAATGGTAGGGTTGAGAAACTTTTAAGATATAAGACAAAAACTAAGCAAATCAGAAAACTCTTGAGCAGGTTCGATTCCCATTCAATTTGGTATGTTAAAAAGTGTTCAGTTACACATAAAGTATTTGAAAGAATTAATTCTCCTTGCAACTTCTAATGGCTGCCATTCACACCAACCCAGGCATGGGCAAACAGCCTGGAAAGTAACGGAACAAACAGAACAGACAGGTCGGGAAGATCTTGAGTTCCATTGTAGAGTGGAATTACTTACACACGTACTGAACTAGAAATAACCCTGAATATCATAAAGCGGATAGGAAAAATAATTCACTTTAAATCAGTGCAGTTATTTTGTGCTGGGTGCCAGGAAATATGCTCCCAATTGTGCTAAGCTTCTCTGCCTTTCAAATACAACGTGGCAAAGTGCAAATGGCACTGAGGACCCATATGGAGAAGAGAGCAAACAACAGCCTACCTTGGGGGACAAGGTTCCAGGTTACAGGACCTCAGCAACTGTGGGGGGCGCCGACTGCTCACACATAGATTTTCATCTGCAAATTCTCTGGTCTGTTTATTCAGGCAAGTCACCACAGCCTCCTGGACACCTGTACACACAAACCAAATTAAATCAAATTAATGTTTAAAAATCCTGCCAGCTGCATTCCAAGTACGGAGTCAGCAAAGAGAATTGCAGACATGTTACTAACAAGAGATCTTTTGGAGCAGCCAGCTTGGGAGCTTGGGGCCTTTGGGAAAGCAATTTGATACTCTCTACTGTCAATAGGGCAGCATCACATATGGCTACTACCCACTGAAGAGCATAGTGACTTAGAAGTGGAAAGGTAGCGCCACATGGCAGATACACGATGGGTTTTCTAGACAATTGAAAAATATCTTCCTTTTTTTTGTACTAATTAGATGCAGTACCTGTTTTAATTTTTTCCTAGGAAGAAATAGAGTGATGCAACCTTATTGCCTGCAGCTAAAGGAAATGCATATTTAATGTTTATTATTCCAAAGTGAAATCCTGCACTGAATCAAAACCACCCTATTCGATAGTAGCACATAAAGTATAGCACTATAATTGAGGGTTCTGGGTCTATAGAGGTGGAACAAAGATTTAGAAGTCCCAAAGAGCCGATAAAAAGAAAACAGAAATTTACTGGGTTTTAGTGAGTTCAATGGGTTTGAAAAGGCTTGAAGCTCTTATTCCAACTAGAGCTATGATTATATTTGTAAAATGGCATAGAAAACCGGTTAATTCAGGTAACACTTAAGGCTTTGTTACAATTTGTCTCCAAAAACCTACAGATAATTTTTAAAAGCTCCAGCTAAAAAGGTATTGAAGACAGAGAGAGATCAGCATTGCATGCTACCCACATGAACACGGAGCAGATCTCATAATGACATGAAACTTATGCTTAGCTGAATTTTATACAGGTCATCTTCAAGATATTTTTTAGTTTCTTTTGGTATAAGCTTTTCTTCTGACATAAGCTTTTATGAAAAAACAAATTACATTTGCTTCCAGTATTTGTGGCTCTGAAGACCGTCTTAAAAATACACTCTCAATAGGCAAAGTAATTTCATAAATAAAAAGAAGGATAAAAAAGAAAACTTGACCCATAATTCTGTTTCCTTCACCCTCTATGATCTTCCAGCACACTTTGAATATTTCTTTTTTTTTTTTAAAGAATTTTATTGATTTTCTACAGACAAACAAGACAAACAAAACATTAAAACATCAACTCTCATATGTACATCCAGCGTGTCGGTTGGTTCATCAGTTTTCTGCATTCATTTTGTAGTCTCAATTACAATTATGTTACATAACAACTCATATTGTCAATCCAAACTTATATATCCTAACAACGCTATTAAAAAAAAAACACTTTTGACTATACTTTTAATCATTCATGCTTTATGAGATAACAATACTTTAAATAATTTATTCTGTAACAAATCATACAATCATACCAAATCAATCCTAAAAACACTTTATAAATATAGTATACTGGCTAACATTCGAAATATTCTATCATCATATTTTATCATCTAGCCATTGATAAAAAAGATCCCAAATTTCATAAAATTGTTTATCCTCTTGCTCTCTAATTTCAAATGTCAATCTACTCTGTTGTGTCCGCGAAATGATGCCAGAAGTCGGTGACTTCAAATCATGCTCTTTATTTGAGGTTGGAACCGAACTGGGGCAAAGGGAAAAAGATCGCGGCTTTTATTCTTTTAGCTGCGGCGGCCACGGCCAATGGCACCGCTTTAAATCTCCTGCGATCCGAATGGACCAATCGCGGGAGATTCTTAGCGAGCCAATCGGCGCGGCTCGCCTGACCAATCAGAGTGCCCTGCGCTTTGGGCAATCAAAGCGCGGGGATCTCAAGAATGCTAATTAAGGACAGAACACCCCTCCCCTCTTGGTTCAGTCCTTACGTCGCGTAGTCACGTAGGTAGGTGGGGCTCCGTCTGAGCCTACTGGACCTGTGCAGCTCAGTCGTAGGTTGGATCCCGGCTGGTTCGGTCGGGATCTCTGCTGCTCCTGCTGCCTTCGTGGGAACCGGCTGGTCGATCGGGCCAGGCCGCTCTCCGTAGCTCCCTCCTGGGCCTCCCGGGTTGGTTGAGCTGCGGGTTTCGCCGCTCCCGCTCGGTCTTTCCGGGTCGGTCGAGCTGGCCTGGCTGTCTCTTCCTGGCGAGGGATCGTGATGGCTGCTTTCCGGTAAGTACGGCTGGTTTATTCTTCTTTGGTTTTGGTCCCCTGGGTATTCCCTCCCCCCTTGGTTTGTGTTGTGTGGGTTGGTTTCGCCTGTTTGTGCGTCGGTGGTCTCTTGGTTGGTAGTCCTCGACCTTAGTTGGTCGATGTGGCGTTTCCACGCTCATCTGTCTGCTGTTTGTAGCCGGTACGAATGTGGGCCTGTTATTTGTGTGATGACGGCTGGTATCCATAGTGGGTCTCCCGTCAGGTTTCTCGCGTATACGGGGTCGCCGGGTGCGAAGGTTCGGTGTTTGCTGTTTGAGTCTGGGGGCTTCTCCGGGTTATACGTGGGGTGTAACCTGTCGAGTGGGGACCTTAGTTTCCTGCCCATTAATAGTTCGGCTGGGCTCTTATTCGTTGTGGTATTTGGGGTTATGTGTTGGGTGAAGAGTAGTTTGTTTATTTTCTCCTGGATCTCCCCGTGGTCTATTTTCCGGATGGTCTTCTTAGTGAATTGGACCATCCGTTCTGCCCTACCGTTCGCCGCCGGGTGCGCCAGTGCTGTCAGCGCGTGGCGGATGCCCCTTTCCGCTAGGAATTTTTTGAATTCCAGCGAGGTGAATTGGGGCCCGTTGTTGGAAACGACGACGTTTGGGAGGCCGTGTGTTGCAAAGAGTTTGCAGAGTTCCTTGATCACAGCCTCCGTGGTTGTCGTTTTCATGTTGCTTACCTCCAGCCAGTTGGAGTAAGCGTCAACTGTTATGAGGAAGGTGTGTCCTTTTGTGGGCCTGGCGAAGTCTATGTGAATCCTAGACCAAGGTCCCCTTGGGGTTTCCCACTCTAGGACGGGTGCTGTGGGTGGGCTTGGCCTAGTTTCCTGGCATCATTGGCACCTTGCTACCCAGGCCTCTATTTGTTTGTCCATCCCTGGCCACCAAGCGTAACTTCTGGCCAGGGCTTTAGTCCTAACGATGCCAGGGTGCCCCTCGTGTAGCAGTTCCAGAACCTTCCCTTGTAGATTTTCTGGAGTGACCACCCTATCCCCCCATAGTATGCACCCTTTTAATAACGAGAGTTCCGTTTGGCGGTTTCGGAATGTTTTGACGGACTCGTCGTTGTCCCTTTCCGGCCACCCTTTCTCTACCCAATGCAACACCCGCGCCAGACGTTTGTCTTTATTAGTCTGTCGGGTAATGTCTGACGCGGTTATGGGCAGGTTGGGTAGAGTCTCTATGCTGAGGGTGGTCGTTGTGGGTGCTGGGTTGGTGTCGGGTTCCGGTAGCAGCGAGCGGCTTAAGGCGTCTGCATGGGAGATCGTCTTACCCGGTCTGTGTATGAGTCCGTAATTGTAGGCTGCTAGGAACTCGGACCACCTTGTCATTCGGGGAGACAGAATGTTCGGGGTGGCCCGGTTTCCTGCAAGGATTCCCAGCAGCGGCTTGTGGTCGGTTATGATGGTGAAAGTCCGGCCGTAGAGATACTCGGCAACGATAGCCAGAGCCTCTTTGTCCAGCTGGCTGTAGTTCCGCTCCGGTTTGGTGAGGGTCCTTGAAAAGAACACGATGGGTGCTTCTTTTCCGTCAGGGAGGGTATGGCTGAGGACAGCGCCGACGCTGAAGGGTGATGCGTCGCATGTGACGGCCAGAGGTAGGGTCTCGTTGTATTGTATGAGGACGGCGTCCGGAGTGAGGAGGTCCTTTGTTCTTTGGAAGGCGGCTTGCTCACGTTTCCCCCAAGTCCAGGTCGCTGCCTTGTCCAGGAGCCTATGCAAGGGCTCCGCCGCCGTCGCCTTTTGGGGCAGGAAAACATTGTAAAAGTTAAGTAGCCCCAGGAATGCCTGTAGTTCCGTCTTCGACTTGGGTGTGGGGGCTTCTTTGATGGCCTTGATTTTTTGGTTTGTGGGGTGAATGCCGTGACGGTCTAGGAGGTATCCCAGGAATTCTACCCATTCCGTGCATAGCTGGCATTTCTCCCTCTTGACTTTTAGTCCGGTCTCTTTAAATTTGATTAGGACCTCCCTTAGGCGACCCTCTAGTTCGGCTTGGTTGGCTGCTGACACTAGGACGTCGTTGAAGTTCCTTGATGCCCTTGATCCCCCTTGATGCCTTGCAGTAGTCTTTCCATTAGGCTTTGGAATATTCCCGGTGCCACGCTGACTCCGAATTGGAGTCGGTTGCATTTAAATGCCCCCCGGTGGGTGACTATGGTTTGCGCTTCTGCCGTTTGCTCGTCGACTGGCAACTGTTGGTAAGCCTGGGCGAGGTCGAGCTTGGCGAAAACCTTGCCCCCTCCCAGTGAGTGCAGTAGGTGTTGCACTACTGGGACGGGGTAGGCGCTTTGTTGTAGCGCGCCATTTAGGGTGGCCTTATAGTCCCCACAGATCCTCACCGACCCATCGGGCTTGATCGGGGTGACTATGGGGGTCTCCCACCGGGCGTGGTCTATGGGCTGTAGGACCCCTTGCTTGACGAACTTGTCAATTTGCTCGTCTATCTTGGGTTTAAGTGCGAATGGCACCTGCCTTGGTTTCAGGTGTTTTGGGGGGACGTTTGGGTCTAGGTTGAAAGATATAAAGGCCCTCGGTACTTGCCTAGGTTTCCGTCGAAGACCTCTTGGAATTCCCGGGCCAGTTGCTGCTCCCAGCTGTCGTCGGTGACGTGGTCGACTCCCGTGAGTGCGATGTCGAGCGGGGCGAACTATTGCAGTCCCAGTAGGCTTGGGCGGTCGCGGTCGACGATTGTCAGGGGAAGTCTTTCGGTGTGCCCTTTATAGGTGATGTTGAAGTGTTTGGTTCCGACTACCGGGATGCGGTTTCCCTGGTAGTCCTTTACGATGAGTCTCTGGCTGTCTATGTTCCTCCTTTGGAGGGTAGGCACCAAGCGCTTTATTTCATGCCATGCAATCATGGAGAGGTAGGACCTGGAGTCCACCTCCATTTTGCATGGCTGGCCCTCGATGCCTACCTCCACGTGGACCTTCCGGGCGTCATTGGTGATGGCGTGGCCGATGGTGACCGTCTGATGGGTCTCCTCTCTTCGCCGGTTATCGCCGCCTCGCAGGGATCGTCCGTTCCGGTCCCATCTGTTGTCCGAGGGGCGATTTCTGGTCCGGGGTGGTGTGCTCTCTCTCCTCCGGTCGCTCTGGTCCCATCGTGCCGGGCTGCGATTCTTCTTTAGGCGGCAGACACGGGCGATGTGTCCCTTCTTGTCACAATGCCGGCAGATCGATTCGAAAAACCGGCATTCCGACCTGGGGTGGTCGCCGCCGCAACCGGCACAGTTGGTCCTCAACTTACGACCCCGCCGGTTCCGTGGGTCGCGGCCTGTCTGGAGGCAATGGACGTCCTCCTCGTCGTCTGAAGTGCTTGATGCCGAGTGGAAGTCGCCCTGGTGGGTGGTCGTCTCGGGTTGGGCCTCGGTCGACCTCGCCGGGTTGTTGTTTCCGCTGCGGTCCCCAGTGTTCGGTCTGCGCATGCGGTCGGTGGAAGTTCGGGTTGCTTCGGCGGCTGCGGCTGCGGTGAGGGTGTCTGCTAGGCTGATGTTGCCCTTGGCCATCAGCCGGCTCTGGAGGACGGGGTCCCACAAACCAAGCACGATTCGGTCTCGCAGGGCGTCGTTCAGGTTGTCGAATTCACAGAGCCCCCCTAGGCGCTGCAGCTCGGCGACGAAGTCGCTGAAACTCTCACCCGACCTCTGGTCCCGACGGTAGAATTTGTTGCGTCGGATCAGGATGGGTACGTCGGGAGCGTAGTGCCGCCGAAGTATTGGCTCGAGGACGTCCCAGTCCATCGCGGTCGCATCGGCGGGTTTGGCAAGCGCCTTGGCCATCTTGAAGACCTCGGTCCCGCAGTGGGTCAGGAAGACGGCGTGCTTCATGGGGCCAGTGGCGTCCTTCAGGTCGCTGCACTCGAGGAACATGTGGAATCGGTCGGAGTACGATTCCCAGTCCTCGGTGGCGGGGTTGAAGAGTGTGGGGGGTGCGATTTTCGCCATCGCAGTGGTTCGTCTGGCTTCCATCGGACACGTGGCTCGGTTCAGGGTCTGGATCCCATCCTCGTCGCCAGTGTTGTGTCTGCGAAATGATGCCAGGAGTTGGTGACTTCAAATCATGCTCTTTATTTGAGGTTGGAACCGAACTGGGGCAAAGGGAAAAAGATCGCGGCTTTTATTCTTTTAGCTGCGGCGGCCGCAGCCAATGGCACCGCTTTGAATCTCCCACGATCCGAATGGAGCAATTGCGGGAGATTCTTAGCGAGCCAATCGGTGCGGCTCGCCTGACCAATCAGAGTGCCCCGTGCTTTGGCCAATCAAAGCGCGGGGATCTCAAGAATGCTAATTAAGGACAGAACATACTCATCTCAGCACATTCCAATATTTTCTTAATAATTTCTTCCTGTAATGGTATTTTCTCATTCTTCCAGTTTTTAGCAAATGCAATCCTAGCCGCTGTTAATACATTTACAATCAGGTATTTCAAATCTTTACTATATGTATTAGGTAAGATTCCCAATAAAAAGATCTCTGGTTTCATGTCTATGTGTTTCTTTGTCATTTTTTCCAACCACATGCGAATTTTAGTCCAATATTTTCTAGCGTCCTTACAAGTCCACCACATATGGTAATATGAGCCAGTAGCACACTTTGAATGTTTCTGTATTTCGAGATAAAACATTTATTACAAGACAAGAGCAGGGTATCCTCTAGTAATTACTTGACAGACTTCAAGTATAACCACCAATCTCCAACAGTAGGACATATTAATTGAGGGGAATAAAAATATGCAAATTCACTGCTGCCCACTAGTGTTTTCATTATGATTTCTAGTGTTGGAATAAACAGCCTGCCCAGGTCTCTCGAAACCAGATGCTACATATTCCCTTTTTCTCTGACACAATGTACAGGAATGGTCTTTGCAGAGTGGACATCCTGTTCAAAGATCATCTGACTGTAATTTCAAGATCTACTTGAATGGGTGATGTTTAGCTTGGATTAAACCTTTGGCATTGCCTCTGCAGAGATTAAAAAAAAAAAGAGTATAGAAGAGGAGAAGAAGCTGAACAGTATTTCAGTTCACTGAAGCATCAAAATCTTTGAAGATGACAGAATGATTATAAAACCAACAAAGAAGCTTGAAATAACGTTGCTGAATGAGAAAAAATAACACACTCGCAGAATAGACAACACGGTGACTTATTTTTTAAGTCAAAGTTTAAAACAAACATGCTTTTTTGTTGTGATGGGTCAAAGCATTATTCCTCAGAATATCACATTTTAGCAAAGAGAGAGAGAGAGAGAGAGAGAGAGAGAGAGAGAAATTTTCGGAGCTGTTAAGCCTGACATATTTTGGTTTATTCCATGCCAGTCTGATTTTGCAGTATCCCCACAAAGGCATTCAATGCTTTTTAAGCACTTGCTCGTGATTTAAATTTTTGGCTCAAAAATATATTGACATGGGTTTAAAATTCAGGCAAATGAGTATTTTGTGATACAATGCACCCAAGAGTTCACATTGTGTAGAAAACAGACATTACAAATGGGATTTCATTGGAGTTTTATCACTGATAGATGTCAAAACAGGACAGAGTAAGCTTATGAATTAATAAATGGAAAGTTGCCATGAACAGAAAAAGTTCTAATGCATAAATGGTAATTTAACAGCATCCTATTGGTGAGGGTTGTGTGTATGCACCCACCAATATGAAAAAATGTTTCCCTATGTAAGTAATAGGAACCATAGTAAACCAAAGCTCACAAAAATATAGGTTTAGGTTTACATTTAAAATAGTCAGGTATGAACACTACAACCACATGTTTGCAAGTGTGTAATGTATGGAAACACTAGTCAGAGCATTGGAATTGTTTCCTGTTCTTTGTCATATTTGCATTTTTGGCAAATGGATATTGTATAATATGCTTCTCATTATTACAGAAAAGGGCTATATATAGCATTTCACAGCAAGGAAGAATGCTTTGTGAAATGCTCTTTTCCTTGAATTAAAAAATACTATTTGACTTTATGAGTTAAAGAATGTAAACTCATGCAATTTAATGTAGTAATTATTTATGTTTTATTATGTTTACATTAATATAAACATAATATAAAATAAATTTAAAAATATGTAATATATAATAAAGAAGCCAAATATTTTTTCCCAATGAAGTTATTTAATTAGGTCCATCTTTAACAAGGGTTGCTCTTTTTCTTGAATTAAACAATGCTATTCAACTTTATGATTTGCTCTAAACTTTGGTTTGTCTTTTTCCTTCTTTATTCTTCCTCCTTTTGTATTGTATCTTATATATAGACTATAAGTTTGCAAATAAAGACTGTTCTGCTTTCACTGATTATACGTAAGCTTCTGTGGGAAACTTTCTGCCTGAAGATTAGGATGAAAAAATGGTTTCAAGTCAATGCAATAATAAATAATGAGAAAAAGCTGCTCAGAATTGAAGTAAAAATCATTCATTACAATTTGAGTATTTGAGATTCAAGTTTTAAAGAAATATCAATAATTTTAACATAGAAACTGAGTTAACTTTCCCTTGAAAAATCTCTCTTTATGACTGGAAAATTAAAATGCCACATGGTACATGAGTAAGGCCTCATGGTATGAATCTAAGTAGCTTTTAATTCAGTTTCAATATACCATCAAATGAAATTTGCAATGTTTATATCTACTAGTAGAGAATAATTGTTACATGATACTTGATGACAGTGGTAGAAGACGTAGCCACTGAATATAGACTAAATTACTAATTAGTTCCTTCTGGCTGCTATTCCTTTGAGGGCAAAAACCTACTTCTATGTCTATTATATTTCATCTGTGGAGAGTAGAAAAAAATACAATTAACTTATCTGTCATGTAAGATTATTTTAAATATATTTATTTCATTTTAATTGTGTGAACAGAAAGTGTTTCTTCAAACATGCTGGAAAGCAGCTGTTTTGCCAACAACTGTAAGACACTGAGCTGAACACATACAGTGTGAAGATAAACAAGGATAATAAATACAAACATAGCCGCAAAGCCCAGGGATGGTATTTTATTTTTTACTCAGCACCCTCAAAGTATTTCTGTTAAAATTGCATCTTAGGTGAAGTGTTGCATAATCAGTTTTGACAACTGGTTATGAAGACTGAAACCAGAGATTTCACAATACAATATGATGCTAACAATAGCAATGCATGAAAAATAGTGGCCTGTCTAACTTCTCTCAGTACATTTCACTAATGAGATGGTTGACACCACTGGCAATCAAACAAGGTATTCTTTTATCATTATAAGACTTTCTGTTTTACAATTTGTTATGGTTCTATAGTGACTTCATCTCCAAGTTTCCTAATCAACCTACCCCACCAGAATCTTGGTCTTTGTTTTCTTTTCATTTATGTGTGAATGCTTCATTTAGTAGGAGGACACAAGCATGAGTAAGGGGTTTATGAACTTAAAACTTCAAACAGAGGTGCTTGCAAAAAAAAAAAAAGAATGTTCCTAATCATAGTTTCACAAAAGAATTAAGTAAGGCTTGATTTTGCTCAAAGCTATGCTGCAAGATAGCTAAATGTAATTACAGGTAGTCCTTGGCTTACAACAATTTATTTACTTACTGTTTGAAGCTACAACAACACTGGAAAAAAGGGACTCAACAGGTAACAGATAATCAGAGTTGGAAGGGACCTTATAGGTCATCTAGTCCAACTCCCGGCCCAAGCAGAAGACCCTACACCATTTCTGACAGATGGGAGTCCAATCTCTTCTTGAAGATCTCAAGTGATGGCGCTCCCTCAACTTCCAAGGGTAAGCTGTTGCATTGGTTGATTGTTCTCACTGTCAGAAAGTTTCTCCTCATTTCCAGGTTGAATCTCTCTTGTTCAGTTTCCATCCTATATTTTTTGTCTGGCCTACAGGCACTTTAGAAAATAGCTTGACCCCTTTTTCTCTGTGGCAGCTCCTCAATTTAAAAATGACTTAAGTCCATTTTCCTGAATTACGACTGTTGCAGCATCCCCACAGTCAAGTAATTTACATTTGGATGCTTGACAACTGACTCACATTTATGATGGCTGCAGTGTCCCGGGGTCACAGGATCCCCTTTTACGACCTCTGACAAGCAAACTCAATGGGAAAGCCAGATTCCTTTAACAACTATATTACTAATTGAAGAACTGCAGTGATTCACTTAACAAATGTGGCAAGAAAAGTCATAAAATGGGAGAAAACTCACTTAACAAATGTCTCACTTAGCAACATAAATTCTCGGCTCAAGAATTCAGTCATAAGTACTACCTCTACTTGGAAACTGCAAGGATATTGGTTTTTTTTTTCTGTACTTCTTTTAGCAACAGGCAAGGAGATAAGTGGCCAATGATACAGTTGAATAAAATTGTTTACCACACCTTATTTCAATGTTGCTTTTGACTTGGATGTGACACGGAGCTTGAGCGCCATAAGGTAGCAATTGACTTGCAATTATTTGTTTAGTAACCATTCAAAATTACAACGGCAGTGAAAAAAGTGACTTATGATCGGTTTTCACACTTAAGGTCATCGGAAACCCCCCTCCCCCCCACAGTCATGTGGACCAAATTTGGATGCTTGGCAACCCAGGGTCATCTAGGCAAGCCCTTCCCAGCCAACTTCCAACAAGCAAAGTCAATGGGAGAAGCTGGATTTGCTTAAAGAATGCT
Source organism: Hydrophis major (assembly GCA_033807585.1). Taxonomy (NCBI): domain Eukaryota; kingdom Metazoa; phylum Chordata; class Lepidosauria; order Squamata; family Elapidae; genus Hydrophis; species Hydrophis major. The sequence goes on from CM066329.1 coordinate 278,688,711, forward strand.
TGGTTCACTTAACAACTAGTGGTGGAGCAGTGGTTAGAGTGCAGTATTGCAGGCTACTTCTGTTGACTGCTAGCTGCCTGCAGTTTGGCAGTTTGATCCCGTCAGGCTCAACGTTGACTCGGCCTTCCATCTTACCAAGATCGGTAAAATGAGGAGCTAGATTGTTGGGGGAAGTATGCTGACTGCTTAGAGAGGGCTGTAAAGCACTATGAAGTGGTATAGAAGTCTAAATGCTATTGTTTTTGCTAATCATGGAAAAAATGGTTGTAAAATCAACTGTCTTACTCAGGCACATAAATTCTGGTCTCAATTGTGTTTGTAAGTTGGCGCCACCTGTAATAGGTTAGCTGCCCTGGATGCACAGAACTGCCACCTGTTCTGTGGTTTGGTAAGGCTGTAAATCCAGTTACTACTATGATATACTGAAGATTAAAGCTTTAAGAAGCTGTTTTCTTCACTGTATCTCAAAACCAAGTAGGAAAGGTAAGTTGCATCTTATTGTGGGTAGGAAATGGGATGAACTGTCGAAAAAAGTTTACTCCATAAGATTTTCCTATTAGACAGAATGTATATGTAGCCTTTGAAATGTTACAGCTTATTATGTGAACATAATTTTTGTATGGTAAATCTCAGCTTCCAACAAGGAAAAGAAGGTAAGCATTTCAGAGAAATTAAGGAAGTTAAGGATTAGAATCATTAGGTGTGTAGCTCTCCATAAACAATTATACCAAAATAATGGCATTTGGATTGGACATAATGACATTTGGATTGGACACAAGCAATTCTCGTAACAGGCATTAATGGTGATACTCCTTGGCTTTTCCTTTAAGAGTCAAGTTTATTAGCTCCAGGCAGTGGTTTCCTTAGCCATTTCTGTCATATGTTTCCCCCCCTCTAACCCTTTAAATCCAAGCTAATATCATTTGGTGCGATAAGCTATCAAAACCAGCTGAGTTGCCAAACAGATTCAGGATAAAGAAATACATACGCAAGAGATCCATATGTGTCTGCTTATGAGGGAGGCAGGCAGCCATCAGCAATGTAAAGTAAATGACACCAATGCTTCCTGCCTTAGCCTTTCTCTCCAAAACCATGTTTTTCTGCCCCAAATGTAAGTGGTCAGCAGGAAATGTAAACAAGCAGGCTACTACACCAGACATATAAAAGACCCCAGCTGCGAATTTTGATACTTTCCCAATTCAAAACGGTTTTACATCTGGACCTCGTTTCCAACCACTCTTCTCCAGAGCCACCCTTTCTTTTTCAACAAGAACACTGACGGCTGATTTCTCGCGTTATGACTGTTTTGGTGAGGCTGCTGGAAACCTCTGTGTTGCAGTAACTGGCAAATACCACCTGACTGGAGATAGTATCCTTCCCCTGCCAGGCCCACCAAGCCATTCCCACAAAACCGGTAGTTGAGACGTATTCTTGGTTTTCTGCCTGACAATCAAACCATGAACATTTTTTGCAGACCGTATTATAGTTTTCTCTGTGATATAACAGAGATACCCAGTGAAACTCTATTAGCAAAACCCAAACAAAGAGTAAGCAATTAAAGAAGAAGGAGAGGCGGTAAATACAGATAGTCCTCGACTTACAAACATTTGTTGAATGACTGAAGTTACAATGGCCCTGAAAATAGTAACTTAGGACTGTTTTTCACACTTACAACTGTTGCAGCATCCACATGGTCATATGTTTAAAATTCTGGCACTTGATTCATATTTATGTCGGTTGCAGTGTCCCGGGGAATCATGTGATCACCTTTTGTGACCTTCTGACAAGTAAAGTCAATGGAAAAGCCAAATTCACTGAACAAATGGGCTACTAATTTAACAACTGCAGTGATTCACTTAATAACTGTGGCAAGAAATGGGGCAAAATTCATTTAACAACTGTCTCACTTAGCAACAGAAATTTTTTTTTTAAATACTGCCACCACTAACGTAAGATTTTAACCTTTGACTGAATCTTCGCATTTGGGTGAGTAGAAAGAAACTAGATTGGATTTAGGGAATTAGTATGAGGTTAATTTATAACACATCCTATATGTTAAGTTCTGTGCATGGGCGCAAGGAACGGAGACGAGGCAGTGAACAGTGAACTTCAACTCTTTATTAATCATTCTGAACAGAGCAAAAACCGAGGGCAGCAGCAGCCCTTTTATAGGGCAGGCTGCTGATCTAGTAACCAATGAGAAACGTGGAGTGTTAACCCCTTGAACCAATGAGAGTGGCTCGTTAACAGCCAATCAGATTCTCCTGGACCAATTCTCCTGGACCAATCCGATACCGCTATTATTGGCCAATCAGAAGTACAGGATTAGAACCCTGCTTTTTCTAAAAGTTTGATAAAACTTTATTTAAGCGTTTTATTAGTTCATAACACCCCTTCCCCCCGGGTTCCATTTAAGGGGTGCAGTGATGTAATCCCTGAGGTATGAAGGTTGTTTTGACTGTCTATTAGATTTACGCTGTCCCACCGGTTTCTGTCTGTAATCCGGTTTCGGCGGGACGCTTTTGGGCAAATCAGGTACCGGTGGTTCTGTATCCTCATTGAATGACTCGGTGCCGCTAATGTTCTCGTTGTTGTCCTCCGATCTTTGCGGGCTTCCTTCTGTTGAGGTGTTCCTCTGTGGCAAGGACACTCCCCTCCCTGATTCTTCTTCATTTGTCATGCCCGATTGCTGACTTCTTTCGCTCCTGCTTTCCACCATCTCGAATTCGGTTTCTTTGACATCCCCTCCCCCCTCAGTTTGGGAGTTACCGGAGTCGTGGAAACTGGGTTGTAGCCTTGAGCAAAGCTGATCTATATGGCGTTCCCATATTTTTCCGTCGCAGGTTTTCACACAGTACGACCTGGGTCCGGTGGCTTGAATTACGGTTGCCTCGACCCACAACGGTTCGCCGAAAAGGTTTCTGGCGAAAACTAAGTCGTCTATCTTGAACTCGCGGCATTTTCCGCTAGATCCACAAGGTTTCTCTGGCTCGTAAGACGGGTGAAGCCGGTCGAGGTGGGAACGGAGTTTGCGTCCCATCAATAGTTCAGCTGGAGTCTTGTTGGTGACGCTGTGTGGAGTGATGTGTTGGAGTAGGAGTATTCTGTTTATTTTATCTTCAATGTCCCCATAGTCCATTTTGTAGAGGTTTTTTTTAACAAATTGTACCATGCACTCAGCCCTTCCGTTAGCCGCAGGGTGCGCTGGTGAAGTTAGCGCATGGTAAATACCCCGGTCTGCAAAGTATTGTTCAAAGGGTAGAGCGGTAAACTGGGGTCCGTTGTCGGAGACCAGAACGTCTGGCAGTCCATGCGTCGCAAATAGCCTGTTCAATTTCCGGATGACAGACTCGGTTGTAGTATTCTTCATTTCATGGATCTCGAGCCAGTTGGAATAGGCATCCACTGTTAGGAGGAACGTATGTCCCTTAGTAGGTCCCGCAAAGTCAATGTGGATGCAGGACCACGGTCCCCGGGATGTTTCCCATTCTGTTGGAGTTGCTTTAGGTGGGGCACTGCTAACTTCTTGGCACTTTAAACAAGTCTTTACCCAGGCTTTGATCTGTTTGTCGATGCCCGGCCACCACGCGTAGCTTCGTGTGAGCGCTTTCATACACACAATGCCGGGGTGACCCACATGCAGTGTTTTAAATACTGCTCGTTGTAACCGCTCTGGAACGACGACTCTATCCCCCCATAGGATGCAGCCTTTTTGCGAAAAAAGTTCTGTTTGACGATTCTTGAAGGGGGTGAAGTTGTCAGGGGTTTGTTCTACTGGCCATCCCCATTCGACCCAGCTAAGAACTCGCGCTAAGACAGGATCGCATTTTGTTTTGATCGCAATGTCTCTAGTTGTTAGCGGCAGTGAACGTAGCATTTCAATCTGGAGTGTCGTAAGGGTTGGAGCTGGGTCGTCGATGGTTTCCAGAAGTGGTGCACGGCTCAGTGCGTCAGCATGGGGAATGGCTTTCCCCGGGCGGTGTTGCAGTCTATACTTGTACGTAGCCAAAAACTCCGACCAACGAGTCATTCTAGGTGATAATATATAGGGGGTTGGCTTGTCTCCTGCTATAATCCCCAGCAAAGGTTTGTGGTCAGTAACAATAGTAAAATCTCGTCCATTCATGAAACCGTTTCACAGCAGATACAACAGCAAGAGCCTCTTTATCGATTTGACTATAGTTACGTTCAGCCTTTGATAGGGTCCTTGAAAAATAGGCAATAGCTATAAAAATAGGCACTACCGTTTGATAACACATGGCTCAAAATGGCTCCTACTCCAAACGGTGACGCGTCACATGTAATTGTTAAAGGCAAAGTCTCGTTATACTGCATTAAAACAGCATCTGAGGTTAATAAGTTTTTCACTTGTCGGAACGCGTGCTCCTCTTGGTGCCCCCAGACCCAGGTTGCTTTTTTGTCGAGAAGTCTATGTAGGGGCTCAGCTACGGTCGCTTTGTGGGGCAGGAAGATGTTGCAAAAATTAATGAGCCTCAGAAAAGCTTGGAGATCAGTCTTATTTCTGGGTCTTGGGGCATTCTTGATTGCTTTTAGTTTGCTTTTGGTGGGGTGAATGCCTTGTTTATCGATTAAGTACCCCAGGAACTCTACTTTATCTGTACAAAGTTGACATTTATTTTTTTTAACCTTAAGGCCGGATTCTTTAAATTTCTGGAGAACCAATTTAAGATGCTCTTCTAGTATTTCTCTATTCGGGGCAGCAATTAAAACGTCATCAAAGTATGGTACGACCCCTTTGATCCCCTGCAAGAGTCTCTCCATCAAACTTTGAAAAATGCCTGGGGCTACGCTAACTCCAAATTGGAGTCGGTTGCACTTAAAGGTGCCTCAGTGCATAACGATCGTTTGTGCCACTGCTGTTTTTTTATCTACAGGCAGTTGTTGGTATGCCTGTGCTAAATCCAATTTAGCCAAGACTTTTCCGCCCCCCAGGGAATGGAGAAGGTGTTGTACCACCGGCACTGGGTAAGTGTTCTGTTGAAGGGTGTGATTCAGGGTGGCTCAGTAGTCCCCACAAATCCTTAACGATCCATCCGGTTTGATGGGTGTTACGATTGGGATTTCCCAACGAGCGTGGTCTGTTGGTTCTAAAACACCCTGGACAATTAATTTATCAAGCTGCTCATCAATCTTTGGTTTTAGGGCAAAAGGTACCCGACGAGGCTTAAGGCAGATGGGGGCTACTTCAGGGTTAAGGTTAAATGATATTGGGGTCCCCTTGTACTTGCCTAGTTTGTCTGCAAGACGTCCTGGAATTCCTGGACAAGGGCCTTCTCCCAATCGTCGCTTCTGGTTTGGTGAATGCCGGCTACCTCGATCCCAAGTGGGGCGAACCATTGAAGGCCTAACAAGCTAGGCCGATCACGGTTGACGATGGTCAACGACGGTAAAGATGCAATACGATTTTTGAATGAGACCTGGACTAGGCTGGATCCAACGACCGGAATTCGGTTTCCGTGATAATCCTTGAGTATGATTCTTTGGGTTCTGAGGTCTTGCCGCCGGACGGCAGGGATTAATTGTTTAAGGGTCTTCCAGGAAACCATCGAGAGGGACGATCCTGAATCAACTTCCATCATGAAGGGCTGGTTTTCGATGGCGACCTTCACTCGGATCTTCTTTGCATCTAGTGATGAGGCGTGACCAATTGTAATGGTTTGGTGTGCCTCTTCTCGTTTCGTTGAATTGGCCAGTGGTTTATTTCTATAGGAGTGGTTCCATTGGTGGTTCAAATGTTCCCGACTCACAGGACGATTCCCTGTGGTTTGGTGGTAGTTGGTCCCCCTCTGAAGTGGGCTGGATCCTTGCTTGCTTTCCGATGTGGCCTCTTTTCCCACAAAAGTGGCAGAGCGCGTCGAGGTATTTGCAGTCTGATCGCGGGTGGTTTGCCCCACAACCTGCGCATTGATGCTGTAGTCTTTGATTACCCTGGTGGCATTGGTCACGTTCCAGACCGGAGCCGGTTGACCTCCTCCTCATCACTTTCTGATGACGATTCGAGTTCCTCGTGGTGGGTTGCTGTTGTGTGTCTCTCTAGGCGAGGTGAGGTTTCGCTGGCGAGTTGGCGGAGGGTGCGTTGGTGCGGCGCATTCGGGCAGCCGACTTCCTGGTTGCTTCTGCTGCAGTAGCGTCAGCGATGGCATCTGCAAGGCTGATGTCGCTTTTTGCCATCAGCTTACTCTGCACATGTGGTGCATCTAATCCCAGAATTATTCGGTCTCTCAAAGCTTCTTCGAGGTCAGCGAACCCACAGAGGCTTCCCAGGTTCTGGAGATCCGCGATGAAATCTGCAACGCTCTCTCCTTTCCACTGGTCTCTCTGGTAAAATTCATGTCTTCGGACAAGCGTTGGTACGGTAGGTGCATAGTGGGCCCATAGGAGGGGCTCGAGGACGTCCCAGTCCATGGATTTCACCTCAGCCGCTTTTGCCAGTGCCTTGGCCATCTTAAAAACAGCAGGTCCACAGTGGGTCAGGAATACCGCTCACTTTTTTCCCGTAGTGGCATCCTTCAAGTTGTTGGTCTCCAGAAACATCTGGAACCGGTCCATGTACGAGTCCCAGTCTTCTTGTGCCAGGTCAAATGGAGCGGGTGGTATGGCGCCACTGGACATGGTTTCCGCTGTCGATGTGCCTTCAGCCACGTGCTCTGTTTGGTGCTCTGTAGTGTTCAGTCAGCTCTGACATCTCCGCATCCCACCCTCGTCGCCAGTGTTAAGTTCTGCGCATGGGCGCAAGGAACGGAGACGAGGCAGTGAACAGTGAACTTCAACTCTTTATTAATCATTCTGAACAGAGCAAAAACCTAGGGCAGCAGCAGCCCTTTTATAGGGCAGGCTGCTGATCTAGTAACCAATGAGAAACGTGGAGTGTTAACCCCTTGAACCAATGAGAGTGGCTCGTTAACAGCCAATCAGATTCTCCTGAACGGACCAATCCAATATCGCTATTATCGGCCAATCAGAAGTGCAGGATTAGAACCTGCTTTTTCTAAAGGTTTGATAAAACTTTATTTAAGTGTTTTATTGATTCATAACACTATATGCTAGATGTTAACCGAGCCTTGCGATCATTTTCTAGCAAATTCAATTAAAATAAGGAAAGAGAACAAGAAGCAATATGTGGAAACTAATCAAGAAGAGAACTAACCTAGAAATAAGGAGAAATTTCCTGACAGTTGGAACAATCAGTGGAATGACTTGCCTGGAGAGGTGGGTGAGATTTTTAAGAAAAGATTGGACAATCATTTGTCTGAAATGGTAGATGGTTTCTTGCTATTTCCAGCGGTGGGTTGAACTAGAAGACCTCCATGGTCCCTTCCAACTCTGTTGTGCTGTTATTCTATTATTCTGTTAAATAGCTTGAAATCTCAATCCTCTTAACTTTGAGATGGATCCTGGCTACATTAGCAGACATGACTGATTTCAATGAAGTGTAAATCAGAGGTGGTATTCAGCAGGTTCTGACCAGTTCTGGAGAACCGGTAGTGGAAATTTTGAGTAGTTCGGAGAACCGGCAAATACCACCTCTGACTGACCCTGCCCCCATCTATTCTCTGCCTCCTGAGTCCCAGTTGATCGGCTGGGTCTTCTTTCGTTGCCCCGCATAGGAGAACGGAGCTGGGAAGCAGGTTAGTGGGGTGGGGAGGGAATGGGATTTTGCAGTAACCTTCCTCCAGGAGTGGGGTGGGAATGGAGAGTTTACAGTATCCTTCCCCTTCCACCAAGCCATGCCACAACCACCAAGCCACGCTCACAGAACCGGTAGTAAAAAAAAATTTGAATCCCACCACTGGTGTAAATGTAAAAAATATCATCTGGATCCAAGTACATTACTTCCACAACCCAGTATGTAGGAAACAAAGAAACAAGGGAAACTGCAAATGGAACTCACCTCCACCACAAGCCTCAGAACATTCAGTGAAGCCTTCATATTCCCAATCATAAAGTTCATCAAAATCTTGGGAGCCCCTGAAGGGCAGATCAGTCTCTTCACCAGTTTTTCCATTGCAGGGACCACTGTAGCAAGCTCGTTCGGACACTGGTTTGGGCCCTTCACATTCATCAATGGGCAAATCTGCCACAGACTGAGAGAAGGATAGCAGCACCTGGCACTTCACCAGCCGCGCCTGGATGCCCACTCCACAGGTCACACTGCAGGTAGACCAGTCCTCGGGAATAAACCTGTGGTGGTGAAGCCATTGTGAGAGGGGAAGAACAGGATGTAAGAGCAATCTATGGGCTGCACAGACACCCTTCAAATCATTCACTGCCCCCTCTCCCCAAATGATGCAAATACAGAAGTATCTATGGATTCTCAGTCAGCCAGGTTATGGTTGTTACAAAGGTGCTTTTTCAAGAGTCAACTGGATTTTCTGGTTTTTTTCTGGACTTTCTGGACTTTTTGCTTTTCATCCAAGAAGCTGAAGAAGCTGAAGAAGTTTCTTGGATAAGAAGTGAGACATCTTCAAAGGAAAACCAGAAAATCCAGTTGACTCTTGAAAAAGCACCTTTGGGACAACTGCAGAAGTGCCTGTCCATGGATTCAAGATCCACAGCTCATACTAACACAATCTTTGTTCTAAACTGTGCTCCTGAAGAGGTTCCAGGGCCACCTATAGTACAATTGAGCATAGAAAGGTGCCATAAGGATAAGCTGCTCACACCAAATGAGTCCAGCTGGGATGCGTTACTACCTATCATTTTCTACAGCTAAATGATCTTGGATGGAGAAAAGATTCACATTTAAAAATGCTTGTGTGATAAGCAGAATTTTAAATTTTAGAATGTTTATCTAATTAGCTAACTTACAATATTTACCTTATCTTTCTATAAATGTCACTGCATACCACATAAATAATAAAACACATAGCAATGATACAATAAATGTAAAAAAAAATTAAACAAGTGCAAAACAGCATTGAAAGTCTACTATTAACATGATTTTAAAGGTTTAGTTCTTAGTTTTGAGAACACTGGCTCAAATTTCTGGCTAAAAAACTAAAGATCTATCTATTTATGGTTTTGTTCTATGTGCAACTACTTCAAATGAAAATTTTTATCTTTTAATAAATGGTAATATTATAAAAGTATGCTTGGTAATTCTAGCTACCACTCTATGTATTTACTAACATATTGATAACATTAATGGATCACTTGGTCTCATTTTCCAGCAGAGAAAAGTAGGAGAGATGATCTTAAGGAAAAGGCAGTTTTATAATTCTGTGCTCCCATGATTGATTTGGAGGTGTTACATGGTTATCGTAACAATTTCATTCCTTGCAATCAGACTATGGTTAAAAAAAAATGTTTCCACAGTAAATTATTTTAAATATATCACTGCTACCCATTTGCTCACAATGAGAGCAAAACAGACAAGTGTTTATCCAGTAGGTATAATCAACTATGTGGTATACTCATTATTAATGAAGTCATAGTGTACCATAATAATTCATAAATGAAATACAGGAAAAAATGTTGGGAAATTTCTGTTTCTTGAACAGTTGTTTTGCATGTTGAATTAAAAAAGTAGGTTTACACTATATAATAATTTGTTTCAAAAGCATAAAGACAATTTATTGAATGTGGCAGGGAGCAATAAAATTTACCACATTTGAATAAGAAAGTCAATGTTTACTAATGGTTTACTACTGGTAATAATAATTTTTAAGCCTGGTGATATTTCAGCTTTGCTAAATTTCAGAAAGAAAAGAACTTACCATGTTTATTATATATATGTTTCATAAAATATTTTATGGCAAAAATCATGGCTTTGAATCAATGGAAGTTATCCATTACAAACAATGTTTACAAAGATCATGAAATCAGATGAAACATATTTTTGGCTTTAGAAAATGGGAATCACTGTTAATTCTGGGAGTGCCACAATTTAATGTAATAATACAATGGTACCTTAGCACTCGACTGCTTCAAAATACATTACATTTGGTACTTGACGTATTTTGATGAGCAAATGCGGTCCCGGTACTCATTGTTTATTTGGTACTCAAAGTGCTGCAATAGGAAAAGCGGGGAATGGACAAAAAGTCTGCCATGCTACGCAGGTCACTGACATAGGAAAAGGGACAAGAAGTCCTTACCAGCTGAAACAAAGAGTTATGTGGTAAGTCAGGTGGTTTGTTTGGCACTCTTTTTTTTTTAGTATTCATTGAACATTCTGGAACCAATTAATGTTAAGTACCAAGGCACCATTGTATTCAATTATGACGTAGGACAAAACTGAACTCTCCACATCTATTTCATGTTAAAAGCAAATGGCAATCCCTAACATTTATTCATTTTATTACATTTATTAGTTTTCAATTCTGTTCCATGCTGTTTTCAAAGAATTTATGTTAAATGGTGGAACCAAAATAGGATATGCTTTCATATGATGCTTTCTCATCTAATTTATAAATCTCTTCTATTTATTTCTTTTGTGGCTTCTCCTTGTACAATGTTTTGGATTCAGTTTCCATAAGGATGTTTCAGAATCTGTGAGAATACAAATATTCCATCTCTCTGACACTCTTTGAAGTAGTTGTGGCTTTTTTCAGAATTGACTGACAGTTGATGCTTGAAAAAGTGGCAGAATGATGCTACATTCACATACATATACAAATGCACTCTTAAACACTGTTTGAGAATTAAATCCATAGGGCTGCACAGCCATTTCTATTGTAATACAGGAACATTTAAGCACAACAATTAAGCATATAATGTTTTTGGAGAAATTAAATGAAAAGCAAAGTGCTCGGTTTTCTGAAGGTCACTCAGACTGCATTTTAATGTAGTTTTAAAGAATATATAGTTTTGGTGTTAGAGCAAGACTACATAATCTAAGATCTCTTTTCTTTGTAATATTAAGATTTGATCAATTATTTCTTCCTTCAGAAAGAAATGACTTTTTCTAAACTTAAAAGAAATCAGTGCTTTAAATTCAAATTCCGTGTTGAAAAATATGGCTCCTCATAGATATATCATCTCATGAATAAATAAATATTATAACAGCCTTTGCTTTTTAAACATACTGTGAGAATAACTATTTTAGTTTATAGGGAAAACAAGCATTAACTTTTAAATTTTCTACAACAGACTATAGAAGATGTTTAAAATTATGAGCAAATAATGACAAGGAGAATAGAGAAGTCAAAAGTAAGAGGGATTTGATGAAAATTTTGTTTGTTTTAATTGTTTCAAGGGACATGAGATAACAACCATGGGCAGTTAACTTGTAACATCTTCTATGCATAAAAGCAGCAGAAAGCACAAGAAAAAAACACACTTAAATATTAAAAACATGTAAACAGTCACATGATTTTAGTAATGATTGAAGTTCCTGTCTTCTTAATTTCTCAAATGCATTTTCTTACATTCCAAGTAAATAATAACTAGTTACAATTCAAGATGGCAGACTGAACTGTATGACTGAAAGCCACCTCTTTTTGTGAACATCACATCTACGATATCTGTCTCACCACTCACCTGCCCTTTCTGAGTACAAGCCCCTGTGAATTAAAAGGACTGATACTATTCTGTGTCTTTTATGAGGATTTAGGGCTTCTACATTTATAGATTAAGCATCTGCTCCACTTAAGAAAAATAAGTGGTTTGTGAGAATGAGATTTAATTTGTTAAAAAAAGTTTGCTTACATCTAGTCTTGATTTAGAGCGGGGGTCTTCAACCTTGGCAACTTTAAGACTTGTGGACTTCAACTCCCAGAATTCCTCAGCCAGCTGGAAGTTGAAGTCCACAAGTCTTAAAGTTGCCAAGGTTGGAGACCCTTGATTTAGAGGACAGTATTCAAAAAGCACCTAACCATGCTTAATAGTAACTTTTTCCAAACTTCTTTTCTATTCCTGTAAACCAATGGTGTCAAACTCGATTTAATTGAGGGCCGCATCAAGGTTGTGTTTGACCTCAGGGGTTGGGTGGGCGTGGCCATGGTGGGCATCGCCAGTTTAAAGTAATTTGGGTTGGAGGCATCTGTGGTGGCCCTAGCACTCTGCCAGTGAAAACAGGTTCCAGAGCTCCATTTTCAGCTGCGATGACCTCCTGCCGTCTTCTGCCAGTGAAAATGGAGCTCGGGGCGGGGGATGGCACACATGGCGTTCCTGAGCTTCATTTTTGCTGGCAGAGGCACCATGGGCCGGTCTTTTGCTGTTTCTAGGGTGGCCCTGCGGCCTGACCTAAGGACCCCACAGGCCAGATCTTGCCCCCCGGGCCTTGAGTTTGACACCCCTGGTGTAAACACTGGAAGTTTTAAATTGGCATATGGTAGGACCCAGCCAGGTAAGATTTTAGGAATTGCACTGCTTTTATGAGTTTAGAACTGTACAATAAAATAGTTTACATATAAACTATAACCTGCTAGTAATCTTTTTCCTTTCCAGTGGTATGTTTGACGACTATTTAGGATATAGATTTTTGAAAATCAATGCAGTGAAAAATTAAATATCTCATGACAGCACATCAGGAAGGATAGATTAAATTGTTCCCTACCATGCAGTTAAGTTACTGAAGAAAAAATATTGTTGGCACCAATTCTCCATTTCCTAACTGTACAATGAGGAGCTCTCAGAAATATCTTCTTTGTAGCTAGCCCATTTCAGGAAGTTCCTAAGCAGGTTTCTTCAAACAGATTATTTAGAAAGTTAGCTTGATATTTTTTTTTTACAGTCAGGATGAAGGAAAGAGGCTACCTTAACATCAGAAAGGGAGACTAAAATGTCTGATTTCTAACTGACTGTGATATGTTGGATAAGCATACAGTATTCCTGGAGATATGACAAGACAATGTTTCCTTTCCTACAAAGGGATGGGACTCCAGCTGGCATCTGTTGCCGCCAGATGCTGCTGGCCTGCAGCTTCTATCATGGGAGATTGAGATTGGGGCTGCTCAGAATCAGAGACCAACATCCAAAGCACCCTAGTCCTTCTAACAGAATGTCTGCCTTTATTTTCAGCATGCAGAACTAACTTATTCTGCACGTTCTCCTGCTGAAATAAGGGTAGGATTCAAACAATCCTTTTCCAATGTAAGCAACATGGTCTCTATTTGACATATGTTGACAGTGCTAAATTCCCATTGCATGTTGAAGGGTAATTAGTTTGCTAAATACGGAACTAGAAAAACAGTTTAATCATGGAGAACAAGAGGCAAGAACTCATAAACCAGACTGCCAGATGAAAATAAATATAGATTCAATTGTCTATCCGGAACTTCTGCTATAAATGAAGGCACATAGGAAATATATAAAAGAAAAGAATAACTTGAACTTAATATGTATATCCCTACTTATAAAAATATGCACGTATAATTATTCTCCCGAGCAGTACTTTGGCCCACTTTCATAACAACTCAGGGTTTTAATGTCTGCCATGCCAGCTTTTTGGTGTCAGAGTTACTTTTGATGACATGAAAATATTTCTCTTGTCTCAAAGATGCCATGAATCTATTTTTCAAAGGAACCATAACTTCTTATTACTGCAGCATAAATTTCTAAAGAAAGTTTACATTTGCACTTGTTTAATTCTAGTAGATATATGCCAGCAGGTTCTTAGTAGCACGGTTGTTAAATCAATCTGGCTTCCCCATTGACTTTGCTTGTCAGAAGGTTGCAAAAGGTCCCATCACACTGCAACCATCAGAAATATGAATCAATTGCCAAGTGTATGAATTTTGATCACATGAAGCTACAATGGTCGTAAGTGTGAAAACTGGTCATACAGTAAGTCACTTTTTTCAGTGCCATTGAAAGTTTGAATGGTCACTAAATGAACTGTTGTTAAGTCGAGGATATTCTCTTCTATCATTATTTTAATATGATGCCCTGCCAAAATGGAGAAGATGCCTTCTCCTTTGTTATCTCAAGCTAACAGCTCTACTCCAGATAAGACAGAAATAAGGCTGGATGCCATTATGCACTCTCCTGGACAGTCAGAAAGAGCAATGTCTCCTTCCCCAGGTTCTCAGTTCGAACTATATGGATCCCTGATGTAAAGCTATCTCAAAATGAAGAAATAATAACCTCTAAATAGCAAGAAAGATCTTCTATTGGAATGCCCGGGCCAAATAAAGAATATCTTAAATCAGTTGATTTATGCTTGCTTTAAAGACTTTCAAGGAATGATTTAAAAAGTTGGACATTAGGGTTCTTTTGTGCTGATGTTGTAAGAAATGAAAAGCTTCTTTAACATAAATTATTTGGTCCTCCCAGCAATTGCTTTGCTTTCAAATTATTGCATTTATTTGGGACAAGGTAATCTCCAAGTTCCTAAGCAAAACAAGAAAAAAAAAACCAACGATGACATTATGGATTCTCTCATCTCAATTTCCACCACATTTATTTATTTATCTATCACCTTTAATATTTCTATAAATAACTCAAGGCAGCAAACATACCTACCGTATATACTCGAGTATAAGTCGACCCGAATATAAGCCGAGGCACCTAATTTAACCACAAAAAACTGGGAAAACTTATTGACTCGAATATAAGTCGAGGGTGGGAAATGCAGCAGCTACTGATAAATTTCAAAAATAAAAATAGATGCCAATAAAAACCTTCACTAGGACAGTTGAGAATAAGTTTGATGTTCACAATTTCCTCTTTGAAAGAGACCAGTAAATAGGGAACAAGAAGATGAAGAAAAAGAAGTGTGTTTTTTCACACTTTTCACACTGAAGTGAACAAAAATGGCATCATAGGAACAAGCTTATTCTCAGCCCAAAGGTTTGTTTCTGATTTCTTCCCTGATTTAAGGGAAATTTGGGAAATGATCTCACTATCATGAAAGGTTTGATTGATTCACTAACGCAAAAGATGATGATGATGACAGTGGTAGGCAGGAGTCACTCTCTCCCTTGCAAGAAAAAACCAAGAGCCGTTCTTATGATCTCTCTCTCTCTCTCTCCCCCCCCTCCTCCCCCTCCTCCCGAGTGGACTGAAAGCAGCTGGAGCTGAGGAAATGAAACTGAGTGGAGCGACCTCCACTTGCGTTGCTTTCTCAGCCTAAAGCTCAGAAAAGCCTCCCCCTCCTCCTCCCCCTCCCCCTCCTCCCCAGTGGACTGAAAGCAGCTGGAGCTGAGGAAATGAAACTGAGTGGAGCGACCTCGGCTCGCATTGCTTTCGCAGCCTAGAGCTCAGAAAAGCCTCCCCCTCCTCCTCCCCTCCTCCCCCTCCTCCCCAGTGGACTGAAAGCAGCTGGAGCTGAGGAAATGAAACTGAGTGGAGCGACCTCGGCTGGCGTTACTTTTTCAGCCTAGAGCTCAGAAAAGCCTCCCCCTCCCATGCTTAAAAGTTGCAAAGGAAACACGGAAGCAGGGAAGCGGCTGCCCAGCTTCGGAGCTCCACACCATTTTTTTTCAGAGGGGAATCTGACTCGAGTATAAGCCGAGGGCGGTTTTTTCAGCACAAAAAATGTGCTGAAAAACTCGGCTTATACTCGAGTATATACGGTACTATTCCCTCATCCTTCTATTTTCCCCACAACAAGAAGCCTATAAGGTGAATTGGGCTGAGAGAAGAGAATGGGCCAAGATCATCCAGCCAGCTTTCATGTCTAAGATAGGACTAGAATTCACAATTTCCTGGTTTCCAGGCCAGCACCGTAACCACGACATCAACTAGCCCTTGCATATTTTATACGATAAAATTATGTGAAATATCACAGATTTTCTTCTATTTCCAAAGCCTCTCTGTGTTCTTGTATCACCCCATGTATATACCATACAGGAAATCCTCAACTTATGATCATTCGTTTAATGACAGTTTGATATAACAATGGCTTGGAAAAAAATGACTTATGACCTACCCTCAAGGTTACATCAATCATGCACTGATAGGTCTGTGATTTGGGCGGGCCCTTGGCTTGTATGTATACAAACTTCCCAGGTGGCTTCCAACAAGCAAAGTCAATGGGGAGGTTGCAAATCATGATCATCAGATGTTTTGCTTAATGATCACGGTGATTCACTAACTGATCACAGCAAACTAGTCTAAAATCAGTTGTGCCACTTAACGACAAATTTTCTGATCCCTATTGTGGTTGTAAGTTGAGGACTAACTATTTCCTCTAATAGTTTTTTCTTTCTTTTTCTGACACATACACACACCACTTATGCAGTGAGTTTTCTGTTTACAACTTTTTTCGATGCTGTGCACTTCAAAGTCAATTCAAGAGCAGAATAAGGATATATTTCTGAACAACAGAAGATTCTCTTGTCCAAATAATTGTTTATGGAAACTGGAAGGAAAAAAAATTCTTTTAATTTTAGAGAGCCTAGTGACACACTTCAAATATGGATGGGCGG
Organism: Hydrophis major; assembly: GCA_033807585.1. Classification (NCBI taxonomy): domain Eukaryota; kingdom Metazoa; phylum Chordata; class Lepidosauria; order Squamata; family Elapidae; genus Hydrophis; species Hydrophis major. Next base: position 278,705,045 of record CM066329.1, read on the forward strand.
GGGGGGGGGAGTTTTCCACGATTCAGAGGAAATAAATTCTAAAATGGTTTCCTAGTAAAGTAATGGAAGACACAGCCTCATTGGTTTTAAAACTGCCCCAGACAGATTTATGAGTTGTATTATCGGATGCTTTTAACTCTGATGGCTCAGTTGTGACCTGTAATAGTCAGGGAAAAAAAACTTTCTTCCTACGACTTCTCTCATCCTCACTTTCTGAAGAATCTCAGAGTTGTCCAAAGCAGGGATGAGATTCTGAACAACAGGAACTCTCATACAAGGTGACTTTTGCCAGACTAACGGAAATTTCTCCTGGAAAGGCTTAACTGATTGACTCCCTTTGGTCTACCTCTCCATATTATTGTAACCATATGGAGACGAAGTTATAGGGATTAGATTCAGTTACAATTCACAACACTGTATGTATGTGACATGTGTATATGCATGTGCAAGTAATGTTATTTCAACAAAGCGTTATAAAATGAGCAAATAAAGAAATGCTTTTCTAGTCGTGGCTAAGTCACTGGGTCACAATAGGGAAATGAAACTTATTATTTATGGTATATCAAGTTGTGTAGAAAAAAGTATAGTTTTTTTTTAATAGGTATCTTTGGAAATAACTTGTTTTGGCATGAGTGGAAATCTAGCAGTGGTGCAGTAAAAGATCAAGCGCACATGAAAGATTTAGCAGGGGATGTGTGCATAAACACTGAGCAGCATAATATACAGAAGATATATTCCAGATCTAAAATGTCATCATTTTGCAAAGTGAAATGTAGTGTTCTGATTATCTGAAAGAGCTTCCTCTAGAAGAAAATGAAAAGTGAATCAAATCCATATGTACATGTGAGTTGAAAAGTAGAAACCGATTTTAAAAATGTATTCAATAGTCACTCCTATCTGCTTGCAATCTTGTGCTTATGAATTTTTCCGAGTTGCTCATTAAAGAATTGAAGCCAATTTGCAACCTTCGTGGTCTTGTAACACTATCAAAAACACAGTGCAAAGAAGACCTTCAAAAAGTTATTTTACGTTTTTTCCAGGAAAAAGTGTATTTTTCCCTTTGATTTCTTTTCTTTGAAATCAAATCTAGTTGTCCTGTTTGACTTAGCATATCAATAGATATTTACTTTCCTGAACTCTAGCCTAGACTTTCCCCCCCCACTTCTCCTTTTGGAGTCAGTAGACTTTGGGTTGTTCTTTTCTTGGCCTTGAGAGATGGAAACATTCCCTTCGTGTTTATACAATGGTTCTGTCTGACCTGATTCCCACTTACCTAAATTAAGCTCTTGAATTTTCAGTTTCCCAAATTTTTCTTCTTGTACTTGCTATGGTGCCATTTTGCTAAATTAAGCATTGAGACTTTCAGCTGAATATCAGAAATAAAAGAATGATGGCTACCTGGTAAATATCTATATGAGTTCAGAGAAAGCCACAATGCAATTCTTGATTTTTTTTTAACTGTATGCTAGAAGATGAAATTCCTCACCCTAAATGTAACATCTAAACCAGCTATTAGAAGGCCACAAAGAGACATTTTTTTATGGTATCAAGTTGAGTTACCTGAATGATTTTAATCTAACATGTAATTTAAAGCAGATGGGCTGATGGGAAGTTTGTACTGTACTGAGGGGTCCTTGGTGATCTCTGAGCTTGGTTGTTTCCTTGCAGACGTTTCATTGCCCAAACTAAGTAACATCATCAGTGTTATTTAGTTTGGGTAATAAAAGGTCTGCAAGGAAACAACCAAGCTCAGAGATCACTAAGGACCCCTCTTTTCAACCCTGAGCTACAAATATTCTTCTTTATTTGTACTGTACTATTCAAGCAACTAAATCAAAATAAGACATCAACATTTAGGAGAAGTACATTAATCATAAATGAAAAAAGCTGCTACAAGAATAAAGATCCCTAAAGATGATATTTCCATGAATTAACTATCCAGGCACAAAACTATACCATATTACTTGTGATTTAATTCTTCATTTACATCAGTAAATGCAATACAAATTGGGTAATACAGTATTTTGAAATCCATAACAAACACCTTAGTGTTATGGCCCCTACTCCCGAGCCTATGCTGTCAGAAGAAGAGGACCTGGAAGATGAGGGGGAGGAACTGGCAATGCTTTCCTCCACAGGACCTTCCTCCCTGGCAATGCCTTCCTCCCTGGTAATGCCTCAGGTTCCATTAGACAACCGAGAGGAACAGCCTGAGATGAATCAGGAGGAAGGCATGTTGGAGCAGCCCCTGACAGGGAGTGAAGAGGAGGAGTTTTGGCTTGACCCCAAGAAGCGTCGTAGGGAGAAAGGTGAGCAGCAACGTAGGTGGCGTGGGAGGGTCAGAGAGTGAGCTGAGTCACTGAGCCACACCCTACAGGGCATAAAAATGGGTGTGCTTTCTCCTTAAACTTTGCACGGGACAAAGTTTAACTTACTTTAGACTTTATTCATGACTATGTTGAAAGAACGATTGTTTTGTGGACTGTCTTGTGCTTTGTGAAGTAAAAGACCCATTTCCCTCTGTGTGAGTAAGACTTTGATTTACAATTGCTGCCAGCTCAGACTTGGCAGACAGGATGTAGTGGGATGCCAAGAATGTTATCAGTTACAGAGGATTTGCTCTGTGAAGTTTGAGCCAGCTTGCCTGTCTGTGTTTGTGTGTGTGTTTAATCCCTTACCTTTAGGGGGAAAGGGAAGGGGAGACAGAACACCTTAGCTCCAAGCAGATTTAAGTGTATTTCACATTGTAATTCATATATCATATATAATTGTAATGTGCTGCTTGGATCATCAAGTGTAATGATTTCAGCAGATAATGTTTTAAAACTTACGTTGGTTCTTCAGAAATCGCTGTTCCCTCTTCCAACTCCTGAGCTTGCTTGTACCATGGCAATTTAGCTTCAATGGGAAGTTTTTCTAGAAAAACAATCATAGGGAAATAGGAAACATGCAAAAATAATCCTCTTTTGTAACTTATCTAAAGGGGAATTACCTTGCTTTTATGCCATGTTTGCTAACTATCTGTGAGCATCTAGACAATGCTTGCACAGTACAAAGCTTCCTGAAAAGTTATTTCACACAATCAGACTAAATTTAATAAGATGAGATATGAATGAGCCTTCTGGCTACACATATTGCCTTTTGCTCTGCTTCTGTAAGAGAAAGAGTTTCCTATTTCATCTAAATCAGAAAAGCATGGTTAATAATTTTAGAAAAAGGTCAAGATGTTAAACCAACTTCAAAATATTGGCAAATTTTAGTTAATGGTAGATTTCCTGCTGCAAAAGGTAGACACTATGCTTAATTCAAAACTGCCCAGATTGTGCAAAAGGAAAAAAACATGGAGGTTTGCCTGTGAGTCAAAATGTATTTTCCTATCATGGTTTATTCTATTTGACACAGTTCTGTCAAAGAAATGTATAAGTTTGGCACTGCCCATACATTTTCCAGTGTGACAGATGAGGAGTTTTTTTCTTCTTTCATATTTGTCTAAAACTATGGAAATTTCCAGAATGGAGAAGATGATTATTATTAATGATAGGAAGTATTTGTTGGAATGAATAATGCCAAATAAAGTTATCTTGAGCTTGAAGTCAAGTGCAGGGTTCTGGCCCTGCACTTCTGATTGGCTGTTAATGGCAGGATCAGATTGCTCCATTCAGAATCATCTGATTGGCCATTAACAGGCCATTCTCATTGGTTAACAGAGCTAGCGCTCCAGGATTGCTATTGGTTGAATAGTTAATAAGTTGCCTATATAAGGAAGGCTATAGCAGCCCTCCAGTTTGAGCTGTCACACCATGTAAATAAAGAGTTTGAAGTTCACTGTTTCTACCGGCTCGTCTCCATTCTTCGCACCCATGCTCCAGACTTAACACTGGTGACGAAGGTGGGATTGGATGACATCAGAGCCAACGACGAAGACAACTAAGCACGTGGCTGAAGCGCACAATGGTGGAACCATGTCTGGCGGCGCAGTACCACCCGCTCTGTTTGATCCAGCTCAAGAGGACTGGGAGTCCTACACGGACTGTTTCCAAATGTTTTTGGAAACGAATAATCTGAAGGATGCCACAACCGGGAAGAAACGGGCGGTATTCCTAATGCACTGCGGCCCGACGGTATTCAAAATGGCTAAGGCATTAGCGAAACCGGCTGAGTGAAGGCCAGGGACTGGGATGTCCTCGAACCGCTACTGAGGGCCCACTACGCACCGACCGTTCCAATGCTCGTAAGACGACACGAGTTCTATCAAAGAAACCAGCGGAAAGGAGAAAGCATTGCTGATTTCATTGCAGACCTCCGGAACTTGGGAGGCCTTTGCGATTTCAACCGACCTAAAGGAGGCTTTGAGAGACCGAGTAGTTCTCGGTTTACAGAGCACTAAACGTACAGAGCAAAATAATGGCAAAGGGCGACATCACCCTTAAAGACGCCATAGCTGAAGCTACAGCAGCGGAGGCGACCAAGAAGTCGGCTGCCCAACTATGCCGAAATCGCACTCCAGCACACCAACCGGCCAGCAAAGTTTCACCTAAGGCAGAAGGGCAGCTGCAGACGACCCACCATGAGGACCTCTCTTCGTCGTCAGACAGCGACGAAGAAGAGGTCCATCGCCTGCGGTCCGATCGGGACCATTACCCGAAGTCCCAGCAACTGTGCGCTGGCTGCGGCGCCAACCATTACCGCTCTGATTGCAAATTCCGCGACGCGCTCTGCCACGAGTGCGGGAAATGAGGCCACATCGGATGGGTCTGCAGAAGTCTCCTCGGACCCAGCCAGACCGCGAAGGGTACCAATCTCCGCCAATCGACAGGGAATCGCCCTGTAAGGCGAGAACCAGCAAACCACTCCTACAGAAACTGACCTGTGAATCGCCTAACGAGACGGGAAGAGGCCCACCAAACACTCACTATCGGCCACGCCTCTTCACTAGACACTAAGAAAATTCGGGTCAAAGGGGACATCGAAAATCAACCTTGCCAAATGGAAGTTGACTCGGGGTCATCTCTGTCAATGGTCTCCTGGAAGACCCTCAAGCAACTCATCCCCACTATCCGGCACCAAGACCTTCAATTCCAATGGCTCGTGTTAAAGGACTACCAGGGGAACCGGATTCCAGTCGTAGGATCCAGTAGAGTTCGGGTTGCATTCAAGAACCGCACGGCGTACTTAACCCTGACGGTGATCGACAAGGACCGGCCTAGCCTGTTAGGCCTGCAATGGTTCGCACCACTCGGCATTGAAGTGGCAGGCATTAACCGAATCGGTGGCAGTGACTGGGAAGAAGACCTCGACCACGAATTCAGGGACGTCTTCGCAGAAAAGCTAGGCGAGTACAAGGGGATCCCGATATCCTTTAGCCTTAATCCAAAGATAGCTCCCATCTGCCTTAAGCCTTGTCGAGTCCTGTTCGCTCTAAAGCCAAAAATCGACTAACAGCTTGATAAGTTGATAGCCCAGGGAGTTTTAAAGCCAACTGACCACTCCCCATGGGAACACCAATCATGAACCCAATTAAGCCGGACGGCTCCATTAAAATTGTGGGGACTATCGAGCCACCCTAAACCACGCCCTGCAACAAAATCCATATCCGGTGCCGGTGGTGCAACACCTCCTCCATTCCCTGGGGGGGCGGAAAAGTCTTCGCTAAACTAGACTTAGCTCAGGCTTATCAGCAACTGCCGGTTGACGAAAAAATGGCACAGGCACAGACTATCGTAACACACCGAGGTGCCTTTAAGTGTACGCGACTTCAATTCGGAGTCAGTGTAGCCCCAGGGATCTTTCAGAGCCTAATGGAAAGACTATTGCAGGGGATCAAAGGTATTGTTTCCTATTTTGACGATGTGCTCATTGCTGCCCCCATTCCAAAAATTTTACGGGATCGTCTAAGACTGGTTTTACAAAAATTCCAAGAAGCAGGCCTGAAAGTGAAAAAAAAATAAGTGCAAACTGTGTACAGATCGTGTTGAATTCTTAGGGTACTTAATTGACAGTCAGGGTATTCACCCTACCGATAGCAAATTGAGAGCAATAAAAAACGCTCCCAGACCCTACAATATCGTCCCAGTAAAGCCATTCCCCACGCCGATGCGTTGAGCCATGCACCGCTCCCTGAAACCATCAACGATCCTGCACCAACGATGACAACATTGCAGATCGAGACACTCCATGCGCCGCCATTAACTGCCTGTGACATCGTGAGAGAAACAAAACGCGACCCCATCTTAGCACGAGTCCTCACATGGGTGGGACGCGGATGGCCATTGGACCAAGTACCAGACGACTTTGCATCATTCAAAAGCCGTCAAACAGAGTTGTTCTCGCAGAAGGGCTGTATCATCGGGGCGATAGAGTCGTTATCCTGGAATGACTCCAACAGGCACTGCTAAGAACTTTGCACGGTGGCCACCCTGGCATCGTGCGCATGAAGAGCCTCGCACAAAGCTATGCGTGGTGGCCAGGCATCGACAGACAAATCGAATCGTGGGTTAAAACTTGCCAGAGATGCCAAGAAGTAAGCAATGCTCCACCAAAGACAACCCCAACCAAATGGGAGATGCCACGGGGACCCTGGTCCCGCATCCATCTGGACTTTGCTGGGCCGATCAAAGGCCACACGTTTTTGCTAACCATTGACGCCTACTAGAATTGGCTCAAGATTCACCGAATGAGGAATACGACCACCGAAGCGGTCATCAAAAGACTGGAAAGACTGTTTGCAACCCACGGATTACCAGACGTTCTGGTATCCGACAACGGAACCCAATTTACCGCGCTGTCTTTTGAACCAGTACCTGGCTGACCGCAGTATCCGACATGCACTTACTTCGCCTGTGCACCCTGCGGCCAATGGTAGGGCTGAGCACATGGTAAAATTCGTCAAAAGGACTCTACAAAAAATAGACTACGACAACATCGATGAGAAAATCAACCGAATCCTTTTCCTACAGCACTTCACACCTCACAGCGTCACCAACAAAACTCCCACCGAGCTGCTAATGGGATGAAAGCTCCGCTCCCACCTCGATCGGTTACACCCAGCCTACGAACCAGAAAAGCCACTCGGATCCAGCGGCCGATGCCATACCTTCCAGGTAGGTGATTTAGTATTCGCTAAAAACCTATCAGGAGATCCGCTGTGGGTAGAAGCGACCATAATCCGCGTAACCGGCCCAAGATCATACCTCGTTCAGTGCCCTGACGATAGACTTTGGAAGCGCCACATAGATCAACTATGATCGCGGCTACCGTCACGCAATTCTGAACTCCCTTATGACCAAACTGAGGGGGGGGGAGATACAGAGGAAAACGAATGGCAACTAGAGGAAAACCTTTTTGAAGGGACTGAAAACGGAACTGAAACGCAGGAACAGGAACCGGGGACCGGAGTGAGTTCACCTCAGGGAGTGGCCAGTGATATCGGTGACAACGGGAATGCGAACCAGAGGCACCCCCACCGTTTAACAATGATCTACCTCAACAGAAGTGCAGCCAACCACCAGGCACTTTGCGAAAATCAAAAAGACTGATAAAACAACCGTCCTACCTCAAGGACTATGTAACCATGCCCCGTGGGCAGAAGCCGGGGGAAAGGGGTGTTGTGAATGAATAATGCCAAATAAAGTTATCTTGAGCTTGAAGTCAAGTGCAGGGTTCTGGCCCTGCACTTCTGATTGGCTGTTAATGGCAGGATCGGATTGGTCCGTTCAGGAGCATCTGATTGGCCATTAACAGGCCATTCTCATTGGTTAACGGAGCTAGCGCTCCAGGATTGCTATTGGTTGAATAGTTAATAAGTTGCCTATATAAGGAAGGCTATAGCAGCCCTCCAGTTTGAGCTGTCACACCATGTAAATAAAGAGTTTGAAGTTCACTGTTTCTACCGGCTCGTCTCCATTATTCTCACCCATGCTCCAGACTTAACAGTATTGCACACAAGTGTACTTTTCTTTGAAGTGTACTAAGTGATTCCAAATTAGTAGGTTTATGTAGTTCAGCACTGCTTGGCTGAAAGTGGGGAAAAAAGAGTGGTAATAATTCTTACAGTCTATAAAAAGGGTTCTGCTATGTTCCACTTTGATAGCTTATTATGATATAGAAGAAAATGTAAATGTGATGAATGATGGTTCAACAAACAGTAGACTAAAATCATTCAGTGATGCCCTTCTAGGCAGAGTTTATCAGTTCATCAACATTGTGGGTTCAAAAACTGAGCTAAATAGTTTTACTGTCATTTTTGAGATAAAGCAGCGCCATTCTCTATCTTTCCTCTCCAAGATTGGTATCAGAGAAATGCATTAAAAGCGTTTGATAAAATACTCAGCTGAGGAGCCGAATTATGTTCTCATGAGAACATGAATCTGTATTAAACTATGGAGCTGCACTGGACCTTCAGGGTCAAAGGAAAAAGGTATGAAAATCAATCCATAGCAAACTGATAGTCACACTCGAAAGCAATATGAAATCATCTGAATAAAGGGGGCTAAGAATATCATGCTATAAATATTTTATTAGACACTTTTGTTTTCTCCTCTGACATTACTAAGTCATCTTTCATGGGACCTTCTTTTAAGCTGTTCAAACAATAACTTTCCTAGCAAGATTGACTTAAGGATTAAAGGTAGCTGAACTAATTTATTAGAGGACTCAGTACATTTATTGCAGGGCTCAATACAATACAATTCAATGCATTCAATTGACATTGAATAATGCATCTTTAATATTAGAATTTGAGCTTTAGAGACTATGTCAAACATGACACGCATCCAGAAACACTTCTGAACTTTCCTTCCTATCATATTGCATGCTGCCCCCCTTAATGAAGGACCCGGCCATGAAGGGTCTTTCAAAGTGACATTAAATATACGATAGAAAACAGTCTGAAGTTAAAATCATCAGACTTGCATAAAGGCATACTTCTCTTTAGTGCAGGATTAGGGCACTGAATTTGGATGAAGGGTGGGACTCACACTTGACTGAACAAAATAAACATGTACTCTGTTCCATCATTTAAGTCTGCTTGTGCATATAAAAGGACAGAGGGAGCTACAGTTTCCTAAATTCTTCTCTACATAGAAGAATAAGGAGGGTAAGATGCTAGGCAAATTGGTTTGGCCAGTATCTGGAAAGCAAGATTCTTATTAGGAAATAAAGGAGCAACATGCTTCTTGTATGGCTTAGGCTTCTCTTTTGAGCAAGGGTGTCAAACTCATGGCATCACATTGTCATCACATGACATATCGCAACTTTTTCCCCCTTCGCTCAATGGGGGGTGGGCGTGGCCAGTGCATGATGTGGTCGGCGGGCCGGCAGCGAGTTTGACACCCCTGCTTTTGGGGGAGAAAGACAGGGTGTTATAAGGGCATTTGTTAGCACAGGCCCAGATGAGCAATGGAGATGATGGAGTTAGAGGAGAGGTGGGACTTTGGGTGAGGCAGAGAATTCTTGTTTGATCAGACTAGTCTGCCTTTAAGGTCTAATTAGACCCTTAAGTCAAAGCTTCTCTATCCTTGCTTTAGTGCAGGGGGCTCCAAGCTTGGCAACTTTAAGACTTGTGGACTTCAACTCCCAGAATAGTATAGAACAGAACAGAACAGAACAGAACAGAACAGAATAGAATAGAACAGAATAGAATACTTTATTGGCCAAGTGTGATTGAACACATAAGGAATTTGTCTTGCTGCAAATGCTCTCCATGTACATAAAAGTGTACATTCGTCAAGAGTCCAAGTCTTAAAGTTGCCAAGTTTGGAGACCTCTGCTTTACTGATTGTATGGAGGTGACTGAACAAGCATGTGATAAATAAATATATTTGCATACTTTATATCCTGGATAAATCTTTTATAGAAATCTACATTCGCACTATGGAAGTAGCCAAGCTAATTACTGTTATTTATGAGCTCTCTTTCCCATCTTACCCAACACAGAATTGAACATTAGAAAAGGAAAAAGGAAACCCTGTTTGATTCTTGGTAAGTGGCTTTCCGGTCTCTTCTTGAAAACTTCCAGTGATAGAGCACCCAAAACTCCCGGAGGCAAGCTATTCCACTGATTAATTGTTCTCGCAGTCAGGAAATTTCTCCTTTGTCCTACGTTGGATCTCTCTTTAATGAACTTCGACCCTTTTTACTTTTTACCTTGCCCTCCAGTGCTTTGGAGAAAAGGTTAAATCCCCTTTCTCTGTGACAGCACCTCAAGTATTCATATCACCCCTATTCTCTTCTCTTCATTAGACATGTTAATTAGGGAAGATTGGATCTATAATTGAACAAACCTACCACATGTTCCCAACAGAAGCAGAGAGGTAGCTCTAGAAACCTCCATGTTGTTTGGGGGAAATATTCTTGATTTCCATTGAAGATATAACACAAATAAACCAGGGTTGATATTCTATACTGCTCTCTCTTGTGATCCCACTAAATGATGCAGCCACTTTAGGTGTGGTAGAAAGATGCTACGTTTGCATTCCCACGTGCTCCAAATCACTTTTGGGAGATAGAGTTTGAAGTGCTATACAATCTACTGCTTACCAGTCAGTTGGTGTCTAATAAAAACCTGTAAAAGGCTGACCAAGCCTCTGTTGGGTACCATTGCCAGCCTTATTTACAAACAATTTTCTATTTGTAAATAAAACTAAATTGTTTGTTAAATAAAGGATGCAAGAAGCAGCTTATCTCACTACTTCCTTCCCATTGAATATTTAAAAAAGATGTCTTGGAGACAATTTTCCATTTTATTTTGTCCCTTTTTAACACTTCATTTGTTATTAAATTTATTGCCCACCTCACAATTCAAGGCAATTTTACTTATTTATAGAATGCTATATTATTTGCATTCTATTCAACCAGTGCACTTAATGAAGAGTTATCACCAGTACAGCACCCACAAGCCAAATAGAACACCTTGGGAGAGAGTAAATACTGCATTGTTGACTGCGAAGATATAGATCCTGCTCTTTAAATAACCATAATCTGTAGTCTTCTCATTACACAGCACTATAATGAGGTATTTATGCTTCCATTAATTCCTGAAAGATATTTATCAGGGGAATTTATTTTCTCTTTAATAGCACTTGGCAAAAATTAACAATTTACATGCAGAACAAAATAGTGGCTAACGGATCAATACTTCTCAGCCAAAGATTTGTATGCTAGTTCAGGAGAGAAGTAAATACTAGAACCTGAATTCAATTTTGGAGATATTATAAGTTAAACTCTTGATCAGTGGATCCACATCTGCTCAAGAGTAATTTGTCCCTAATTTTATTACCAAAATATATTAGCCCTCTTACTTCCTTTGTGGTAATAGCATTTTCTTTTCCTCTGTCTTTCTTCCATCCATAAAGATACCATATTACAGGCAAGTAGAGCTTAAGAGTGATTACATAGGCTTAGAGTTCCTGCCAGGAAATCTGTTTTTGTCAAATCATGACAATTAGTGTTGGCTCCTTAAATGAAGCCTCAGGCATTAGCTCTCAGCTACCCAACCCAAAAATGCAATCGTCTTCCCGCTGAGGGAAAATGCATTTATTTTCAATAACTGCTTCTCAGGATTAGGCTGCTTGTTAATTTACCTTTTGGCTTGTAGCATGGAGTAGGGACAATGCATTCCTCTTTGATGTGCGGTTTTGTTTTAGGACTGCAGCCGCCAGTATGCATTCCTCGGTGATCAATGCACAGAACTACTCGATACTTCAAACCCTGGCCGCATGTCACTGTGCACTGAAAGGGAAACCATAATCAATTATTTCCATTAATAAGCATGAATACATTTGCCGCTCCACCCCTTGACCGGCCACATGGAAGAGAAACAGAACCCAAATGGTGTATCATGGACTGTCCAAATGTTTGGTTTGTCTATAGTTGGCTTTTGATACCAACTGCCAATCCCATGTAACCTTGTTTAGTATGACTACTGTGGGAAATAATTATCATTCAGTTGAAATAAAGAAAATTTGCTTTTCCAATAGCTTTCTCTTGAGAAAGCATTTTAGTGAAAGTTACACGGGTGGTGTGTGAAGTTTGTACATTTATTTCATCACAAAAGGGCCATTAATTAACTATGAATGTTCTGCTTTCTCTGAACCGATATGTTTCCACGAGTCTACACTCTATCTAACTTCCCAACCTCCCATTAAATCCAAAGGAAGACATTATGATGCAACTCCTCCTGCTGGCCTTTTTCAGATTGGGAAGGGTAGTAGACAAGGAGGATTCAGTTTGATGGAAAGATAGCACATAATGCACTACTGTTGTTCATTACTCCATCAATAAAGTAATCTTCAGAATACTACCAAGAGAAATTCAAGAATTGTCTTTTGCCAAGGAGAAAGCCTTTCAGATGCTACAAGGCAGTTTTTTTGTTTTTGTTTTTACTGCAGCCTTTCTTCTGATATTTTGTCATTATTTACTGCTGGTTGTCTTCTCTTCCTCTTAAGTGATCAAATATTTCATCTTTTACTTTTTGGCCTACAGCCACCTAAAACTCTTCACCACATAGGCAAATCAGCGCATTATTTACTTATCTATATCTTGTCGCAATCAAAATAAATTCTCAGTAGTTTGCATGGCACAGACAAAATTAAAACCTTCATGGTCAAAATCAAAATAACAATGAGAAGCAATTAAAAAAAAAATCACTCCCCCCTAATGCAATTAACCAATTAAAATAGAAAGGTCAAAGCTAACTAGAATGCTCTATGGAGTAGTGAAGTCTTCTGCCTCTTCCTGAATTTAATCAAGGAGGGAAGCCGTCTGTCTCCATTGGGAGATTGTTCAGAGAGCTGGCGTTGCTACTGAAAAGCAGGGCCTCTCATCTTAGCTCCCTTTACTTTCTGAAACTGAGGGTTTAGGACAGGGTCAGCAACCTGCGGCTCTGGAGTTGTACATGGCTCTTTCATCCCTCTGCTGTAGCTCCCTGTTGCCAGTCAGCTCCACAATTGATAGGGTTTTTGGTCAGGACAGGTAGAGAAAAAAGGACACTATGTTAGGAGGAGACTTTATGGTGGGGAAACCACCATAGGGTCTGGTTGGCTCCAGAATTGAATGGGGGAGCTTCCAGTTAGGATCTTTGTGGCTCTTCGAGTGTCTAAGGTTGCCGATCCATGGTTTAGGACCTGAGAACTGACAGTGAAGAAGGTGGACAACCTTTACCTTTCAGGATTGACTAAAGGAGTCAGCAATAGAAAGAAATATACAACAGACTAGCAGTTGGTAAAGCAGCAAAGAAAGCCTTAGGAAAAAAAAATGCAGATTTCCTGATTCACCTCGACCTACAAAGATGAGAATTATGTGAACAATGGTTGTCTGTGCAACATTCCAGAGAAGCAAAAGCTGGTCTTTGAAGAAGCATGCCAGAAAGAACATTGATGCTTTTGAACTTTGGTACTGAAGAAGAGTCAAGAATATCATGCATGGCTGAAAACAAACAAACAAATGAATCAGAGTTCTTACAAATGGCCAGGATCAAATTATTATATTTTGGATGCATTAGGAGAAAATCAACTCCTTTAAGAATACCATAATCCTGAGAAAGAAAGAAGAGAAGAGATCAACCAACAATGATGGTTGATGGAGTTGATTACAGCAGCAATGGGTACACCACTGGAAGATCTTTCTGAAAAACCAAGCTGGGGATAAATCATCCTGTAGAAAATCTGTCTAAGTGGCTGTTATCAGCTGACATCATTGGTAGGCACATAATTAATCAATCAAATAAGCCTGCATAGTTCTGCAAGAAATCATGATTAGAAATATTCCTGGTAATTAAATTCCACTTAATCCCATTCTAGGTTTGTTGGGTTATGTGCTTTAACAAAAAATGTGTTTTATTGGTAATTTATTAATTGTCATGTAAATTTCTAGTTATTTGCATTAAGGGATTCCATCTGAAATTTATTGCACACTGCGGCTGAATAAATTGACTCTCTTATCCTATATTTTTGAGAAACAATAATTTATTCAGAATGTTCCAGGATCACACTTTGGTATAACATTAAAACCAAATGAAAATAGAAACAAGATATTTATTTGTCTTATTAAAGAACTAGAGGATGGCCTGAATTATAAATATATAAAAGGATATTAAAATAAAACTTTACATTTTTATCACATCATTTTACTATCAATAACATTTGAAATTTAAATAATCAGGGATCATTATAAGCATTATATTATTTGGCTTCATTACTATAGTTGGTCTTTTAGTGTTATATCTTATAACTGGGCAGCTATCCAGTATCTCTAGTTTCTGAACAAAGAGCACATTATAAATGTTAAATTCATTTAATCAGTGAACTTTCATGATTTATAATGTAGTCATTTTAGTTTTATTTATTTTTCATTACTTTTAAAGATTACAATCTTACATTTCCCTCTTGAATGCATTTCTAAATAGTATCCAATGTTTCTTATTTTTCCTTTGGTTTTTATCTTCCCAACCTTGCTCAACCTTGAGAGGGAAGCCAAGGCCCTGACAATACAGTGAAGTGCCCTCCATTTGTTTGTAGTCTCCACTGACTTCACAGTTGAGACAACTACACAAAATCAAGATCTAGAATCCCAGCTACATCTTTTTCAATACCAACATTCATGTCTGGCATTGTGTTCTGTATCTCTGCGCTCCATTATATCTTCATTTCTCCTCCAACAGTAGCCAAACAACCTACTGCATGATGTTTTGCCTCAGTATCCCCTCTACAAAGAATCAGCGTCATAATTCAATGATTAAAAGGTCTGAGCATGTCTACAAAATTGCCTTGCATAGTCCTTAATTCAACTAGCATCTTTTTCTCCTGTACTTACCGGGATATATGTGTACCACTGTTGAAAGAATTGGGTTTTCATAATGCAGACATTTCAATGACTTTATTTCAGTGACTGTAAATATACAGTTCAATAATGAAAAGAACATAATTACCGGAGACCACTCTTGAGCAAGCCACTTAGGACAATCAAAAATATTGCAAGGCTGAACAATGGGCATCCTGGGAGTGTACATGCACTTCCACTCCTCCACAGAGCTGACCAATCCCTGGATGTCTTCTTCCACGCAAGAGACTGTGCGGCTTTGAATGCCTCCTCCGCAGGAAGAAGAGCAGGCAGTCCACGGGGTGCTTTCCCACCTTCAAAGCAACATAACAGTTCAGAGGAAAGGCAACCATATCTGGTCTGCGTAACTGCAAGTACTTTAGACCTAGGGTCTCCAACCTTGGCAACATTAAGACTTGTGGACTTCAACTCCCAGAATTCTTTAGCCAGTTTGACAGCCTGGAATAGGTACTTGAGCACAGGGGTCTCCAACTTGGCAACTTTGTGGACAGAAGTCTGGGAGTTGAAGTTCACAAGTCTTAACATTGCGAAGGTTGGAGACCCCTGCTTTAGACTATAGTGGTATTTCCCTAGTAGAAGCACCAAAGCTCTGGCCAATTACTTGCTTGCATACCCAACGGCCCATCAGCCACGACTTGGCTTTGAAATGTCAAATTTCTGATAAAATTATTGGGCTTAAGAATGAGTCTGTAACATAATAAAGATAAATGAAGTAAGCTACATAATTTTTCATAGTAAATTGGAATTCCATTTAATAGTCGCCTGCTACTGTATATAATGCTAAAGAAACTTCAAAATTTCTTTCATTCTTTATTACCAGTAGATTTTCCAAACACTGTATGTACAGTGTGCATGTGTGTGTGTGTGTGTGTGTGAGAGAGAGAGAGAGAGAGAGAAAGAGACTCATGCCCTAATCACTTCCTGTCTTGAGTATTGCAATGCTTTCTTATAGAGCTGCTTGATGCTCTTTGAGCTTGCTTGTTTTCTTGCAGACGTTTCATTACCCTACCTAGGTAACATCATCAGTGCTAGTGCTAGCACTGATGGTGTTACCTAGTTTGCACCAAGGACCCCTCATTTCAACCCTGAACTACAAATCTTTTCCTCTATTGATGTGGGGCTGCCCTTGAAAAGCATCAGGAAGCTCGAATTGGTTCAAAATGCAGCGGCCCACATGGTTTTAGGCAGACCCAGATGTGTAGAGGTAATCTCTCCTGCATGAGCTGCATTAGCTGCCAATGTGTTTCCACATACAATTCAAGGTGCTGGTTGTCACCTTCCATGAGCTACATGGCTTGGGACCAGGTTATCTGAAGGGGCATCTTTTCCCAGTCACATCTACCGACCCTTGAGAGGGGGGAGGCAGGGAATGTTGAAGGTCCCCTCTCCTAAGGAAGTATGCATCTGTCGGGAGGTAATGCATCTGTTGGGAACAAGAAGAAGGGCCTTCTCTGTGGTAGCTCCCTCCCTTTGGAACATCATCCCTGTGGAAATTAGATTGGCCCCCACTTCGACACTCTTTTGCAAGGCCCTAAAGAACTGGTTTTGCTAACAGGCTTAGGGAATCCAGAGTGAGATGGAGCCCATCAAGTGGCTTGTCTGATTGATTGTTGCCACAGGGGGAGCGGTATTTTTTAAAATTGTTTCTATATTGGGTTTTTATTTTTGTAAACCAACCCACTTGACAGTCAGTGGAGGGGACATATACATTTTCTTAAACAAACAAATAAAATAGCTTTACAGGTTTCCTCAATCTAGTCTCCTTCAGATGAAATGAAAAAAAATCAGAAAACAATGCAGAAAAATCACCAGAATCAAGAATGTGTGGCTGCCAGTAAAATACAAAAACACATTTTCTTATTGCTAAATAGAGTATTTGGTTTACATACCGAGGAAGAGGATGGTAGAGGTCATAGGGCATGATCTGCTTGTATCCATCACTGTTAGGAACAATAATGCCAACCCTCTGAGTAGAAGGTACACACAATAAAATAAACACTAAATGATTACATTATACAAAAACATAGCATTAGATAATTAACTCATTCTACTTGTTCCTACAACCTACAAACAAAATATAAAGATATAAGGAACCAGGTGCTTTATTTTGCAAAAGTTCTCATGAACTGATATAGGCTGATTAATTGGTTCATATGAGAACCATAACAAACATTGAAATATTGCTCACAACTATCTTTCTAGAATTAAAATTCTGAGAGGAGAAAGAGTTAATGCATATTTTTTGATGATTAAGAACAGAGAACTGTACTTTCTTCATATATTAAAAAACAAGGAATTAAATCTACATCTATCAAATTGGGAGAAATTCTATTAAAATTTAAATTCAGTATAAACGTTAGGGAAGTCAGAGTAAGAGAAAGTGTGATGGTTTGGGAGGGGATCTTGAATCCTGCTCATGATTATTTACTGAAAAACAAAAATGCTCTCTACTGATTTCATAACATTGCAGTATAATAATTCTGTACATAACGTTAATTTTTAAAGATATTTCAATACATTCTTTTTGTTTGGGTTGCTTTGTTTGGCTTTGCAAAATCTAACAACAATTATAATTTGGATCACATGCATTCCGCATGTTTTGTAACACCAAATAATATATGGGAAGTATTCATAATCAGCCTATGCCCTAAAATCTCTCTTTAATACTTAAATATTGGCCTAGAAAAATTAACATGGAAAAAGCAATGCATTTAATATGTAAAATTACATACCTTACATGACCACTAGCACATAATAAAAACGACAAAAGATCAATGCTGTCATAACATAGGCTATGAAAATCTGTATGAACAAAGGCTATTTGTCAAACTCAATTTGTTAAATGCTTCAGTTGGGCTTTTATTCTAAACTGAAGTTTTTACTCCACATGATAAACAAGCAATAAGATACATCTCAACCAGGGGTGGGATTCAAAATTTTTAACAACCGGTTCTGTGGGCGTGGCTTAGGTGTGGGTGTGGCTTGGTGGTCATGTGACTGGATGGATGTGGCTTGGTGGTCATGTTATTGGCTGGGCGTGGCCAACTCAACATCACTCACATCGCATCTCCTCACCTGGCCTCTCATGACTGTGGGGATGCTGCAATAGTCATAAGTGTGAAAAACGGTCATAAGTGTGAAAAACTTTTTTCAGTGCCATTGTAACTTGAATGGTCACTCCACACAAGCAAAGTACCAGCAAAGGAGGGGAAAAAAAACTCCAGAGAAGTTCCTGAGACAGGAAGACTAGTCCTGCCAAGAATGTAATAAGGGTTAATGGAGAGGCAGTTTCTGTAAGCAACACCAGAATGTTTCCTTCCTGCCTTCCTTACAGGATTAGGCCAGTAATTTCTTCTAACAACCAGTTCTCTGAACTGCTTAGAGTGTTAACAACAGATTCTAGCAAATAGGTGCGAACTGGTAGAATCCCACCCCGATCTCAACTAATCTTCCACTTGACTGCATTGAAGTCAACATCCTAAAAGTACTGTAGTATACAATAAGTCCTTTGACCAATTTTGGCCAGATGTGAAGCCATTTCTTTCCTTGTCAATTGTAGTCATTTAACTTATTACAATTTTCATTCTCATACCAAACACAAGAACTTGGGGGAACTATTAGGTATTGTGAAAGCAATATGATTAATAAAGTGTGAGCTTGGAGTAAGTGCAGGGTCCTGGCCCTGCACTTCTGATTGGCTGTTAAGCGGCCGGACCGGATTGGCCCGTTCTGGGGAATCCGATTGGCCCTTAACAGAGAGTTCTTATTGGTTATAAAAGCTAGCGTTCCTAGCTTGTTATTGGTTAAACGTTACAAGATTTGCCTATATAAGGCGGGTTTTACTGCTGCTAAAGCAAGCAAGCCACGATGTAAATAAAGAGCTGAAGTTCACCATTCAGAGACTTGTCTCCATTCTTTCTCGCCCATGCTCAAACTTAACACTGGCGACGAGGATGGGATTTGGAGACATCTGAACCAACGAAACTTCGAAGAACACTGAGCACGTGACAGACGACGCCAACAATGGAACCATGTCCGGCGGCATTGTACCACCCACTCCGTTCGATCCAACACAAGAGGACTGGGAGTCCTACATGGATGGCTTCCAAATGTTCCTAGAGACGAATAACTTAAAGGACGCCACAGCCGGGAAGAAATGGGCGGTGTTCCTAACGCATTGCGGTCCAACCGTATTTAAGATGGCTAAAGCACTAGCCAAACCCTGAGAAGTGAAGGCCATGGATTGGGACGACCTCGAACCTATCCTGCGAGACCACTACGCCCCGACCGTGCCAACGCTTGTGAAATGCCACGAGTTTTATCAAAGAAGCCAGCGAAAGGGAGAAAGCGTAGCCGACTTCATAGCAGACCTCCGAAATTTGGGAGGCCTCTGCGGATTCACCGATCTAGAAGAAGCACTAAGAGATCGCATAGTTCTGGGACTGGATGCACCCGGCGTCCAAAGCAAGCTGATGGCAAAAGGCGACATCAGTCTTGCCGACGCCATCGCCGATGCTACCGCAGCGGAAGCAACCAAGAAGTCGGCTGCACAACTACGTCGAAACCGCGTTCCGGTACCTCCACCAACAAGCAACATTTTAACCAAGTCGGAAGGATAGCTTGCGACAACGCACCACGAAGACCTCTCTTCGTCGTCAGACAGCGATGAAGAGGGGGTCCATCGACTGCGGTCCGACTGGGACCACTACCCGAAGCCTGTACGCCCTTGCGCTGGCTGTAGAGCCAACCATGCCAGATCCGAATGCAAATTCCGCGACGCACTCTGCTATGAGTGCGGGAAACGAGGCCACATCGGACGGGTTTACTGCAGCTTGCCAGGATCCAGCCAGGCCTCAAAAGGGGCTAACTATCGCCAATCGACAGGAAACCATCCTGTAAGGTGAGAGCCAGAAATCGAGCCACTCCTACAGAAATCGAACTTTGCAGAGAGAAGAGGCTCACCATACTATCACTATCGGTCATGCCTCAGCCTTGGACACTAAGAAAATCCGAGTCACGGTAGCCATCGAGAACCAGCCTTGCCACATGGAGGTCGACTTGGGATCGTCCCTCTCGATGGTGTCATGGAAGACACTCAAGCAACTCATGCCCACAATTCAACGCCAAGATCTCCGTTTCCAACGCCTCATCCTCAAGGACTACCAGGGGAATCGAATTCCTGTCGTCGGGTCCAGTAGAGTCCGAGTCTCCTTCAAGAAGTACACAGTGTACTTACCTTTAACGGTCATCGATAGAGATAGGCCTAGCCTTCTGGGCCTCCAATGGTTCGCTCGGCATTGAAGTGGCCGGCGTAAACCGAGTCGGTGGTTGTGACTGGGAGGAAGACCATATCTATGACTTCAGGGACGTCTTCGCGGACAGCTTAGGCAAGTACAAGGGGACCCCGATCTCATTCAGCTTAGATCCAAAAATAGCTCCCATTCGCCTAAAGCCCCGTCGAGTTCCATTTGCCTTAAAATCTAAAATCGACGAACAACTCGACAAACTGAAAGCTCAGGGGGTGTTGGAGCCCATCGATCACTCCCCGTGGGAAACCCCTATTGTAACACCCATTAAGCCAGACGGGTCAATCCAAATTTGTGGGGACTACCGGGCCACTTTGAACCACGCCCTGCAGCAGAACGCATATCCAGTTCCAGTGGTGCAGCACCTCCTCCATTCCCTGGGGGGCGGGAAAGTTTTCACTAAATTGGATTTAGCTCAGGCATATCAGCAATTACCAGTAGATGAAAAAACGGCACAGGCCCAAACTATTGTGATGCACCGAGGTGCCTTTAAATGTACCCGGCTGCAATTCGGAGTAAGTGTAGCCCCGGGGATTTTTCAGAGCCTTATGGAAAGGTTATTGCAAGGGATTAAGGGCGTGGTCCCCTATTTTGACAATGTATTAATTGCAGCCCCTACAAAAAAAATCTTACAGGACCGGGTAAAATTAGTCCTCAAAAAATTCCAAGAGGCCGGTCTTAAGGTTAAAAAAAAACAAATGTAAATTGTGTACTGACAGTGTTGAGTTTTTAGGGTACCCGATTGATAGCCAGGGCATTCACCCTACTGAAAGTAAATTAAAAGCAATCAAAAACACTCCCAGGCCAAGAAACAAGGCCAATCTCCAGGCGTTCCTAGGCCTTATCAATTTTTATAATGTATTTTTACCGCACAAAGCAACTGTCGCTGAACCATTGCACCGATTGTTAGATAAAAGAGCAAATTGGTTATGGGGTTACCGTTAAGAACAGGCGTTCCGAAATGTTAAAAAACTGCTCACTTCTGACTCTGTACTCATGCAGTATAACGAGACTTTGCCGTTAGTTATAACTTGTGATGCATCGCCTTTCGGGGTAGGCGCCATTTTGAGCCATGTACTGCCTAATGGGAACGAAGCCCCTGTTGCATATTTTTCAAAGACTCTTTCAAAAACGGAGCGGAACGATGGACAAATTGATAAAGAAGCCCTCGCAATTGTCTCAGCTGTGAAAAGATTTCACGAATACATGTATGGTAGGGTTTTTACTATTGTGACTGACCACAAGCCTTTGTTGGGGATAATAGCCGGAGATAAGCCAACTCCCTACATATTATCCCCTAGGATGACCCGATGGTCAGAATTCTTAGCTGCTTATGACTATCGGCTGCAATACCGCCCAGGGAAAGCCATTCCCCATGCCGACGCATTGAGCCGAGCACCGCTTCCAGAGACTCTTGACGATCCGGCACCAACGGTAACCACGTTGCAAATCGAGGCACTCAACTCGCCACCACTGACCGCCCGAGATATCGCGAGAGAAACCAAACGCGACCACACCCTAGCACGAGTCCTAGGCTGGGTAGAACGCAGATGGCCATTGGACCAGTTATCAGATGACTTCACACCATTCAAGTCTTGACAGACCGAACTCTTCTCCCAGAAAGGCTGTGTCATCTGGGGCGATAGAGTCGTTATCCCAGAATGGCTCCGAAAAGCGCTGCTGAGAACTTTGCACAATGGCCACCCCGGCATCGTGCGAATGAAAGCCCTTGCACGAAGCTACGCATGGTGGCCGGGCATTGACAAGCAAATCAAACAGTGGGTTAAAGTTTGTCCCAAATGCCAAGAAGTCAGCAACGCCCCACCAAAAGCCATGCCAACTGAATGGGAGACACCACATGGACCTTGGTCCCGAATTCACCTGGACTTTGCGGGGCCAACCAAGGGCCACACCTTCCTGCTTACCGTCGATGCCTACTCCAATTGGCTCGAAATTCATCGCATGACAACTACGACCTCATCAAGATTTTAAACAGACTCTGCAACCCACGGATTACCAGACGTCCTGGTATCCGATAATGGCCCACAATTTACTGCACTAGCGTTTGAGCAGTACCTCGCTGACCGTGGCATCCGCCATGCACTCACCTCACCTGCGCACTTTGCGACCAATGGCTGAGCAGAACGCATGGTCCAATTTGTGAAGAAAACCTTGCAAAAGGTAGATTATGACAACATTGGTGACAAGGTCAACCAAATCCTCTTCTTGCAACACATCACCCCACATAGCATCACCAACAAAACTCCCACTGAACTGCTAATGGGACGAAAGCTCCACTCCCACCTTGACCGGTTGCACCCTGCTTATGAACCGGAGAAACCACTAGGATCCAGCGGCCGCTGTTGCACCTTCCAGGTAGGAGACCTGGTTTATGCAAGAAACCTATTGGGCGACCCGTTGTGGGTGGAAGCAACAGTAGTACATGTAACCGGCCCCAGATCCTACCTTGTGCAATGCTTTGACAATAAACTTTGGAAACGGCATATCGACCAATTACAGTCGCGGCTTGCAGCGGCCAGTCCGCAAATCCCCTTTGACCAAACTGAGGGGGGGGAGGTACGGAAGAAGATGAATTCCTAGGAAACCAGTTCGAAGGAAACGACGGTTTAATAGAAACTCAGGAAGCAGAGCCGGAGGGAGAAACGGTTGCACCTCAGGGAATTGCGGAAAATGTGGGCAACGACGTAGAAGTGAACTCTGAACCAGAGGTAGCCCCACTGCCAGACAACAATCTACCTCAGCAGGATTGCAACCAGCCGATACAACGAAAATCAAAGAGACTAAAAAAACAACCGTCCTATTTAAGGGACTATGTAACTGCGCCCTGAACTAAGAAGCCAGGGGAAGGGGTGTTGTGTATGCAATATGATTAATAAAGTGTGAGCTTGGAGTAAGTGCAGGGTCCTGGCCCTGCACTTCTGATTGGCTGTTAAGCGGCCGGACCGGATTGGCCCGTTCCGGGGAATCCGATTGGCCCTTAACAGAGAGTTCTTATTGGTTATAAAAGCTAGCATTCCTAGCTTGTTATTGGTTAAACGTTACAAGGTTTGCCTATATAAGGCGGGTTTTACTGCTGTTAAAGCAAGCAAGTCACGATGTAAATAAAGAGCTGAAGTTCACCGTTCAGAGACTTGTCTCCATTCTTTCTCGCCCATGCTCAAACTTAACAGTAGGTAAAAAATGTCCCCCCTCCCACTCTCTAATTCAATAATGTTAGTTGGATATGTGATCTAGTAGAAACAGTCTGCTCTTACAAGTAGAAATATTTTGTCTGGAACATGATAGTCATTTCATGTAATTACAAGATGTAATTTCATAAGCCCCTATTTTTGAGTTCCTCAGAAATAAATATGAAACGAGGCTGTTTTTCTGTTACATTAGTTGACGCTTGAGTATATACATTTCTACATAGGTAGTGAACATGTAACAGGTTAAATCTACAAAAACTGCACCATTTATTCACTGCAGCGAAATGCAATACAATCAGCTTGCACTATTGGCTGTCTTATAATATTCATTTTGAGGACTATTGCTGGTGAAGCAGGAATTGGTGATTCTCAGGCCAGATAGACATATTAATATAAAAAGGGAATAGAAACATCCAATTTTCAAGACTAGGAAAAGAATTACCAAAATTCCACTGACTCAAAGCAACAGGAAGAAAAGGCTAGGGTGTAAACTCTGACAATGACATGTATGTTCCCAGATCTTCTTTGCCCATTTGCTTGTGTGATGTAACACAAACACACACATCTGTAAGTATATGCATATAAACAACAGATGACTTCATTCTTTTTTGCAATAATCAGCTGACCTAAACCATGTCAATTCTGAGAAGCTTCTCCAAAAGACTCAGGATTTATTCCTGAATAATCTGTGGAGGCCGACAACATTTTAATTCCTACAGGAATCCAATGGCCAACTATTTGAAGTGAGTTTGCCTCAAACACCCTCTCTGAAAACCACTGTTTTCTTAGAAATTTCAACTAAAAAATTAACACTTAAAACTATTTGGTCAACTGTTCACATTGCTAAGCAAAGAAACAAATAATAAAAGGCAATTGTCAGGTATTGAGAGCCTTGGTGGTGTAGTGGTTAGAGTGCTGTACTGCAGGCCAATTCTGCTGACTATCATCTGTTCAAATCCAACCAGGCTCAAGGATGACTCAGACTTCCTTCCTTCCGAGGTGGGTAAACTGAGGACCCAGATTCTTGGGGGCAATATGCTGACTCTATAAAACCGCTTAGAGAGGGCTGTAAAATCACTATAAAGCATTATGTAAGTCTATAAAGCAGTATGTAAAGTCTAAGTGCTATTGCTATTGCTATTAGTTAAAGCAGAGTGCCCATTAAGTCTGACTTATTATCTGCCCTTATGAATATATAAAAAGGCAAATGAGATTTTGCCCATGTACAAAAGCATATACAATACATACATGCACATATTTTGTCCATTGCATTCAAAGCTTGCTGAGCTGAGGACCGACAGATCAAAGATTCATTGTATTATAAAAATTACTCTCTTGCTACCAAACACTCATCTCTTTAGATTTAGGTGGAGGCAATTACATCCTCAATTTATTTTACTAGCAGTAAAATAAAGTTGTTCGGCACCAAATCATACAATGAGCATAATATCCCAGGTGTAATCCAAACTATATAGTAATGTTTGCAGGAGAATGACTTATTTCACGGAAGCCAATTTTACTGATGCAGGATGGCAATTCTTTTTTTATTTTCCCCATAGTGATAGTTCAATAATTGCAGGAACTTACCATGATTGGGAACTGTTCCTGTAATCATTGCTTATCTTCTTATGTTTATTGTGCCAGCCAAAGATTGGCAACAGGTGAGCTGGCATCCCTCCATGTACATTAGTGAACCGAACTGCAACCAGTAAGAGGATAATTATCTTCCAATGCACCTAAGGTCAGAACATTAGTTTAGGGGGTTCACAATATTTACAACTCTGTCCCCCAACAGATGGAAAATGGCAGTGATTCAAGGAAGGCAGGGGTTGCTTCTGCCTTGTTTCAGTATCAACCTCGCTCTTCCTAATGGAAGAACAATCAGTTTTCCAACAGCAGAGCTATGGTGTCTGTCTGTCTATCTTTCTGTGAATATTAGAATGTTGTTCCCTCCTTACCAGCATTGACAAAGCTTGCATAGCTCTGGCAAGTCAAGAATACAGAAAATAATTTTTTAAAAATTCCCTGTTCACAAATAGAAAAACAGGATATATAGAGAGAATTTTCTTCTTTCTCCCATACGTACATATGGTATCCTATGGCTATCACTAAGCGTTGTATCTTATGAATCATGATGAATGCATTTATGATGACTATGATCATGATTCATCACTTATATCTTTTATGTACATCTGCATGGGGGAGAAAGTTCTCTCCTGAAAGATCAAAGCACCACATAAATAGATGTCCCAACTATTAATGACTCACACAGTCCAGAATAAGGAGACAGACTTATTATCTGCCCTCTGTAAGGTGCCCATGCTCCTGTTCCTCTGATACACATCAGGTCCTAGTAATTGTGGCCTGTAAGGGCAGCTAACTTTTTTTCAGATAGAACCATCCATATATTTTAAACTTGCAGAAGTTCTTATTGTATAAAATATGCCATTTCTGATTGGCCTTCTGAGCACGGATGTAATGGAGATAGGAATATGAATTTGCTGTCACATTTGCCTTATTGAAGATGATGATGTTATCTATTCAGTTGTGTCCGACTCCTGGCTATTCTATGACCAGGTCTCTCTGGATCTTCTGATCTTTCACTATTTCTTTGATTTCCTCTATGCTCTGTCTGTCGTCAGTGTTGATAGGTCTCCAGCTGCCATGTTCTTTGGCAGTCTGGTTTTCTTTTACCACAAACTCTTCCGAACATGATTGCTTCCTCCAGTGAATTCCTTTGCATGACATGGTCAAAGTAAGTGAGATGCAGTTTCACGATTTTGCCTTCCAATTGTATGTCTGGTGTGATGTGCTCCAGTACTTGCTTTATTATTACAATCTACAGCAGAGGTCTCCAAACTTGGCAACTTTAAGACTTGTGGCCTTCAACTCCCAGAATTCTCCAGCCAGCTATGCTGATTTTAGTGTTCAAATACATTTCAGCATTGTGATGACAGAAGGTAAGAAATTTCCAGCAGGATCTGCCAGTTTGAAATGAACTGAAGAGACCTCTATGATTAGTGAAGAAAGCATTCTCATGACTTTTCTAATGTATGCTTTTATCCATAATAAACACTAATGTACAGCCTCTTGTGTCCGCGAAATGATGCCAGGAGTCGGTGACTTAGTGCAAAAGCTCTTTATTGGCAAGTGGAACCGAACTGGCGAAAGGAAAAAAGCCCGCAGCTTTTATTCCTTTCGCCGTGGCGGCCGCGGCCAATGGCACCGCTTTGAATCTCCTGCAGTCTGAATGGACCAATCGTGGGAGATTCTTAGCAAGCCAATCGGCGTGGCTCGCCTGACCAATCGGAGAGCCCCGCGCTTTGGCCAATCAAAGCACGGGGATCTCGAGTATGTTAATGAAGGACAGAACACCCCTCCCCTCTTGGTTCAGTCCTTACGTTGCATACTCACGTAGGTAGGCGGGGCTCCGTCTGGTCCTACTTGACCTGCGCAACTCAGTTGTAGGCTGGATCCCGGCCGGTTCGGTCGGGATCTCCGCTGCTCCTGCTGCCGTCGTGGGAACCGGCTGGTCGATCGGGCCGGTCCCTTCTCCGTAGCTCCCTCCTGGGCCTTCCGGGTTGGTTGAGCTACGGGTTTCACCGCTCCCGCTCGGTCTTTCCGGGTCGGTCGAGCTGGCTTGGCTGTTCCTTCCTGGCGAGGGGTTGTGATGGCTGCTTTCCGGTGAGTACTGCTGGTTTATTTTTCTTTGGATTCGGTCCCCTGGGTATTCCCTCCCCCCTTGGCTTGCGTTGTGGGGATTGGTTTCGCTTGTTTGTGCGTCGGCGGTTTGTTGGTTTGTAGTTCTCGACCTAAGTTGGTCGATGGAGCGTTTCCACACTCGTCCGTCTGCTGTTTGTAGCCGGTACGAGTGTGGGCCTGTTGCTTGTGTGATGACGGCTGGGATCCATAGAGGGTCTCCCATCAGGTTCTTTGCGTATACGGGATCCCCGGGTGCGAAGGTTCGGTGTTTGGTGCTTGAGTCTGGGGGCCTCTCCGGGTTATACGTGGGGTGTAACCTGTCGAGTGGGGACCTAAGCTTTCTGCCCATTAGTAGTTCGGCTGGGCTTTTATTGGTTGTGGTATTTGGGGTTATGTGTTGGGTGAAGAGTCGTTTGTTGATTTTCTCTTGGATCTCCCCGTGGTCTATTTTCCGGATGGTCTTTTTAGTGAATTGGACCATCCGTTCCGCCCTACCGTTCGCCGCCGGGTGCGCCGGTGCTGTCAGCGCATGGCGGATGCCCCTTTCCGCTAGGAATTTTTTGAATTCCAGCGAGGTGAACTGGGGCCCGTTGTCGGAGACGACGAAGTCTGGGAGGCCGTGTGTTGCAAAGAGTTTGCAGAGTTCCTTGATCACGGCCTCCGTGGTTGTCGTCTTCATGTTGCTTACCTCCAGCCAGTTGGAGTAAGCGTCAACTGTTATGAGGAAGGTGTGTCCTTTTGTGGGCCCGGCGAAGTCTATATGGATCCTAGACCAAGATCTCCTTGGGGTTTCCCACTCTAGGACGGGTGCTGTGGGTGGGCTTGGCCTAGTTTCCTGGCATCGTTGGCACCTAGCTACCCAGGCCTCTATTTGTTTGTCCATCCCTGGCCACCAAGCGTAACTTCTGGTCAGGGCTTTAGTCCTTACGATGCCAGGGTGCCCTTCGTGTAGCAATTCCAAAACCTTCCCCTGTAGTTTTTCCGGAATGACCACCCTGTCCCCCCATAGTATGCACCCTTTTAACAACGAGGGTTCCGTTTGGCGGTTTCGGAACGTTTTGACGGACTCGTCGTTGTCCCTTTCCGGCCACCCTTTCTCCACCCAATGCAACACCCGCGCCAGACGTTTGTCTTTATTAGTCTCTCGGGCAATGTCTGACGCGGTTATGGGCAGGTTGGGTAGAGTCTCTATGCTGAGGGTGGTCGTTGTGGGTGCTGGGTCGGTGTCGGGTTCCGGTAGCGGCGAGCGGCTTAAGGCATCTGCATGGGAGATCGTCTTCCCCGGTCTGTGTATGAGTTCGTAGTTGTAGGCTGCCAGGAACTCGGACCACCTTGTCATTCGGGGAGACAGAATGTTTGGGGTGGCCCGGTTTCCTGCAAGGATTCCCAGCAGCGGCTTGTGGTCCGTTATGATGGTGAAAGTCCGGCCGTAGAGGTATTCGTGGAATCGTTTTACGGCGGCAACTATAGCCAGAGCCTCCTTGTCCAGTTGGCTATAGTTCCGCTCCGGTTTGGTGAGGGTCCTTGAAAAGAACGCGATGGGCGCTTCTTTTCTGTCGGGAAGGGTATGGCTGAGGACAGCGCCGACGCCGAAGGGTGATGCGTCGCATGTGACGGCCAGAGGTAGGGTCTCGTTGAATTGTATGAGGACGGCGTTGGAGGTGAGGAGGTCCTTCGTTCTTTGGAAGGCGGCTTGCTCCCGTTTCCCCCAAGTCCAGGTCGCCGCCTTGTCCAGGAGCCTATGCAAGGGCTCCGCCGCCGTCGCCTTTTGGGGTAGGAAAACATTGTAAAAGTTCAGTAACCCCAAGAACGCCTGTAGCTCAGTTTTTGACTTGGGGGTGGGGGCTTCTTTGATGACCTTGATTTTTTTGCTTGTGGGGTGAATGCCGTGCCGGTCTAGAAGGTAGCCCAGGAATTCCACTCGTTTCGTGCAAAGCTGGCAATTTTCCCTCTTTACTTTTAGTCTGGTCTCTTTAAATTTAGTTAGGACCTCCCTTAGTCGACCTTCTAGTTCGGCTTGATTGGCTGCCGACACTATGACGTCGTCGAAGTAAGGTACCACCCCCTTGATACCTTGCAACAGTCTCTCCATTAGGCTTTGGAATATGCCCGGTGCCACGCTGACTCCGAATTGGAGTCGGTTGCATTTGAATGCTCCCTGGTGGGTGACAATGGTCTGCGCTTCTGCCGTTTACTCGTCGACCGGCAACTGTTGGTATGCCTGGGCGAGGTCGAGCTTGGCGAAAACCTTGCCCCCTCCCAGTGAGTGCAGTAGGTGTTGTACTACTGGGACGGGGTAGGCGCTTTGTTGCAGCGCGCCATTTAGGGTGGCCTTATAGTCCCCACAGATCCTCACCGACCCATCGGGCTTGATCGGGGTGACTATGGGGGTCTCCCACCGGGCGTGTTCTATGGGCTGCAGGACCCCTTGTTTGACGAGCTTGTCAATTTGCTCGTCTATCTTGGGTTTCAGTGCGAATGGCACCCGCCTTGGTTTCAGGCGTTTGGGGGGGACGTTAGGGTCTAGGTCGAACGATATAAGGGGCCCTTGGTACTTGCCTAGGTTTCCGTCGAAGACCTCTTGGAACTCCCGGGCTAGTTGCTGCTCCCAGCCGTCGTCGGTGACGTGGTCGACTCCCGTGAGGGCGATGTCGAGTGGGGCAAACCATTGCAGTCCCAGTAGGCTTGGGCGGTCGTGGTCGACGATCGTTAGGGGGAGTCGTTCGGTGCGCCCCTTATAAGTGATGTTAAAGCTTTTGGTGCCGACTATCGGGATGCGGTTTCCCTGGTAGTCCTTTACAATGAGTCTCTGGCTGTCTACGTTCCTCCTTTGGAGGGTAGGCACCAACCGCTTTATCTCATGCCATGCAATCATGGAGAGGTAGGACCCGGAGTCCACCTCCATTTTGCATGGCTGGCCCTCGATGCATACCTCGACGTGGACCTTCCGGGCATCGTTGGTGATGGCGTGGCCGATGGTGACCGTCTGGTGGGTCTCCTCTCTCCGCCGGTTGTCGCCGCCTCGCGAGGATCGCCCGTTCCGGTCCCATCGGCTGTCCGAGGGGCGATCTCTGGTCCGGGGTGGTGTGCTTTCTCTCCTCCGGTCGCTCTGGTCCCATCGTGCTGGGCTGCGATTTTTCTTCAGGCGGCAGACACGGGCGATGTGTCCCTTCTTGTCGCAATGCCGGCAGATCGATTCGAAGAACCGGCATTCCGACCTGGGGTGATCGCCGCCGCAGCCGGCACAGTTGGTCCTCGACTTACGACCTCGCCGGTTCCGTGGGTCGCGCCCTGCCTGTAGTCGATGGATATCCTCCTCGTCATCGGAAGTGTCCGATGCCGAGTGGAAATCGCCCTGGTGGGTGGTCGTCTCGGGTTTGGGCTCGGTCAACCTCGCCGGGTTGTTGTTTCCGCTGCGGTCCCCAGCGTTCGGTCTGCGCATGTGGTCGGCGGAAGTTCGGGTTGCTTCGGCGGCTGCGGTGAGGGTGTCTGCTAGGCTGATGTTGCCCTTGGCCATCAGCCGGCTCTGGAGGACTGGGTCCCACAAACCGAGCACGATTCAGTCTCGCAGGGCATTGTTTAGTTTATCGAATTCGCAGAGCCCCCCTAAATGCCGCAGCTCGGCGACGAAGTCGCTGAAGCTCTCACCCGACCTCTGGTCCCGCCGGTAAAACTCGTTGCGCCGGATCAGGATGGGTACCTCGGGAGCGTAGTGCCGCCGCAGTATGGGTTCGAGGACGTCACAGTCCATCGCGGTGGCATCGGCGGGTTTGGCCAGCGCTTTGGCCATCTGGAAGACCTCGGTCCCGCAGTGGGTCAAGAAGACGGCGCGTTTCATTGGGCTGGAGGCGTCCTTCATGCCGGTGCACTCGAGGTACATGCGGAATCGGTCGGCGAACGATTCCCAGTCCTCGGTGGCGGGGTTGAAGGGTGCGGGTGGTGCGATCTTCGCCATCTCGGTGGTTCGTCTGGCTTCCGTCGGACACGTGGTTCGGTTCAGGGCCTGGATCCCACCTTCGTCGCCAGTGTTGTGTCCGCGAAATGATGCCAGGAGTCGGTGACTTAGTGCAAAAGCTCTTTATTGGCAAGTGGAACCGAACTGGCGAAAGGAAAAAAGCCCGCGGCTTTTATTCCTTTCGCCGCGGCGGCCGCGGCCAATGGCACCGCTTTGAATCTCCCGCGGTCTGAATGGACCAATCGCGGGAGATTCTTAGCGAGCCAATCGGCGCGGCTCGCCTGACCAATCGGAGAGCCCCGCGCTTTGGCCAATCAAAGCGCGGGGATCTCGAGTATGTTAATGAAGGACAGAACACAGCCCTTTTCACCTCACATTTGATAAGAGACCCAAATTCTACCCAGCACAGGAACCTGAATCCACTGTTTGTATTGAGCAGAAAGCAACAGAACAATTAAGCTTTTTCCCCCAGTTCCTCTGCTCAAAACCACAGTCTCCAAAGTCATTTGGAAGAATATCCAAATATTTGCATATAGATAGGGGCTCTTTAAGTACTCTCCTTCTGTGAATAGTTAATGGTATAAAGGGGACAAAGAAAAATATTTTTGCTCTGTCTCTGCTTGTGTTTTCTGAGATAATGGGTCAAGTGGAATGCTTTCTCCACCTCTGCCTTTCTTTCTTTATTATCCCATCTTATCATATCATCGCCAATTGCAGTAGCTAAGAGGTTTGAAATAAGTACTTATTCCTAGACTTTTTGCTCAAAGAAAGAGAACACAAGGAAGCCTCACCTTTAAATATATTATGAAATCATTATGAAATTATTATCATGGTTTGTTGCATAGTCAGCCAGATATTTAGGCTGGATTTGACATTGTTATCCACCTATCAAGTCCTCAAGAATATGGGAAAGGCAGAGGTTAATGTTTGATAATTAGAGAAATGTTTAGATTGAACAGGAAAGATAGAGATGAAGATAGAGATAAAGATGAGATGTTAGGCATTTTTTGCTTATGTATGTTTAAATATTCAAATAAAGATTATATAAATTTGATAAATTTTGATAAATGTGATACAGATTATTAACAATGTTAGCGTGAATTGGATTAATATAAATGATACCTAGTCAAATTTGTTCAGATACAATAGAGAACATTTTTTGCCTATGTATGTTTGAATAATATAATGAGGATTACTTAAAATGGATAAATGTGATAGAGATTATTAATACTGTTATTTTGAATTGGATAAATATGAATGATACCTGGAACCAACTCTGTTCACACACAATTGGATGTAAATTAAATAATAATAATAATAATAATAAAAATATTTTTAAAAAGTACTGCTGGAAGATATAAACTGTTCCAAGTATAAAGTGTCACTGGCTGATGGTGATTTTGTCAATGCTGATTGTATTCAAGTGGTGCTTTCTCTCGCCACAGCCATTCTACTTCTATTTGCAGGACTTTGTATTTTTTATTTATTTTCTCCAGTTTGTTCTCTTCCCTTCTCTTGTCTCCAGGTACTGCCATGTACATTATCCAGCCTTTCTTATTGGCAATTGTTAAGTCAGGAATGTTAGGTGGCAGGTGCTTATATGTTTGAATTTTATAAGTCCCAGGCACTTTAGCTTCTTCATTTACGGTTAATTTACAACCCAGATGGAAACAAAATAAAACAACCAAAGTTAAAAGGAGGCTTTAGTCATCCTAACCAGGCTCTTCAGATCTCTTCAAAATACTAGCAAAGTGGGGGTTGTTTAGATCTTAATTCCATAGGGCAGGTGCCACTATAGAGAAGGCAAGCTTCTGATTTCCCGTTAGATGGCATTGTTGAATTGAAAAAAAATCAGAACAGACCAACCCCACCAGATACTATGGGAGATATATGGTCTCTGAGGTAATCAGGCCCTATGCTGTGTAGGCCTTACAGGAATCAACCAGGATCTTGAATTGCGCCTGGAAACAAACTGGCACTCCAAGGCCTACCCATTATTGCTTATGCTGCTGCATTATGGAGCAGCTACAACTTCCAGCTCATCTTCGAGGGTAGAGTCCATTGCAGGGGATGAGCCATGAGGTGACCAGGGCACAAATGATTTTCTGAAGGGTCCCCTAATCTAGGAAAGAGGGCAACTTCAGATGGAGTTGCAGAAAGGCCTTCCAGGCCACGGCTATCACCTATTCATTGAGCAAGACTTGACAGTCCGGGAAGTCTTCCCCAAGTTGCACACCACTCTTGAATGGGGAAATACCATTTGATCCAGGTCAGAGATGACAGTCAAAAGATTATGGGCAGTTGTCTCCCAATAGCTGAACAGCAAAACTATCAACTTAAACTGGTATGAAAATGTAATGATACCTTACCTCAAACTGATGGTTGACCATCCCTAGTGGTTTCATATACTTGTTACAATAGTAGGGTAGAGAATCGAGCCCTGTAGTACCTTGGTTAAATTTAGCCTCCTCCCTACCAGAATATTGACTGGAACCACTACTACTACAGTAGGAAAGGATCCCCACATAAATATGGTCAATATTATTTTAATTTGCTGGAAGTCCTATTAGGAGCAGGAGAATTATCATTTTCAAAGTTCTGATATAGATCATGTAATCAGAATGATCATTGCTGCTTTGATTTCATGTCCAGCCTGAGTTTGAATTGAAAATGATTTAGATAATCTATTTCATCTAAGGCTCTCTTTGGCCACTTTCTTCTCTACAATCTTCCCCAAATTGGCAGATTGGAAACAAGATAATAGTTTTTCATATAAGGTTAGATTGAGATATGGCTTCTCTAAGAGAGGGCACACAGCTCTTATGCCTTGTGTCAAAGCAGTGTCAACTACTCTTGAATCTTCCCACTCTAGCCCTCCTTCGCTCCAACCCTTGAAAAAGCCAGAATCCAAATTACTGGTAATGAAGTTCTTGCTGCAAAGAACGTATATGCTTCTAACATTAAATTATCTTTAGCCATCGCAAACGGATACACAATTACAATAATCTCTCCAATGCAAAGGATCAGCTGATGATATGAATGTATGTTCCCTTGGCTACAAGATTCTATATCTGCTACCTCTTCATAAACTGGAACTGAGATAGCAAAAGTCATTCAGGTCTTTATCAACATTTGTGCTTTTAAAAAGCTTTGTGCTTTTAAAAAGCTTTATAATGCCTCTCTTTTTTAATGCCAATCAGTGCCATTTTGATTTGTTCGCACATGTATTCACTTTTTTTTATATTCCTGTATACTTACTGTCTACTCTTCCAAAATCACCTGTACACAACCCGAAACTTTCTCAACCACACAGATCTGTAGTGCATTATGCCTAGGGTATTTTTTAAATCTCTCTTTTTTCCCATCTCTTAATTAGCCTGCACCATGTAGATACCTTTCTTAACATATCTGCCTTTGAATGTGTACAAAATTCAATCGTAAAATAACAAGATCAATTATTAGAAAAAAATGGAATATATGAGTCATCTATTATATAACAATAATGGCAAAAGGGATTATCTACACCTACTTTGATCTCTTTTGGAGAGCCAGATGTTCATCCGCAAATACAGTAATGTGGGCTCCATTCCTCTAATCATCAGGCTTGTTCAGAATTCAGAGGGTGGATAGCATCTGTACTCTAACCAAATCTTGTACCTGATGTAATGTTTCCCCCTTCCCAGACAGTCCAACGCCGTGCAAGGCTTATATGGAATGTGATATATTTTCTATAGGCCATTTAGAATTTCTTTCAGTGAGACTGCAGAAAACAAAACTGTTCCTATTGCTCTGCTCGTCCTTTCCACATATATTTTTTGTTGCTACTCTTTTTGGTTCATGCTCCTTCTTTGAATCCAATAATGCCTTAAATTTAAATCTGTCCTGTTTGTACAATCTCTTTCCATGTTGTTCTATTTTTTTACTTTCTGTTTTAATTCAACTTTTAAACTGAAATATCAATATAAAATATGATTTCAAACTGTACTGAAATATTTTAAAAATAGAAAATATTATTTTTTAAATCCTTTTTATTGCAAATCTCTCCTGTCATTGTATAATCTGTGAATCGTCTGGCTTAGTTCATTTTCTAAGTTATTATTACTACAGGTAGTCCTGAACTTACAACAATTGTGCCCAAAATTTCTGTTGCTAAATGAGATAGGGCAAAATTCACAGAACAATTATTTTACCACCTTTCTTGCCATGTTTAAGTGAATCACTGCAGCATCTTAATTTAGTAACATGATTATGAAGTGAATCTGGCTTCCACACTGATCTTGCTTGACAGAAGGTCTCAAGAAAGTGATGTCGTGACTCTGGGACACTGTAATTGTCATAAATATTAGTCAATTGCCAAGCATCTGAATTTTGATCATGCAACTGTGGAAATATTACAACAGTTGTAAGTGTGAAAAATGGTCATAAGTCCCTTTTTTTTCAGTGCTATTGTAAGTTCAAAATGTCGCTAAACAGACTGCTGTAAGTTGAGGACTACCTGTACTTGTGACATGATTAAAAAATCAAATATCTGAATGTTCACTCAAAAATGTTTCCATTAAAAAGAACCCTACTGATCTAAATGCCTTCTTTTATGTTATGCCACGTTAGTTTTCTGCAGCTCTGGAGATGTTTGCTTGTTGAGGAAGTATTTAAGCTCTTGATAAATAGCGAGCCACTCGTTTTGCTGTTGCTGTTGTCGTTGTTGTCCAAATGTAACACAAACATTCTATCCACATTCTACTAAGGAATCTTAATAAATCTCTGAGAAATTTTAAAAGAAAATAATTAACCTGTTTGTATCTCAGTATAAACAGCGTCTCAAAATTGTTAACAGATGTACCTTGCTGGACAAGGATCTAGGTTGCACTCTTGGAGTTTTGGCTTTGGCTTGATGTTTTCAGGGTAATAGTGGCAATATTGGTCAGCTACCACTCGATTGCTTCTCAGATCGTAGCATTCGGCAGATGTAAGCTGATAACCTTAAAAAAAATTGATATTGGGTAAAGATAAGGACAGCTATGCAGTTCCACATCAACAAGCAAGTATAGTCTACTAATCTGAATAACAATGAGGTCCCATTAGGCAACCCACTGGGTCATTTCTTTCAGAGATATTCTTTACCAAAATAGAGATTAGCCTTAGTAAGACCACACCTAGAGTACTGCATCCAGTTTTGGTCACCACATTATAAAAAAGATGTTGAGACTCTAAAAAAATCACAGAGAAGAGCAACCAGGATGATTAGGGGACTGGAGACTAAAACATATGAAGAACGGTTACAGGAACTGAGCATGGATAGTCTAGTGAAGAGAAGGACCAGGAAAGACATGATAGCAGTCTTCCAATATTTGTGGGGCTGTCACAGAGACGAAGGGGTCTAGCTATTTTCTAAAGTGCCTGTAAGTCAGACAAGGAATAATGGATGGAAACTGAACAAGGAGAGATTCGACCTGGAAATAAGGAGAAACTTTCAGACAGTGAGAACAATTAACCAATAGAACAGCTTGCCCTTGGAAGTTGTTGGAGCATCATTACTTGAAGCTTTCAAGAAGAGATTGGACTGCCATTTGTCAGAAATGGTGTAGGGTCTGCTGGGGTGGAGGGGCTTGGACTAGATTTCCTATAAGGTCCCTTCCGACTCTGATTATCTGTTAAATCTGAGATGCAGAATGACCAAAGGTAGGCAAAAAAGTAGTGGGAACATGGGCAACTTTCAACTTCCTGCAGGTTTCTCCATTGACTTTGATTGTGGGAAACTGGCAGGGAGCCCCTGGAAATCATGATCATGTGGTGGCAATTGACTGGCAAGGCTACAGCAGTCACAATTCTGCGAATACAACTGGTATGACAACCTTTGGTATTTCAACACAGGAATAAAGGGGCATACTTTCTTTCAGTTAGCAAATTTGAGACATCTTGATGCAAAAAAAATTGTGTTGTGATGCACTGTTTGGGCTAACTAAAGGTACAGATAGGAGAGTGTTAGTACCAGTAGTATGTAAATGGACAAACTGATTGTAACTTGAAGTAGTAACATTCCTGCAAGAAATGTCATTTATGGTTTGTAATGCAAAACTAAAACACAGCACATACATCTTCTAAGCATAACTATATATCTGCTAGCGTAAGATATCTTATTAGAGGACCCTACAATTAAAAATATGTTGATTTATAGCCAATTTACAATTTCCATAGTTATTTTTCCATAGTAATTTTTTCTTATAAAAACACCTTAAAATGAAAGATAAACAAACAAACATAATGTTTTTTATGTTATCAAAGAAGGGCCAAACAATGATGGCAATGTTGCAGATCAGGGAAACAACACTTTAAAACTTTTGTGGAAGCTAAGGGCCAATGTAGGTAGAGGATGGAGTTGTGTTACATGAACTAGTGTATGCAACACACACACATACACACACACAAGTACAAATAATCTCTCTCACACCCAGTTAGCTAGTTATCAATATTTTTGTTGTTTTATTATGTATATTGAATCTATTTTAATGGCTGTTTTCCTGGGCAACACTTTCAGTTTCCATCCATTATCATTAAGCTGCAAATGAATTGGGGGGTTAAATATAGCTCTGGGCTCTGGGCTGGATCACTTAGTTATGTTCAAACCTGAATATACATCTTAAGAATAACATTCAAATATCATATACTGTGTTACATATCTTTAACTTCAGATGCATAACTTAAAGGCAAATCAAATACATACAGGTGAAACTCAAAAAATTAGAATATAGTGCAAAAGTTCATTTATTTCAGTAATGCAACTTAAAAGGTGAACCTAATATATGAGATAGACTCATTACATGCAAAGCAAGATAGTTCAAGCCGTGATGTGTCATAATTGAGATGATTATGACTTACAGCTCATGAAAACCCCAAATCCATAATCTCAGAAAATTAGAATATTGTTAAAAGGTTCAATATTCTAGGCTCAAAGTGTCCCACTCTAATCAGCTAATTAAGCCATAACACCTGCAAAGGGTTCCTGAGCCTTTAAATGGTCTCTCAGTCTGGTTCAGTAGGAATCACAATCATGGGAAAGACTGCTGACCTGACAGTTGTGCAGAAAACCATCATTGACACCCTCTATAAGGAGGGAAAGCCTCAAAAAGTAATTGCAAAAGAAGTTGGATGTTCCCAAAGTGCTGTATCAAAGCACATTAATAGAAAGTTATGTGGAAGGGAAAAGTGTGGAAGATAAAGGTGCACAAGCAGCAGGGATGATCGCAGCCTGGAGAGGATTGTTAGGAAAAGGCCATTCAAAAGTGTTGTGGACTTTCACAAGGAGTGGACTGAGGCTGGAGTCAGTGCATCAAGAGACACCATGCACAGACAGATCCTGGACATGGGCTTAAAATGTCGTATTCCTCTTGTCAAAAGAGGAACAATAAACAACGTCAGAAGCATCTTACCTGGGCTAAAGAAAAACAGAACTGGTCTGTTGCTCAGTGGTCCTCTTTTCTGATGAGAGCAACTTTTGCATCTCATTTGGAAACCAAGGACCCAGAGTCTGGAGGAAGAATGGAGAGGCACACACTACAAGATGCTTGAAGTCCAGTATGAAGTTTCCACACTCTGTGTTGATTTGGGGAGCCATGTCATCTGCTGGTGTTGGACCACTGTGCTTCATTAAGTCCAGGGTCAACGCAGCCGTCTACTGGGAGATTTTGGAGTATTTCATGCTTCCTTCTGCAGATGAGCTTTATGGGGATGCTGACTTCATTTTCCAGCAGGACTTGGCACCTGCACACACTGCCAAAAGCACCAAAACCTGGTTCAATGACCGTGGAATTACTGTACTTGATTGGCCAGCAAATTCGCATGACCTGAACCCCATCGAGAATCTATGGGGCATTGCCAAGAGAAAGATGAGAGACATGAGACCGAACAATGCAGAAAAGCTGAAGGCTGCTATTGAAGCATCCTGGTCTTCCGTAACACCTCAGCAGTGCCACAGGCTGATAGCTTCCATGCCACGCCGCATTGAGGCAGTAATTGCTGCGAAAGGGGCCCAAACCAAGTACTGAGTACATATGCATGCTTATACTTTTCAGAGGTCTGATATTGTTCTATATACAATCCTTGTTTTATTGATTGCATGTAATATTCTAATTTTTTGAGATTGTGGATTTGGGATTTACATGAGCTGTAAGCCATAATCATCTCAATTGTGACAAATGACAGCTTGAACTATCTTGCTTTGTATGTAATGAGTCTATCTCATATATTAGTTTCACCTTTTAAGTTGCATTACTGAAATAAATGAACTTTTGCACGATATTCTAATTTTTGGAGTTTCACCTGTCTAAATTATCATTCAAAATTGATGAATTCTGCTTGCAGTTGGTAGAAGTGGCGTCGTTTGTAATTTGGCTGTGCTTGTTTGTATATGAAAGATGGTTCCTTGCTTCTACTTAGCTCACCCCATGTGATATTTTATGCTTCTCTTTTAGTGATTTAATGTGCTGGATTGCTTCCCCCCCCCACACAAATCTTGAACTTCTAAGAGTGAGCATAGAAAATGAACTTAACAAAGAAATAAAAAAGAAAGCACAAGATCTCCCTAGCTACTCATAAGTTCTGGGTGATTTATCTTTTGCCTTGAAGCCCAGCTTTGCATTCTTCAATGGAAGCCTCCTTCTGTGCATTTTTCTCATTCCCCATCTCTAATTTCCTATATGGGAGTATCAGCTGTGGTTATCTCATTTCAATTACCAGAAGCCAATTGTCTTTTCTGAAGAGAAGGTGCTACTATCCTTGACCACAGAGGCTGGATAGCTCCCTCTGAGGTTTTATTTATGAGTCATGGTGACAATTACTGGAGTGAAAATGGAATCTTCAAAAATGATTAAACCTTCAGTGGAAAGGTCAAACCATAGGCTTTTAAGCACACTAAGAAGTCATTATATATAGTGCTCTGTATGCACAAAAAGGTATTACTTCCCCCTTCATTTGATTTAGGAAACTGGATGTCATGCTTTTAGCAAGCTGCAGATCTGACATTTATTTATTTAGCATATGGCAACAGGTCTGACAATGAATGTAGTATAGAATTAGTTAAAAACAACTTTTTGTCTTGATAAAGCAAAGTTACCTGGACAGCTACGGGATGATTTTTTAAAACTTCTCAGCCAGATCAAACCAACTCCAAATAATAACAATGGATGTACCAGATAAACCAGATGTACTACAGTGACAACTCCTTGCCACCCATCATTTTTAATGTGAAGATCCAGAGTGATTGAGGGTCAAAGAGTAGTTCCCAACCATGAACCTGTTCTTTGCACAGCTCTAGCCATATTATAAATCCTGACCCTGGGAGTAGATTACCTCTTTGGTCCTGCCTTGGGCTTACATATTCTCTTTATTAAACAAGGCAGCAATTAGGATATATATATAAAGATTGCAGATTACATGATCGTTTTTTCCTGAAACCAAATTGTTTATTAGAGAGTAGGTTGTTTGTTTCTAAGTGGAGGATGATGGATAGGTTAATAATTGATTCCATGACTTTACAGGTGACGCAGCATAAGGAGATTGGTCTGTAATTTTCAACTAAGCTGGGGTCTTTCCTTTTTGAAGATGGGGATGATCGTGGCTTGTGACCATAGTTTTGACAAGGAGCTGGTCCTGGAAGATTTTTCAAAGATCATGCTTAGAGGTTTGGCTATGGCAATGGGTATTTTTTTTAAAGAAGTAGGCACATATTCCATCCGGTCCAATAGATAGAGATGGTTTTAGATTGTGCAGTGGTTTTTCAACATTGTCTTCTGTAAAATCGATATGTATTAGATCATTGTAGTTGTCTGTGGTTCGACTAGGAAATACTGGGCATGATCCATTGCTGTTTACAAATACTGAGCCGAAGAATGTGTTAAAGAGGTTGGCTTTAATAGTGTCATCATTGCAGTCTTTACCATTAGGTCCTTTCAGGGGTGGGATGAACCTTGAGTCCTTTAGTTTGTTGTTTACAAAACTGTAGAAAGCGTGGGTGGAATTGGTGCATAGAACATATACATATATGTGTTTTCTTATGTTTTTGCGGTTATATATATGTACGATATTTAGGTTTCTTCGGGTATTTTCCCATGTCTTTATATTTGTGCTTTTATTATAGCGACGTTTCGGCAGAATCTCATCTGCCGTCCTTGTGTATTGGTTTCTTTTTAATCTTGTGTGTTCGGCTTGGCAGCCGTTTTTTGTCTGAATTTGGTGCTGGCTTTCTGCTTTATTTGAATGTTTTTTTCCTCATTCTGATTGGCTGGGAGACTAGGTCTGTTTTTATTGGTCTTCGAGTTGCTGTGTTCTTGATTGGTTGGCAACATTGTGTTTTGTGCATAGGGGGTTCTTAGTGCAGCTTGGTTTCTTGTGAATGGCTGATAATTATTTATTAGGAAGCTAGGTTTTATTTGGGTAGCTGGCTGGAGTGTGTTTGGGCTGGAGGTATTGGGGGGGGGGTCTGTTTGTGTCCAGGTGCTTGCCTGGATTGTGGTACCTCCAGCCCAAACACGCCCCATCCAGATACCCAAATAAAACCTAGCTTCCAGATGAACACTATACAGAAGCCTGATGATGTCAGATGAGATTCTGCCGAAACGTTGCTACAACTTTAAAAGCACAACTATAATGACGTGGGAAAATACCTGAACAAAGCTGAATACCATAAATATAAGTACCCGTGAAAACTTAAGAAAACATACACACACACACACACACACACACATATATGCATGACTTCAACTCCTCTTTCAGCACAGAAAATTTGAGTATATAACAATTATTTAAGGAACTATACTTTTAAATTGTAATCAGTAATTTTATAAAATATGGAATAATATGGAAAAGATAGATAGGCTATGAATAAGGGAACAAACCAAGAAAAATAGTGATATTAAAACTTAGGGATTGTAGTTTATCTAATAATCAGTCACTTTTCCATTTGGCTTTTAGAAAAATATACTTTATTTTAGAAAGAGTAGACTAAAAATGAGAGATGAGAACTTTTTCTTCGAAGACCTTTCTGGAGGTAGATGCATTGTACTGTACTATGGTAATTAAAGACAAATCAGCATTCCCACAATTTCAAAATAAAGACTCTACAAATATTTACAACCAAAAAAGGAAGGAAGGAAGGAAGGAAGGAAGGAAGGAAGGAAGGAAGGAAGGAAGGAAGGAAGGAAGGAAGGACCATAAAAAAATAAAAACAGAACTAGGTGTGATGTATATCAGTGCTTTTTAGAACTGCAGTACAGGAAAAAAGTGTTATATTCATTACCTCCACCACAGGATACAGAACAAGGAAAAAAATCAGTTTCTCTCCATCGGTGGATAATAGGTTGATAGAAAATAAACTGAACTGTACTGTCAGCAACACCAACGTAATGAATCTGAAAAGAAGAAAAGCTACAGGTAAAATTAGTCTGTAATCCAGGTATAATTAGAACAATGAATTTACATTGTAATAAGTGAAAATCCTCCACCATTATCTTCAGATAAGCAACTTTGGTATCCAGAAGCATAAATTCAACAATTGTGTAAAAAGTC
Source organism: Hydrophis major (assembly GCA_033807585.1). NCBI lineage: Eukaryota > Metazoa > Chordata > Lepidosauria > Squamata > Elapidae > Hydrophis > Hydrophis major. The sequence continues at coordinate 278,747,611 of CM066329.1, forward strand.
CCAAATAGAGAAATGACAATTAAATATTTAAATAGATATACGGTGTAATACTTGCCATTAAACCTATGAACACAGTAATCATTTCAGCCTTGTCATCTACTGTATCTTGCAGGGTGGGTCCTAGATTATCATAAGTAATAGTTTTTATGATGATTGGTAAGTTACGCCTGCTATTTTGGGAGGGAGGGCATAAGATCATTAGCATTGGTGGTGCAGTGGTTAGTACTGCAAGCTACTTCTGCTGATTGCTGGCTGCCTGCAATTTGGCAGTTCGAATCTCACCAGGCTCAAGGTTGACTCAGCCTTCCATCCTTCCAAGGTGGGTAAAATGAGGGCTCAGATAGTTAGGGGCAATATGCTGACTCTGCAAACCTCTTAGAGAAGGCTGTAAAGCAGTGTGAAGTGGTATATAAGTGCTATTAGTGCTATTAGTTCAGAACAATATTATCTCTTAAAATAGGGTGATTATTCTAGATAAATAATTAAGCAAATAAATACATCTGAATTATCAGCTTCCTAATGCTGAAAATTAATGCTTTTCTAAAAGCTGTCAGAGATTTTTTGGCAAAGTGCACTCAAAGAAAGCCGTCAAAGCCAAAAATCAAAGATGTGGATCATAGATTATGAAATGTTTCTGGATACGGCTGGAAAAAGACTTTCACAAAAGATTTACTTACAGTTACGTGAGAAACTTCTGCTGGTCAATGCAGACAAATATTAATAAACTGATGTATGTGCATTGGAAACAAGAGGCCAAAGATATCCAACCAATGTGGGTTTTGCCCTTCAATGGATTTGGGAAGAGCTGACATAGATAATATTGAGTGTACATGATTGTATCTGTATAAAGCAAGTTCCCACGCTTATTTCCTTGGTTCAAAAACCATTCTATTGTTCAAATAAACAAAGAAATAAACCAGAAAAAAGGAAACTATCAGGGAAGAAATAGCATTACTTTTCCCCCCTGAAACAGAAGAGAAATACAATAAACAAAACTCGGAATCCCTAAGTTGCAAAAAAGAAAAGAAAAAGCAAGAGGTCATAAAAGAGGAAGGCAGAAGTGCTTGAGACAAGTTGAAGGATATAAAAGTTTTAGTCTATTGATGAGAGCCTGCAGCTTTCTTTTAATCAAGTTAATAGTGATATATATTCCCAGAAGGAAAAAAGGAGCTACAGCTGAAAGAATACATGTTTCCTATGAAGTGAAGGAGGAGGCTTCTTGTATGGCTAACTACCATTTTGCTCAGCAAAAGCTTTTTATTTCCTTGCACATGACAGAAAGTCATGAATCACCCATGGATTTGAAATGACGGAAAAAGTACAGTGAATCCAGGAAGGATGTACATGCTCTCAATGAGTTTAGCTCTTCTGAAATTTCCAGTATAAATATAGATTAAGAACAGCATGGGGGGGGGGGGGGGAATGCTAACTAAACAAAAAAGAAAAAGGAAAAAAAAATACTATCAATAGTGTTGCCTGAACCTTAAAAAAAATCATGTTTGTGAGATCCCAGGCAGAGCAAAATAAATGAGAAGAGAGATTACATGGGGCCTAAGAGAAGGGGTTGGGAAGTAGTTCCACATCAAAAGTCAGGAAGACATAACAACTTATCTCCCCAAGGATTTTTGTTGTGTTGTCTGCTTGATTATCTGTCTTCCCTGACATGGAAAAAAGACAGATGCAGATCTTTCTCCCAAACAAAACTGGGAAATTATACACATAGCCCGGACTACCAACCCCAACACTCTTGGGTGGGAATATGTTGCAATTAACCACAGACTGGTGGTGGTGGGGGAATAGCATTGCTAGGAGAATGAGGGGAAAGGAATCAGACAAACTGATGTTTATTGTTTCAAAAAAGATGCATGGGATGGAATATAATGATTACAAAACTGACAAAACTTTGGTGAGAAAGTATTTTTGCAATCGGCAGTGTAGGTGGAATATCAGATATTGAGCAACTGATTCTAAATCTGGTTGCTGATATTTCCTACTTACATCACACATTTTTGGCTATGACTTAGAAATTTAAACTATCCCAAAAGCTAAAGCAAGAATAAGAGTGAATAATACCGGTATTAGTTATGAATTGTTACCTAATGTTTTTTTTTAAATAATGCGCATGAGTTACCTTTCATTGACTGAGTATAAAAACTTCACCACGATATATAAATCCTAAAAACCCTGATGTCTTCTTTGTTTTTAAATAATTTATCTTATTTTGGGGAATATTAAACACTGAAATGCACAGGCCTTACGTTCCTTTTGAATTAATAGCTGTAATATTTCATTAAATATCATACTGGTTTGTAAATAACTAACATTCCCATAGAAGATATTAAAATAGGTCCCTGAGTGACAGCAACTTGGGAAGTCACCTTCAACAAACTGACCCATAAATCAGGCAACATTTCCTAATTGAAGAATAAGTACTCAGTAGCCATCCAGATTTTTCAGATTATAAGAACAGGAGCTGAATTGTTCTTCTTTCTCAACTCCACTGCATTCTAAAGCTATGACTGACATTGAACATCATGGAGGAAAAGCTGCAACCCTAAAGATTCCTCAGGACGTGTGCTGAGGGTTTGAGAAACAAGCTGCAGCACCTAGGAAAGATAAAAATGACTACAAAACACCTTCTTCAAGGCCTAATCCTGCCAGATGATCCAAAAAGGCATCATGGTTAATATACCACCAAACATTGGAGAAATAATATTTCGGAAAATTATCAGAAATGCTCTCTCTCTCTCTTCCAACTGAAGTCATTTCACCAAGCAACGGAAACAGGTTGAGTAGAATGTCTCGTATGGAAGACCAAATTGAAATGGATGACAATAAAAAGTAACATCCAGATTCATCTGGCTATCTGGATTTATAAAATCCATAAAATTCAACCTAGCATAGCAAGATAAATAGAATGTGTGATGTTGTGGTCCTTCTGCTAAAGGAAGACCTCAAGGAAGTACAAAATTTTCATCTGCACTTTATCTCCCACATCTCAATCCATATCTGCTGTAGAAAATCTGGCAAAATCTTCTAAACAATGAAGTTGGTATTAGAGATGAAAGGGGAAGGGCCAGGACCAGCTCCTTGCCAAAACTATGGTCACAAGCCACAGTCATCCCCATCTTCAAAAAAGGAGACCTCAGCCTAGTTGAAAAATTACAGACCAATCTCTTTATGCTGTGTCACCTGTAAAGTTATGGAATCAATTATTAACCAATCCATCATCCTCCACTTAGAAACAAACAACCTACTCTCTAATAAACAATTTGGTTTCAGGAAAAAACTATCATGTAATCTGCAACTCTTACACTGCAAAAACATATGGACTACACAACTCGATCAGGGCAAAACAATAGATGCAATCTACACAGATCTGCAAAGCCTTTGATCTGCAAAGCCTTTGATTCAGTGGTACATGACAAACTACTAAAACTAAAATCATATGGTATCTCTGGACAACTACATAACTGGATAGAAGCATTCCTGTCAAACAGATAAATGGTCAAAATTGGGAGTGTCCTATCAAATTCTGTACCTGTCAACAGTGGTGTCCCCCAAGGCAGTGTTCTAGGACCAACTCTTTTCATACTCTACATAAATGACCTTTGTGATCATATCAAGAGCAACTGCATTCTCTTCGCTGATGATGTAAAGCTATTCAACACTACAGACAATACTGCTACCCTCCAAAAAGACGTTGACTATGTATCAGAATGGTCAAACAAATGTCAACTTCAAATCTCAACAAATAAATGCTCTGTCCTACATATTGGCAAAAAAAATCAGAAAATAAAATACAGGCTGAATAGTCAAGACCTTGTTGATGATCCAAACTCTGTCAAGGATCTTGGAATACTCATCTCTAATGATCTAAGTGCTAGAGCCCACTGTAACTACATAGCCAAAAAGGTGTTAAGAGTTGTTAACCTAATCTTACATAGCTTTTTCTCTGGTAATATTACACTAATAACTAGAGCACACAAAACATTTGCTAGATCAATACTCAAATATAGCTCATCAGTCTGGAACCTACATTACGTATCTGATATTAACACAGTTGAGAAAGTCCAGAAATATTTCACGAGAAGAATTCTCCACTCCTCTACTCGTTGCAGAATACCTTATGCCACCAGACTTGAAATTCTAGACCTAGAAAACCTAGAACTATGCCGCCTTTGGTCCAATCTAAGTATAGCATATAAAATCATACATTGCAATGTCCTACCTGTGAATGAATACTTCAGCTTCAACCATAATAACACAAGAGTAAACAATAGATACAAACTCAAGGTTAATCGCACCAAACTTGATTGCAGGAAATACGACTTCAGCAACAGAGTGGTCAATGTCTGGAATACTCTACCTGACTCTGTGGTTTCTTCCCCAAACCCCAAAAACTTTAACCTTAGACTTTCTACTATTGACCTCACCCCTTTCCAAAGAGGTCTGTAGGGGGCATGCCTAAGCGCACCAATGTGTCTACCGTCCCTGTCCTATTGTTTCTTTTATTTTTTATTTTTCTTATATATATCCATGTATACATAACTATGTTTTACTTATACCTATTATCTTGTAAGCAACTGATAAAAATAAATAAATAAAATAAATAAGGGAACAACCCAAAATTACCCATACCCCTTTTACTTGAAAATATTCACAGAGAGAAAAAAAAATAGGCCATCACTCAAGGGCACTGAGTACTTCATAAAAACTGTAATATTTATCCATTTTATTCCTGATTTGCAAATACCAACTAACTAATTAACTTCCTATCCAGTCACTGATTAACTACCTAGCCAATCAGTCTAATTTCCCAAAAGACAAGGTTGTAATAAGGTATTTGTATAATTATACATACTCATTCACTTTGCTTCACACAGGTAGGCCAAAACTAGCTGAAGAGTGGGATGGACTGAAATCTTTTCCTCAACTCATGACTTGTAGGTGAAGAGGATTTCCTGCCTCAGCTTTACCTTATGATGGGATAAAAACTTCTACTTGCTTCATTACTGACTACTGCCAACAACGTTGGAGTCAAACTGGAAGACAGACATTCCAATGGTCCTAGTCCTGGTGTCTAAACCAGGGGTGTCAAACTCGTGATGACATGTTACGTCACGTGATATATTGCAACTTCTTTTCCCTTCGCTACACTGGGCGTGGCCAGTGCATGATGCATCCAGCCTGTGGGCCATGAGGTTGACACCCCTGGTCTAAATCATGTCACAATGAAACTGGCACTGTTCCCTTTGCAGCATAATCTACATTTCTATCCGTTAACGATCATGGCATCAAACCATTTTTGTTTGGGAGTCCTCAGTGAAAAATTATGGTACCCTAAACTTGATACAGATTGTACGCCTTATATCTTAAAATCTCCAGGCCCTTCTGACCCACTTTCATCTGCTCCAAAATGTTTTATTATCTTGTAATTCTCAAAGGCTCACATTCCACTGTGCCTCTTACTTCTCTGTAGCATGTGTGTATTTTACTTTCAGCAATGTGTTTTCAATTACTTGGAAGAACAGGAGAAAATTAATGAGAAGAAAACATTAGTGGGAAGAAATAATTTGATTCTCACTGCCAGTTCTACACAGAGCTTCTAAGCTATCTGTTGATTTCGCAACCAAAGCTCACTTGCTCATTGTAAGAGAGCTTAATTCTGCTTGTTTCTTTAACAATTCAAGAGGTTTTCCTGAGTTATTCTCCTGTAGTAGTTCTGAAATGGGGGGGAAGCGGGGAAGGCAAAGGGCAGAAGACTAATATAATGTGAAGATTTAATTGCAACATAGCCACTTATGGACTATGTTACTTGCAATAATTCAAGAAGTACTGCAGTTCCCATATACAGGTAGTCCTCGACTTAGAACTATTCATTTAGCGATCATTTAAAGTTACAGCAGTACTGCAAAAAGTGACTTATGACCCATTTTTCACACTTAATGACTGTTGTGGCATCTCCATGGTTACATGATCGAAATTCAGACACTTGGCAACCAGCTCATATTTATGATGGTTGCAGCGTCCCTGAGTCATGGATCCCCTTTTGCGACCTTATCACAAGCAAAGTCCATGCGGAAGCTAATTTCACTTCATAACTGTGCTAATTTAACAACAGCAGTAATTCTCTTAACAACTGTGGAAGAAAGGCCGCAAAAGGGGGTAAAACTCACTTAACAAATGTCTCACCATGTCATGTCCCTGTCAGAATCTGATTCAGAGAGGCAGGTCTAGTAGCTGACAGGGAGTGGGAGTATGGCTCCATTGGCTGTGGAAGAAACTGGGGAAGGGCAAAGTCCGGCTGGGCAGAGCAGGAGAGAGGTAGAGCAAGGGAGAGGTGGTTCGGAGGAAGATTCAGGCCCACCCACTCTTCATCCAAGGGCACGCAGGGAGGAATGGAAAAGGGAGCAACGTGAGTTGTATGGCTTACGGGGGAGGAAAGGGCCCTGATTCCCTTCATTAGCTGCAGCTGGGAACACAGTGTATTAAAAAAGGCAAGCTGCATGCAGCAAGCTGTTGGGAGAAAATTATGAATTATCTGGTATCATCAAGGCTTATCTGGGTTCCTGGCATCTTCTGAACTGTGTGTGTTTTGCTAGCCTTTCAAGTCTGCAATTCCTTCTCCTGCCCTGTCAAGTAAATTACTGCAGCGTGGTTTGTGTGGATTTTTATTTACAGTTTGTATGTACTTTGTATGTACTTTGAATTTCCTCCACTTAAAGACCGTTCTTGGGAGAGTTTTTTTCTCCAGCTGAAGGTAACCTGTGGGGGCAAAGCTGGAAGTACTAAAGGGACACTTCTTGCTTATTTGATTGTGTTGCCTTTGTACCATACCACAACAGAAATTTGGGGCTTAATTCTGGTTGTATGTCGAGGACTACCTGTAATAGTAAGTGTCTGGCACCTTGGAATAGCACATTTTACTTATAGGAGAAATATAATCTTGAATGTTATAGCAAAGTGAAGAGAATGTCATAAGGCTACTTACTACTAAGCAAGCATAAATATTGCAAAATATTATTGTTTGTCAGTTGTTCAAAGCTTCTCACCTTTACAGTGAAATCTGCAGTGAGAGGACCAGGTATCCTCAATATCTCTTTGTCTGGAAACTTCTGAAACTCAACAGAAGAATTATCCACAATGAAGGATCCAGTGAAGCCAAGACTGTTTTCGCCCTTTACACCTTGCAGTGTTTTGGTTTCTAGATCTGACAAATACAAACACATGGAAGAGTCACACACCATTGTTTCCTTGGCATAAAGAAATAGAGCTGTCAAGCAAAATGCTAGATATAAAGCATTATTTGTTTTCATTTGATTGTGTTATTAATGCTTTATCCATTTTATTTATACCATTCCCTCTGGGTTTCACTTTGCTTCCCTCTAACTTACTTATCTATTGTACTGTGTAAGACAGATCTATTTCCATTAGAGCTAGCATTGGTATTGATGTGTCAATTTCTCTGGACTTAGCCACACAGAAGAGAGAATGGTAGCTCAAACTCAATACAGCAGGGGTGTCAAACTCAAGGCCCAAGGGGTGGATCTGGCCTGCGGGGTGCTTAGATCCGGCCTGCAGGCCTCCCTGGAAACAGAGAAGGACTGACCTGTGGTGCCTCTGCCAGCAAAAATGGAACTAGGGAGGGCCGTGTGTGGCCTCTCCAAGTTCTGTTTTCAGCTGCGATGGCCTCCTGCCATCTGTATAGAGCTCGTTTTTTGCTGGCTGAGTGTTCGGGCCACCACAGGTGCCTCCAACATGAGTGATGTCGAGCTGGCCACGCTCACCCTGGCTACGCCCGCCTGGCCATCTGAGGTCAAACACAACCCTGATGTGGCCCTCAATGAAATCGAGTTTGACACCCCTGCAATACAGGATAGTCATACACTGTATTTTCATTCATTCCTGTCATCCACAGTGGTTCAAATGTCATTTCCCATTTTACAAAAAGCACTCACAATATCAGTTAATCGAAAGATGATACTTAATGGGTACTTGAGCATCGTCCTTTCCTTGACTTGAGATTGAATTGCTACGCTACCCAGTTTTGAGAGACTGAAAATATATGGGTTAAGAGGAGAATATTGCAAAGGGCAGTGGCTGTTTTGGACAGAACACACACACACACATATAATTTTTGAATTCAGAACAAGTCATCTTCGGCTGACGACCACAATTGAGCCCAAGATTTCTGTTGTTAAATGAGGCATTTGTTAAGTGAGTTTTGCCCCCTTTTCCACCCTTTCTTGCCACACTTGTTCAGTGAATCACTTCTGTTGTTGATTTAGTACCACGGTTGTTAAGTGAATCTGGCTTTCCTATTGACATTGCTTGTCAGAAAGTCTCAAAAGGAAATCACACAACCCCTTGACTCTGTTGGTGTGTCTCTCACATACACATTCCTGGAAAAATGTTGCCTCTCTGGACTCTCCACACCAGGGGTCACCAATATTTTGGACCTCAGGGACCATCAAACTCATAATTTTAAATCCTGTGGACCACTAATATGAATTTGACTGACAGTGGCTTGTTGATGTTGGTGGGAAAGTCCGTCCCATATTCCAGAGTTGCAGTAGTCACAGGATTGGCCCTTTGGTCATCCTGGAGCACTGCTCCTCCAGTCCATGGCAGGCCGGTGCACCTGGGTGGAGCAGCTGCTCTGGGATGACCAAAGGACCACTCCTGTGACTACTGCTGCTCTGGAATATAGGACCAACTTTCCCACATCAGCAAGCCACCCTGGGGTGGATTTCCTTCCCCCACCATTAGTCTTACCTTCCAGTTCTACTTCATGTGGCTCTATTCAAGGTAAGGTTTGCGCTCAGCCGAAGGATGGGAGCTAGCGGGCGGGCGGGCCATATGGGCAGTGCAGCCTTGTGTTCCCGCATATCCTGGATTAATTACTTTGGGGGGAGTGCTTTGGGGGAGGCATTGTTCTGCAGACCACCAAAATTTTCTCATGGACCACTGCTCCAGACCCTCTGGAAATTGCACAAGAGAGCTCTGCATTTACAGGGCCTCATAAAATCATGGGAAAATGCTCGTACAATTTTCAGACACCTCAGGGGCTGCACGAGAGCAATGTTTTCTTATGCAACTTCCAAAGGATCCATCACCATCACTGCTCTAGGCTTTTTAGTTTTATTTTGGAAGTTTACATGGTCAAGATTTATCCATGATCAGTATAATATGTATCCATTGCTTACTACAGGGGCATATCCCCCCCCAAGCATTTAGCAAGATCACAATCTCTGTGACATGTATTCTGCCTGCTTCTAAGACTACGCTCATTGCTATATATACTTTCCAAACACATTTTGCACTAATTTACCCAACGTGATGCCTTAAATATGGTTAATTTTGCCTTTGTACTCCATTTTAATTGTGCACACTATCTCTTTTCTTCTTGCAAAAGCCTACTGGCATATGTAATGCATGCTTTAATGTATTTTATTGTTTCCTTTAATACATTTGCTCTTTAACTTATCTCATCACTACTGCCACCTATTTAGGGGAACGTAAAATGAATAGGGGAGAATTATTATCGAAACGGGGAGCCAGTTTGGTGTAGGGGTTAAGCATCAGGCTAGAAATATAGACTGTGAGTTTTACTTCTGCTTTGGGCTTGTAGCCAGCTGGGTCACCTTGGGCCAGGCCTTGGGAAGGAGGCAATGGCAAACTACATCTGAAAAACTTTTCCAAGGAAACTGCAAGGACTTGTCCAGGCAGCGTCTGAGAACCAGACATGATTGAATGGAAGAAAAAAAAATCTACACATGTACAGAACCTTTGATAAGTCAATTAATGTTATATTTGCTATTCCAACTACAGTTTCAATGGGTTAATAGCAATAGTAATGGCAGTAAGACATATACTGCTTCACAGTGCTTTACAGCCCTCTCTAAACAGTTTACAGAGTTAGTATATTGCCCCCAACAATCTGGGTCCTCATTTTATCTAAGGATAGAAAGCTGAGTCAACTTTGAGCCTGGTGAGATTCAAATTGCCAAATTGCAGGCAGCCGGCAGTTCCCAGAAGTAGCCTGCAGTACTGCATTCTAACTACTGCGCCACCACAGTCTTAAACTGATTCTCTGTTTAAAGACTTATTGTAATTTAATTTCTACCCTCCAATACTGAGCTTATCCTTCAGGGCAATGGTTTCCAACCCTGGGTCTGTGGATTTGCACTGGTCTGCAGATTGCCAGAAACCAGGCCCCATCCACGGGACGCAGGAAGCATACAAAACCACATACTCCCTGGTACATGAAAAAACCTCTCTCCATGTCTCTGATCCTCAAAAGATTGGGGGCTTTTGCTTCAGGGTCTTTCTAAGCCTTGTAGTTAATCTAATAGTAGTCCAGACGGTGGCAGCTCTACTATTATAATTCTACATAGAAACTTATGCATCATGATACAACTACACCACGCTCTAACTCTGCCTCCTCTTACTCAATGACTAAATACAGGAATAAAAATAACAGACCATATCAGGACAAAAATCCTGCCCTAATCCAGTACTTGTTCCCTCTTTTTGTATTTCTAGACACTAGTTTCTTTAAAAGCTTTCCTCTCCCGCTCTCTTTAATTCCATTGGCAGCAGAGAACCAAAATGATAATGTTTATTAGTCTAAAAAACAGCATGCATGGCAAATAAGAGCTACAGGAGTAGAGGCCAAGCATTCGCAAAATAATATTTATTTCTTAGTATTCTATCTTGTAGGCAAATATTACATATTTTCCCCTCTTTCAAAGTTTATAACTTGCAATCTACTGATAAATGTACACAATTATACATTTTACACCCAAGAACAAACTGTATATACCTAAGGTAGTTTATCAAGAGCACATAGAGTATAATCCATCATAAAATGTCCTTAATTATGACAACATGAAACTTATTTTCCCTTTCATAGTTTTACTATTACTTATCTTACAGCTGACAACCAGCTGCAAGTATTTACTGTCTCTATAGGATTGGGTAGTCCTTTTAGTTCTGAAAGACACATCCTAATCTAAAATATGCTATATGTTGTATGGTTTCTGTACAAGAGTGTACAATAGTTTCAGAAGAATTGGAGAAAAAGGTCAATTTAACTCTTTTGTTGAAAAAGAGACATAGGAAACTTGCTGGATATACATGCCATTCAGAATTCTATGCATAAATTGAGAGCAGCATATATACTATATGTATTGAAGCCAAGCAAGATTAAGAATCAAACATGGCAACTCGGAAAAAGATATGTTGCAGACAACATTTTATCTGTACAGGCAGCATAATGGAAAGCTAAAAAGCAATATTGTTTAGAATATCATTCTGCTCTTTTCTATCATTATACATTCCAAGTAAGGAATCAGTATATTTTTACCACACGCCTCCAATGTGGGAGGAAACGAACTTCAAATGCCAACAAAAGCTTAGATTTATTCACAATTTTTGCTTTACATTTAGATTTTTATTGGTCTTTGAATCAATGGCTACTGTAAATACATGCCCTATCATAACTCTGTCAATCACATTCTTATTCAGTAAACTGAAGACCTATAAAGCCCCCAATCTTTTTCCTTCCATATTTTTATTTTCTATGGGTAACTCCTTTAATAGCACAATCTGGCTTGTTGATTCCTTTACTCTTTGCTCCATGAAACAAAGGTAAGCGTAAGAACAATGTGTTAAATTCATGAGTAATTCATCTCAATACTGTATATTCGTATCAACAAAAAACACATTTTACAGAAATTATGTACGTGCACATGCATAACTTATTGAGTGGAAAATCAGATAGTGGTTTTAGAACACACCCATATAAGTCAGGATTACCTTAGTTGGTATTATTACATCATCATCATTATTATTATTATTATTATTATTATTGTTATTGTTATTATTATTATTATTATTATTATTATTATTATTATTATTATTATTATTATTATTATTAGTATGCTGCCTGATCCAACACCACTGTGCAGCTCACAACAATCAACTGAAGAAATTACAGTAAAATTTTAAAAAAATTAAGCAAAAAGATGGCATCTCATAGTCATCTGAACTTTTGCAACCCAGATATGGACTCCCTGTGAAGCCCCTTGTTCTTGTTTCAATCTCCCTAAAATAAAAGAGCCATACAGCCTTGTTTGAAATAGAGTTCCAAAGGTTATTAGAAGTATTTCAATATAGCAAGCGTATTTATACTTACATAAGTGATCAGGGCCTTTCAGTACTAAGCGAACATGACGACTTCCGTAGGGAATAACAACAACAGTGTCATCCACTAGATTGGGGAGGCAGGGAAGCAAAAAAACACACATTGTCAACAAGCAAAGGAAGCTCAACCAAGCAGAGAAAACCATTTTCATGGGAAAATTGCAAGCCATACTTTGGTCACTTAAAATAAAAACACTCAAATCCAATGAACCCTGAAGAAAAACTAAATGTGAAACAAGCATGCTTTATATGCCCAGTCAATGGCCCTGTTTTCGAGAAAAATCTGTTTAAATTAAACAAAGTCTCTTGTAAAACAAACCCTTATGGTCTTAATGCATCAGCCTTTCTTGAAATCTACTCCTGTTCTTCAAGAATTTGCACAAAGAATTTTCATGAATGTTAAAAAAATAAAATAAACGAAGAAACATAATCAAACTTTAAAATTATTTTCTATGGCTAAAGTAAAGTATTTGCTGTGATGATATTCAGCGATTATGTTACTGAGATGATGTGGAGGTGAATGGGAAAGAGATGGAAGGCTCCCTCATATAAATCTATGAAAATAACCGTCTGCTGCAAGAGGAGTTGTAAAAACTCGTAAGTACGTAAGTATCACAGAAAAAAGAGGGAAATAACTATGTGATACCAGGATTAGCAGCCTTTCTCAGACTGTAGATCCTATTGTGCAATTTTGCATAATGATTCAGAAAATTAAATATAAATTCAACATGTCAAAATAAGGATTTTTTTAAAAATCTATCGATTATTCATTCATTTTAATTCAAAAATAATTTTAATTTTTTATTGTATTATTTTAAACACAAGTAGTGCATTATATTATTTGAATAGAATGGAATGTATATGGTATTGTTTAAAGGTTATTAACATTCGCATGATTTAGATAGTTTAAGGCTTTAATGAGAAAGAAAAAAGTGGTTATGTTAATGTAGAAGTATGATGTTATTGTTAGTATTTGTTTGTATCCCAACTTTATTATTTTTAAAAAATAATTCAAGGCAGTGAACTTACCTAATACTACTTTCTCTTCTATTGTCCCTACTTTCTCCTCTATATGTCCCAGATGGGTTGAGAGAGATTCACCCAAAGTCACCCAACTGGCTTTCATGGCTAAGGGAGAACTTGAACTCATGGCCTCCCACTTTCTAGCCTGGTACCTTTTCCTCTAGACCAAATTGGTCTGCAGCTTAAGGGTTGCTTAAAATATACATCTAGTTTTAATAACTGCAAAATGCTCAAATGATTTATTGTATAATAAACATTTCTATCTTAAGCTACATTTTAATACTAATATCAACTGTGCATTGTTACTTAATGTTGCTTGTGCATGTTATAATTTAAGAAAAACCAAAAAGGAAAAGAAAAGGAAAAAAAACTAGTTGGTTCCTAACTTTCCCCCTTCTTTATGCTTCTATTTAGGCTCTATGTGCCCTGCTAAGATAGGGAGGCCTTGGAAAAACAAGGCAGCCATAAAATACTAAATAGCATTACATATTTGTGTGTTGTATGTGTATGGATCTCTATGTGCTTTTTCTAATACTTAAACTGCACAGTTGAGTCAAAAAGCAAAACTGCTAATGCACTTCTCTCAATACACAATTCTAGTACCATCAGATAAAAAGTACCAAGAGTTTAGCCACCATACTGGGAATTGTAAAACCTAATAACTAAATTCCTGCAAAGGAAACTTGCCAACAGGAAACCAAGAGATCTTGTCAGTTGAGTGATAATCTCTAATAAGCAATAAATGATAGAAATCAAAGGTTGCTGTGAGACAGTGGGAAGATAGCTATTTCCCCTCCTTCTTGCAGAGTCCCCAATGAAATTTAATAATAAAAATTTTCGGATACATAAGATTTTTTTTTTCACACAGTGCATAGTTGAACAATACATTTAGCTTGTAAGGATGATCTCTGACCTGACAACCATTAGTTTTGAAGTAAGTATATCTTACTTCAAGGACTGTGCCTCTCATGTGCTGCTTGTGAGCCTCCTAGGGCACCAAACTGACCAATGGGAGGCACATGTTTCTGGATATATTATTAGGTCTTTGGTTTAGTTCTTTCTTTATATTTTCTGCAAACTCCTGCGCTCTATAAATGGTTTTTCGTAAACATAGATGTTGTATGATCAGTGGCCAATTCTGAAATACCTACTCAAAAGTGCATTTCCCCCCATTTATTTATATATTTATCATTACTTTTATTTATTTCAAAAAACCAGCTTTCTGGTTCTGGTTAGTGTGAACTCAACTTTCCTTTCAACACATTTCTTCTTTCAATCGTTTCATCTTTTAAACTGATTTAAAATAATGATGTAAGAATATTTGCTGGAAGCTAGTTCATCTTTGTATTTATTTTACACAGAGCTAATCATAGCTACACTCTAAAATGTTTTCATAAACGGACAGAAATGTCCTTTTAAAGTACTTCCCCCCCACAAGTATGTTTTCCCATTTTCAAATATTAAAATGTGTTAGCAAGACCTTTTTGGTCTCTGTAATATAATAATAGGTTTAAAAGAAGTTAATGGAATGAGACTTGTGAAAATAGAAAGTCTGTGTTTATCTCCAGGTCATTTGAAGTACAAACAACCACAATTTTTCTTTATTTTCTTTTTAATTTCCAGTGAACACAATATTGTCAAAGGGGCTTTTGATATGCCTTCCTACCCTCTGTGATATGGAAACTGTATAATGTACTACTAAAACTGACTGATTGTTTGTAACCTTCTACTGGGTGAAATGGTCATCTAACCACTCCTGGGGAATTGAAATTTGGCAAAACTGTGACTGCTTCAGTGCTGATGTACTGTTGTGGTTACACGATCATCATTCCAATGCTCCCTGCCACTTTCCTATTAGGAAAGTCACTGGGGAAGCCGTTGGGGAGTTGAACATTGCTCCCATTCTGACTGTTTTTTTTTTTTTTGCCAGCCCATGGTCATTCGGTTTTTCTGTTGAGGTAAGGAAATATATCTGAAACAATGACCCAACATGTCATATGCTGTCTAGTAGACTGAAAATTCTGCTGAAATCTTACTTTGCCTTTGAGTGTTTAGTTCCACCAAAGCCAAGAGAAGAATTTCAATGTCCTTTTCAAAGCCAAACTGGTAGAGGCAAAGAGCTATGCTCACTTTTGCCCAAGGTGTTCAGTCATATTATTGTCTAGACTCTAGACTATCCTAAAGTTTGACATTAGCAAGAACATCTCTCTTTAGCTCCTTAGTTCTCTGTGATTTTGGCAAGGCAATATGTAATAAGTTGACGTAGATACAGGCTCCTCAACTTAAATTCAGCAGAAACTACATTGAGGCATTGCCAGGTAAGAA
The DNA here is from genome assembly GCA_033807585.1 of Hydrophis major. Classification (NCBI taxonomy): domain Eukaryota; kingdom Metazoa; phylum Chordata; class Lepidosauria; order Squamata; family Elapidae; genus Hydrophis; species Hydrophis major. The sequence goes on from CM066329.1 coordinate 278,763,169, forward strand.
TCTTTATTATATGTTATTATATGTTTATTGTATGACTGAAAACACTTTATGGATCTGATTGCCCTCTATTAACATGAGACTTGTAGTCTTCTCCAATGGCTACTGCAGTTTACATATGGTTCTTTGCCCCCCAACTTTTCTACAAATTCATTGATGAAAAAACTTTCTGGTTTTTAGTCTCACAGCTATGTGAGATTTGGTTGCCATACCAACATGATTATTCTACTTCTGACTGAGACACATTAATGTCTCATGACTCACACCTTGAGTTTACATGATGTATTAACCTTTGGTTTGCTTTAATTTGTGGAATTAAATGCAATAAGATGAGTTCACAGATTATGTTGAGGAATAAAATATTGTTCACAAACCTTAATAATTGGGTTTACGCAACCAGCTAAACCCAAAGCACCAGTGCAACAGTTTGACCTAGTACTCGCATCCTGCTAGGTCATAATCTATGGTTTATGAATCATAGTGGCTGTTTCCACTTGTCACATCCCGTCAGTCAAATATATCACAGTTTCAGAAAGCAGCACAGTAGTTAATTAATTCCCAAAATGAAACTTCCTGAGAATGGAACATATTCTTGGCTAAATTTCTTGTTTTAAGCTCTCTAAGATGTGAAACCAACTGTGTCTGAGGAAGTTTCCTTCCTCAATACCTAGACCTTTGCCCTTGGCTACCATTTTTTGGAATCATTTCCCTTGATGTTACTTGCTTGGATTTGACCCTGCTGAGTACCACAGGAATATTTCTTTATTCCAGAACCACCACCCCGCCCCTCAAAAATGACACCATCTCCCTGAAGCTGCTCCAAGTGGCTGGGATTGATTTGGGCATGTCTAGGAAGCAACCTTATTCAGCACAGCTTTCAAACTGGATTGTTCTATGGTTTTTTTTAAAAATCCCAGATTCATTCTATAAGGGGGCTAATAAAATTGGGGGATGTAGAGAAGGACCCTCAATTGCTGAACTGCCAAACTTTTCAAGTAATCTTTCATTTTTATAGGCAAAAAGAGGACACCAACCAGATGTTTCTCCTTTAAGAAGAGTGTAGGAGGCAAGCCAGAGATGCATATCTTCTCTCATCCCACTGCTTTTCTGTTTCCAGCCCCTCTGGGATTGATAAACCAGCCCTATGAATACTACGGTAGTTATTTTTCTTAGAAAGGCTAATAGTTGCAATGTTACAGACATTTTTCCTCTTCCTTCCCTTTCCTATTTTTCCTTAGCAATGGACACAAAGCAGAAGCACAAAATAAATGCAGATACGAAGAGAAAATGAAACCAGTAGGATGAAACCAACAGAGTGTTTGGAATGTTTAAAAAGAAAAAAAACAAACATTTCCAGCATATTTTTGGCACAGAATCTGCTAATTCAAAGTGCTAAAAAAATCTGAACCCCTTAAGTGTGACAGGATGCTTCTGACATTTTCTTGCTACCTGCTTAACAGATGTTCCTTTCCAGTCAAAAATTAAGGGAAAATCACAAATGAAAGCAAAAATGCCTCCATCGCCAGCCTGTGCCACGTATTATCTAGGAAAGGATTGTAAAAATGTGTAGCGTATCTAAGAATAAAATTATCTATAGACAACATATTTTTAAAAACATCTTTAAAATATAATATTCAGCCATCTGGGGAATATGCTGAGTGTGGACAGTCCTATTAAACAAAATCAGGTTTTGCGCTTTAATGCCTAAGAACATTATGAATGTTCTTATGCTCAACTAATCTAAAACAAAAACATTGTAGTTCTGTTTTCCTTTTTCCAAGAATCACTGGAGAATCTTGATAAAAGAGAAAGGAAGAGAGAATAATTTTTATTCCCCATTTCCTTTGTCCTGAGCTTCTTTTCCTGCTATGCTATTTAGTTCTAAAAAACTCCCAAATCTCTATTACATTGCTTTATTCCAGGGAGAAAAAAAATTGTATTCTTTTTTTTTCTTTTAAAACATTCCTGTGTAGCACAGCAGTTCCTTGATTTCTTGATCTATTGTTTAAATTTGTAACATTAGAGTGCATGTCCTCCAAACTCAACCAGAGCACAAGGAAAACATTTTTATTATGACCCTAGAATGCCCCATTTACACAAAATGTGCACTGGTTTCCAGATTATGCCCCTTCAATGACAATAGGTTCCTAATATTTGAAAGTATTCCTCCTATGAGCTCCTTGGCTGTAAAAACTGCTTTTAATTTTTGTAGGAACTCAATTCCAATTGCACAACCACATCCGAATATTACAGGATTGCTTTATTATTCTTGGAATGTGACCTTTTTGTGATCTGCTTCTAGGGAAGTGCACTTTTTACACCTTTTCATTTCCTCCACAAGTCCTCCCTACATATATTTTTCTAACTTTCACAGAGTTAACTCATGGAGGCATTTCAATTGTATTTGTCTCCCCAACTACAACATCACTCAGAGCACAAGTTTGAAATGCCCACTTGGGTGCCTGCCTGTAATCCATGAGCTCAAATATGCATTTGTTCATATTTCCTCTCCGTTGCCTCTCTCCAGTCATGTCCAACATATTTCTCCCTTACAGTTCACAAAGTCAGGCACCCATCGGATTGCCCAGTTAGCTTCCAAAGGATTTCTGTAATATTTACAGTGAACAAATGGGAATCAAGCCATTATAAAGATTCACACACACACCCTGTTTTTCTTTCCGGTATTACTAGAATAAATGCAGGCTAAGTTGCAACAGGGGAGGAAGGAATCTGAAGGCAAGAATCAAGAAGAGCCAGAGGTGCTATTCAGCCGGTTCACACCTACTTGGGCGAACCGGTAGCAAGAATTTGGCGTGGGTCGCCAAACCGGTAGCAACATCTAGCTGGCCACGCCTCCAACCCAGTCGCCCATTTTGTGCTCTCTCGCTTGCCCCGCCCACCCGATGCTCTCTGGCCCAGTTTAAAGGAGGACTGCTCCCCCGCTCTAGCCATGCATTTTCAAGCAGCCACTTGAAAACACATGACTGCGGGCGGAGCAGTGGTCCATTAACCTGCAAAACTGTTCCAAGGCTGATTCTTCATGGACACTAGAAGTATCGCTTCCCCTTGTGAGTAAAGTGCCTGGAGCGAGAGGGAAAGAACGCTGGGGGAGGTGGGGGGGGAGAAAATCCAGCCACGGGGAAGTTTTCAGGAGCTTCAAAGGCAAGTCCGTTTACCTGCAGAACTCCAATGCTGGATTCACTTTCCCTTGTGAGCAAGGTGCCTGGAGTGAGTGGGAATGAAGGCTGACAGGGGGTGGCTGTGTGTGTGTGTGTGTGTGTGTGTGTGTGAGAGAGAGAGAGAGAGAGAGAGAGAGAGAGAGAGAGAGAGAGAGAAAGAAGAGAAAGAAAGGAGAGAAAGAAAGAGGAAGAGAAAGAAAGAAAATGAAATAGGGAGAGAGAGAATGTAGTGTGTGTGTGAGAGAGAGAGAGAAAAAGAAAGGAAGGGAGAGAAAGACAGAAAGAGACAAAGAAAGAGAAAGAAAGAAAAAGAAATAGCAAGGGAGACAGACAGACAGAGAAAACTCTGTGCTATTATTTTTAATTGTTCCATTATTTATCATGTGCTAATATTTTACACTGTCCCTACACCTAGAGTGATTCTACTTTTTCCCAGGGCTACCACATATTTTTCAGAATTTACATGCATTCAATGTCTATAGTCCAGAGCATAAATACATGTGTGTTTAACAGAGTTGAAAGGGAGTCTGGAGGTCTTCTGATCCAAATCCCTGCTCCGGCAGGAAAACTGAGGATGCCAAACTTTGAGTAGAGGTCCTGGGAAAGGTGTCAGAATAACACTTGGAAGGGACTTTTGGAGGAACCCTATACCATTTCAGAGAAATGGCTGTCCAGTCTTTTAAAAATTTCCAGTGATTGATCACCCAGAACTTCTGGGGACAAGCAGGTCCACTGGTTAATTGTTCTCACTGTCAGAAAGTTTCTCTTTAGTTTTAGGTTGCTTCTCTCTTTGTTCAGTTTCCATCCATTGCTTCTTGTTTGCCTCCTGGTGCTTTGGAAAATACATTCCCCCCTCCTTTCTTTGTGGCAGCTCCTTAAAAGCCTGTTGCCTATCACACTCTTGAGTAAAGCATGTGAGCCATTTTCTCCTTTCAGTGGTCCATGAAAATACATCTATCGTATGCAGATAATAAAGTCAGAAAAGGTGAACAACATTTTTACAGAACAATAGGTAAGTTGAGGCTGGGTGACAAGAAATGGCTGGGAGGGGAGGGGCCAGGTGAGGCACCCCTTGATGTGAGTGACATTGAGTTGGCCACACCCACCCAGTCACATGACCACCAAGCCACACCTACCAAATAAGCCATGCCCACAGAGCCGGTAGTAAAAATTTTTGAATTCCACCAATATAAAGAGCCATGAATTGGTCAGAAATTTATCAGAAATCACACCTAAAATTATTTGTTGACTTGGTTAATATGGCTTGGTTAATATAAATCCCAACAATCACTGAAGTAATCAGAACTTTCTGGTGCAAAATGTCAGTATGAGATAGCAGTGAAGATACAGACGTTCAATAGTTCTGCAATTTAAATTCATTATTTACTTTACTTAATAGCATCTGGATAATGTATGAATGGCTCATTAGGAAAGGTTCTTAGGGGAAAACCTAAATTACTCTTGACTAGGCCAATCTCTCTCTCTCTCTTTCTCCCTCCCTCCTTCCCTCCCTCCGATCTTACTGAGATCCATTTAGATATACTTGTTCACCTAGAATCTTTAAAAGTGGGGAATTCCCATCTACAACCCTGGAACTTTCTGGTTTTCTTTGATTTAAAATCATCAGGGCTTCAAATGAATGTAAGAACATCCCAAGTTCAAACTGCACAAAGTGGAAGCACTATATTTTTTGCTTTTTTTGTGGCTGAGGTGTGTTTCTTGCAAGTTTCTGGCATCCTTCCTCCTGCTGCTCAGCCATTTCTGCACGATCAACTTAGTGTTCAATCAATAGTTTCCTATTCATGTATTATTCTGCTTCTCCAAGAAAGGCTGTCCCCAGAGAATTAAAAAAAAAAGGAGATGAGATTTGTCTTGAGGATTGCAAACTGAAAGAAAGAGCAGACAGACTCACGGAAAAAAATGGGTGACGAATAAGAGGAAAACAGAGGGAAGTAATTTTTTAAGACAAAGCAATTGAAGCAATGAGTGTGCCTTAGCATTTATTATACTTCACTAAATCTAGACTGAGATTCATTTTCAGACGTTCTTGCTTAAGCAGTAGTTCAAGTGGGGTTAATCTCCAGACACATGCAAATTACTCATGGGCGGGGGAGGGGGGCAAAGAACTGCACCAGTCCATTTAGTGGTTGATCAAAAGGATCAAATCCTGTCTTCTTCCCATGAGTTTCCTTCCAGAAAGCAAAGTGAGGTTAAAGGATATCAGAGGTGTTTTTTATTGTCTCCAAATGAAGGCATATGAATCTTGACATCAACGTACAACTGATGCAAGTATGGAATTGGCGTGAATAGTACTGGGATATCTGATGCAAAATTGAATATCACAACGACAACATGGCATTCATGTTATCGTTTTTCTTTCCTACTGGTACCAACAAAATGGATTGTTCTCCAGTTTTCCAATGTCATGGCGAATAAAATCCCTATGTTGCATTTGAGAAATGATAAAAACCTGAGAATCAAGGCATGGAGAAGCAGCAAGAATAGAACTAAAAACCGGGAGTGGTAAGACATTGAAAATATCTAAATGCAAGAAGGAAACATAAACAGTGACAACAACAACAACAAAAAGGAAAATAAAGAAGAGATAAGTTATGGAAAAGGGCCTGATATCTGTTTGTACCACAGCTACTACCATAATTAGTAATCACTTCTGCATTTTAAAAAGCTTTATATTCAAGGAAAGTATCTAAAAAAGAATTATTGGTTTACTTATTATATTATTAAAGCTGCTCTTTGTCCAAGCAGCTCAAGCCATTCTACATAGTTTGCCTGTGTTACCCTTCCTGCAGCCTCATAAATAGAGTAGGTTGTATTTGCAAAGTCTTTGCTTGCTTTCATGGCATGTACATTTGGTCTCGTTATTTTTCAAGGCACTGACGACTGCATTGAGCATGCTCCGTTGTCCGCTACACTTGGCACGATTCCAAACACAACATGGGTTGCATACGTCTAACAGACAAGAGTTCAGGCAAAAATTATTCAGCAGGTGCAGCTTTTTCCTATTACGCTGCAGGACTAGTCTCATCTGTAGAGCTGTCCTCCGATATGTAAAAAAAAATAGCTACCTTCTTTGTGACATCTGGCAAACCCATTTAACAGCTCCCAAAACAGAAGGATCCAATCCTTTTCTTGGGAGAAGATGGAATGTTCAGAAATTAACTGCGTTTGATTTCCCAGGTTGAGGCCAGGAAAGTTCAAGAAAACATTTTTTAGGATAGCTTCGGTTGTTACTAAAAATTTAAGGGCCTTATACTCCATTTTTTTCTTTCTTTTACATAATATGGTTTGGAGCACAGTCGTATTCCCACTGAGGTAAAAGTCAAGTCAACATCTTACATTTATTTGCCAAGAGCTGAGATTTATATTGGCCTCGGACGAGCCGGCAGGTGGAACCATCGCCATTGCAGACCCCACAGTTATCCTCCTTCACGGGGCTTCCCAGCTGATGATCACAGCCAACAATCTGACAAAAGAGAAAGATGTGCAGTTCAAATTGAGTACCTCTTGACAGTTGGACCCATTTCTGAGCTTAGTTCCCGCCAATTTTCTTCATCACATTGTCTCCACAGGGCCGTAAAGCATGTTTGCAAAAGAAGGGAGAGCAAAATGAATTTGCTTGGTAGATTTCCATCTGAAATCAGGAGCACTGCTTACAAGGCAAAAAAAATCCCATGGTGTGCAGTATTTAAAAGTTGCTGAAATGGGGTTTTTTTTGGGGGGGGGGAGGGGGGCTTTCAAACTCCTGTCAATATTTTTATAGTTAACATGTTTATTATTATGAAATAGTAACATGATTAAATCTCAATGAAAGTTCATCTTTGGATTTACTATCTTACTTAGCATTTTGCTGAGAAAAATGAAGGTATCCGATCTAACCCTGCGTTAAACCAATGAGAGCAAGAGACATGCTAATGCTTTTACTATACTGAATAGGAGCAAAATAAAAAAAACCCATTGCAGATACAACTTTAAGTAACAGCTGTAATAATGACTGATAGTGGCCTACAACACTACTACGGGGCTGTCAAACTCCCAGCCTGATGTGTCACACTCTGGCCATGGCCACACCCAGTTTAGCAAAGGGGAAAAAAATCTTGATACGTCACATGACGCCTCCGTGACGATGTGACTTTGACACCCCTGCACTACTACCTAGGCAATTAGGACATGAAAAAGCACGTTTAAACTGCAGCTTTCTATGTAACTTTTATATTTGCTGCTGCCTTACAACATCATATTCCATCGTATCATTTGGGGGCTACCTCATTCTGGGTATTGCAAACTGTTTCCAGAGAGTATTCAGGCAGAGGAACAAGATCATATATAAAACCAAAAGGAAGTCAAGGAATCTGAATTCTATTTTTAGTTTTTTTTTTCCCAACAGGAATTAAGGGCAAAATCTCTTCCTTAAATTTTTGTGTGACCTTGAATGCTCCACTCAAAAACAGAATAGTGTCTGATCCATAAAGCAGATGAGTCAAAGAAGAAGGATCCAAATGAGTATGCCATCTCAGTCTCTGATTAATTATTCAGGCTTAAAGCATTTTTACACAGGCTTTACAAAGCTTAAAGTAATTACATGCATTTCAGAAGATCATATTAACACTGAAATATTCTTTTAATAAGCCCTTGAAGTTTAATTTGATCTAGCTTAAACTGAATCTGTTCAAATTTTCCTTATCTATACAACCTGATTTAGGATTTGTTAAAATATAGTTATAGACACAACATAAGGATACAGACATGTATCTTATAACACCCCGTAGTACACCCCGTAGTGTCAAACTTGCATCATCATAGTGTCATCATGTGATGTATCGCAACTTTTTTTCCTTTGCTAAACCAGGCATGGGCATGGCCAATGCGTGATGCATCTGGCCTGCAAGTTTGACACCCCTGCCATAATTCATTTCTTTTAGGTTCGTATCAAAGGAACCAGAATAAGAATCTGAGCAATATGAAGCATCATTCCCATGTTTCCTAACATTTAGGAAACTAGAAATGCTTAAAGGTACTTTCTTAAATGAAGTATTTTAGTCCTAGAAGGTATATATATATATTTTAAAAAATATCAAAGCTTTAAATTTAGTACAGTACTAAATTTAGTACTTTTGAGATCTAAGGCTGTCAGACTGCAATTGCAGAGACTGTGCCTGTTACTTTAAAAAATCCACAGCTGCAAAACAAGAATGCAGCTGTGACTTCTCTCATTCCGTCTGGCGCTCCCCTTTGTTCCCTATGCTGTTTAATTCAGCATGTGTGAGAGAAGCAGCAGATAAACTACACCATAGAGGCATCTGTGATATTTGGCAATTCTAGACAGATTTCTTTCAACTTTGGCATCTCCTACTTCTCTAGTGCTAATCATCTGTACTAAGGATGAGAAGTCACACGTATTTGTACTCTGATGTCAGAACCAAGGAGCAAATCCTTGGTTCATGATCCAAATGTGGATCATGGCAGGGGTGTCAAACTTCACTCCTTTGATGCTTTAGCTAGCCGCAGCTGTAAAATAGGCTGATTTAGCCTGTTATTTCAATAATATGCAACTCACCTGACCCTTATGTTTCTTCTCTATTTCTCCTTCAAGGTCTGAAGTTTTTGTTTCCAGTTTGAAATAATTTCCCCCCTATCTGAATATGATTTGTAGCTAGTGTTAACCGGCAGGAACTAACTCTGGGTTTACAGTTTATTTAAGTTTGACTTACACTTAAAAAAGAACAGCAGCATCCTGTTGAGGTGGGGGGGGGGATGCAAAACTGTGTTGTGATATCCCCAAAGCAAGTCCTTTTGGTACATGCATTGTGGTGTTGCATGAATTTACAAAAGAGCGAGACAGTGATGAGATTCTGCTTTCATTGTTCTGATGAAAATAGGAAATTCCCATGGAGGCTCATGAGAGAAGAGTAAATGAGTCAGACATGTGCTTTTAACAGTAACAGTAATAGAGCCGGATGGGACCTTGGAGGTCATCTAGTCCAATGCCCTGCTTATGCAGCATATACGATTTCTGATAAATGGTTATCCAGTCTCTTCTTGAAAGCCTCCAGTGATGGGCCACTGTTTGTTACAAGTATAGAGGAAATATTTTTTTTTTAAATTTTACAACTAACTAGGAAAACACATCAGTGAACAAACATTATAAAAATAGGGTCAGAAAATAAGAGGAGGGTCAGACAGGAGGCCTATCCTGAATTGCGAGCTACTAAAAGATACTATACTGAAAATAAGGGCTTTTCAGAAAGATGATGACACTCCTAAGCAATTAAATGAAAACCCACTGAAGATTTAAAGCTGTAGTTCAGATTTGTCAGCACCACTAATCAATTCTGGACTCATGGCTGTTTTAAAAATACATAACTCAACATAGAGGTCTAATAAAATGAGAGCATGTTTTTCCACTACATGCATGGATTTTAAGTATCTGTGGTACCTAATAGCAGTCAATCTGAACCTTCATGGCTTCTCTAAGTTTATAATAAAACGCAGCAGAGCATATTCATTGTGCTTTTTAGCAGTTATGGAATTTTTTTTTAATCAGTGTGTTTTTAAAAAAGCCACATGAAGGTATATAGCCACTGTGAACACAAATTTCACTGAACTAAACTTGTCACAGGATTAGCACCCCTATTGAAATCTGATGAATATTGCAGAGATAGTGTTGCACTGAATCCTCATAAGAGGGATATGATTTAAATGAACACATTTGTTGAACTTCTGCCACCAAATTTCAGCAAAAGGAAGCTACAGAATTTTATTTCAAGCAATGGATAGGAATTTTGAAGAGCCAATAAAAAGATAAGCCAAATTACTTACAATAGTGCGAAACGATGAAATCTAATGCAGCAGTCCGCAACCTTTCTGGGTCCATAGACTGACAGCAACAGCAGGGAAGGGGATGTTTCACACACGCAACCTAGCTTGTTGGAGACACCTGATCTAGTGGAACCCAAGAGATATGCCTTTTCGGGGCACCTGCCCTTTGGAACAGACTTCTCCCTTATATCAGATGGCCCCAACCCTACTGACCATTTGTAAGGCATGATGACCCAGCTTTGCCCTCAGAGATTTGGGCAGGGACATTGGTAGAACCTGATAAATTATGGTGTCTTCCTGTGAGGTGCTTTGATTACTCACTGAGATAATTGTTTAATTGCATTTTATTTTCTTTTATAAACTTGGAGAGGGGATGTTAGGGTTTGCACCCTATGTCAGTCACCCTGAATTACTTGTTGAAGAAGTGCACCATATGAATGACTTGCATAAATAAAACCCAGCACTGCATCTACCTGTTATTCTGAATAAGAATCACTGTTCCATCTTCTTTACCACCAAGAAATTTGTCATTGAGAAATTACGATCCCTATTACCCCTTTCTCAGAACATAAACATTGCCTTGGAGAGAAGCCATTTCCACATGGCCCTTATTAACAGGTGTATGATTATTCCACATTGGAGATGGAGCGTGGGTGCCAAACTCACAAGAAAAAGCAGATGTTTCAAAAGACAGGCATCAGACTTTGAAGAAAATATATACAGTATATATCCATTTTTTGTAGACACCCCTTGCTCCTGCTTCAGGCAGACTCTATTTTTTTCTAATACTATCTCAGGATCAGGGGCAGACAACAAGAATTTTTCTATCAAAGTGGATACCACTCTTAATACTGCAACAATTGAGTGATTAGCACGTGTCATTACAATGATGTTGGTGTTGTTGTGTATGCAATATAATTAATAAAGTGTGAGCTTGGAATAAGTGCAGGGTTCTGGCCCTGCACTTCTGATTGGCTGTTAAGCGGCCGGACCAGACATCTGAATCAACGAAACTTCGAAGAACACTGAGCACGTGACAGACGACACCAACAACGGAACCATGTCCGGTGGCATCGTACCACCCGCTCTGTTCGATCCATCACAAGAAGACTGGGAGTCTTACATGGATCGTTTCCAAACGTTCCTAGAGACGAACAACTTAAAGGACGCCACAGCCGGGAAGAAACGGGCGGTGTTCCTGACGCATTGCGGTCCAACTGTATTTAAGATGGCTAAGGCACTAGCCAAACCCTGAAAAGTGAAGGCCATGGATTGGGACCACCTCGAACCTATCCTGCAAGACCACTACGCCCCGACCATGCCTACGCTCGTGAGACGCCACGAGTTTTATCAAAGAAGCCAGCAAAAGGGAGAGAGCGTAGCCGACTTCATAGCAGACCTCCGAAATTTGGGAGGCCTCTGCGGATTCACCGATCTAGAAGAAGCACTAAGAGATCGCATAGTTCTGGGATTAGATGCACCAGGAGTCCAAAGCAAACTGATGGCGAAAGGCAACATCAGCATTGCCGTCGCCATTGCCGATGCTACCGCAGCGGAAGCAACCAAGAAGTCGGCTGCACAACTACGCCGAAACCGCACTCCGGTACCACCACCGGCCAGCGATATCTCACCTAGTTCAGAAGGGCAGCTCGTGACAACGCACCACGAGGACCTCTCTTCGTCGTCAGACAGCGACGAAGAAGGGGTCCATCGACTGCGGTCCGACCGGGACCCTCGGCCGAAGCCCTTACGCCCTTGCACTGGCTGTGGAGCCAACCATGCCAGATCCGAATGCAGATTCTGCGACGCACTCTGCCATGAGTGCGGGAAACGAGGCCACATCGGAGGGGTCTGCCGCAGCTTGCCAGGACCCAGCCAGGCCTCAAAAGGGGCTAACTATTGCCAATCGACAGGAAACCGTCCTGTAAGGCGAGAGCCAGTAAACCACTCCTACAGAAATCGAGCTTTGCAGAGAGAAGAGGCTCACCATACTATCACTATCGGTCACGCCTCAGCCTTGGACACTAAGAAAATCCGAGTCACGGTAGCCATCGAGAACCAGCCTTGCCACATGGAAGTCGACTCGGGATCGTCTTTCTCGATGGTGTCATGGAAGACACTCAAGAAACTCATCCCCACAATTCAACGCCAAGATCTCCATTTCCAACGCCTCATCCTCAAGGACTACCAGGGGAATCGAATCCCTGTCATCGGGTCCTGCCGAGTCCGAGTCTCTTTCAAGAAGCACACAGCATACTTACCTTTAACGGTCATCGATAGAGATAGGCCTAGCCTACTGGGCCTCCAATGGTTCGCGCCACCCGGCAATGAAGTGGCCAGCGTAAACCGAGTCGGTGGCTGTGACTGGGAGGAAGACCTTATCTCTGAGTTCAGGGACGTCTTCGCGGACAGCTTAGGCGAGTACAAGGGGACCCCGATCTCATTCAGCTTAGATCCAAAAATAGCTCCCATTTGCCTAAAGCTCCGTCGAGTTCCGTTTGCCTTAAAATCAAAAATCGACGAACAACTTGACAAACTGATAGCTCAGGGGGTGTTGGAGCCCATCGATCACTCCCCGTGGGAAACCCCTATTGTAACACCCATTAAGCCAGACAGGTCAATCCGAATTTGTGGGGACTACCGGGCCACTTTGAACCACGCCCTGCAGCAGAACGCATATCCAGTTCCGGTGGTGCAGCACCTCCTCCATTCCCTGGGGGGCGGGAAAGTTTTCGCTAAATTGGATTTAGCTCAGGCATATCAGCAATTACCAGTAGATGAAAAAACGGCACAGGCCCAAACTATTGTGACGCACCGAGGTGCCTTTAAATGTACCCAGCTGCAATTTGGAGTAAGTATAGCCCCGGGGATTTTTCAGAGCCTTATGGAAAGGTTATTGCAAGGGATTAAGGGCGTGGTCCCCTATTTTGATGATGTATTAATTGAAGCCCCTACAAAAAAAAATCTTACAGGACCGGTTAAAATTAGTCCTGAAAAAATTCCAAGAGGCCGGTCTTAAGGTTAAAAAAACAAATGTAAATTGTGTACTGACAGTGTTGAGTTTTTAGGGTACGTGATTGATAGCCAGGGCACTCACCCTACCGAAAGTAAATTAAAAGCGATCAAAAATGCTCCCAGACCAAGAAACAAGGCCGATCTCCAGGCATTCCTAGGCCTCATCAATTTTTATAATGTATTTTTACCGCACAAAGCAACTGTCGCTGAACCGTTACATCGATTGTTAGATAAAAAAGCAATTTGGTTATGGGGTTACCGTTAAGAACAGGCGTTCCGAAATGTTAAAAAACTGCTCACTTCTGATTCTGTACTCATGCAGTATAACAAGACTTTGCTGTTAGTTATAACCTGTGATGCATCGCCTTTTGGGCTGGGCGCCATTTTGAGCCACGTACTGCCTAATGGGAACGAAGCCCCTGTTGCATATTTTTCACAGAATCTGTCAAAAACGGAGCGGAACTATGGACAAATTGATAAAGAAGCCCTCGCAATTGTCTCAGCTGTGAAAAGATTTCACGAATACGTGTATGGTAGGGTTTTTACTATTGTGACTGACCACAAGCCTTTATTGGGGATAATAGCCGGAGATAAGCCAACTCCCTACATATTATCCCCTAGGATGACCCGATGGTCAGAATTCTTAGCTGCTTATAACTATCGGCTGCAATACCGCCCGGGGAAGGCCATTCCCCACGCTGACGCATTGAGCCGAGCACCGCTTCCAGAGACTCTTGACGATCAGGCACCAATGGTAACCACGTTGCAAATCGAAGCGCTCAACTCGCCGCCACTGACCGCCCGAGATATCGTGAGAGAAACCAAACGCGACCACACCCTAACACGAGTCCTAGGCTGGGTAGAATGCGGATGGCCATTGGACCAGTTATCAGATGACTTCATACCATTCAAAACTCGACAGACCGAACTCTTCTCCCAGAAAGGCTGTGTCATCTGGGGCGATAGAGTCGTTATTCCAGAACGGCTCCGTAAAGCGCTGCTGAGAACTTTGCACGATGGCCACCCCGGCATCGTGCAAATGAAAGCCCTTGCACGAAGCTACGCATGGTGGCCGGGCATTGACAAGCAAATCGAACAGTGGGTTAAAGCTTGCCCCAAATGCCAAGAAGTCAGCAACGCCCCACCAAAAGCCATGCTTACTGAATGGGAGACACCACATGGACCCTAGTCCCGAATTCACCTGGACTTCGCGGGGCCAACCAAGGGCCACACCTTCCTGCTTACCGTCGATGCCAACTCCAATTGGCTCGAAATTCATCGCATGACGACTACGACCTCCGAGGCGGTCATCAAGATTCTAAACAGACTCTTTGCAACCCATGAATTACCAGACGTCCTGGTATCCGATAACGGCCCACAATTTACTGCACTAGCGTTCGAGCAGTACCTCGCTGACCGCGGCATCCGCCATGAGCTCACCTCGCCTGCTCACCCTGCGAGCAATGGCCGAGCAGAACGCATGATTCAATTTGTGAAGAAAACCTTGCAAAAGGTAGACTACGACAACATTTACGACAAGGTCAACCAAATCCTCTTCTTGCAACACATCACCCCACATAGCATCACCAACAAAACTCCCACTGAACTGCTAATGGGACGAAAGCTCCGCTCCCATCTTGACCAATTGCACCCTGCGTATGAACCGGAGAAACCACTAGGATCCAGTGGCCGCTGTCGCACCTTCCAGGTAGGAGACCTGGTTTATGCAAAAAACCTATCGGGCGACCCGTTGTGGGTGGAAGCAACAGTAGTACGTGTAACCGGCCCTAGATCCTACCTCGTGCAATGCCTTGATGATAAACTTTGGAAACGGCATATCAACCAATTACGGTCGCGGCTTGCAGCGGCCAGTTCGCAACTCTCCCATGACCAAACTGAGGTGGGGGGGGAGATATGGAAGAAGATGAAGCCCTAGGAAACCCATTCGAAGAAAACGACGAATTAATAGAAACTCAGGAAGCGGAGCCGGAGGGAGAAACGTTTGCACCTCAGGGAATTGCGGAAAATGTGGGCAACGACGTAGAAGTGAACTCTGAACCAGAGACAGCCCCACTGCCAGACAACGATCTACCTCAGCGGGATTGCAACCAACCGATACAAAGAAAATCAAAGAGACTAAAAAGACAACCGTCCTATTTAAGGGACTATGTAATGGCGCCCTGAACTAAGGAACCAGGGGGAAGGGGTGTTGTGTATGCAATATAATTAATAAAGTGTGAGCTTGGAGTAAGTGCAGGGTTCTGGCCCTGCACTTCTGATTGGCTGTTAAGCGGCCGGACCAGATTGGCCTGTTCCGGGGAATCCGATTGGCCCTTAACAGAGAGTTCTTATTGATTATACAAGCTAGCGTTCCTAGCTTGTTATTGGTTAAACGTTATAAGGTTTGCCTATATAAGGCGGGTTCTACTGATGTTAAATGAGCAAGTCACGATGTAAATAAAGAGCTGAAGTTCACCGTTCAGAAACTTGTCTCCATTCTTTCTCGCCCATGCTCAAACTTAACAGGTGTCAAATCATCTAGGATAGAAAACAAGAAGTCATTATGACCCTGCACAACCAACCAACTGCCAGATACAGAATGGAGTTTATTCTTTTGCAAAGTGGATGTTTTGCACATTTAGAGATTCAATTTTATAACTGTGCCAACTCCAAGGGATTCACACCTTCCGATAAAGTTTGATCTGTAGACAGGTAGTCCTTGACGTAAGACCATAATTTAGCCCAATATTTATGCTGCTAAGCGAGACAGTTGTTAAATGAATTTTGTCCCATTTTAGGACCATTCTTGCCACAGTTGTTAAGTGAACCACTGCAGTTGTTAATTTAGTAACATGGTTGTTAAGTGAATCTGGCTTTCTCATTGACTATGCTTGTCGGAAGGTCGCAAAACATGATCGCATGACCCAGGAACACTATAACTATCATAAATATGAACTGGTTGCCAAGTGTCTGAACTTTGATCATGTGACCATGGGGATGCTACAAGAGTCATTAAGTGTGAACAGTCACTAAATGAAGTGTAAATCGAGGACTACTTTCAAAGGTATAACGGCACTGAAAAAAGTGACTAATGATCAATTTTCACAGTTACAACCTTTGCAACATCCCTCTGAACACGTGATCAAAATTCATACCCTTGGCAACTGGTTCATATTTATGATGGTTGCAGTGTCCCAGAGTCATGTGATCCCCTTTTGCGACCTTCTCACAAGTAAAAGAAAGAAGAGGGAAAGGATCCACATAATAATGCATTTATTATCACAATAGAATAAACTCAAGTTAAGTATTGGCAAAGCCAATGAGGAAGCCGGATTCACTTAACAAGCGGCTTACTGACTTATCTACTGCAGTGATTCATTTAATAACTGAGGAAAGAAAAGTCATAAAATGATGCAAAAACCTCACTTAACAAATGTCTTGTTTAACAAAACAGAAATGTTGGGCTCAATTGTAGTTGTAAGTTGAGGACTACTTAGTATCTGCTTAGGAGGTTAAGCACGGCTTTAGCACAGGAAAAATAGAACAAGCATCTAGAATGCAACCCAATTAATTGCTTACTGTGGTCTGAAACAAGTCCCCAGCATGAGACCAAAAAGGCTGCCTTTCAAAGGAAAGATTCTATTCCGTAGCATTTATGCTCGCATTTAGAACACAGAACCCAGAATGACAGAATTGGAAGGGCCTCTGTCTGCGCAAACACCAAATTGAACTGGGCAGATAGAAAATTGTGGTACATTTTTATCACACTAAGATTCATATCTAAAATAGGTTCACAAAGCAATATAGGACATCAGAAAGTTCAGCAACTTAAGGCACTAAGGCTTGTGTAGATCATAAACTGGTATCCAAAGGAAGGCCTAGCCATCTGCACCCCATAATTATAACTATGTTTTCAATACACATGGATTTTGGCTCTTCCTGCAAGTTTTTTTTTTTAAATAGAAACCACATAAACTAGGTCAGCAATGACAAGACTTCCTTGAACCTTGCCTGCTCATAAAATGCCTCAGGGTAAAGTCTTTTTCATATTCGTTCCTTGTTACCATTGAGAAACTTGGCCAGGAAATAGTATAATAAAAACAAGCCAAAAACCCTCGCCAGGCATAGATAAATCTTTTTTTTTTCCTTTCAAAGGTCCCTTCTGCGCCACAAATTTTACGATCAAGAGCCTAATATTGGAACAGGTGTTGCTAATCTACTTAGACACTTGCTTTTAATTTGAACTTTGTCCCTATCTTATAAACTGCTTGACATGTACCCTGTAGCTTTAAGTCTGGTTATTTGAATAGCTACAGATGACAGGATGCATCGAGAGTAAAAACTCAGCTCTCAAAAGTTGGTCACCAGAACTGATTGCAAGAGAGATGTAATTTATTTACAAGATGTGTTGTTAAATAATCTCAAAAGATTGTAAAGAAAGAGAAAAAAAGTGTAGGCCTGGGGAAAAAAAATGGAGGCTAGGAATCCCAATTCTGTTTAATTTCCCTCACAAATAAATGTGCCACAGGTTAGATAAAACAGAAAGGACTGATTATTGTTCTAACAGAGAAAGGAATTTAACAGGGATCTTAATATTTGTCACATTATTCTATCTTCTAAAGTGAGCATAAATGTGAAAATGATACATCTCCTCTCTATACTCTTGCTTCTTTGAGAAAGAAAAAGGGAACGAAGGGCCGTTGTGAAACTAATTCTTCATACCTTCTTACATTTCTTCTGTAAAATACACATGCATATAATAACCCATTTGGAGAAAGAAACCTGGCCTTTTATGGACCATGATACCAGGGCAACCTTACATGGACTGGGATACTTTGGTGATGGTAACTGGTATCTTAATCATACTGTTGGATTACTCTTAATACACTACACTCTACATGGGAAGCCTTTGAGGTGACCCAGAAGCCGCAGCAGGCCCACAATGCAGCAACTAAATGGCCATGATTACACAACACTTTGGATTAACCATTGCACTGGTTAATCACAGGATTTCAGGCTCAATCAGAAATGGTATGTTAGCATCAGGATACTCTGAATCTGCCATCCAAAAGGACCCTCTCTTTGCAGCATGGAAGCTAACTAGCACTCTTTCTCTCTCTCTCTCTCCTCCCTCCCTTCCTTTCCTATCTTGAGGAAAATCTGAAAGAGGGATTCCTATGTTTGCCTTAACTTCTTATAGGAAAGGTGGTATATAAAGCACTTGGCTTCCCTTCATTTCCCCCCAAAAGATACCTAACCTTCAAATAAAAAGTCCCAAAGGGACTATCAAGCAGAATATGAGCTTTCTTATGCTATCTTCATTGAAAATATGGGAATTGTATGGTGAGCATATGCTTGATGTATTTATTTTTTTTATGAATTTCTGGGGGTTGTTTGAGTTCCCTTCCCCCTTCTATCTTAGGAATGCTTTGAGTGTGAAACTCCCTACAGATATATTTGATGAAAAGATTATACGATATAAATCTCTTCCAGATTCTATATGTTATAGAGAAGGTTACAATCTCTATTTTTTTTGGGGGGGGGGGGGCACGGGGCTAATAACTGTTAAACCACAGGTGCATTACATTTATAACCACATCGGACTTTTCAATGGCATATCAGGGAACACATAATAAACATAATACGTGAATAATATACATAATATGGGAATGGGATTTGGAAAACTAAATTTGATTTAATTGTAATTGCATAAAATTTAAAATTAACTAATTTGATAAAGTTACATGATCCCCGTTGAATCGTCTCTTGGTTAAAGCCACAACGGTCTATTAAAGTAATGACCAGCATTTTAATTTGGGCCCAGAAGCTGATTTGCTGCAATTTAAGTGCCATTCTGCTATAGCTGCTGCTGCTGCATTCTGCATTTGTGGTATAGTAGCTTCAGATGGGTCTTTGTTAGCCCAAAGATGAACAAATAATAGCAAAAGTCAGTAACTTCTGATCCAAGAATGGAATTGATTGAGATATTTGGCCATGACCTCTATCTACTAATCTATCAGGAAGAATCATAAATCCAAGACTACCTCCAAGTTGTACAACCATCTCTTTAGGGATATGGTGGTGAAGTCTTGTCCAAAAATTGGAATTACTCTGGAACCAAAGAGCTCCTGACTGAATAACAATTGTATCTTGCTGTGATTCATCCCAGTTACTTATAGCTTCAGTTCAGTTTCCTCCAGTGCCTTGTGGCTTGCTTCTAAGCACCAAATGAAGATTTCCTCATAAACTGAAAGTGGTTCCTTGAGGGAGTTGGTCAGGGTGTCAAACTCACATCCTCATGGCCGTGTCACATGATGTATCGGGACTTTGCTTTCCCCTTCACTAAACCGGGCACAGGCTGGGAGTCCTGGAATAGGTACTTTAGTACAGGGGTCTCCAACGTTGGCAACTTTGTGGACTTTAACTTTCAAAATTCTGGGAGTTGAAGTCCACAAGTCTTAAAGTTGCCAACGTTGGAGACCCCTATGTTAGTACATTCAGCATCAAAAGGAATGTTCAAATCATCAAGGCTATAGTGATGTCATGTCCAAAGTACCTTACACATTTATTGAAACAATAAGGCTTTTTTCGAAGGCTTCAAAGAAGGTTTTCTGGTGCAGATAATAAGCCTTGACAACCCTAAAGTTTTCTGCTTGGTATGAATTGAGGATGCAGGGGAGCATACAATATCCTTTCTTTGCAGTCTTTACAATTATGTAACAAGTGCATAAGTGTGCTAGGTTTCAAGATGGCTTTAAAACTGTCCGTATTGTCAACTATCTCTTGACCTGGTCTACCGTCAAGGGCTTCCCAGAAAATACCAGACTCACATGTTGGTGCTTTAGGGCAATCATGTCAATGGCCCATTCTGTTTCCTCTTTGTTAAATCAACAGGAAAAGGTCAACAACCCTAACTTCTGGAAAATTCCCTAGAGCACTAAAACATTTCTAAAATCCCTTCAGTCTCTTCTGTATTACATTAACAAAGATAATATTAAAATTTGGTAACTTTGGTAGCTTTGGAGATGGTCTGTGAAGGCTGCATACAAACATTTGCATGAAGTTCGTAGAGAACTATGTTAAAATAAGGAATCAAATTAAGTATAAACCCATCGTGGAATCCTTCTGTGATGTTATATTTGTGAATTCTAATGCAGCTGACTTTTTAAACATTTCTAGGAATAACGTGTGGATTTGAACAGCACAATATTTCCAGCTTCTGTTTTGTGTTGTGGTGCAATTTCTAATTAAAACTGAGCTTTGGTTAACTAAATGTGCACTTTAGGATAATGCACACATTTAGACAAAGTATGTTACTATAGTGACAGCTAGTTTGATGTAGTGGTTAAAATGTCAGACTAGAAACCTGTGAGTTCTAGTCCTGCCTTGGGCACCAAGCTAGCTGGGTGGCCTTGAGCCAATCACTCTCTCTTAGCCCTAGGAAGATGGCAATAGCAAACTACTTCTGTAAAACCTTGCCAAGAAAACAGGGGCTTGTTCATTGCAGACTCCAAGAATTGAACATAACTGAATGGAAGAAAAAGAAGTTGTCACAGATTCACTTCATAAGATATTTAAAAAATGAGTAGAGTTCATGAAAGAGTACATGATTTTCAGGGGAAAAGCCCCAAATTCAATTACTGTTATGTCCAAATAAGACTACGGTAGATTTATTATTGAATTCTTGGAGAGTCTCTTCTAATTGTTCTCAGTTCACCCAAACTCTTTAAAATGAGATGGGCAGCTATATACTGTATATCACATAAATAATGATTTGATGTTGAAAATACTCAGCTGGCTATTTCAATAGCCTAACTCAGTATAAGCCCTATGTATAAACCCTATGGCACAATACCTTAAGCATTTTTTTAAAAGATACAAATTAATGTGAAGAGAATGGAATGTATTTATCAAAGAATACATAAGAAATTGATATGCATCAGAAATAGACCAATTCATCCAGTCTTCTGTAACTCTGTACCAGAGTTACTAGATCTGGTGTGCAGAAAAACCATACAAAATGGCAGCAAAGAGCTACAGAAAGCAATACACTCTAAGTACTGCTTGGTTGTATCTGCAGTTCAGATCTAAAATGATGCCTTTTTTAAAACACAAATTTAAGCACATAGTGTAATACCTAAAAGCCAGATACCTTTTGGTCCCTGAGCTATAAAATTTCACAAGCTTTTCTTCATTTCCCTAAATGCAACAATGATAAACAATCATTTCCTGTTTTTTCCTAATACTACAATCAGCTCCCTTTGTCAGTTGCCTTGCCCTACCCAATCTTTACATTTTGGTTGCTCATTATAGCAACCACCTTTTATAAAGCATTTTTAGAATTAACAAGTAAGACCTGCACATAATTTAGACAATTCAGCAAGTACTATAAGAGAGCTTTTCTTGTTACAGTCCTTCGAACCAGTCATGGGGGCGAGGTGCTTTCTTGGTCCATGCTGCTTTCATGACAATATTTTCAGAGGCATTTTCTTCTGCAGGGATGTTTTAGTCTAGGGCAGAGGTCTTCAAACTTGGCAACTTTATGACTTGTGGATTTCAACTCCCAGAATTCCTCAGCCAGCTATGCTGGGAGTTGAAGTCTATAAGTCTTAAAGTTGCCAAGTTTGGGGACCCCTGGCCTAGAGTTAAGAGATTGTGATTGGCCCAAAATCACCCAGCTGACTTTAGTACCTAAGGGGAGAAACAGAACTAATTTCTTCCTCTCCTATATATAGTTCAGCTCCTCCAATCACTACATCAAACTGAATCTGCTTATAACCTTGCTGATCGCAAATAAAACGTAGAAATACACACGGCAGTCCTCGACTGGTTCTTAGCAACTGTTCAGAGTTATGATGGATCTCCCCAAGACACTTATGACCCAGTTCTGCAGTTCTGACAGCCAGCCCCCCCTCTCCTGTGATCCTGTGATCATTATTTTTGGGTGCTCAGCAACCAATCCACATTTATGGCATTTGCAACATCCTTGTGATCACGTGACCATGATTTATGATGTGTGCTTTGTTTGTTTTTTGCTTTGCTTTACTTCTAGTTTCTGGCAAAACAACATAGCAAACTATGGTTTCACTTAGCAACCATGAAGCTCATTTAATAACTGCTGCAGAAAGGTCATAAAAATGGGTCCAGTCCAGTGATGGGATTCAAATTTTTTTACTACCGGTTCTATGGACATGGCTTGGTAGGCCTGGCTTGGTTGGCATGGCAGGGGAAGGTTACTGTAAAATCCCCATTCCCTCCCCACCCTACTAGCCTGCTTTCCAGCTCCGTTCTCATGTGCAGGGCAACAAAAGAAGACCCAGCCAATCAGCTAGGACTTGGGAGGCAGAGAAGAGATGGGGTTGGCGGGGCCAGTCAGAGGTGGTATTTGCCAGTTCTCCGTACTACTCAAAATTTCTGCTACCGGTTCTCCGGAACTGGTCAGAACCTGCTGAATACCACCTCTGGTCCAGTCACATGGTGATCTGCTTTACAATTGTCATGACTTACAACTGTAATTGCCAAGTTCGATTATGGTCTTAAGTGGAGAATTAACTGTATGCAGAATAAACATTTAAGAACTTATTGATAGACCAAAGCATCTTTGTTCCAACATGTTTAAAACAGCATGCTGGACAGCATATTTATTTTAACTTACATAAAGCTTGCCCATCAATCTTTGAAATACATCAAAGTATTAAAACACCAAGAATCATTACAAGCTAGCACGCTACAGTATGCAGATTATAGCATCTGTAATTCTTCTTCAGCTTCAATGACTTCATTATATAGCTGAGTATCAGCACTTGAGCCATTCCAGCTGAAAGCACGTACATTTGCTTTTAAACACACAGAGCTCCTTTTGTTGATACAAAATAGTCTTTTGGTCAAATGCAAAGAGCTGCCCCCAGCCCAGCCCACTGGAGTGCATCTTTATTGTCAGCACTGGAGCCAAAAGAGGCCTTCTGTTGTGCAATCAGATAATTGGCTTGCACCCCTTGTGAAACCAAATTCGGTAGGTTCAACCTGACCTCAGAAAAATGCTGAGGTTTAGACTTGGAGATCTTAAATTGCAACTCAATCCGTATGCCGCCAAGGAACGTTCGCACAAACACAACATAAAACTAAGAGAGGCAGAAGCATAGCCAGCTGGGAATACAATGGTTTCAAAAAGTCACTAATTTTCCAAATGGTAGGAAAGATAGCCAGTGTTCATTTACATTAAAGTGGGTGTTTAAAGGCCTGAACTAGTTAGCATTTTTCAATGAATACACTGCAGAACTTGAAGCCATTTTAAAGACAACCAGATGATAAATCTATTCATCATAAAATAAATGCCACTGAGCCTGGAGCCCTGGATGTGGTTGAGTTCATATAACGATGTTAGTTCTTGTGGTTGATTGCTTTTTTCTGCAGATGACCTATATGCTGTTTAAAATTCTGTTATATTTTTTTAAAAAAATCTTGTTTTAAGAGCTGTTAGCTGCTCGGAATCATGTATTTAAGACCAATACATATAAATTCAAAAAACAAACAAACAAATCCTGCAAACAAGGAGATAAACTTGATTTCTGGGGCTTAGGACCAGACTGCTAATGGATGAAACTGGAGCTGAACTCTCATAAAGAATAACTTGTGTTGGTTTATGTTACCATTGCCATTGTTTTGCATCACTATCATTAAGTCATTACCGAGGAGACTTTGGGAAAATGGTGGTCAAGAGATCACAAACATACATTTACAAACCCTGCAACACAATGCCAAACCCTTTTTGAGGTACCTGGAAATTAGCATGCCTTGAGGCAGGTATGGACAACCTGTGATCCAGTGAACTCTTGGCAGGGTTCCCAGATCTCCTTTCACCTTTTTTTTTTTTTTTAAGCAAAAAAAATAATAATAATTTCTGGCCTAAATGTTGCTATGATATGAGAAGAGTACCATTTGTTTCCCTTGGCTTGTGGCAAAGGGGAATTTCAATTCAGAAATTCACCTTGGTGTTCTCTTTCCGAAAAGCTTCTCTAGCCGAAAAGCTTAAAATTAGTGTGTTCCCAAGTACGAATGCAATATGTGTGTGTGTATGTGTGTGTACAGGTGTGTGTGTACTTAAATTGATTTGGTTTCCAAACAGCTAGGCCACCATTGGGATAGCCTCTGGCATTCAAAAAGTAACCATTCACACAAAATGCACACATACCAACTCAAAACGTCCTGCTTACAAGGAACAGGCTCACTTCAAAAGCTCCAACATTGTCCACGTGAAGCATTGTTAGGATGCAGCCAGGTGAAGAAAAGAGCATCACACTGAAAAGAATACAATCAAATAATACTGCTTTCTGACAGCACCTATTGAATGGGAAGTTAATGAGTTGACAATATATTCCTTGCAGACAGCTGGTCATTTGCACCCTTTTAGAGCAAGGGTCTTCAAACTTGGCAAGTTTAGGACTGATGGACTTCAACTTCTAGAATTCTGGAGCTAACATGACTGGAGGAGGAATTCTGGGAGTTGATGTCCACAAGCCTTAAACTTGCCAAGTGTGAAGACCTTTATTTTAGAGGGTTGTTGAAGCACAATATTTTTGCAAGACTACAGGAACCAGGAGCACTACTCAGGTGATCCTGAGGACACAGATAAACCTCCAAGTGCTTCCATGACCCTCTAAAAGGATGCCAATGACCAGCTGTCTGCAAGGAATACAAATCCTTTCCTTCCCCATTAATCCTGTCAGAGCTGAAGAAGTTTCTTGGATGAGAAGGGAAATGTCTTCAAAGAAAAACAACAAAGTCCAGTTGCCTCTTGAAAAAAAGCACTTTTGGGACAACTGTGAGTTGGATGACTGAGAATCTCTACAGACAATTGGCAATATGGTTGTCACAACAGATCAGATGATACTTGCCCTACATCGCTGTTTCCTCGCAATGCAGAGTATAAAGAGCATCTTAGCAGGACGCCAATAGATTCACTACTTTTGGAATGTGTGTAAAAAAAGATATTTAGCCCAAATGTTGATCCTCCTTCCCTCTTTTGCACAAGTTTTAGGATTCATGCATGGCTTCCAGAGACAAGATGAGACAGTCTTAAAGATTTTGAACCCTAGCTTGGTTCTAGAAGCCCTTTTTATGGTCAAAGCTCGATATTAGAAACTGGGGAATAAGACAGTGAAAATGAAGATATGCTTTTCCTGTTGTCAAAATCGTAATTAATTGTCCTGTGCTTTAGATTAGGGATACCAGTTTTCAGAAAGAGATAGCTGATTTCCAAGAAAGCTGAGCCACGTACTATTCTGCTTTAAGAAATAAACACGAGTTTGCCTGTAAATGTTATCTGTCTTGCATTAACCGTGTACTCCGCTTAGCACTACTGCCAGCTCAGACTGGAGTCTGACAACTTGGCACAAGAAATTCCTCCCCCTCCTTTCTTATCCTGGACTGACACAGTGGTGAGAACAGTATGGTTTACAACAGCTGATAAATCTAACTAGGGAGATCGGCTGATTGTATCTGAACAAGGCCGCAGATCTCAAGATAGACGGCTGAATGATTTACAGCCACATGTTGCATGTGGTTTGGTTGCAGGAGGACTTGGGAGGTGGCTGAGGGAAAGGCGTCTTTAAGAAAGGGCACGTGCAAGCCACGGAAAGGATGGGGAGGAGAAACAGCCCCATCTTTCATAACCAAGACAGAAGAATATCTATAGAAGTTCCACGAAAAGGCTCATCCACACAGCCCACTGTTAGGACTGGAGGAAAGTATGTTGCTTTGAATACCACTGTTCCCACAGCAAATGTGTTATCACACCTCAGGAACAAAGAAATCAAAGTTGTTGGAGCAAACCAGTAGGGCAAGGTGCCAAAGTGGCAGCGGCGATCCAGCCAGTGGTGGGATTCACATTTTTTTGCTACCAGTTCCGTGGGCATGGCTAGGTGGGCATGGCATGGCGGGCATGGCAGGGGAAGGATACTGTAAATCCTGATTCCTTCATCACTCCTGGTGGAAGGTTACTGCAAAATCCCATTCCTTCCCAGGCCCCACCCCACTAACCTGCTTTCCAGCTCCGTTCTCCTGTGCAGGAAAACAAAAGAAGACTGGGATTCAGGAGGCAGAGAATTGTTGGGGGCCGGCCAGTCAGAGGTGGTATTCGCTGGTTCTCCGAACTACTCAAAATTTCTGCTACCGGTTCTTCAGAACTGGTCAGAACCTGCTGAAGACCAGCTCTGGATCCAGCCCAACCTCCATATTTGAGTCACAAGAAGGGGGGACAGGGCTCTCTAGACATGCCTGGTGACTAGGAGTCAGAACAATGACATGTCACAAAGCACAAGAGCACCAGCCTACCCCAGAGACTGGTGGTCTTGTACTTTATAACACCCAACCTTTGCAGCTACTTCCTCAACCACCTAGATAACTCAGTGGCAATGGCTCAGGAAAACGATATGATCAGGAGAAGAGATGTGGGTTGAGAAGAGACTTGAAAGCCTCATAATTTGGACATTCAGACAGAAGCAGCTGGTAGAAGGAACACATTTTGAGTTCTGTGGCAAAGCATAGATGTTGCCCGAAAGATCTTGGGGCCATTTTCACAGGAAGATTGTGCTCAATGCCCCACTTACAACCAAGCCTCCAACTACCTGTTTACTTTAAAATAAGCCTTTAAGCTTCTTTAGAGGCTCAAAACCGTTCATTTTTGTGCACCACTGGGAATGCTAACCTTGTGAGAAACCCACATTCAGATTTCTGGAAGGCTGACTGAAGAACACAAAATGGAAGACTATGAGGCAATTGCCGAAGAGAGGCATCCAGAGTAGAAGTAGCCATAGAGACATGGAGTGTCAGGTAATTTTCAAAGGGGTTAATTGGAGTTCATGAGGTTGTCAGTTCTCTTAGAATAGGGCTGTCAAATTCCTGGCCATAAACTGGATGCGTCACATGCTGGCCACGCCCATGCACAGTTTAGCAAAGGGGAAAAAAGTTGCGATACATCACGTGACGCCACCATGACACTGCGAGTTTGACACCCTGTCTTAGAACAAGCTCTTCTCTTGACATAGGAGATCTACTTTCCACCAAACACAACTCTCCTGCTTTGGATTGCTTTGATCCAGCTTCAGCTTGCCTCTTCTTCCTTTTCTCAAACTGTATTACCATATATACTCAAGTATAAACCGAGTTTTTCAGCCCATTTTTTGTGCTGAAAATACCGCCCTCGGCTTATACTCGAGTCAGATTCCCCTCTGACCTGCTGCCCGTGCGATTAATCTTCACCCCAAGCGGGGCTGGAGAAGGGGGTCCCTGCTTGCTTTGCCCGTCCGCACCTGCCTTCCTTCCCCCTCCGCCTCGGCGCAGTTCCTCCAACAGCCGCTACGGCACCATGCCTGGCCTGCGCTGGCGTGGCTGCAACCGATTGCGCCTCCAGGGCACCATCGCCGCCGCAGCTGTCTACCCACTGAGGGCCACACAGGCGACCCCAAGCGGGCTCTCCTTCCCCATTAACGGGCGCCCGGGGCCCCCATGAGCTCCTGCGTTGCGCGCTTCCAGCTTCGCCAACAAACTGCCAGGCTCAGGCAGCCTCCTCCGCCCCCTACCCTAGCGGCGAAGAGCGCATGCGCTCTGGGGGCAGCGAGACAAAGTGCCTGGCTGCGCCGTGGCGGGAGCCGCCGAGTGGAAGAGGGCCGCCCTCTCCTGGGGAGCGTGGCGTTTGCGGCTCTCCTGTTCAGTCCCCAACGCTGCCCCGGGCAGCCATGTTCCCGCTAAAGACTTTCGGAGCTGCAAATCTGGTAATCGCCTCTTTACAAGGGCAGGCAGAACCCTCTGATCCCTCTGATGGGGTCTTTCCAGTTAGGATCCAGGGGCGGCAGCCGCCCGGGCGTCCTCCTCTCGGCTTTCTGCGCCAGGAGTTGGTGGCCGCTCGCCTTCGCTGCAGTCGGAGCTCTTCGGGGGCGCCCCTCATCTCTGTCTGACCTCACGGTCTCTGCCGTCGCGGCTGCGATCGCCTCCTGTCAGGGCGCTCGTCTGGAGGAGGCGGCGGTGGCTTGCGGAGCCTCGGCACGAACCCCCTTTCCCCGCACTCCCCCCCCGCACCCCTCTGGCAGTAGCAGGCGGAAAAAGCCCCGCTTCCCCCTGGCCTGTCTCGGGGAGAGGAAGCGAAGGGCCCCGTCTCGGCTCCCGTCCTTCTCAGTCCTGGATACCATAGCAATCCGCTTTGATGGCACGCGTGAGTTGGCTTCCCACTCTTTTTTTTTTAAACTCTCCTCCTCCTCCTCCTCCTCTCCTCTCCCCTTGTTGTCTGGTCTTCCCTAAGGAAACTCGAGGGCTCACACTTCCAGGTGTTTCTCCTTGTCTTTCTCCCTGTCAATGATCTTTTCTTCCCTTCCCTTCTCTCAGCCCCATCCTCCTTCACCTTTGTCACCACAATCCTGAACAGATGAAGTTTGTACTTCTCAAGAAAGGTTGGATGTTTCTTTTGAGGAGGGAACCTAGTGTGACATCTGTATGTTGACCTACTACTGAGCCATGGCACGTGTGCACATGCAATGGAGGCATGAGGGAGAGCTGTGAAAGAGATGGTGGCTCTCCAAAACAGGATGTACATGCAGCACATACACATGCTTTTTTCTTGCAAGGGAGAGAGTGACTCTGTTTGGACATACAGATGATGAGGAGGAATCCAGTTTTGAAGGATTTTAACTCTTGTGTTTTAGCTTGGTTGCTGATTGAGCTAAGGTTTTTGTACTTTTAAAGTTATTGTTGATACCATATTGGTTTTGTTGGCTCTCTTTTCCACTTACAGAGCTAGTTTACTGTTTTTCTTTGAAATAAATATTCAAAAACATTTAGCCTACTGATGCCTCAATCAATGTAATTTTATTGGTATCTATTTTTATTTTTGAAATTTACCAGTAGCTGCTGCATTTCCCACCCTCGACTTATACTCGAGTCAATAAGTTTTCCCAGTTTTTTGTGGTAAAATTGGGTGCCTCGGCTTATATTCGGGTCGACTTATACTCGAGTATATATGGTAATTCTATTTATATTTGGTGTGGGGAAAAATGCCCGTTTAGAATACCAAATTCACTTGGACTATGCGAAGCATTCCAAAGTGTTGTTTCACAAAATATGTTTGTGTGGGTGAAACTGAGCACCTCTGTGAAAACATTAAAGCTTCTGCATCTGCTGGTAAGCTTGCATTTCTGCTTTGAAGCCTACTTCCAGTTGTCTGCAAATGAATATCCGTGCATAGATGCCTGTGGTTTCAGGGCTGAATGCTCAATTTTTAACCATGCCCCTATACTGCAACATCTGGGGGGGGAGGGGGATATTTGTCCAAGCCAGGTTCTGCAATATGCAATGTTTTTCTTGATTTTCAGCTCTGTGTTTTATTTTTGTAAATTGACTTAAAATGCATGCCTGGTAGCTAACTGGCCAGATGAAACAGGTTAAAATGTTTAAATATTTGTGCAAATGTTTTCATAGAGCTCTACTAAACACAGGAAACATCAGGGTTGCTCTTCCTGCAATGGCAACAAATTGTCCATAGAGGCAAGCTGTTGGCATACTCCTTGGGCAACTGGTAGGAAGAACCCTTCCTCCCCTTTGGTGTTTGGGTTTGGCGGTTGTAACTTCAACTTCCATGTTTCAGCTGTTGGATCAAGTCAGTCCAGGAATGCTTGTGGACTTCATCCTATGAGTGTAACTGCTCTTGATGATATATATATATATACCGTGATTAGATAGATAGATAGATAGATAGATAGATAGATAGATAGATAGATAGATAGATAGATATAGATGTAGATATAGATATAGATATATTTGTTTTCTTAAGTTTTCGCGGATACTTACATGCATGGTATTCAGCTTTGTTCGAGTATTTTCCCATGTCATAATAGTTGTGCTTTTAAAGTTGAAGCAACCAGATGAACACAATACAGAAGCCTGATGATGGCAGATGAGATTCTGCCGAAACGTTGCTACAACTTTAAAAGCACAACTACAATGACGTGGGAAAATACCCGAACAAAGCTGAATACCATACACACACACACACACACACACACACACACACACACACGCGCCGTGTTTCTCCAACAATACGGCCTCCCCCAATAGGAAGTCCCAGTATGTTTTATAGGCATAAAATGAAATTAAGCCCCTCCTCCCAAATTTAGGCCTATTTTAAAACATGCAAAATGGGGGGAAAGGCGAGGGGGGCTTGCCATTAGGAGTGCCCCGCAGGTAGCCACCATGTCTCACCACCAACCTTCCTACTCTCGCCAAGTAGTTTTGCTGCAGACCCGGGTATGGTGCTGCCTGCAGGCCGGGTGAGCAGGCAGGTGGCATCGGCGTGGATGGTCACTTGGCATCAGTAGGTCACTTCGTATTGGGAGACCTTCCGCTGTCATTGCTTCAACTTCTGCCCATGTCGCCCCAGCATTTGGAGCATCACAGCGGTGTTTAATGCAGCCATGCGGGGCCAACCAGGACTCCTCCCTGCATCCGGAGCCCCGCCAGAGATACTCGGCTTTAGGCGCTCCTGTCACTGCCTTCCCGGGCATCATTCGAAGGCAAAGCCCATTCTTTTAAAAACGATGCCATACTACGACAAAGCCTCCCCCCGCCTGAGAGGGCAGCCCAACATGGCTGCATTTATGGCCCTTTGCATCCCCCTAAGTCATATGACCATGTTTTATGACAGTTTTGCTGAAAACCAGCACTTCTGGTTTTATGAAAAAACTGCACAACATATATGGAACTGTGAGTGTTTGCACTGCCACGTTTCCTTAACAACCACTGTAAAAAGGTCATAAAATCAGGTCAGTCACAATGGCCCGTTTTATGACCATTATGTCTTATGATGGTAACGGCCAGGTTCTATTATGCTCATCATGTGAGGACTAGCCATGCATCCCTCTTCAGACACACAGAATCAGACCTCTGCAGAAAGAAAGGCTTTCAACAACATGACAGAAACAGCGTTGGGCCTTCACGATGCAATCTCAGCCACTTCCATACGTGTGTAAATCTGTCATTTAAATAAACTAAGCCGTTCCTTCGAGGGTTTTTTAAGAGTTGGCATGCCTGAAGCAACTTTAGCATTTTCAAGCGGTAAGAAGATGAGTAATCATCAAGACTTCCTATAGGTTTCATGCTAGATTGGAATTTACCAAAGGAAAGCATTCAAAGAAGGAGACGTAGAACACTGCAATGATCGTCCTGGCCCTGGGAATTAGTGGTTTAAAAGGATTAATGAAACACAAGAAGGAAACAAAATTAATTTCCTTGGCTTGCAAAATTCCTTCTCAATCCCTGAAACACAAGAACTGTCATTTCTGATTACCACAGGTTTTATGGTTACCATAAAAACAGCTCTTCTGGTCTAAGAAACCTCCCAGCAGGTGTTTCAGTAAAGACTGGCAAAATTAGTTATACATACAGTTTAAATTATGGGTAGACAACTTCTTTGCATCCAGCTCTGAATTAGAAAATGCTTGCAGCGTGTGTAATCCTGACCAATATGGAAAATTCTTTAATTCTTTATAGGATTGGATTTCTGGCATTTTAAACAAACTGGGGATGTTTGAGAAAGCATTTTCCCAAATGACACAAGGTTTGACTTTCAAACTTCTCAAATACAGAATATTTAGCAGCATTAAATATTCTAAAACAGTACAAAAATACTTTTGCCCCCCAAAACCTATTTTAAGTCCAAACATAATTAGAAATTAATATTTTGAGAGAAGCATCCTTTTTAAGACAGTGAGAAAATTATTTTAAAATTTATTTAAACGTCAAATACATTGGAAATGCCCTGCTTCCCAACGAAACAAACAGGGTGCTTGATAGACAAGAGAGGCAAAACCTGCTAATATTACACAACCAGTAAATTTATTAGAACACTGTCATCATCTTTTAACATCCCTTATGGGGTGGAATTCTGGGCAACTGAATGAAGCTAGCACAGGATTTAATGGCTGGATGCCCTTCCTGTCACCAATGTGGAGTTTTGTTCGGCAGATATATTCTCACTGCGCCCAGGGAGAGAAATATCTGGCTCTACCTAGGGTCAAACTCACAGCCTCCTGATTGTGAGGCAAAAGGTCCACCTCTAGGCCACCGCACCACTCCTGTAAATTTATTAGAACATGTACTCCTAAAATCTATATCTAACACAGAGGTCTCCAAACTTGACAGTTTTAAGACTTGTGGACTTCAACTCCCAGAATTCCTCCTCCAGTCATCTTAGTTCAGGAATTCTGGGAGTTGAAGTCCACAAGTCTTAAAGTTGCCAAGTTTGCAGACCCCTGATTAATACATTGACATACTGGAATATTTATGTTATTCTGCTCAGGAATTATTTGTTCACAAAAAAACCTAAAGCAACTGACCTGATGTTTCAGAAAATATAAAACAGTCTTCAAAATAATAAGCATGGAAGTATGTCTATAAACATTCTTCCTTTCCTAAGCCTGAATATTTGCAGATAAAGTCGGCAGCAGCTGTTTCAAATGGAAGAAGCAGCCTGCCTTTTGATGTCATAATTTACACCCAATGAGCCTCTATGGATGTTTAACCTATGGGGAACTTGGTAGTTATCTTTGCTTTTAATGCCTAACCTTTTAACCCTCAAATGTTGTAAGTTGGAGGATGAAGTTTCAATGTGTCTTTCTGAAACTCATCAATACCTCTTAGTCACAGCTGCAACCCAGCACAGAAAACAAAGCCATTCTTGGGTTTGGATTCAACTTATTGTGGGCTCAGTTTATAAAGTGTTTTGATTAGCACTCCTTTAATGTTTATGTAATAAATAGAAAATAAATGAGGGATACGATTCCATGATGAAGAAAATAAGTCATATATATGACCATGAAAGAAAGTGTACTACCAAAAACTCTTTTATGCTGGGAAATTACATGCCAACCTCCAAAGTGAAACATGGCCAGGGCTAAATAGCTAATGATTGCTAATTTGTTGGGCTGCGCTATCTAAAATAGCTTTCCCCAAGTATATTTGGTACACTTCACACATATGTCCCCCATAATCCTGTGCCAATTGCTGCATTAGCTAAGGATTATGGGACTCAAAGAACAACACTTCTGAAGATCATTGGACTGGAAAAAGCTGATTTAAATTGCAGAGTGAGTAACCAGGTTACCAGTGTAGTCCTCCATTCACTAGAGAGAATGTAAAAAATAAGCTTTTAATCCAAAGAAACTTTAGGCATGAAGGAAGTCCAGTAATACTTCTAAATATATTTTCTGCTGTTCCCCCCCTTTTTTTGAGATACATCCATCAAGTAGCACCCTCTGAAAACATGTCCACATGGTGTTAGCCAAGGATTATGAAAATTATGCCAGCTATCGTATTTCAAAGTGTAAGGCCTTCAGCCTCCATGTGGCTGATACACTTGGCTCTCTTCCAGGGTCCTATGAGAATATCTCAGTCTACCCAACGGATGCAAGTTGCACAATATCTCCCATATTATGTGCTTCCCCCTAATATTTCTATGAAAGAAATACATTCCTGACAGCTTGGTACATACATACAATACTCAAATTGCAGTTTAATCCAGTCAAAAGCACAAGAGAACAGTGTATTTTCTGCCTCTAGATTTTCCTCTTTAATTTCGTACTTTGTATTTTAGCTTGAAGATTTCTATTCATACAAGTTTTATTTCAGGCTTCTTTCACCAGCCCTGCAAGGCAATTGCCATACATTTGAGATGGGGCTACACTGCTCACTCTGTTTGACTTTGTCTTGGCAGAAGTGTGATTACACAAGACGCTACTCAGTTCACACCATGTACTGCAGTAAATTGATAGAACTGTACCAAAACCTCATCCCTTCCAAGGATGGGGACGAGTAATTGATAGGACTGTATCAGAAGTCCTACTGATAGAACTTCTATCAGTAATTGATAGAACTGTACCAAAACCTCATCCCTCTCACTTCTAGGAAAATGATTAGGTACACAGAAATAATGCCATCTTTGGATTCAGCAACAGACCCAGAAACTTTCAGGAAAACTTGTCACTTGCAGTCCTTCCAGTTGCAAACATGCATAATATTAAAAAGGAGTCCTTATCAGATTTCTATCTCACAGTCATAGCTAACTTGTTTATTTCAGTCATATTATACACCATGTGCATAATAACAAAAATGGATTTGTTCTGGAGTAATGCGTTAATAAGACTGTTACAACAGGCAGGCACAAACACGACTAGAAATCTATAATTAACTTTTTTATAAAAAAAGTTTTTAAAAATACCACTTTTCAATTGCATCTTATTTTTTAGGCCAGAAAGTAAAATGAGCATAAAGGAGAGTTAAAAAAGTAAATGTTTCAACGAATGCTTGGAGCGTTTGAGGCCTGGACTTTAATAGCCTGCTCTTGAAGATGGTGATGACTGTAATATGATGAAAAATGACAAATATAATTTCAAAAAAATGTGGTTTGATATGTAAGAAGAGAGGAAGAAATAGAAGAACAAAGAGGTTATTGTTGGGTTTGGCTGTGCAGCACCCAAGGATTTTTTTTACTGCTACATTTCAATTCCCTCTTGCTGTTTCTTTCACGTTCTCTCCTTCTTCTTCCCATCCTCCTCTCCCTCCCGACTTCCAGATAGCTCAATTATTTGTGGGCCACTTGGTTCTCTTCAAGCACAGTTCGGCAAGCTGAAAGCCTAACCATTGAAAAGATGGGGGGAAAAAAATCAAGATTTCCCAGGCATTGTGCCTCCAGCTAATATTACAGTTAGGAAATTTAGGGCCGTGTTTGTCTCTCAGTTTGCAGGAAAAATGTTGCAGGTGGTCAATCAATCAGAAACATGAGGGTGGCAATTAGGTCTGCGGCGTGGAAAAACTAGCAGCCCCTGATTCTGATATTTGAGATATCCTCGTTTATAATCCCATAACCATAATCTAAGAAGATGGTTGTGGATATTTAGACTCTCCAGAGACAAACTACCCTGGCAGACCCAGTGTGCAATCTGGATTTGAGGCTCTGGCTTAAAGAGCAGGTGGCAGCTGTGATTAGGAGGGTCTTTGCACATCTTCGGGGGGCACCAGTTGCATCCATACCTGGATCGGAGGCCTTGCTCACAGTAACTAATGGCCTTATAACCACTTGTTCAGACTACTGTAAAATGCTCTACGTGGGGCTGCCCCTGAAGATCATTCAGAAAGCTTAACTGGTGAAGAATGTGGCTATGAGGGTAATAAATGATGCCAGATACATGGCATGTGTAACACAGCTTCTACATGAACTGCATTGGTTACTGGTCTTTTTCCAATTCAAGGTGATGGTGGTTAGATTTAAAGCCCTACATGGCTTGGGACTGGGATCACCTTTTCCCAAGAGTCCCTACCAGTCCAAACAAACCTAGCAGAATAGGCAGGCTACAAATCCCATCAGCCAAACAGTGTTGGCTGGTGAGGACTAGAAGACAGCTTTTTTTGGCAGTGGTCCCTGCTCTATGGAACACACTCCCTTCCGAGATTAGAATGGCCCCAATCCTGTTAGTCTTTCATAAGGTCCTAAAAACCTGTGGCTGTGTTCCCAAGCCAGAGCCAACCTGCCACAGCCAACTCACTGCAGCCAACTTGCTGAGGCCAACTTGCTGAGGCCAACGCAACGCAAAACAATTCACCACGGAACAAGAATTACACTAATACTGAAGAAATAGTCAAACAGAATAACTAAAGAAAGGATGCCAAAGGAGGGACAAAATAAAACATGAATGACCAAAACTAAAACATTTTAAAAATAATTTTAAATAATTATATTGAATTGTCCCACAGCGAATTGACTGTGGCAAGTTAACAACAATGATTTGGCTATGGAGAGCTGACTGTAGCGAGTTGTCCCATTCCGGCCTGAGGTAAGGCATTTCCTGGCTGTCTTGTTTATTACTCAAGTACCTGGCTGTTATGTACATTTATTTTTGATATTTCTATTGTTTTGTTTTAAAATGTTTTTAGTATTTTGATTGTAAATTTTTTAAAATTGTAAGCTGCCCAGAGAGTCAATTGACTGAGTTGGGTGGCTATAGAAATTGAACAAATGAATAAACAAGTGATCCCTTTACTGAATGTTAAATAATCCTTGTTCAGCTTCATAAAGAGAAGGCTTAGGGGAGACATGATAGCAGTCTTCTGATCCTTGAAGGGCTGTCACAGGGAAGAGGGAGTCAATTTATTCTCCACAGGACCTGAGGGCAGGACAAGAAGCAATGGATGGAAGCTCATCAGAGGAAGGCTCAATCTGGGAATAAGGAGAGATTTCCTGACAGTGAGAACAATTAATCAATGGAACAACTTGCCTCCTGGAGTTGTAGGTGCTCCATCACTGAAGATTTTCAAGAAAAGATTGGAGAGCCATTTGTCTGAGATGGTATAAGAATTTCTGCTTTGGGCAGGGATTTGGACTAGAAGATCTCAAAAGTCCCTTGAAGCCCTATGGTTCCAATATAACTGAGACTCAGCCTTGCCATAATGAACACGGTCTAGGCTACCAAGAATGGCTTGAATAATTCTTCTCTTTCATTGATGGGAGAACAGAGCACGCAATTCTTTGGAAACACCACTTTACCTCAGAGGCCAGAGACGTTCCCAGTCAAAGCAGTCATCAGTGGGAAAAGACAGCTCCTGGTGGTGAACTCTTCAAATTAAGATATGCTGTAGGTCTTGAACTGGATCGCCCTGCTTTCTCAGCACAGTGTTCTGTCAGTCGGTCTTGTCATCCAGGACAAGGAAAGCAGAATGAGATGGAAGAATGCGGCCTTTCTTTTCCCCAAAGTGATAATTTTGATGTTATTTTGGATGCTACCAAATGAGTCAGAAGGCAACAAAGCTATGTTTGTTGGCCAAATATCCCATGCCAAAGGCCATCAACAGCAGCAAGACGGTTAAAATATTTCTGCCAAGATCCTTACAGAATAAGGCTGAATTACAGAAATGGAAATGATACTCACATAGAAGCTGACGGCTTGGAACATGTCTTTGCCAGACTTCTTGCCTTTGGTTATTTAAGGTTTATAAAATACACGCAATATTGCCACCTGAGAGACCGTGTAGATGAGAGATTATGCAGAAGGGTGTAAGAAATGACATGTATTTCAACATCATAATACAATGTATCATTGTAATGTTAACTTGCCAGGAACATGATGAGACAGTCACTCCCTATTTTATTAATACCTGTACATTCAGCCCTGCAATTATACTTAATTAGATTAACATCTTTTTCCCCCTCTGAACTGGAGAAATAATGCCATGATATTTTATGTACCGCATTTTCCCCAAAAAGCATAATTTAAAGAGCAAGCTATGAAATTGCCACCAAATAAGCTGAACTCATTTATCTCCTTCTGTACACTGATAAATTAATTACAATTTAAAAGTATCCACCCATCTACAGACAGCTGCTTTTAACTTCAAACATAAGCAAGTTACCCGTCTTTTCTTCTGAATGTAGCCAGAAGTCTGTGTTGTTTTGATGCTAAGCTGGTGGGTGGTCATACATAAAAAAGCAAGCCTGCTGCCATGCTCACTTGTAAATTGTACAGAAAGCTTTATAAAAATGTCACTCAATACTTGCAATCCTGCCCCACTAAACAACATTGAACGAATATACAGTAGATAAAAAGAGTTGCACTGTATTGTTCTGGAGAAGAGACTCCAAAGAGAAGCACAAAAATACAGAAATACCCCAAAATACATACTTAATGGTGATTCACTGTGAAAACAAACCAAATCTTATGATTATCCTATAAACTGAGTCAGATACCGCATTCATATAACCGAAGCCACATAATATACAACCTAATTAAGCAAATGGTCAAATTTATTCTTCAAGGGAAACTGATGAAAATCAAAGATATTTAAGCTAATTTTTGAAATTCAATAAGCTAACTAGAACAGGGGTATCAATTCAAGGACTGGGGGCTGTGTCATGCCCCTGTCGAAATTTGACTCGGAGGAGGAAGCTGAACAGCTCACAGGGAGTGGGAGTGTGGCTCTGTTGGCTGTGGAAGAAACTGGGGAAGGGAAAAATCCGGCTGGGCAGAGAGGGAAGAGGTAGAACAAGGGAGAAGGAATTCAGAGGATGACCCAGGCCTACCCTCTCTTCATCCTAGGGGACACAGGGAGGAACAGAGAAGAGAGCAACATGGGTTGTGTGGCTTACGGGGAAGGAAAGGGCCCTGATTCCCTTCATTAGCTGCAGCTGGGAACACAGTGTATAAAAAAGGCAAGCTGCACTCAGCAAGCTGTTGGGAGCAAATGTGACTTTATCTTGTATCGTCATGGCTTATCTGTGTTCTTGGTGTCTTCCCAACTGTATGAGTTTTGCCGTGCTTTCAAGTTTGAAATTCCTGCTCCTGCCCTGCCAAACTAAATACTTCAATTTGGTTTGTTTGGATTTTGTGTGTATCTTGTTTTGGACTGAATTTTCTACAGTCAAAGGCTGTTCCTGGGAAAGTTTTTTCTTCAGCCGAAGGTAACCAGGACATTGGGGGCAAAGTTGGATATAATAAAGGAACTCTTATTGCTTATCTGACTGTATTGCCTTTGTGCCACATCCCGGGTCATCACAGAGCCGTATCCGGCTTGCAGGCTGCTCAGATCTGGCCTCCTGGGCCGCCCTGCAAACAGCAAAAATTGGCCCATGGTGCCTCTGCCAGTGAAAACGGAGCTTGGGAGGGCTGTCTGTAGGAGCTGTCACAGCCAAAAATGGAGCTCTGGAGATGTCCACAGGTACCCCTATCATGAGTGACATCAAGCTGGCCATGCCCCGGGCCACCCCCACCCTGGTCATGCCCACACCAGCCCTCCAAGGTCAAACACAACCCTGATGTGGCCCTCAATGAAATTGAGTTTGACACCCCTGAACTAGAATAATAATAACTGATATTATTCCAGGTTCTATCAATTATAATCACAGGAGATGGATTCCCATCTAGGTTTAAATAGTGCAGGGGTGGGATTGTACCGGTTCGCACCTCTTGCCCCGTTTTGGCCAGCAGGTTGCTGCAGGAGGTGTACGTCCTGTCTCCCCCCGCCCCCTCTGTGAAGGAGAACTATAATGTTGATCTGGCCCTCGAAGAAATCCAGTTTGACACCCCTGATAGAGACGGTTGAAGGAGATGAGACCCTCATGGCTCAGATGCTACGAGAAGCCAAAAGGGACATGGATGTACTGACAAGGCATTCCTCTGCAAGTTAATAAAAGCTCTTTTTATATGCTCCGTGAAATAGGATCTCCCCTGCTATCTTGTGCCAGACCTTCACCAGAAGGAAAACAAAGCTTATATCCATCCATATATGTCAATACAGTATGTAATGTCAGGAGTTCCTGTCTTTTGTAGTATCCCTGGTCATCTGGAGATAGCATGTCTGTTTACAAGCCTCCGTAAATTAGATTCAATAGCTGTATAAATGTTCACAGACTGGGAACAAGGGAAGTGAGTGTGATTTGCATCAAACTCTTCCACGCAATCAAGAAAAATATGAAATACACTAAAAGTCACCCATTTAAGTGAATAGCTGAAAATCAAAAGGCTTTATTTGATGATACCACACTGAAATAGGGATAAACAAAGATATTTGGGCTACATTTCAAAGTCAGCCAATCTGATTTATCCCTCCCAGACACTGGAATACAATTACATGCCTGTTTTGCTTCAATTCTCCACAAACAAAATGCAGAGAAATGGTATTTGAGGGCTAAATGGAATTATTAAATAGATTAGGGACAGAATTATATTAAGTGAACAGAAATTGCAAGCAGATTGATACACCACAGAGACAAGTGCGCAAAAGCCACAAATGAAAATGAAATTTCAAAAA
Source organism: Hydrophis major (assembly GCA_033807585.1). Lineage (NCBI taxonomy): Eukaryota > Metazoa > Chordata > Lepidosauria > Squamata > Elapidae > Hydrophis > Hydrophis major. The sequence continues at coordinate 278,803,035 of CM066329.1, forward strand.
TAAAAAGTAGGTTAAAAGCAGAAAATCAAAATAAATTCTTTTCATTTTGCTGGGACACAAGGGAGGGATGAATCTGTTCAATGTTTATTTTTCCAATCTGAAGGTTACTTTTTAAAAAAAACAGGAACAGTTTTCAAAATATGTGTATATACTATGTATTCTTCTTTGAAAAATGTATTCTGTATGCAGTTTTAGTAATATATTCATTGTACAGATTTCCATTTTGTGCATCAATCTGCCCTTGAATTATGGATTTCCTGTCTGGCAGCTCACAGAGGGTCAGATTAGGTAATCATACCTCTTCAGCCTTTATTCTTAACACTGGTACACCACAGGATTGCGTGTTGAGTCCCTTACTCTATACTCTTTATGTGCATGACTGCATTCCCACTCACGCTAGTAATACTAGGACTAAATTTGCAGATGATACAAGAGTGGTGGATTCATCTCCGGGAGGGATGAGTCTGCCTACCGAGATAAGGTGGACTGGTTGCTTTCGTGGTGTGGAGTTAATAGCTTAGTCCTCAACACCAATAAGACCAAGGAGCTTATAGTGGATTATAGAAGGAACAGATCAGACATCCAGTCCTTGCTTATCAATGGAGACCGAGTAGAGCAAGTGGTCAGTTTTAAGTTTCTGGGTGTTACCCTAAAAGAGGACCTGACCTGGGGTGCCCACTGTTAAGCCTGGGTTCCCCAACCAGTGTTAAGGAGACAAGCTAAACAGAATGTGCAGCGTTAGTCAGATAGGCATACAGATAAATGTGTGAGATAAGTTTGTATGTGAGTAAAAATACAGTAAAAATAACAGATACGCTTGTGTTATCAAAAATATAGTTTATTCCACTTAGAGTTTTATAGCATAGTCAAAATAACAGTCCATTTGTCATGTATCGTTTTTAGTCAGTCCATTCAAGGATATTCAATTAGCAAAGTCCGTGTAGAATATCCAATGTCAGTTCACTTACAATATATCAGTCCTCTCACCGTTGATAAATCAACAGTCCTTTCTCTCTCCCGTTCCAGTAGGGGAAAAACGCAGTCTTCAGTCCATCCAGTAATTAGGGATCATCAAGCCAGAGAGAGCAAGTTCCCCTGCCTTGCTTCTTTTATGGTGCTTTTACAACCACTCCTTTAATTACATTCTTACAGTTAAAGTTACAGACACTTTAACTAACAAACCATGATAACATATTTATTATTTTACCTAAACCAGTTAGGGGAAACAATGTTATCCCTAACATTCTCCCCTTTTAGGTAATAATAATACTATAACTATTTACATCTTTAAATCATATTTGTTACAACTCTCTTTAAACTTAATTACTCCTTGAGCTTTTGTAAATTGGTCTGCAATGTTTTCTTCTGTCATGCAGTATTCCAATTTAATTAGCCCATTCTTTACAGATTCTCTAACATTTAAGTATCTTAAATCAGTATGCTTTGATCTCGTTTTTACAGCAATATTAGTAGCTAACTTTATGGCTGCCTGGTTGTCCTCGTACACAATAATGGAATCTTTAACAGTTACACCCATGTCTAATAATAACTGTTTGTACAAAATTAAGTCAGTGCAAAATAATGACAGACATGAAAATTCCGCTTCCATCGTGGACAAGCTAATATGCTGTTGTCTGATTGACCTCCACCCTATTAGTGTCTTACCAAATAATATAACCATCCCAGATGTTGATTTTCTAGTGTTTATGTCAGTTGCAAAACTTGCATCTGCATAGGCACTAAGACTCAAATCACCCTTTGGTTCTATATACAATGCATGGTTCATTGTTCCTTTAAGATAACTTAAAATTCTTTTTAATGATTGCCAATGACATTGATGTGGATCTGAATTAAAACGTGCCAGCTGATTAACACTATAAGCTATATCTGGCCTTGACCAATTGCTTATATATGATAAGCTACCAATCAAAGATTGATATATAGACTTATCAAATTTGGGACTTTAATCATCAGTTTGGCAAACTTCCTGACTCATTGGAGTCTTTGCCGGTTTACAAAGTTCCATTTTATACGTTTTAATTAATTGGCAAATTTTATCTTCTTGAGATATCTTAAAACCATTTTTTGTTTTGTAAATTGTTAATCCTAGATACTTTTTAATTTCACCTAAATGCTTTAATTTTATCTTTTTAGCTAATAATGATATAATCTCATTAGCTTCATTATTAGTCTTAGTTATCAAAGCAATATCATCTGTAAATAATAACAGTAATGACACCGTTCCATTATTTTCTCTTTTAAACACACATGGATCTGCTAAACCAGATTTAAAACCTATATTGTTTAATTCTTTCACAAAATATTGGTTCCACTCAAAACCAGATTGTTTCAACCCGTAAAGACTCTTTTTGAGTTTCCAACAATCATTACTATTTACTTTATTGTCTTTTATAATAACTGGCTTTTTCAAATATATAGTGTGCTGCAATGGTGCATGCAAATAAGCAGTTTCTACATTTAAATGGTTAATGACATAGTTTTTCTTAGCTGCCCACACTAAAGCTGCTCTCAAAGATGTTGCTTTAAGACTTGGTGCGAAAACTTCATCATAATCAGATGCAGTTTGATTAAATCCTTGAGCTACCAACCTAGCTTTATGGGTAACAGTCCCATCATTTCCAGTTTTTACTTTAAATATCCATTTGCACCCAGTGGATTTTTCTCCTGGAGGTAATTTAGCATCTTCATATACTTTCATTACCTTTAATGAATTTAGTTCTTTTTCCATTGCCTTTTGCCAATTCTCCTGATCCTTAGCAGGATACATCCCAAGTTCATCTACACTAGTTGGAACTTTAGTTACTCTGCAAACTATACTTGCTTGATACCTATCAGGTGGTCTAGTTACACGTGTAGTACGTCTAGGTATTACAGGACTTACAGGTGGACTTTCATTTATTAACTGTTCTTGATTATCGAACTCTTCCTGATCAACTGTTTCCTCTTGTTCTGGTCCTATTTGCTCTTCGTGGACTTCTTCTTTAATTGGACTCTTCTTATAACTAGTCTGATCTTTCTGCCTTTTGTAGGGTTCAATAATTACTTCGTTATTTAAAGCTTGCTCTAATCTATTCCATCCCACATGTTCTAGGAATTTAGCACTAGCACTGGTGTAAACTCTAGATGTACCTGGTTCCCAGAATCTATAAGATCTGTGATTAGATTCATATCCTACAAAAAAATAATCTTTTAGCTCTATGCTGTCCTTTGTGTCTGAGTTGTGAAGGGATATGCACCCATGCTGGTGCTCCAAATGTGTGCATGTAACTTAAATCAGGTTTTGTACCATGCCACAGTGTGAATGGTAATTCACCTGTTGTTGAATTAACAACATTATTTAATATATGATTACCACACATTATTGCTTCTCCCCATAAATTGTCAGGTAATCCTGAATCAGACAACATAGTACGTGCCACTGATTGTAGTGTTTGGCCTCGTCTCTCTATAAAGGCATTATGTTGTGGCCTATATGGTGCAGACTTTTTATGTTGAATACCTAACATTCTAAGTCTATTCTGGAATTTATTATTTGTAAATTCCGCACCATTATCTGTTATAAGAGTTACTAATTTCTTTTTAGTTTTTCTTTCTGCAAATTTAATCCAATTAAATAGATTTAGATACGTTTCAGTTTTGCTCTTCATTAAATAGCAAAACCCATATCTAGAATAGTGGTCCGTTATACTTAATATGTATCGAGCTCCTCCTACACTTGGTTTTTTCGGACCTATTAAATCGGCAAATACTACCTCTAAAGGCTCTTTGGTAGTAAATCCATCAACTCTCTTTGCCAGTATGACCTTGTCTTTGCTTTGATTACAAGCATAACATTGCAAATACTTATTACAAGGTTTCAAACTTATTCCTTTAGATAGCTGAACAGTTCTCTTAAGCATTTTAAAATTTAAATGCCCTAGCCGTCGGTGTAACAAGTGAATACATTCATCATGAGGTTTCTTATTATCATAAACCGTGTTAGCCACCTCTAAACCATTATCATTTAAAACATATAATTCACCTCTTAAAGATGCAGTAATTTTCTTATCTTCTTTTTCAATTATGCAGTTATCTCCCCTAAAGGTAACTACATATCCTAGTTTAACCAAAATTCTAATTGAAATTAAATTAAACTTAAGTTGTGGTACTTATAACATTTTTACATTCTCTTTTATGAAAGAACAATATGCTATACTTTGACCTTTAGCTTTCAGTTTCCAGCCATTGGCTAACGATATCTGCTGTGTACTCTGGGACATTTTAATAAAATTTTTGTTATCATTTGTTATACAGTGGGATGCTCCACTGTCAACCACCCATAAATTATTTTTTACAACTCCGTTAATATACATGGCTAACTCTAAATTTTTCTTTTTCTTTTGGTTACTTTTAGTATTCTGGCCAGCGTTCTGGCGCTTTGCTTTTTTACAAAATCTTGCCTAATGTCCTCTTCCTCCACAATTAAAACACTTTTTAATTGCGTATGCAGTAGGAGATTCAATATCTTCTTTTTGAGGTTGCTCCCTCCTTAACTGATCTCTTTCAAGTCTTCTTCTTGCCTCTTCAATCAATCTGCCAGTTATATCAGTTAAAGTTAAACTTTCCTTAGGCAAAATTTCAAGGGAAGTGACGTAGTTATAATAACTTTCGTCTAGTGAAGATAGAATTATGTAGACTTGGTGTAGTTCAGAGAAAATAAGTACTTTCTCGTGCAGTTCTTGAAAAATGCTTTTTATAGTTTTCAAATGACAAAGCATATCACCATTCGTTTGGAGATGCGTCCTGAAAAGCTTCCGTGTTAGATTTATGTGAGCACCAATGTTATCTCGGACATAAATCCTCTTCAGCTTCTGCCAACACACAACAGCCGTTTTCTCTCCATGGATATGAACAAGTTGCTGGTCAGATAGTGTTAGTCCTATTATGCAAAGAGCTTGTTCATTCTTCTGTTTAAAGTCTTCTATCTTTTGTCTATCTTCCTCAATCTCTGGATCCCATTCCTCTACGTTTGGTGGATTTTCAATTATGTTCCACAGACCTTCTCTTCGTAGAAGTAGACTACATTTCATAGACCATGATTCATAGTTTGTTCCATCCAGCTTGGATATAAGGGACAAACTTTATAGATTGACTTGTGCCATGTTTTCTTATATAGATATAAAACTATAATTAATAAAACACAGCTGTCTGTTTACTGTAACGTATAACAACACAAACTCTCACTTTTTACATAAATCTGTTTTATCCTAGTTAAACTGACTTTGCAGCCTCTGGGCCCATAACCAATGTTAAGCCTGGGTTCCCCAACCAGGGTTAAGGAGACAAGCTAAACAGAATGTGCAGCGTTAGTCACATAGGCATACAGATAAATGTGTGAGGTAAGTTTGTATGTTAGTTAACATACAGTAAAAATAACAGATACGCTTGTGTTATCAAAAATATAGTTCATTCCACTTAGAGTTTTATAGCATAGTCAAAATAACAGTCCATTAGTCATGTATCATTTTTAGTCAGTCCATTCAAGGATATTCAATTAGCAAAGTCCGTGTAGAATATCCAATGTCAGTTCACTTACAATAAATCAGTCCTCTCACCGTTGATAAATCAACAGTCCTTTCTCTCTCCCGTTCCAGTAGGGGAAAAAACACAGTCTTCAATCCATGCAGTAATTAGGGATCATCAAACCAGAGAGAGCAAGCTGCCATGCCTTGCTTCTTTTATGGTGCTTTTACAACCACTCCCTTAATTACATTCTTACAGTTAAAGTTACAGACACTTTAACTAACAAACCATGATAACATATTTATTATTTTACCTAAACCAGTTAGGGTAAACAATGTTATCCCTAACACCCACATTGCAGCACTAGTCAAAAAGCCCAGCAGGGATTACACTACCTGAGACTTCTCCAAAAACAACAACTGAATAAAAAACTGCTGGTGACCTTCTACCGCTACACCATAGAGAGTATCTTAACTTACTGCACTTCTGTATGGTTTGCCAATTGCACAGTGGCAGATAGGAAAGCACTCCAGAGGGTTAATGTCATTGCCCAGAAGATCATTGGTTGCCCTCTCCCCTCTATGGAAATGCTTTATAGCTCCCGCTGCCTTAAGAAAGCTCAAAACATTCTCAAAGATCCTGGGAACCCTTTTTTTAAAAACTATTACCATCTGGTAGACGAGGGGTGCCCAACCTAGGCAACTGTTATATCTGGGATATTATAGCTGGCTGAGGAATTCTGGGAGTTGAAGTCCACAAGTCTTTAAGTTGCCAAGGTTGGACACCCCTGTGGTAGACGGTACAGGATAATAAAAACAAGGACAAATAAACAGAAAAACAGCTTCTATCCCAGGGCAGTAGCTCTGTTGAATTCTACTGTATCGTGCAATATTAATGCAAAGTCAGGGGTTTTCAATTCAATGTATAGAATGTGAAGGATGTGTTTGTGTTTATTTTCATAGTCATAATGTACACTGAAGATGGTATTTAATTTCGTTGGACAAGGTGCAATGACAATAAACTAAAGTAAAATTTATACCTATGTATACTTTTATGTAGGCTTTTTCCTAATACACACATTTTCTGTGTAGTTTTCAAATATATTTATTTTTATGTATATTCTCGTTTAACAAGCCGAATCATAGAATTCAGAATTTGTCTGACTCTCATGATACTGACTTGTAGAGCCTGCATTTGTATTTCTTGAAGAGTGTATTAGCAATAAACAAAACTCTTACAGCCCATATCTTATCAAACTATGGCATTTACTCAGTCCAAATTTTCCTATTAATCAACATTTTCCTATGTTTCTGGTTTTTGCATTCCAATTAGTCATTGTAATATTACTTCTTTTCACATTGTTGCATCTTACATGCCTCAGAGTTTTAATATAAGTCCTCAGTCTCCTTTTCCATTGAGTGTATTGCAGGTTGTACTGATTAGAAACATGATGCATTTCAGATATGGGATATTCTCTCTCTCTATTGACTAAAACATGCCAATTCAAATTCATAAATTAGAATTTTGTAGGAAAGGCTTTGAGACAATATAATATTATCACTGTTTCGTCACACTTTCTTTCTCTGAAACTTCAGTGTATCTTCCTTTTCCTCCTGTCTGTTGTAAGTGTATACATTTGTGGGGGTGCTGCAGGGCTCAGTACTCTTTCCGCTCCTTTTTAACATCTACACTGAACTGCCGAGTGAGATCATCAAACATATGCTGTCTGTCCATCAACATGCTGATGCTTTACATCTCCATCCCTGGTGATCCAAGAGATGCTACCTCTTCCATTTTGTGGTCTCTGGAGGCTGTGGAGGCAAGGATTGGGGACAGCAGGCTTCAGCTGAACCCTGAACTCTAATCCCTTGCCATAGTGGATGTGGGTATCTGGAACGTATCTTTAGTTTTGGATGGGGTGACATTACCTGAAACAGACCCAGTGCACAACTTGGGGGGGGGGGGTCTTCTAGACCATCGAGAGTCAAACTTGCAACCCACAGGCCAGATGCATCACATGGTGGCCATGCCCACACCCAGTTTAGCGAAGGGGGAGGAAAGTTGTGATACATCACATGATGATGCCGTGATGACGCACATTTGACCACCCCTCTTCTAGATTTATAGCTCCTGCTCAAAAAGCAGCTGGCAGCCATAGCTAGGACAGCCTTGGCACAATTTTGTGTGGTATGTCAACTGCGGTCTTTTCTGAATTGTGAGGCCTTGCATTCAGTCACTAGTCATCTCCTGTGTGGACATGCTTTACACGGGGCTACATTTGAAGAGTATTTGTAAGCTAACACTGGTCCAAAATGCAGTGGCACGGACAATTTTGGAGGTCCCTGTAGCCCATAACTTATCCTATGGTATTGAGTGACGCATATAACACCACTGTTACACGAGCCACACTGCCTGCTGATCTGATTCTGGATGCAATTGAAGGTGTTGGTGATTATCTTTAAAGCCCTCTATGGTCTAACTCCAGGATGTCCGTGGAACCATCTTTCCTGAGTGAGATTGGTCCACCTACTTGTGCTGGCAGAAAGCCAAAAAAATTCAGCTGCTGAGATCCAAGAGTAGAGCCTTTTCTGCAATAGCAGAATAGAGAATACCTTGCTGCAGAAGGTAATATCCACCCCCTCTCTTTTAGCTTTCAGAAAATGACTTAAAACTTGGTTAGGCCAGCTGGCACGGGGTCCTGAAGGAGGAGCTGTTGGCCATTGCCTCCAGTTCAAATTTTAATCTGTTTTTATACTTATGATCGTCTGGATATTTGTATATTTGATCACTCTGGAATCTGCTCAGAGTCATCCCAAAGCACGACATGGGCAGCAAATAAATTTAATAATGACAAAACCAGAATTGAGAAGACAACAACGGACAGGAAGTGCCGCCTCTGCAAAGAAGCTGAAGAAACAGCGAACTACCTTTTCAGCTGCTTCAAGAAGATCGCACAGACTGACGACAAACAATGGCATGACAAAGTAGCAACAATGGTGCACTGGAAGATCTGTAAGTAATAACATTTGCCTGCGAACAAGAACAGCTGAGATCATAAAATAGAGAAAGTTATGGACAGTGAAAAAGTTTAAGTAGCATGAGACTTTAGAATTCAAATGAAGAGGCACCTGCTTTGTAAGACCCCAGACTTATCAACTGTATATTGCATGTAGAAGTACTGAAAACAGCAGACAGAAGAGCAAGAACTGAAGAAGATAACAAAATGCAAAGACCTGCAAATGGAAATGGAACAATTGTGTCAAAGGAAAGCCAAGATATTCCTATATTAATAGGCGCCTTGACTGCAATCCCAAAACACCTAGAACCCCATCTGTACACCACTGGCATTGACAAAATCACCAAGGGTCAATTGCAAAAGGCAGTATTACTTGGCAGTTTTACATCCTGCGACTATACCATCGAAGATCAATATCTGCCTATCCCAGATCCTTGGAAAGGACTTGATAGGTGGATAAAATGCCAAATCCAGTCTGAATATCTGGCTGACTGTGCAATGAACCGGTGGCGCAGTGGTTAGAGTGCAGTACTGGAAGCTACTTCTATTGCAATTTGGCAGATTGAATCCCACCAGGCTCAAGGTTGACTCAGCCTTCCATCCTTCCAAGGTGGGTAAAATGAGGACCCAAATTATTGGGGGCAAGATGCTGACTCTGTAAACTGCTTAGAGAGGGCTGTAAAGCACTATAAGCCTAAGTGCTCTTGCTATTACTATCTTGTTATTTATTGGGCTATGCTGAGCAAATATTTAGCTGATCTCTTTTCAGGTTCACTTTGAATACATACTTATGCATTCAATTTGCTATATTCCATTTGTGTTTTTAAAATTTCAAGTTCTCGATTTATATTTCCCACATTCTACGTTACAAATACCCATAAAAAACCTCTTTCAATATTGATACCATGTAATTCCTTGTGGCTTGATGAGGTCATATCATTACTTCCCTGATCCACTCATAGGTTATACACTCTTTCTAAGAGTACTGTGAAAGCTGAGATTTCATCAACTGGCACCACAATTTGCTTAAGTACTTCAATTACATCCATAAAGCTTTCTTGACAGATACACCTAAATAGGCTGCCCTTGCCGTCTTCTAAAAGTGTTGACGTGGTTCCCTCATATCCGCAAAGACACATCTGCCCTTGGTCTCAGATCCTGCACCCTAAAAGTATATTTTTATAATAATTTTTATTAAAGTTTAAAGACACAAATATAAAAAAAACCTATTACAAACTAAGAAAAATGTAAATCTGTAAGAAAAAAAATCATACAAAGAAAAAAAATTAAAGAGAAAAGAAATTATGACATTTTTCATGCTTACAACCAATGCAGCATCTCCATGGTCATGTGATCAAAATTTGGATGCTTGGCAACTGACTTGTATTAATGACAGTTGCAGTGTCCTGGGGTCTGGTGATCATTTTCTGTGACCTTCTAACAACGCGGAAGCCAAATTCACTTAACAAACAAGTACGGTAAGAAAGCTCGTAAAATGGAGCAAGATTTACTTAACAACTGACTTGCTTAGCAACAGAATTTTGGGGCTGAATTGTGGTCGTAAATTGAGGACTACCTGTAAAGATGTGTCATGACTGAATAAGCAAAACTGAGGAAAATGACTGCACTGTGCAGAAATCAAAATGGCTTGGAAATATCAGAATGGAAGCTGAAAATAGAGAACTTTTGGATTAGGGGAGAATCTAGACCAGGGGTGTCAAACTCAAGGCCCACAGACTGCATCTGGCCCACGGGGTGATTAAATCTGGCCCATGGGGCCAGCCTGGAGATAGCAAAGGATCGGCCCTTGGTGCCTCTGCTAGCGAAAATGGGGTGTGTGGGGGCTGCAATATCCCAGTGTCATGTGATCAACTTGTGCAACCTTTTGACAAGCAAAAAGTCAATGGGGAAGCCAGATTCACTTAATGATTGGATTATTAACTTATCAACTGCAGTGATTCACTTAACAACCATGGCAACAAAGGACATTAAAATGGGACACAACTCACTTAACAACTGTTTAGCAACAGAAATTTTAGGCTGATTGTGGTCATAAGTCAAGGATTATTTCTACTAGCACCTTAATGGTTCCTAAGGTGCAGAAAGATAAACTTACAAACTGAACATATTGACTGAAAATTGACCTGATGAGGATCTAACCTTAAACACTCAAAGAATCGTTTGGACCCATTTCCCACAGAAAAGAAAACACCGGGAGCCACAAAACCCTTCCCGTGCCTGACTATTTCCTGAGCAGCCACAAAACTAGGACATATGTAGTTGAATTAAACATTCTGCTTTCTTCCAAAATTTTTCTTTTCTTGGATTTATCCGTGGTTGGCCTAGCAGGGATTGAAAAGTTCAATAAATCGCGTGCTGGCGGTGTCGCACATTGGCAGTTGTGACGCATATTTTGAGTGACAGGGAGCCGCAGCAGAGGGATGAAAGAGCCATAGGTGCCTGGATTAGACAGTTGAAAAAGAAGAGGGGGAGTAGAAAGATGAGGTAACGGACTTGCTTAAATCTCTTGCAGCTTATTTTAAACATATTGGCAATTTATTCTTCTCCCTTCTAGAAGGCAAAGTACCATTTTTCTGAGAGAATGTACAAGACCCCCACTGGCCCAAAATAAATACCAAACACTATTCAAATTAACGAGAAAGGAACTTGGTATTTCTTCACTCCAAACAGATCAGTGAATGATCCTTAGGTTTGGCTGCTCTGTGTGGCAAAAGAGCCATGATTCTTTCTTTCTTTCCATTTTTTTTTTTTTTTTGCGCAACATTGTGAGTCTGGCTCAAGGCACCAAGTGTATCAGGATATGGGAATCATTTGGGGTTTACATCTTCTTCCGATCCTCCTTCAACATCCTTCCTGCTCGCTTGACAGAACCACACAGGCATGCACAAGCCACAAAGCATTTTAGCTTTTGAATAAGTTGTGTTTTCCTGAGTAGTGGTGCTAAAATGCCACAATCCGTGCAGTAGGGATGCGGGCCAGAAGGAAGAGAGGGAAAGGAAAACCATTGGGCCTCGGCGTGTGTGAATTTTCCTTTTATGATTCCTCCTGACTAGGAGCCTCATTTTCCATTAGGAAAGGAATTTTTGTCATATTGCGTTAAGTAGAAAAGAACTTGACCAGATGCAAGAACAACCTCAGTATCCACATACCTGCAAGAAGTTAATTGAGGATACTTTTGATAAACTCACACTTTTGATAAAAGCCCGTATTCTGCAAATCTATGCGCTGGCAGGGATTGGCTGGGGACAGCAGAGTATATATCCTCCCCACGTATCTTTGCACAATTCCCAGATCTAAGATGTTCTCGTGAAAGTTTGTTATTTAAACCCTTTTTGGCTCTGGATCAGTTCATCAGAACCTGAACTAAAATTGGGGCTAGATTGGTTTTTTTTTTTTTTTTTTTAATTGGCTTTGTTGTTGCTTCAATACACAGACCAGCTCCTGAAAGTAAGCAAATCCTTGCTTAGTGTCCGGCCATCTTAAACAAACCAGCTTTGGCATAAACCTGGAATTAACTCTTGCAGTTAGTTTATACCAGGATCACAATCCTTGTAAAAAGAAAAAAGAAAGAAAGAAACTGCTGGCTTTGATTCTCCCTGCTGACACAAGCAACCAAAACCTTACTTCTTCCTTTCAGACTCTAATTATTCTACCATTGCTCCCACAAACCCGAGCCCATTATTGGACATACTAAATGAGAGATGCATCTTTCTCTGTATATAATCAGACTTAATGGTATATTTCAGGGGTCCCCACCCCAAAGCCTTGGGCTGTGGCCCATTTGGAACCAGGCTGCACAAGCAGTGGGTGAGCATTGCTCGCACGCGCAGCTCCACTTGTGTGAATGGCGGACACGTGCTTGTGTGCGAAGCTCTATTTATACAAGTGGCAAGAGCACACGCTGGATGCTTGTGCAAATGGAGCTACGTGTGCAAGCACATCCCTGCTGCTTGCATGAGATCACCCCATCCCCTGCTGCCACTGCTGCCATCGCCAGTTCACAAAGCCAGAAAGCAGTAGTGGTATGCTACCGGTTTGGCCTGGTAGTAAAAATCACGCACAATCACCCACTGAACCGATAGCAACTAAGATAGGATTCCACTACTGCCAGAAAGGTTGGGGACCGCTGGTATATATGACAATAGGTGGAAAGTACACAGTTCCCACTAAAACCAGCATTTTAAGTTTGCGTTAAAATGACATAAGCACCCATGGTGTGTGTGTATGTGTGTAATTGTGTAGTGTGCTTCATGATGTAAACTCCATTCTATAACTCTGTATATCACATCACAACACAAAAGACATATCAAATGCACATTTCAATCATTTGGAGTCGTCACCTTACTGACATCAGATCAAAGGAATGGAATATGGTTTCTCCCATTCCTCCCAATTCTCAAGGACATGAATACAAAAACATATGCTATCACGAAAGGTTATTATTTAGTAGCATGTTTCGATGGAGTTATTTAGTCAGAAAGGTGTGTCCTGCAATTGGATTATAAAGACTGTCCAGCCTTTATGGTTGGGCTAACAGTTCCTCAGCTAATTAGATAATGGTCCAGATGTACATCTTGTGCTAAGCCAAAGCATTTTGGCTAAATGGGAAGGATAAATTAAAAATACAGCCCTCTTAAATGTCTTATTAATCCATTGCAAAACAGCTCACAAGGGTCACAACTATCATGTTTTACCCAAAGGCCATTGTGTGAAATCAAAGAGAGAAGTCCCTGTTCCAATTCATTATTAGCTAAGATAGATGGAGCTGTCCATTATGAATCACATTCAATGAAGCCTAAACATCTTCATTAACAATCAAGATATTCTTTAGGTCAGAAGATCATTAAGAGAAATAAACTAGGGGGGGGGGAAAGAACCCAAAGAAATAGAGACGAGATTCAGTTCAAAGGGTATTAAAATGTCAAGTATTAAATAGGGTTATGGACGAGCAAAAACATGAAATCTGGATCTGTTGCTTCAGAAAACCTCAACAAATTTGCTTCTTAAGCTGCTTTTTAAAAGCTAGGGTAAATTCATATTCAGCCTAAAGTTTGGAACTAGACATTCTATAAAATAATTGCAGTGTATTATTACAAATATAAGTGAATACAATGCATTTGGATAAAAGTTGTTATTTATAAAATAAATACAATAGATACTGGCGTTTATAAACACAATGATGATAGCCTTCATAAACAATCCTTCTTCTTTCTTTAACTTAGTTATCAATGGGCGCTGGAGTTTCCATTTCTCAATACCTTCAGGGAATTATTCTACACTGTCATATTATTTCACTCTTGATTCCAGAAAGCACTCCACTGTCATGATGTGGCATCTTTTTGAGAAAGCAATTGCAAGGATAATTTTCCCAGTTGTTCTATTTAAATAAACAGTTGATTAAAACATAATGAATGAATGAACAAATGTTTGTGTGTGTATGTGTGTGTGTAATGAATGAATGAACGTGTGCGCGCGCATGTTATTGCACTTTTTATGGTTCCTCCCTTGATCCATTAACTTCCCATCTTTTAACCCATCATCACTAATTTTACTTGGAGGAAAGAAAAGAATGCTGTGAATTCTAGATCAGAGTTTTTGTTCCAGTTTGTGACCCATGAATCAGCATAATCTACAATTTTGCCCTAATGTACGAACGGGATACCAGCATTCCTCTAGATTTCCTGCACTGAAATTATAAAAGTAAGGATTATTGGGGAATGGATGCCATTCCCCAATATTGGATGCCAAAGTTAGGACTGTGCATGTTTTAAAAATAATGTGAAAGTTTGGTCTAATTTGTTTGCAAAGTTTAACACCTCTCATCTGCTTATTAAGAAGGCTTTACTTTTTCAGCTTCCAAGTGAGTTTAAAAAGTTACAACATTTAATATTGCATTATTTTTTTACAACTTGACATGGAAAAGATCAGGTCATTTCATTATCGAAATATGCACAGCTCTATTATCTATAAAACTAGAGCTTCCCTATAAACTTTGTTATGGTAAACATTCTCCAAAACAATGAAAAAGGTATTTCATCTCTTCACTTAGTGTATGCTTGCTTCTCCCATGTCACCAAATGTTTCTGTCCCGATTTTTAGGAAATTACTACACAAATAAATAAGTTTTATCTGGTATCTGGAAGTGGGTTCTACAAATTCTGAGGAACACATTCACTGATGAAATCAGATCTATTTGAGACTCTAATTATATGGGTCAGGTTGTAGAAGTAACAGGGCCTTCCTAAAGCTGTAGACATTTCCATAATGCATTTATTCCAAATACTGTACTAATGAGGAAGAGGGTGGGTAAAACTCCAGTTTTTAAAAACATTCTGGATTTATGGAGGCTCTTGTCAGTTTTCCCCAAAGATTAACTGTCTTTAAGTGTTATTCTTCACGAATTGGGAGAAAAGTATTATAGCAAATACTCCTGATTCCTATTTCGCCAAAAGAAGTAAGGCAGTTGTTGGTCTGATACTGGACAAATTAATAAAGAAACTGACTTTATTTATCCTCCTGCTGACATCACCTACTGCAAGAGTGTCAAATTCACATCATCACGTTGTCGTCACGACATATCACAACTTTTCACTCCTTGGCTAAAATGGAGATGGGCGTGACCAGCGGGTGATGCATCCGGCCTATGGACTATGAGTTTGACATCCCTGGCTTACTGGAGGTAGAAGCAAATAAACCAGTCACTGTTCTTACTGTTTCGTGAGAGAAGATAGATGAATTTAGGAAAGTGCTTAGAAAGGCTATACTGCAGTAGCAACTAACCTTTTTGGTCTCCTGGCCAAAAATTGTGTGTGTGCTCGCAGGCGTGCGCTCACATGCCAGCACCCAGAAGGCAATGTGTGCAGTCCCCCACAACCCCTGCGCATGCGCACACGATCCCTCCCCCTACCTTACCTTACCTGCAGTATGTCTCCCAGCTGATTTTCAGGCCTTTTTCGGCTTCCCAGAGGCTTGAGGGAAGCCTCTGCAGCCTTTGCAGGGCGAAAAAGGGGCCCGTTTAGTCACTTCCGGTATTTCCAGAAATACAGGAAGTGATGAAACAGGCCTATTTTTCGGCCTGCAAAGGCTGCAGAGGCTTCCCTCAAGCCTCTGGGAAGTCGAAAAAGGCCTGAAAAATAGCTGGGAAGCGTGTGCATGTGCAGTGAGATAAGTTTGCCTGGGGTTCGCATGCCTGCACAAATGACTCTGCGTGCCACCTGTGGCATGCGTGCCACAGGTTCGCCATCATGGCTATATTGTATTCACCTGACAAACTGCCCAAAAAGCAGATCACATATGAGAACTATTAGTTAGGTTATTTCTGAAGAAGTGCAGTGTCCTGCAATAGCCCACAGAAAGGTCCCAGAGATGATGGAAAGATGGAACGGAGAGATTGTTCGGTTGTTCAACTAATGTCAAGGAAATAGCAGCAAGTAGGAAAAATGGCACGAGGTGAGGCAAAATTAGGCTCCTCCCACTCTCCTCCCACAGAAACAGCAGCAGAATATGATTCAACTGAGATTCCCTGCAACATGATAGTAGCATTTTTTTGAAAGAGCGTCAAACTTTAAAAAAAGGTTTATCATTCTTTCAGTAGCAACAATTGTGCCTGGAGAAAAGGAACAAGGCTACCTTAACATTGGGATCGGTTAATATCACTTTAGGCTGCCTTAGGCTGGGAATGAGATGAACGCAGTGTCATGAGAAGACCAAGCCATAAATAATGGTCCCAAGGATCATGGCACCAATATCAGGGGCATGACTGCCACCTCAGTGGAGCTACATAAACAATACATTACAGCTGGGGGAAAAAAATGGAAATATAAGTAACCTAATAAAGGATAAAGAAATTTGAAAGTTATCAATTAAATTGAAAAAAAAAGAAGCTTATCGTCAAATCCATGATAGAAATAAAAATATAACCAATTCTGGAAGTGGCATGAATACTTAAAGACAAGAAGAATGAATGGCACACAATTGGGAGGGCAGGATTGGGTAAAACATAGATAACCAGTTTATCCAGGTAGTCCTCATTTAGTGACAATTGTGACCAGCACCTGTTCAGTTGTTAAATGAAGCAACTGCTAAGTGAACTATACTTGTTTATGATCAGCTTTTCTTAACTTTATAAAGCAAAGGTCATAAATGTGAAGATTGGCGAAAAATTACTTTTTCATCACAGTTGTAACTCACAGTCGTTAAATGAGGAAGTCACTAAACAGGGACTACAGTGTAAGCTGAAAGAAGGAGAAAATGAAACAATGCATTCCTTACCTGGCACAAGCCACTAATGCACATGTCTAGTGACTCCGTGTAACATCGCGTTCCATCCAGGACTTTAGGTGCCAGTTCCACAATAAGGTTGGTCTCCTTTGCCTGGCACCTCAATGAACACGGGTTGTCAGGATCATTAGGGACAGGAAGCCATTCATAAAACTGTCCCTGATACTTGACATCGTTGTGTGCTGAACACTGCTGGGTACGAAAATCACCTGCTTCTGGAGGGCAATCCTAAAAACAAACAGGAAAAAAGTCAAAAGTCTACCTAAGCCTATTCAATATAATGTTCTCTGATACCAGCTGGAAGCAATAATAACTTTAAGAAAATTGAACATCAAAAAAGGCATTGATTCCAAGTGACCAATGTCTGTCCTTCTAGCAACTGGTTAATAAGTCAGTCTGTAGAGAAAGAAACAATTAAAAAAACCTCTGGAAAACCTCTTCACCAGTGGCAACAATTTTTATCTAAAATAGGGGTGTCAAACTCAATTTTATTGGGAGCTGCAAGGCATTCGACAAAGTAGGCCACAACCTACTTTTTGGTAAGTTAGAAAAAAGTGGAATCGATAGCACCACCACCAGATGGATATGCAACTGGCTGACAAACCGTACTCAATGCGTAGTCCTTAATGGGTCTAAGTCTACATGGAGGGAAGTAAGCAGTGGGGTGCCACAAGGTTCCGTCTCAGGCCCAGTACTCTTCAATATCTTTATGAACGACTTAGATGAGGGAGTAGAAGGGGAACTTACCAAATTTGCAGATGATACTAATCTGGCAGGAATAGGTAACACCCAAGAAGATAGGCTCAAGATCCAGATGGATCTTGGCAGACTAGAACACTGGGCCAGGTCTAAGAAAATGAAATTCAATGTAGAGAAAAGTAAAGTCCTACACTTAGGCAGGAAAAACCAAAAGTACACATATAGACTGGGTGAAACCAGGCTCAATAGCAGTAACTGTGAGAAGGATCTTGGCGTCTCAGTGGACAACCAGCTAGATATGAGCCAGAGTGTGTAGCAGCCACCAAAAAAGCTAATGCAATCCTAAATTGTATTAACAGAGGGATACAATCAAGATCAATGGAGTTACTAATACTACTCTATAAAGCCTTAGTAAGACCACACCTAGAGTACTGTGTCCTGTTATAAAAAAGATGTTGAGACTCTAGAAAAAGTACAGAGAAGAGCAACCAGGATGATTAGGGGACTGGAGACTAAAACATATGAAGAACAGTTATAGGAACTGGGCCTGGCTAGTCTAGTGAAGAGAAGGACCAGGGGAGACATGATAGCGGTCTTCCAATATTTGAGGGGCTGCCACAGAGAGGAAGGGGTCAAGCTATTTTCTAAAGCTCCTGTAGGCCAGACAAGGAATAATGGATGGAAACTGAACAAGGAGAGATTTAACCTGGAAATAAGAAGAAACTTTCTGACAGTCAGAAAAATCAACCAATGGAGCAGCTTGCCCTCGGAAGTTGTGGGAGCGCCATCACTTGAGACTTTCAAGTAGAGACTGGACTGCCATCTGTCAGAAATGGTGTAGGGTCTTCTGCTTGGGCAGGGGGTTGGACTAGGTGACCTACAAGGTCCCTTCCAACTCTGATTATCTGTTATCTGTTTACCCCTGTTTACTCCTGTTTAAATTGACACAGAATCATCAAAGTTTTCATGGCACTTCCACTAGACATTCACATGTAATAGTATAATTTTAAGCATTCCTACTGAGAAGAAAATTGCACAGAATTTGTCGGGTTCCTGTAAGAAAACAGGCAACGGGTTGTGACCTATTTATCACTGAGAAACAAGTAGAAGTGAATAGCAAGAGAACAACACTCTAGTTACAGCACAAGAAATGGATTGCAGCTACTCTCACAAAATGTTGCCTGTTTTTCTTCTGACTTTGCAAGAATGAAGTATTTCTTCTGACTTTGCAAGGATGAAGAAAGACATATATAGTCCAAGCCAACTTTTATTTTCCTTTGAAAATGGAATTATTTTTTTTTTTTAAAAAGGGGAGGGAAGTATCACAAAAATTGCTTGATTAAAGTGTTTGTTTACTTAAGCATTCTTTGTTAGCTTTGCTTTCCAAAAGGACCTAAATCAGCCAATAACACAGTATGAGCCAGAAAAACACTATGTATATTTGTGTTACTTCAGTCTAATACAAGCAGAGAGTTTTACAATCCGCAGCATCAGTAACTCTTCATTTAAAGAAAAAAAGCCTAACTGTTCTTAAAATTCCTTTCCTTAATCTATCAGGAGGAGTACTTTTGGATACAACTTAACTTCTTTAATTTGTGCTAATATTAATAAGGACTGCCCAAATATTTTGGTGGATTGTTTAAAAGAAACCAAGGAGAACAGGACAATATAATTTACAGTAGCCTTGAATATTAACTTACAGAAGTACTTAACCATTTTATTTGTTCAAAGTTTAATCCATCCTTCGTTGTACTATTTTAATAGAGACTATCAGTGAATACTGTCGTGTCCGCAAAAGACGCCAGGAGTCGGTGACTACGTTTAAAGCTCTTTATTTAAGCGTTGAGAACCGAACCGGCGAAAAGGAAAAAGCCCGCGGCTTTTATTCTTTTCGCCGCGGCGGCCGCGGCCAATGGCACCGTTTCAAGTCTCCCGCTCTTGGAGCGAGCCAATCGCGGGAGACCTTCAACGGGCCAATCGGCGCGGCTCGCCTGGCCAATTAGAGATCCCCGCGCTTTAGCCAATCAAAGCGCAGGGATTTCGAGTATGCAAATGAAGGACAGAACACCCCTCCCCTCTTGGTATAGTCCTTACGTTGCGTAGTCACGTAGGTAGGCGGGGCTCCGTCTAGTCCTACTTGACCTGCGCAACTCAGTTGCAAGCTGGATTTCGACCGGAGCAGTCGAGTTTTTGGCTGCTCCCTCTTCTGTGCGAACCGGTTGGATGATCGGGCCGGTTCCTTCTCCGTGGCTCCCACCTGGGCCTTCCGGGTTGGTTGAGCTACGGGTTTCGCCGCTCCCGCTTGGTCTTTCCGAGTTGGTTGAGCTGGCTTGGTGATTCTTCTCCGGTGGGGGATCGCGATGGCTGCGTTCCGGTAAGTATTGCTGGTTTATTTTTTCTTTCGATTGGTTATTCGGGTATTCCCTCCCCCCTTGGTTTGTGTTTTGGGGGGTGGATTCTGTTGCTGTCCGAGACCTGAGTTGGTCAATGTGTCGTTTCCAGGCTCGCCCATCTGTGGTTTGGAGCCGGTATGAGCGAGGGCCTGTGATTTGGGTGATGATGGCTGGGATCCATAGGGGGTCCCCCGTCAGGTTTTTCGCGTACACGAGGTCCCCGGGTGCGAATGTTCGGTATTTTGTACTTGAGTCTGGGGGCCGCTCTGGGTTATACGTTGGGTGTAACCTATCGAGTGGGGACCTCAGCTTCCTACCCATTAGTAACTCGGCTGGACTTTTGTTGGTAGTGGTGTTCGGGGTGATGTGTTGTATAAAGAGGAGTCTGTTAATTTTGTCTTGGATCTCCCCGTGGTCCATTTTCCGGATGGTTTTTTTGGTAAATTGGACCATCCGTTCCGCCCTACCGTTCGCCGCCGGATGCGCCGGTGCCGTTAATGTGTGGCGGATGCCCCTCTCCGCCAGGAACTTCTCGAAGTCGAGGGATGTAAACTGGGGCCCGTTGTCGGAGACGACGACGTCTGGGAGGCCGTGTGTTGCAAAGAGTTTGCAAAGTTCTTTGATCACGGCCTCCGTGGTTGTGGATTTCATGTCGCTTACCTCCAACCAGTTGGAGTAAGCGTCAACTGTTATGAGGAAGGTATGTCCATTTGTGGGACCGGCAAAGTCCAAATGGATTCTGGACCAGGGCCCCCTTGGTGTTTCCCACTCCCGGATGGGTGCTGTGGGTGGGCTGGGTCTAGTCTCCTGGCATCGCTGGCACCTAGCTACCCAGGCCTCTATTTGTTTGTCCATCCCTGGCCACCAAGCGTAACTTCTGGCCAGGGCTTTAGTTCTTACGATGCCAGGATGCCCCTCATGCAACATTTCTAAAACTTTCCCTTGTAGTCTGTCCGGGATGACCACCCTGTCACCCCATAAGATGCACCCTTTAAGTAGCGAGAGTTCGGTTTGGCGGTTTCTAAATGTCTTAACGGACTCGTCGTTGTCCCTTTCTGGCCAACCTTTTTCCACCCAATGCAAAATCCGCGCCAGACGCCTGTCTTTAATAGTTTCCCGGGCAATGTCTGACGCGGTTATGGGTAGGTTGGGCAGGTTCTCGATGCTAAGGGTGTTTGTCGTTGGTGCTGGGTCAGGGTCGGAGTCCGGTAACGGCGAGCAGCTCAAAGCGTCCGCGTGTGAAATCTTCTTACCCGGTTTGTGTATAAGTTCGTAGCTGTAGGCTGCCAGGAACTCGGACCACCTTGTCATCCGGGGAGACAGAATGTTCGGGGTGGCTCGATTTCCTGCAAGGATGCCCAGCAACGGCTTATGGTCTGTTACAATGGTGAACAGGCGGCCGTAAAGGTATTCGTGGAATCGCTTAATGGCGGCAACTATAGCCAAAGCTTCTTTGTCCAGTTGGCTATAGTTCCGCTCTGGCTTGGTTAGAGTCCTGGAAAAGAACGCGATGGGTGCTTCTTTTCTGTCAGGAAGGGTATGGCTGAGGACAGCGCCGACGCCGAAAGGAGATGCGTCGCAAGTGACGGCCAGGGGCAAGGTTTCGTTGAATTGGATCAGGACGGCGTCGGAGGTGAGGAGGTCCTTAGTTTTTTGGAAGGTGGCTTGCTCCCGTTTCCCCCAAGTCCAGGTTGCCGCCTTATCCAGGAGCCTATGCAAAGGCTCCGCCGCCGTTGCCTTTTGGGGTAGGAAAACATTATAAAAGTTCAGTAAACCCAAGAATGCCTGCAATTCAGTCTTTGATCTAGGGGTGGGGGCCTCTTTGATAGCTTTCACTTTTTTACTTGTGGGGTGAATGCCGTGCCGGTCTAGTAGGTAGCCCAAGAATTCCACTCGTTCCGTGCACAGTTGGCATTTCTCCCTTTTTACTTTAAGTCCCGTTACTTTAAATTTGGTTAAGACCTCTCTGAGTCGGTTTTCTAATTCGGCTTCGTTTGGCGCCGCCACTAATACGTCATCGAAATAGGGCACCACCCCCTTGATGCCTTGCAGTAAACGTTCCATCAGGCTCTGAAAGATGCCTGGTGCCACGCTGACTCCGAATTGGAGTCGGTTGCACTTGAAGGCCCCCCGATGGGTAACGATGGTCTGGGCTTCCGCCGTTTTTTCGTCGACCGGCAACTGCTGGTATGCCTGGGTGAGATCAAGCTTGGCAAAGACCCTGCCCCCTCCTAGTGAGTGCAGTAGGTGTTGCACGATTGGGACGGGGTAGGCGCTTTGTTGCAGCGCGCCATTTAGGGTGGCCTTATAGTCCCCACAAATTCTCACTGACCCGTCTGGCTTGACCGGGGTCACTATTGGGGTCTCCCATCGGGCATGGTCTATTGGTTGCAACACCCCCTGTTTGACGAGCTTGTCAATTTGCTCGTCAATCTTAGGTTTTAGGGCGAAAGGTACCCGCCTAGGTTTTAGTCGCTTGGGGGGGACGCTAGGGTCTAGATCAAATGAGATAAGGGGCCCCTGGTACTTGCCCAGGCTTCTGTCGAAGACCTCCCGGAACTCCTGGGCTAGCCGCTGTTCCCAGCCGTCGTCGGTGATGTGGTTGACTCCCGTTAGGGCGATGTCGAGCGGGGCGAACCATTGTAGGCCCAGCAGGCTTGGGCGGTCGCGATCGACGATTGTGAGTGGGAGTTGTTCGGTGCGCCCCTTATAAGTCACATTGAAGTTCTTGGTGCCCACTACCGGGACGCGGTTTCCCTGGTAGTCTTTTACAATAAGTCTTTGGGCGTTTATGTTCCTCTTATGGAGGGTAGGCACCAATCGTTTTATCTCGTGCCATGCAATCATGGAGAGGTAGGACCCGGAGTCCACCTCCATTTTGCATGGTTGGCCCTCGATATGGACCTCTACGTGTACCTTTCTGGCGCCGTCGGAGATGGCGTGGCCGATGGTTACCGTCTGGTGGGTCTCTTCTTTGCACCGGTTGTCGCCGCCTCTCGAGGGTCGTTGGATCCGGTCCCACCAGTTGTCCGATTGGCGATCTCTGGTCCGGGGCGGTGGGCTTTCCCTTCTTCGATCGTGTTGGTCCCATCTGGGTGGACTGCGAGTCTTCTTTTGGCGGCAAACCCGAGTGATGTGTCCCTTTTTCTCACAGTGCCGACAGATAGAGTCAAAAAATCGGCATTCTGATCTGGGGTGGTCACCGCCGCAACCGGCACAGTTGGTCCTCGACCTACGACCTCTGCGGTTCCGTTGGTCGCGCCCCGTCTGCACTCGGTGTATGTCTTCTTCGTCTTCGGACGTGCTGGATACAGAATGGAAATCGCCGTGGTGTGCGGCTGTTTCGTTCTTTAGGTCGGCCGACCTCGCCGGGTTGTTGTTTCCACCCTTCGCGTCTGGTTTTCGCATGCTGTCAGCGGAAGTGCGGGTTGCTTCTGCGGCTGCGGTGAGGGCGTCTGCTAGACTGATGTCGCCCTTAGCCATAAGCCGGCTCTGGAGCGCAGGGTCCCATAGGCTGAGCACGAATCGGTCTCTTAGGAGGCTGTTCAGGCCGTCGAATTCGCAGAGACCCCCTAGGCGCTGCAGCTCGACGACGAAGTCGCTCAGTTTTTCACCCGGTTTCTGGTCCCGCCGGTAGAATTCGTTGCGCCGGATCAGGATGGGGACCTCGGGGGCGTAATGTCGCCGAAGGATAGGTTCGAGGACGTCCCAATCCATGGCGGTTGCGTCGGCCGGCTTGGCCAATGCTTTGGCCATCTGGAAAACTTCGGTTCCGCAATGGGTGAGGAAAACGGTGCGTTTTAGCGGGCCCGGGGCGTCCTTCATTCCGGTGCACTCGAGGTACATGCGGAATCGGTCTGAGAACGATTCCCAGTCCTCGGTGGCGGGGTTGAAGAGGGCGGGCGGTGCGATTTTCGCCATTTCAGTGTTAAGTCTGGCTCTCGTTGGACATGGGGTTCGGTTCAGGGTCTGGATCCCACCTTCGTCGCCAGTGTCGTGTCCGCAAAAGATGCCAGGAGTCGGTGACTACGTTTAAAGCTCTTTATTTAAGCGTTGAGAACCGAACCGGCGAAAAGGAAAAAGCCCGCGGCTTTTATTCTTTTCGCCGCGGCGGCCGCGGCCAATGGCAGCATTTCAAGTCTCCCGCTCTTGGAGCGAGCCAATCGCGGGAGACCTTCAACGGGACAATCGGCGCGGCTCGCCTGGCCAATTAGAAATCCCCGCGCTTTAGCCAATCAAAGCGCGGGGATTTCGAGTATGCAAATGAAGGACAGAACAAATACAATATTTGACTGCTAATATTTTCAAAGCATAGAATCACTTTCATGTTTACTTAAAAGGATATCCCATTGAATTTAATTAAATATTCAATCCTAAAATAAAAACTATTAACTCCTTCATTGATAAGTTCAGATCTTGCAAAATTGACATGGTTGAAAATTGCTTCTGGCAAGTTAGCCATAAATCACTTTAAGCCACTTAGCACATTAAAAATAATCTCTTGCTTCTTCATTCAATTCCATTTATTATTCTGACTTCCTTTTTGGGGGGCTTATATTAAAGTGATCCTCTAGTGGCTACTAGCAAAAGAGTTTCTAACAGTGTTTATAGCCTGCCTGATATCACTTTGTATTTGTCCATGGCATACACAGAGCAGATGGCAGAGTCTCCTATTCCTTCCAGTTTTATCTGAATTTCTTTCCTTTGCCACCTATGCAGAGATTACCTCAGGGGTGGGCTGCTATCGGTTCGCACTGGTTCGGGAGAACCGGTTGTTAATTTTATGGCCAATTCGTTGAACTGGCAAATCACACACTGGCTGGCCCCTCCCAGGTGTCCCCACATGACCCATTTTGGATTGAAGGTAAGTGCAGAGGCTCAGGGTGGGCAAAAAATGGGCCTTCTGGGAGTTCCAGAAGGCCGGAAATGGGCCTGTTTCTAGTCTCCAGGGGGCCTCTGGAGCCCGGGGAAGTCATTTTCGCCCTCCCGGAAGCTCGAGAAAACCTACAGACTCTGGGGAGGGTAAAAATGTCCCCCCCCCACCTGTTTTTGCTCCCAGACCAGGGTGGTGCAGGAGGCTGACTAGGCCATGCCCACAATGGCCACACCCACCCAGCAACTAGGCAGAGAACTGGTTGCTAAATTTTTTGAAGCCCACTGCGGGATTTGAAGGATATAATGCTACTGCTGAACATATGAACCTGCTTCATATTGAGTCAGGTTATTGTAACCACTGAATTAGCTCAGTAACAATAAATGTTCCTGAGGATTCGAGAAACATTCTTCTTGGTTCTGCTATGTTTAATGAAAGAAATGCAATCCTGGATCTTTGACATAAGACCTTTTGGCCTTTAAGTCTTCAGCGGTAATCACTTAGGCTTTGTGATGAGTAGGGTATGAGGAATGATGAAATGGTTTTTTTTTCTCCTATCAGGAAAGATAGTCTCCGTCATTGTAATTATGACGTATCTAAATAGTTTTGGGGGGAAAAAAGCAATGCGACTGAACCAGAAAGACAGTACCACATACACACACAAAAAAATCTTAATAATTCATTCAAGAAGCTCATTGAAATTATACGTAGGGGTGGGATTTTACCAGTTCGCACCTATACACTAGAACCGATTGTTAACATTCTAAGCAGTTCAGAGAACCAGTTGTTAGAAGAAATTACTGGCCTAATCCTGGAAGGAAGGCAGGAAGGAAACATTCTAAGCAGTTCGGAGAACTGGTTGTTAGAAGAAATTACTGGCCTAATCCTGTAATGAAGGTAGGAAGGAAACATTCTGGTGTTGCTTACAGAAACTGCCTCTCCGTTAACCCTTATTACATTCTTGGCAGGACTAGGCTTCCTGTCTTAGGAACTTCTCTGGAGTTGTTTTCCCCTCCTTTGCTGGTACTTTTGCTTGTGTGGAGTGACCATTGAAAAAAGTGATTTATGACCATTTTTCACACTTAAGACTGTTGCAGCATCCCCACAGTCGTGAGATCCAGGCGAGGAGATGCGTGCCTCAATGTGAGTGATATTGAGTTGGCCACGCCCAGCCAATAACATGACCACCAAGCCATGTCCACCCAGTCACATGACCACCAAGCCACGCCCACCACTTAAGCCACGCCCACAGAACAGGTTGTTAAAAAGTTGAATCCCACCCCTGATTATAGGTAAATATCTTGCTTATTTATTTATGTGGGTGGCCCAGAATGCAGTAGGAGGAGAAACTGAAGTATTCTAATTTGAACTACCCAGAAAAGTGCAGTGAACAGGAAGTCTGAAAAGGTACTTCCTGTTGTCTGCAAATCTCATAATGCTATCAAGTGCCCCTTTTAGCGGAACCAATTCTGTTCCTTCTTAACCAGAATCAATGGGGATCTGCTTTCATACTTAGAAAAAGCTGCAACCCCCCCTGTGTTGAACATTCAGGGAGTTGAGGCCCAGATCAACCTGAGCATGTAAACAGCCTGGGAAAGTGCTAAAGCAAGTGAAACTTTGTCACAGATTTTTCTTTCTTTTTCTTTTTTTAAATTCCATGAAGTTATGGAGTCTGGTTTTATAGCTTGGTTTATTCATGCATCCACAGAGCCAAGCAAGATTTCTTATTTGATTCTGGCTTGGCTGAACCTACAAAACATTCTGGCTTGTACTGATTTATTTTTATAAAGACAAAAGGGCCAACAAAGCATACAGATATATACAGAGTTCTCAGTCTAGCTTTGCTCTCAGTTGAATAGGATTGTTTAAGCACTTTGTCTTTTTGTTTTTGAAACCAAAATAATAATAATAATTTTTTTTAAAAAAACCCATACACATACATGGTCGACCTAGCACATTCTCAAGACTCTGCGGGTGATAAGGAGCAAAAGTAAAATACTACTTCTCTTTGATTTTCCTGATTAAAATAATAACAGTTTTAAATGGCCAAATGGGTGTTTGGAGAAAGTTAAGTTTTCTGTGAAACTTAAGCTGCTTGAAGAACAAATGTAAGCACTCTGGAAAGTGTACAGGCGCACTTATGCTACTGGCCCCAAGGCAAGAATGAATAAATTTCTATCTCTAGTGTGAAGAGCCAGCACAAACACGCAATATTCTCTCACACGTAAGTTTAACATCTTTCAGTCTTTCCCGCACAAGACCCACTACTCATTACTTAGCTGCTATTCAAAGCCGGGCTGGGATTGGTTAACTTATTGGGCTTTGCTGTTGTTCTTTAATCAAGTTACTATACTAATTGCAAACCCAAAGACTAAATGGCCTGGCATCCACACTTTTGCAAGCCTTGTTCTGCAAGTCCTTCTCATCCCTTCTCTTTACAGCTGTTCCACAAAGGCAGTAGCAGCTATGGGCAGCTGACATCCTCAAACTCTTTCCTGGTGCCTGGCCAGCACTAATTCCAATCAGGCAGCTAGAACATGCCGATGAAATGATTAATCATTGTTTACTTAATCATGATTGTTAAATAAGCCACAATAATCGGACTCCACCAGACACAGCCCCACAATTACATTTACCTTATTTTCCAGAAATTTTATAGAAAAGAATCACCTTGATGTTGTTTCTGAATACTATAGGGAAGGGATCATTCCGATCTCCCTCGCCTCCTTTTATTTGTGTGTGGGAATGACAGAGTGTATGGCTAAGAAAAGCATGGAAAGGAAAATAGGCATAAACAATCAAGACACAGCACACCAATTGGCAGGTTATCCCATAAATAGTGCTGAGACCAGGTGACAAGAAATCTGTGAAGAAGCATTTGAAATAATTCAGAGAAATTACACCTTGATTTACTTGAAATGAGGCCGAGAAATTCCACTGGCCATTTCCAAGAGCAGCATTGAACAGACCTTTTTGGAATCTTTGTAGTTCTCGCCATCTCAAACGTGCCCAGCTGTCTACAGCTTGACAAGGGGCAAATTCTGGCAGAAACAGGGGGCTGTGATAAGGAAAGCCTGCCTACCATTCACCCTTTTTTCTTTTTCTTTTTTTTAAAAAAAGCTTTTTAAGTCAAAGTATCCCAGATGCTGAGTTCTTACAGCATGTTGTCCGTAAGCTTTCATTAGTCCTCTAATATGATCTTCTCTGTTTGAACTAGTCTTTGAAGTTGACTTGAAAGCTACAACTGATGCAAAAGATAGCAGTCTGCCTGTTGATACATAGGAACTGATACAGTGCATAACACCCATTGGGTTGGCTGTTGTGTGTGACAGCAGAATTGTAGTCCGAATGAGAGGACGTGAGTCACTACTAAATGCTTAGGAACAACGTGCCACTGGGTATATTTGATCTAAAACATTACTGCATTTCCCATTGACACATCACTAATAGAATCTCGGCATGATATTAATGGTAGAACTTGACGCTCTCGATGCTCCATTTTGAATTTAGAAAGAGTAAGGTTCCCCCCTCCCCCCAAATGTCAGACAGCTCTATAGTTTGCCGTTGCAGGTCTTTCTTGAACATTTATTTATAATCGTGATTGATTGATGGTTCCAAGACCTCAAAGCTAGAGTTCTCATAGCTGGGCTGTAAAACTGTGGACCAGTAAGGAGTACTCCCTGTCTTTGAAACCAATTAATGACTTATCCTGGTTATTTGAGACCTGCTACAGACAAAAATACAGATTTGTTTGTTTGCTTATAAGACTCTTCCCCAGCTATGTTATATTTGTTGGATAAAATTGTCTAAGGAAAGCACTGTCTTAGTGGTATCACCTTAGTTTTAAAATACAACTTTCAGTAATGTTCACTGACTCAAATTCTTTAATTTCTGGAGCTTCAGATGAATAACTTTTTTTTTAATCTTAGGATTTTGAAGGATTTTATGGGATTTGTATGGGTTGTATTCAAAAGTTTTAGCATTTTATTGCTTTGCATGCATAGCTTTAATATGATTTTTAAACTAAGATTAAATGGTGTACATCACTAAGATATCTGGTTAAGGGCTTCATTGTAATATTGTAAATGAAGTTTTAAAAAGGTTACTTGGAGCTAGAGTATTAGGATTCACATGAATTCTTAATGGGGAATTGGGAAACTCCATCTTTTCCAGTTTCACCAGTTTCCTTTAAATATGAGTTGCAATAACCATAACTCATGAAAATTTATTGTGTGGGGGGGGGAACAAAATAATTACAAAATTGTTTAGGGTACATAAAGCATTAGTGAAAGATACATTACTAGTTGTAATTACTGCTGCAAGATTTGGTTGCACGTTTATTCCAAGAGATTTTAAAAAGTGATTTTATTCTACAGAAATTATTACACTTTAATGTAAAAGGATAGCTTGTGGGTTTGGGGCCCATGCCTCAGTGCCTCACTCTTGTAATTTTACTTTCCAATGGACAATTTTTCTCTCAACCACAATCATAGGCTCTAGTTTCTTTTAGTTTTTCAAAAAAAAAAAAAAAAAGAATGGCTTAATACACACACACACACACATATACACATTTTGCTACAAGATACTAGGTTAGACCTGCCGTACATTCCAATTCAGCCTCACCTGATTTTCCTACTTTTACCTTTATAATCTAGAACAGGGGTGTCAAACTCAAGGCCTACAGGCTACATCCGGCCCGCAGGGTGCTTAGATCTGGCCCATGGGGCTGCTCTGGAAACAGAAGGACCAGCCCACGGTGCCTCTGCCACATGCGGCCCTCTCAAGCTCCGTTTTTGCTGGCAGAGTACTTGGGCCCCCATAGGTGCCCCCAGCACGAATGACATTGAGCTGGCTATGCCCAATCGGCCCCCTGAAGTCAAACCCAACCGTGATGTGGCTCTCAATGAAATCTAGTTTGACACCCTTGATCTAAAACCAACAAGTTCCTCTTACTGTACAAAAAGTGAGAAGAGCCCAATAGCCCGACCAATACACAGTAGGAACTATTTCCTGACGACTGAATAAAAACAAAAGTTCACAAAAGCATTCTCTTTGTAAAATCCATGGAATTACACTCAACACCACAGGGCCTTGATATCTGATTCAGCCATGGAAGATGTCTTTAAAACACAACACGCACAACTGCCTTTTAATCATTCTTCTCTGACAGAGCTTTTCTTTCCCTTGAATGGCATCTTAATCTCCCTCCTTACAACTCATGCTAATATTTCCACAAAAACAATTTAGTTTTTAAAGATGGCCAAAATTTCTTTAAATGAACAGTATCTTTTCTTTGACTGCAAATGTATCATTCTGTCATAAAATGTCTCTTGCCTCCATACAAACGCCAATACTTTCTACCATGGTTTTTATGTGTCCTCAGCACGACTGGTAATGATAAAGAGTTCCAATTAATCTTTTTGATACAGATGGTTCCCACTTAATGGCCCGAACTGGGACCGGAATTTCCACTGTTAAGCAATGCAGTCTCTTGGCAAATATCATGCGACCACACTGCTTAAAAATGGCATCTTTGACAGTCCTGGCTGTGATTGTTAGGCTGGTTGAGATGCTGTTGTTTGTTGAGGACCTTATGCTTCTCCTGCCTTGTCATTGTTGCCTCTGCTTCAATCTCTTCCCCGCACCTCTTCCTCATCAACTCTGTCCTTTTGGTTGCCGCCACCTCTGCTGTCCTGTACTCTGCCACTTTCCACTGACCTCCCATTGTTGATAAGCACCCAGTCTGGCCCGTCACAGCTCTGCAAGAACTTCCCAAGGTATGCGTGAAGCTTCAGGAAGGCGGTGCACTGGCAGCAGCTCTTGTGAAGAGCCAGACTGGGCATGCCTTACCAATAGCAGGAGAAGAAGATAGCAAAAGTCAGTCTTCTGGGGGTGGTGCAGGATGATGGAACGCAGGGAGGTGTGGTGCAAGGGTACAATGTAGAGGGCAAGTTGGTGGAGTGCAGGACAGAGTGGATGCAGGGCAGGAAGGTGGCTGAGTATGAGGCAGCCAAAAGACAGAGATAGAGGTGGAGATAGGTGGGTGGGGGGAACTATAACACTCCGGAGGGCTGCCAAGAGCCCAAATTTTCATAATGTAACCGTGGAGGTACCACAGTCGCTGTAAATAATATTCATTCAGTGCTATTGAAACTTTAAACAATTGTTGAACAAATGCTTGCTAAATGAGGCAATGGTTAGAAAATGTGTTAGAACATTTTGCAACCTCTTGCATCTCATACCTACTTCCGAAAGCAGGGATTCTATACAGTAGTTAAACAAAAGAGAAGCACATCTCCTGCAGCATTATCCAAACGATGAAAAGGCACACCTGGTTGGGTTAACATCCAAGGCTAAAGCTAAATCACAATTTGAATCCAGAATAGTTGGGTTCCCCCTCAGTGCCCTCCCTGCTGTGTGTTCTGGGATTAAAAGAAATTGTGAAAGATTTTAATGTCAGTGCTCTGCTCTGGCGAATTTCTTCTAAAGGAATTAAGCTACACAAAGCTTCAGGTCTAGATTCTGTTTTATAGCAAAGATACCATTACACCATAATTTGCTTGTCCTCTGATTTGCAAGATGAGGGTAGTACTTCACCTCATAGCTTAGCCGGATGATGTAAGTAAGAAACATAAAGTTTGTATTTTGGAAGTTATCTGGAATAAGGAGATAGGTGACCGAGATGCAATAAGAGTTCATTCATTTAGACCTTCTGATTTATTTTACATAATTACCTTGTCATACATTGGAACTAGACTGTGATGTTTCTTTGACTCATATATGTGGATACTGTATGTAGGTATATGCACAATTTTGTATTGATTGATTGATTCTATCGTGTTTATGTAGTGTATATTGGAGGTGCTGACCCTTTGGGAGATGTATGGCCCAAAATTTCATTTCAATGTATTAGTGTACATTCAAAGTGACAATAAAGTTATTCTAAGTCTAAGTCTAATTTGCTTAATGTACAGAATGGTAGATCCAGCATCTGTGAAGGGAATCGTACCAGAAGGTGCCTGACTGTAAAATTGAGAAAACATATATTATTAAAATTTGAAAGGTGAACATTCAGTTATGATTACAGATGATTATTATTATTATTTTTAAAAAGATTATTTTCAGGAGAATGAATTGGTGATTTTATATTATTTTTGATCAGTAAAAATAGAACATATTTGGCAGCTGAAAATGAATCTCCAGAAAACAAAGGGGTGAAAGATCAGCATTCAAAAAACATGTTTTGTGGATCTCCCGTATGGCAGAGAAAGCCGTGTTAGAAGCTCCATCCAGCCAAGAAATGTGTGAGTCACTTAAGAGTTTTGTTTACGCTTCATACCAAGGGTGTATAATAACACAGCAAGTTCTACAAAATGTGTTGTTTTCTTTTGCAGCATTCAGGGTCATTTTCCAAGAAATAACAAAAGGATAGTTTTCCTTCAGGGTCGCAGAATGGTTTCAGACAGATTGGCTTGGCTTCTTCTCCCTCAGATTTCTACCACAATTCAGAACACAAACAGCTCTTTCTTGCAACCAAAATTAAGAACTTCTGGGCTGGCTCTTTCTAACAGTAGTAGCATAGTACTAAATTTTGAAATGCAGGAGGTCATCAGCATAGTTTCAACATCTCTGTAAAGATGTACATCTATGCAGGTCTGTACATGTGACCCATCTCTGCTGGGTTTCAAACCAACAGCCTTCTATTTGCAAGGCAAAGAATGATGGTCAGTATGTTACTCACAGCATTGACTCAATTGAAGACTCATTTCCTGTTTTTGTGAAGTACTTCTTTGGAACATCTTGCCTCCCAGGGTGAGGTCCACTCCAAGCTTCCTGACCTTCTGCAAAACTGAAAAACCTGGTTCTGCCAGCTGGCTTGGGGCTCCAAAGAAGGAGACATTTGATAGATTATCATATCCCATCCCCTTCCTTGCTCACCCTACTCCCTCCTTCCCTCCCCATCTTTTCACTATTGTATTTTGTATTTTTATACTTTTATAGTATTTTATTTATGTAGTTTTATTAATTTGTTTTAATATTGTAAGCCATCCAGAGCTACCCTCTGGTAAGATCGGTGGTCAATAAATTTGATAAGTAAAATAAATAAACAAACCAGGGAATTGCTGGGGTTAACCTGTAACAAGTTGATAAACACTAACTGAAACAGGCAGGAATGCTAAAGGCACTTTTGAAGTTGATTAATTAAAAAAAAATGCCCTGAGTTTTTTTGACAATGAGTGGGAGATTAATAGAGGGTCACATCCATTTTTGGTGTTGCTTGTCCATTCTGGTGACAGTGTAACTTAGCAGTGTGGACAAGCCCTAAAAAGAATGTTGGTCAATTGTAACGTATTTTTTATTTTATGTTTAAATGAAAAATACAAACAAATCTTCAAAGGGATATTAAATTTGCATGAAGTGAATTAGGTCACTTTTCAGAACTATGTTTTAGTTCTCCCTTAATACTGTTGGTACCCAGCAGCG
This sequence comes from Hydrophis major, assembly GCA_033807585.1. Lineage (NCBI taxonomy): Eukaryota > Metazoa > Chordata > Lepidosauria > Squamata > Elapidae > Hydrophis > Hydrophis major. The sequence goes on from CM066329.1 coordinate 278,836,324, forward strand.
CATCAAATATATATTTAGATATACATCCAAGTGAAGATCCATAAATCCATCAATTTTTCATAGTTTGGTTACAAGATTTTGGCAGTTGTTGCCATTTCTGCATAAAAATGGAGTTGCTATCTTGAACAAGATTAACAAAAGAACTGACAACCTTCATCTATTGCTTATATCCACCGCATTAATGTTTATGCACATATATAACTAATTGGACTTAAGTCTCTGCATTGACCATGGTATTTTGATGTAGCTTCCTGATAAGCTGTGGAACGTAGTATGGCCCATAGGAATATGGAACTTAATGAATTTTATGCTTAATTGTTATTATATTGTGAGACATTATACTTGTTTCCTCCCCTCCCCCATGTACTCTAGCATAGAATGAAGTCTAACAAATTATTCAAGTTAAAATTTGAGAAGGAAGGATTGCTCTCTCAATGCAATATTAGGAACTAATAAAAGGTCCACGTGTGGAAAAATAAACTAAGATGTTTACCATGTTGCATTCAAGCATAATGAAAACAAAAAGCAAAGGTTCTAAAGGTTATGTGAAGCAAGATCATAGGATATAGGTTCCTAAAACATTTGATAACAGATTCAGAAAAGAGAAAGACAGGGAACGCAAGAGAAATCGGAAGCAGCTTTTTGTCCATTTTAACTGGATTTCTTCAAATTACTTCTTTGGTTATTATGGTTCTACTCTTGTGAAAGCACTGAATGCTTGAGAGAGAGAAAGATGCACATCCTTTTGTGTGTAAAATGGAATTGCTGGGGAAATAAGATCAACTTAAGAAGAAAGTTATGTGCGTGAATACCATATGCTAGAAATGAGAAAATGAGAAACAAATGTGTCCTTATCACCCCAAAATGGGACAGTTTGGAAATTCCTTCAGTGAATACTGGTCTTTCCTTAGGTCCCTCCACTTTTAATGTTAATTTGACCAGCTCTCTCTCATGCTGTTTTAATATATGCAATGTATACGAAGGTACCATCCACGGGAGCAGTAATCTCTTTTGTTATAAAGGCTTGGCTCTGTAGGCTTGGCTCTGTACAGAACACAATGTACAGACAGTTTTGTGAGGCAGTTATAGTATATAATGTTTCCTACCTCATTAATTTCAGTGCAAACATACTACTATTTATGCAAGGATTAGGCTCACTTCGATTCATAGCTCTAAATCAATTTCAAACACATACAGACAGGATGGAAATGGAAAACAACAACTGCATAGGATCCGAAATTTCCAAGACCAGGATGTATTAAATCCACAGAGTGGAAACATGCAGTATATTTTTTAAAAATGCTGAATGAATGTTTCCTTGAATTTTTGGGAAGGAAAAATGCTAAAAGATGGATTTCCATCATAAGAAAGTCTCTAACCAACTGCTTGACTACCATACTGTTTTCTCAAGAAAGAAAGAAAAAGAGGGAAGGGAACTACAATGCTAAATATTCCCAGAGGTCTATGATGGAAAAAAAAAACACCCACATATATTACTTTGGTTCTTTTATCAACTTTGTGAGAAAACTTCATTTCCAGTTACAAACCAGTTAGGAAAGTGGAGTAGGAACATGGAGAAAAGTCACAGAAGTCCAGAGAAAAGTTGGAGTAACTATAACAAACATGATGATGTGATGCATTTAGAGTTACAGCAATGAATAAGGTCTGTTGAGGAGTATTTTGTAGATGGAAAATGCACCTCTATTTGAAGTCTCCAGGTTATAATGAATCCATAATTATTTTAAAATGGGGATGCTACAACTAGGGTTTCCTTAGGTCTAGCCCTAACAATGATTAACAATGATTATTCTCTAAGAGGAGAGATAGAAAGCAGGAGAGTATGTAACTTCTGCTCCCTTCGATCAGGCCAAATGTCTCTCTATTGTACATCTCAAGGAAGGTAATACCAGTCACTAGAGATGACACTGTCTAATGACACTGCCAACAGGTACCAAAGAACAGGTAAGCAGGCGCAGATCTACGAGTTGTAACTGTTGCTGTGACTACCTTAAGCAAAGATTTGCTGTGGGCTTGAATGTCCAGTAATGGCCTCCAAGAACACGGCAACCGCGATAAGACTCTTAATGCACTTTTGTTCAAGAGAGAGAGAGGAAAAAAAAAAAGGTGCATTGAATTATCTCTTGGCAGACAAAAATAAACCCCCAAGATGCAGCTCTAGTAAAATAAACAAGCCTCAGTTACTGTAATTGCTGCCTTGGTTGCCAGGATTTTAAGAGGCACTACCCAGGAGGCATTGGCATGGCAAGGTTTAATTATGGCACCTCCCACGTAGAATGAAGCAAGTGTCTATCTTGTTCCTGATTAATGTTTTGCTCCCCCCTCACCACAAAATACTTTTCTGAAAAAACAAGAGGAAAATAGGGGATGGACCGAGGAGTATATTACTTCTTCTATTAGGCTGCAACCTTCTTTCATCAGCTGATGTCCAGTCAGCAATAACAGAAAAGTGATTAAAACAAAATAATGCTGTAGGGAATAAGCTTATGGGGGCAGCAGAACATAAAGAACAAGACTCCCTTCACAGTCTATAGCCGTGATGGTGGACTTATGGCACGCGTGCCACAGGTGGCACACAGAGCCATTTATGCGGTCATGCAAGCCCCAGGCAAACTTACTTCACTGCACATGCGTGCGCTTCCCAGCTGATTTTCAGCCCATTTGAGGCCTTTTTCGGCCTCCCAGAGGCTTGAGGGAAGCCTCTGCAGCCTTTGGAGGCCAAAAAAAGAGGCCCGTTTCGTCACTTCTGGTATTTTCAGAAATACCAGAAGTGATAAAATGGCCTCATGCCTGTGTCCCTGTTTAGCAAAGAGGAAAAAAAGTCCCAATACGTCACGTAAGGCCGCGAGTTTGACACCCCTGGCTTAGAATAATGCATGAGATCTCATTGCCATAGGCAACTCCCTCCAAGTAACATTTCTAGAGATTTTATTTTTCTTCCTCCTCCAATTTAAAAGCATACTTCTAGTATGTACAAATAAACAATAAACTCAGAAAACTCTCATTTAGCAAAAAGAGAATGGTTTATGTTTAGTGGTGTCACTGCTGGAATTGTTGTTCTCAAGATTTTGTTTTAGCACATGGTGAACCGTGTGTATAAATCCATGTGTCTGTATGTATATTTTGTTATATCAACCATGGGTCAATTTTGCTACAAATTTGTTTCTTTTTACTGCTTAGACGAATGAACTTGAATAGCAGTTTGGGCTATGCTTTAGGAAACATAGTTAATCCCCTAAAATCAAGCTTTAATTAAACAAGTTTATAAATGAGAAATTATTTGGGATTGCCTAATGATTAAAAAATAGATTATTTAGTATATTTTAATTTATAATATGTAAAACAAATATTTTAAAAATAGTGTGCAATTATGTATTGTTAACATATTTCAAGGAAAGGAAAGGAAAGGAAAGGAGAGGAGGGGAGGGGAGGGGAGGAGAGGGGAGGGAGAGGGAGAGGGAGAGGAGAGGAGAGGAAAGGAAAGGAAAGGAAAGGAAAGGAAAGGAAAGGAAAGGAAAGGAAAGGAAAGGAGGGGAGGGGAGGGGAGGGGAGGGGAGGAGAGGAGAGGAGAGGGGAGGGAGAGGGAGAGGGAGAGGGAGAGGGAGAGGGAGAGGAGAGGAGAGGAGAGGAAAGGAAAGGAAAGGAAAGGAAAGGAAAGGAAAGGAAAGGAAAAGGAAAGGAAAGGAAAAGGAAAGGAAAGGAAAGGAAAAGGAAAAGGAAAAGGAAAAGGAAAAGGAAAAGGAAAAGGAGACTATATATTTCTCATTTAGGCCAGGGGCATAAAATTTGTTTTTTTATAGACTCTTTTTTATACTAGAGGGTTTACAGATGAAAGCAGAAGATGTAGGGCAAGCAATAGAGAACAATACTTAGAATCTATGCAATACTCAAGTTCAGTTATTCCTAAAACCCAGTCATGAAATACACAACAAAATAGGAAGCTCAAGGCTTTCCTCAAACCACCTCAAAAAGATCTGGAAGCTGACGTAAAGAGGTATTTTTAAAGCAATTTAAGCAAACATTTCTGGAGGTGCTGAACGCTTCATAATGAGGGTGCCACAGACAAAAAGAGTTATTGTTTCAAAGTGAACCATTCTCCAAAGATCTCAAAGGAAGAACTGGAACACATGACCCCACAATATATTTAGGGCGTAATAAATCAATATCTGTATTGTGCAGCAACTTTGAAACAAACAGGTAGTCAGTCCAATTTATGGACAACAGGCTTCATTCATGTTACTTGAGTATATTTCAAGTAATAAAGCCATTAAGCAGCAACTATTTGACTGTCCTAGGGTAACCTTGCATAATAGGTTCTTTCATAGTAGTAGTAGTAGTAGTAGTAGTAGTGGTAGTAGTAGTAATAGTAATAGTAGTAGTAGCAGCAGCAGCAACAACAACAACAATACGAACTATTGAAGAAATAGTAATAGTAAAATACCAACTATTGAAAAAGTTATAGAATGGTAGCTGCTATGGAAATACTGCCGCACATCAAATATGTTCCAAATTTGCATTGTGAAGTAAGTAATGTTGGATTTCAATTGTCCTGTTGTCTATGGAGATTCTAAATCACCCAGGTCATGGCAGTCCCAAAGGTGCTTTTCTCAAAGACGGCTGGACTTTCTTGGCTTTTCTCTTGAAAACGTTTTGCTTCTCATTCAAGAATTCAGAACTGAAGAAGCTTCTTGGATGAGAAATGAAACATTTTCAAGGAAAAAGCCAAGAAAATCCATTGGCTTTCTGGAAAAGCACTTCTGAGACAATTCTCCTGTTATTTTTAACCCTATGTGGAGATAGCCATTTTTAACTTCATAGGTATATTTTTAGGGAAATTTATAACATTTTTGTTTCCTTGGTCTTCTGATTAACTGTGAAAGTTTAGTGGGTTCCTGAAGTCTTAAAACTTGGACGAAAACTATAGGCCAGCTTGTCTCTATGTAGTTCTGGTACTGAAGGTAAATTTCCACAATCCTCTAGGATTCTTGCATGCTTCCGACTGTTTGGGAGAGTTATCTGCGAATCTTTATTTTGCAGGTAAATGTTTTCAGTATCACAGCCATAAGATAAGACCATTCCCTAAGAACAACGTTAAAAAAAAAGTGGGGGGGGGGGAAGCAAGAGTTGGCAAACTTCATCGATTTCTCTAAATAAGAGCTTCAGTTTAGGTGTAATTCCAGCTTCCCAGCAGGGTGATCCAGCAAGCAACAATTTAAATCCCATCAGCTGTGACAATGTGCCTTTCATTTCTCTTCTGCAGAGCCATGGTGTTTTTCTCTTGACTGGCGTGAATTAATCTCGTTGGTCTCTTCAATGTCCTGGTGAAGCAAAAGTGCCTCGCAGCTGGAACACAACCCACAAAGCCACAGGCAGCCTGATTTACCCAAATAGTTCTCTAGTTGTTCCCAGAGAAGGAAGCACATAAGTAGAATGAAGGTGAAGACTCCAGTGACTCCAAAAGGACCCTAGTGTAAGCCTGTGAAAACTGAAGTGATGTGAATGCCAACCAAGTCAATGGGACTGAAGCAACAGACTACGCAGAGGATGTTAGCCAAATTCAAGAAAGGGAATACAGGGAGGATATTCATGAACAATGTTCTTTATGGGAAAAAGAACCCCAGTTGTTAAATTGAAGGCTTACTGGACAAGTCCAGAAAGTTATAAAAGAGAGAGAAAGAAAAAGCATGGGCCAAAAGACTTTTCCTTCTTTCAAGACATAGTGCAAAGGGAGTTAAATATACTTTCCTTGTAAGAATGAACAGTCTGTCAACGTAGAGAGGTAATGCATCTTGTACACAACCAATAATGTTTTGACCATAAATATGGCCATTATTTGAGATTCCACATTTCACTAATATAAACTTAAGACTGTTTAGTCTCTTTCTTAGTGTACATCTTCAGCATAGTGGCAAATGTTACAATTATATGGAATTTGGATAATTTTTTTTCACACGTATACAAAATAACCATAAACAAATAAATAGGCAAAAAGTAAGAAATGCGGGAGAGGGAACTCTGCAGAGTGATAAGAGTCATACCACAGAAGGGGCAACTTAGTGATTCAATTATCCCTTTGTATGGTATGACTCTAGAACAGGGGTGTCAAACTCAAGGCCCACGGGCTGGATCTGACCCACAGGATGCTTAGATTTGGCCCATGGGGCCACCATGGAAACAGTGAAGGACTGGCCCACGGTGCCTTTGCTAGGAAAACTAGGCTTCCAATCTCTGTTTTCGGGTGGGACGGCCCCCTGCAACCCTCCGCCATCGAAAATGGAGCTTGGGAAGGCTGCATGCACTCCTTCTGCCATTGCACTGGCGGAAGGTTGCAGGAAGCCGTCTCAGCCGAAACAGAGATTGGGAGCCCAGTTTCGCTGGCAGAGCACTTAGGCCACCACAGGCGCCCCCAGCATGAGTGACGTCAACCTGGCCATACCCACCCACCCAGCCATGCCCACCCTGGCCCTGTGAGTCAAACACAACTCTGATGTGGCCCTCAATGAAATTGAGTTTAACACCCCTGCTCTAGAAGAAGAGAGGAAAATAATCTGGGGACTAGAGAAGATCTCTACTGCAGTAACATTTGAAAATCATTAATCTTTACTTACCACGTTGCTGCATGTTCTATATCTAATATTCCGTCCTTCACAGCTCCTACATCCACAAAAAGGGGAAAGAAGCACATATCACATACTAACCAGCAGAATGTCCCTAGTTGCACAAGTAAAGGTCATTTCCACCTAGAGTTCACCAGTCATTTCCATGGAATTCATCATTCCAACTGTTGAATCTTGTTAGATGCATTTTTGCCACCAGGTATTTGTAAGGGAGCAAAAATACACATTCCACACTTGAGAAGCAGTTTCTCTTGTTCTCCTGTTAAAACTTTTGTTCCTAAAAAATTGCATGGCAATCATTAAGAAGAGAATACAATTTCCTAATTATAAATTGTCCACATAGTTTGCTACCCTTGTCTATTGTAGAAAAATAAGATTCTCTTTATTTTAATAGGCTAACTTCTATGAATGTTATCACCATCTAGGGGTGTCAAACTTGCAGCCCGCGGGCCGGGATGTGTCATGTGCTGGCCCTGCCCCTGCCTGGTTTAGTGAAGGGGGGGAAAGTCCCAATACGTTACATGACACCACTGTGACGATGCGAGTTTGACATCCCTGATCTATGGACCACAGTCCACGTTATCTTCTTCAGGTTTGTATGGTATTATTTCCTATTTGTTGGGTCAGGAAGCAGTTAAGAGAATAGTTACAAGAAAATTTAACATGGGAGTTGCTGATAATTACCTATAAACATTCACTAAACATTCATTTAAAAAATTGGATACTGACATGACTTAGATTTTTTTAAAAAAATCCGTATGGTGACATTAATTGTGAAGTTGCTAAATCTCACATGTCCAGTTATATTCAAATTAGGAGTACACAAAATAGCTAAACAGTGATGACCATAATATTACCATATAGTTAAATATATGTTTCATTGGACAATACCTTGGAAAGAAAAAGTCAATCTGAACCAGCACTCTGAATGAACAAGCAACTTGATAGTCTCATAGAATCATACTGACATGCAAAGAGAAAAGGCCACTCGTATAATCATTTTTCAAAAAATGGAAAAAGCTGTTGCATTCAAAGGAGAAAACATTGGTTTGTTGAAGGCTGCATTCCTTAGATTATCTGCATTTCATTATCATTTTTAAAATGAATATTAAAAATTAAAATATATCTAATATTGCTGGATATTGAGAGGAGTGGCATAAACAGAAAAGATTGGTTCACAGTCTTCCATAATACCCTTCAATAACATTGTATTTCATACTGCATTTTATATTATATATGCACCACTTTCCCAATCAGCATTAATCCAGAAAAGTTGGGGACTATTACTATTTGTGTTGGAATGCTGGCCTCCAACAGGTACACAAATGATTCTGGCAAATTTTTAAAAGTCAAATTGATGTTCTTCTTTGGTAAAACAAGTTTATATGTTGTATGTTCTGCACAGCCTTGAGTATATCCCCTAGAGAGACGTTCAAAATTTATTACCCAATTGTTTGTGATTGGCCAAACACTTAAAATTCGATAAGGGCAATTTGAAAACATACTGTACAAAAAACCCCGAGATTTTAAAAAGACCCCACTGAAAATAAAATTAGACACTGTTTTGATTTATGTCTTAATCTTTAAGATAAAAAAAATAGGCAAGGAATAGATTAAACTTCTTCCACTGGTAATTTTTTTCTTAAAAAAAAAAAAAAAAGCAACTATAGTTTATGAATATTTTTCCTGTAGCAGTAACAAAATAAACAACCAGCTGGAACAATGCCAGCAGCAGTCACTGCACTCAGCAAACTGTCTAGGAAAATCAAAACACAAAATCATAACCTTTGAGCTGCCAGAGGCACACATCTGGGAAGTAGTAAAGGATAATGATCCAAAATGAGAGCAAGACAAGAAGTAATAAAGCAGGAGACTAAAAACGATTAGAAATTAATACTTTTAGCATAAATAACATTTCCCCAATCTCAGGTTTTAAAGAATCAGCGTTTCTGGTGTAAATAATTTGTCATAGCCAAAATGAACTGAATGCCAGCCTTTGTGTGAGAGGAAGGAGATCTGAGCTTCGCACAAATGTCCCTAGGATGCAATGCACTCTGAATTACATCAATGTAACTCTATAACGTTCATAAAGGATAATAAAGCTGCATTAAATTTATTCTTAATATTATTAGGAACAGCATTTGGAAATCCATCCACCCCTCCTTTGCCGAGTTGTCTCCTTGACAGAGTTAAAACTTGAATTAAAAGGGCTGTATCCCAAGCTTTGACTGGATCTTTTAAATAAAAATGCAAAATCCAGATTCTCTTATATATTCCTAAGGTTATTTTGGAAGTCTCTCCACAATTCAGGATTGGGGTGGGATTCTACCGGTTTGGACAGGTTCAGGCAAACCGGTAATTCCGGCAATCATTTGGTCCTGCTCACCCGCCTCTGCCCAAGTCTGTCCTTTACTGCCGTGTTTTGCAGCTCAGCTAATTCATGCGGCACAGCGGAATCAACACAACAGCGCCTCAGCTGCTTTCCTCACTGGGGATGCAGTAGAAGGTAAGTATTAGATCTAAAAATGGGCAGTTTTCATATGTTCCAAACGCTCATTGAACCGGTTGTTACACCGGTTGAATCCCACCACTGCTCAGGATATTCATCCCCTCTCCCATAAACTCTAGATCCTAGAGAAGAATAGCGACAGCACGAAAGAAAACCATTCCTAGCCTGACTTCCTCTCAAAAAAGGTACATCATTCTTAAAAACTTCAAGTCAGAATGTAAGCATAATAGGGAAAGAGATATATAGCACTGGAGGACACTTAGGAATGGAATAAAAAGGCTAGTTTCCTATGGCACCCCATGCTACTTAATAATACAGCAAGTTTTATTTATTTATTTATTTTACTTATTTGATTTGTCAATCGCTTACAAGATAATAGGTATAAGAATAAGCATGAGTATAAATACAGGAAATAGGTATGAATGGATAACAGATAATCAGAGTTGGAAGGGACCTTGTAGGTCATCTAGTCCAACACCTCCCCCCCAAGTGGGAGACCCTACCCCATTTCTAACAGATAGCAGTCCAATCTCTTCTTGAAGGTCTCAAGTGATGATGCTCCCACAACTTCCGAAGGCAAGCTGTTCCATTGGTTGATTATTCTCACTGTCAGAAAGTTTCTCCTTATTTCCAGGTTAAATCTCTCCTTGTTCAGCTTCCATCCATTATTCCTACAGGTGCTTTAGAAAATAGCTTGGGGACAAATAGGACAGGGATGGCAGGCACAATTGTCCACTTATGCACACCCCTTATAAACCTTTATTATTAAACTTACAATTTAATAGTAAAGAAACAAAATAATCTGGGAAGCTAAAAGAAATGGCTACAAATAAAATCTCTCTCTGTGTGTGTTTTTTTCTTTTTAAGAAAGAGGATAATATAGAAAACTATCCTCCAGGTGTTTGACTGTGAAGTTTTTTAATAACCATGTGAATAAATGCAATCAGTTCCAAAATGGTTGGTATGGAGGCAGTAAGTAAATGCATCACAGGTAGCCACAAGGACACCAACACGGAGCAACACATGTCATGATGCTGACTCCACCCCTTAGGCAAATACAGAAGGGTGATTGATTATTGCAATGCACATTTCCATTTGCCTTGAGTGAATGTCAATGAATTCAATATTCCAAACTTTTTTGAAAACTGAAACAACTTAGATTCAAATGTGTAAGGAACACAAGCAAAGGTTTTCTTAGGGACTGCTCCATGCTTCCGATTTCTGGTCAAGAGAAGGCTGTCTTTGCTATCTTTCCATAAGGAGGCAATTTTTTTTCTGTGAAGGTGAGTTTTTTTTTTATACCTAATATCTGGAATGCTCCTCATCATGTATTTCAGGGATGCCAAAGTCGCATTATAATGTTGTTGTCATGTGTCATATCACGACTCCCTTTGCTAAAATGGGAGTGGGTGTAGCCAGAGCATGATGCATTCAGCTTTCCGGCCGCAAGTTTGACACCCCTGATGTATTTCATTCAGATATTCCAGATTCAAATCTTCCAACGGAAATAGTAAGAAATCCTGTTTTAAACTCCAAATGTCAATCAATGTCAACCATTCCATGCTGGATGGATGAATGATATGGCTTAATAACCACATTTTACACAATGCACTCATGAAGAAAGCTCTGGTGGCCAATTTTTAATTTCTACTCTTACAGAATGCTATCCTTAGCGTCAGACTTGTATTTAATTCCAGTTTAAAACAGATGGCTTTTGTATAGTATTACAGGACATGATAATAGGATAAAGAAGAAAAAAATGTTTGATTATTTAAATTATAGACTACATTAGTTGTAGAAAGGGTTAGGCGTATAGGAAAGAAGTGATAGGTATTTATATTTCCTCTCCTTCCTCCTCCTGATTTTATATACAGCATTTGTGTCATAGATTCAGGCATGGGTAGAATGAATGGAGACAGTCTTAGTTGGTGAACCTTCAACTCTTTATTGCATAGTGACTTCTAACTTGTATAACAACAACTCTGCTTTATATAGGCAATGCTAATGTGAAATAACCAATAGGAGCTGTGTACCAATAAGAGTCCTTCGTTAAGGGCCAATCAGATTCTCAGAACCCGACCAATCCGATCTAGCCGCTTAACACCCAATCAGAAGTGCAGGGCCTGAACCCTGCACTTTACCCCAAGCTTGCCTTTATTCAACTATTTACATACATAACACCCCTTCCCCCTGGCTTCACAATTAGTTTGTGACTATGTAGTCCTTTAAATAGGACGGTTGTCTCTTGGGTCTGTCAGATTTTCTTTGGACTGGCTGCATGCAGTCCCGTTGAGGTAGGGTGTTGTTTTGTAGTGGCTCAGGTTCTCGTTCTGGTGTGATTTCCCTTGGAGCGTACGATTCTTCTTCCTGCTCCATTTCCTGGGTTTCACTTGATTCATCACTTTCCTGGAACAGGTTTCCTGGCATATCGTCATCTTCTCTTCCTCCCCCCCCCTCAGTTTGGTCGTTGGGAAGTTGTTGGCTAGCAGTTATAAGTCATGACCGTAATTGGTCAATATGTCTTTTCCATAGTCTCTCATCAATACATTTTACAATATAGGATCTGGGCCCAGTCTCGCGTATTATCGTTGCTTCAATCCAAACTGGGTCGCCCGATAAATTTCTTGCATAAACGGGGTCGCCTACCTTGAAGGTACGGTAGCGTCCGCTGGATCCTGGAGGCTTTTCTGGCTCGTAAGCAGGGTGCAGTTGGTCGAGGCAGGAACGGAGTTTTCGCCGCATGAGAAGTTCAGCGGGAGTTCTGCCGGTTTCGCTGTGCGGAGTGATGTGTTGTAGAAGTGGAATGCGGTTTATTTTTTCGTCAAGATTATCATAGTCCATCTTTTGTAAAGTCTTTTTTACAAATTGTACCATGCGTTCCGCTTGGCCGTTGGTAGCAGGATGCGCCGGCGAGGTGAGTGCATGGCGGATGCCGTTGTCAGCAAGGTACTGTTCAAACACTACCGCTGTAAACTGTGGTCCGTTATCGGACACCAGGACGTCCGGCAATCCATGAGTTGCAAAGAGTCTATTGAGGACTTTAATGACTGCCTCGGAGGTTGTATTGGCCATTCGATGAATTTCTAACCAATTAGAGTATGCATTGACAGTCAACAGCAATGTCTGTCCTTTGATCGGCCCTGCGAAATCCAGGTGGATTCTGGACCAGGGTCCACATGGCGTCTCCCATTCGGTCGGTGCAGCTTTTGGCGGTGCGTTGCTGGTTTGTTGGCACTTGGTGCAGGCCTTGACCCATTGCTCGATGTGTCGGTCCATGCCTGGCCACCAAGCATAGCTCCATGCGAGTACCTTCATTCGCATGATCCCGGGATGTCCATCGTGCAAGATTTGTAACAGCGTCTTTTGGAGTAGTTCTGGGACGACGACTCTATCGCCCCAGATAACGCAGCCTTTTTGAGAAAAAAGTTCAGTCTGTCTTGTTTTAAATGGCGCGAAGTCATCTGGGATCTGGTCCAATGGCCATCCACGCTCTACCCAGCCTAGGACTCGTGCTAGGGTGTGGTCTCGTCTGGTCTCCCTCGCGATATCTCGAGCGGTCATAGGAGGCGAGTTGAGCGTTTCGATTTGTAACGCCGATACTGTTGGTGCCGGATCGTCGAGGGTCTCTGGTAGTGGTGCTCTGCTGAGTGCGTCGGCATGGGGAATGGCTTTCCCCGGTCGATGTAACAATCGATAATTATAAGCAGCTAGAAACTCTGACCATCGAGTCATTCTTGGGGACAATATATAGGGAGTTGGTTTGTCCCCAGCGATTATCCCCAATAAAGGTTTGTGGTCGGTTACAATTGTAAATGTCCTTCCATATACATACTCATGGAATTTTTTTACGGCTGACACAATTGCAAGAGCCTCCTTGTCTATTTGTCCATAGTTACGTTCTGCCTGGGATAGAGTCTTCGAAAAGTATGCAATGGGAGCCTCATTTCCATTAGGTAGCACATGGCTCAAAATAGCGCCCACCCCAAATGGTGAGGCATCACAAGTTATAAACAAGGGTAATGTTTCATTATATTGCATAAGTACAGAATCAGATGTAAGTAAATCTTTTACATTTCTAAACGCTTTTTCTTCTCGGTAACCCCAAACCCATAATGCTTTCTTATCTAACAACTGGTGTAATGGTTCAGCCACAGTTGCCTTATGCGGTAAAAACACATTGTAGAAATTGATAAGGCCTAAAAATGCTTGAAGATCAGTTTTGTTACGAGGTCTGGGAGCATTTCTAATCGCCCTTAACTTACTCTCAGTTGGGTGAATACCCTGACTATCAATGCGATAACCTAGAAATTCAACACTGTCGGTATACAGATGACATTTATCCCTTTTTACTTTCAATCCCGCTTCTTGGAATTTTTTAAGCATACATTTTAAACGATTCTGCAGAATTTTTTTACTAGGAGCTGCAATCAATACGTCATCAAAATATGGAACCACGCCCTTGATTCCCTGTAACAATCGTTCCATTAAACTTTGGAATATTCCCGGGGCCACACTCACCCCGAACTGCAATCGGGTACATTTAAAAGCACCTCTGTGCGTTACTATCGTTTGGGCTTGGGCTGTTTTATCGTCCACGGGCAATTGTTGATAGGCTTGAGCTAAATCTAGCTTAGCGAAAACCTTTCCACCTCCCAGAGAATGAAGGAGGTGCTGCACCACCGGCACTGGATACGCGTTCTGTTGGAGGGCGTGGTTTAGAGTGGCCCGGTAGTCCCCACAGATTCGGATTGACCCATCTGGTTTAATGGGGGTTACAATAGGAGTTTCCCATGGGGAATGATCAATGGGTTGCAGTACCCCTTGTTTAATTAGTTTGTCAAGTTGTTCATCTATCTTGGCCTTAAGGGCGAACGGAACTCGATGGAGCTTTAAATGGATCAGGGCGACCTTAGGGTCGAGGCTGAACGAAATTGGGGTCCCCTTATACTCACCCAGACGATCTGCGAAGACATCGCTGAATTCAGACATAAGATCCTCCTCCCATTCGCAATCACTGACTCGGTTCACACCGGCTAGTTCGATGCCGAGTGGCGCAAACCATTGGAGGCCCAACAAACTAGGCCTGTCCCTATCAATGATCGTCAGAGGTAAGTATGCCGTATGCTTTTTAAACGAGACGCGGACTCGACAAGACCCGACCACAGGGATCCGATTCCCTTGATAATCTTTAAGGATAAGGTGTTGCATTCGAAGGTCTTGGCGTTGGATGGTAGGAATGAGCTGCTTTAATGTCTTCCACGACACCATCGAGAGGGACGATCCCGAATCGACCTCCATGTGGCAGGGTTGGTTCTCTATGGCTACTGTAACTCGAATCTTCTTAGCGTCCAGGGCCGAGGCGTGACCTATAGTGATAGTATGGTGAGCCTCTTCTTTCTGCAACGCTCGATATCTGTAGGATATCTGCTGGGTCTCGCCTTACAGGACGGTTTCCTGCCGATTGGCGAAAGTTGGTTCCCTTTGAGGCCGGGCTTGGTCCCGGTAAACTGCGACAGACTCGACCGATGTGGCCTCGTTTCCCGCACTCGTGGCAGAGTGTGTCGCGGAATTTGCAGTCTGCCCTGGGATGGTTTGCCCTGCAGCCAGCGCAAGGGCGTGAGGTTTTAGGACGAGGGTCCCGGTCGGAACGCAGTCAATGGACCCCTTCTTCGTTGCTGTCTGACGACGAAGAGAGGTCATCGTAGTGCATTGTTGCCAACTGCCCTTCTTAGCTGTGTGAGATGTCGCCTGTCGGTGGGTTTGTGGGGTTTCGGCTTCGCCGTAGCTGAGCCGCTGACATTTTGGTTGCCTCAGCGGCGGTGGCTTCGGCGATGGCGTCAACAAGGCCGATGTCGCCCTTCGCCATCAGCTTGCTCTGCATGTTTAGTGCATCTAATCCCAGAATTAGGTGGTCTCTCAATGCTTCATCTAAGTCTGCGAACCCGCAGAGGCCTCCCAAGTGCCGGAGGTCTGCCACGAAGCCAGCCACACTCTCTCCTTTTCGTTGGCTTCGTTGATAGAACTCGTGGCGTCTCACGAGTGTGGGTACAGTTGGCGCGTAATGGTCTCTCAGGAGAGGTTCGAGGTCGTCCCAGCTTATTGCTTTCACTTCTCGAGGCTTCGCGAGGGCTTTAGCCATTTTAAAGACAGCCGGGCCGCAGTACATCAGGAACAGCGCCCGCTTCTTGGCTGGTGTGGCGTCCTTCAGGTTGTTCGTTTCGAGGAACATCTGAAAGCGATCCATGTAGGATTCCCAATCCTCTTGGGATTGATCGTACGGAGCGGGTGGTACGATGCCGCCGGACATGGCTTCCGTTGGTGGCGCTGTTTTTTACACGTGCTCTGTTTTTCTTCCAAGTTCCTTAAGATCAGATGTCTCCAAATCCCACCCTCATCGCCAGTGTCATAGATTCAGGCATGGGTAGAATGAATGGAGACAGTCTAAGACAGTCTTAGTTGGTGAACCTTCAACTCTTTATTGCATAGTGACTCTTTATTGCATAGTGACTTCTCACTTGTATAACAATAACTCTGCTTTATATAGGCAATGCTAATGTGAAATAACCAATAGGAGCTGTGAAACGCTAGCTCCAGTACCAATAAGAGTCCTTCGTTAAGGGCCAATCAGATTCTCAGAACCCGACCAATCCGATCTAGCCGCTTAACACCCAATCAGAAGTGCAGGGCCTGAACCCTACACTTTACCCCAAGCTTGCCTTTATTCAACTATTTACATACATAACAATTTGCACTGGTTTTTAGTGGTGCGCTGGCCTAGAGGTGGAGCTCTTGCCTCACAATCAAGAGGCTGTGAGTTCAATCCTAGGTAGAGGCAGGTATTTCTCTCTGGGTACAGTGATAATTTATCTGCTGAATAAAATTCTGCATTGGCAACAGGAAGAGCATCCGGCCAGTAAACACTCTGCTCCATTCAGCTGCCCAGACTCCACGCTGCAAGGGATTTATGGGG
This sequence comes from Hydrophis major, assembly GCA_033807585.1. NCBI lineage: Eukaryota > Metazoa > Chordata > Lepidosauria > Squamata > Elapidae > Hydrophis > Hydrophis major. The sequence continues at coordinate 278,852,438 of CM066329.1, forward strand.
TCATAAAAAAGGAGGTGATGCTTTGCCAGATATGTTTAGGGCATTTGGAAAGCATCAGACAAAGCAGTGTTATTTTTGTATACAGGATGGATCAGCCTGAGATCCTTGAAATCTGCTATCAATCAGAGTACATAATATTTCATTAGGACAAATTATCAGGTTGAACCTAAGGACAGTCACACAAAGTAGTTGCACAAATTACAATTATATTTATTAGATATTAGCCCTGCCATTTAGCAATACTGGCCTCCTCTAACCCTACTACTACTGTTAGGCAATGGTAGCTGCTTATAGTGAAAAATAATTTGGAACTTATTTAATTTATGATTCACGATTGACCTGCTGCAATCATTCAACATTTTAAAACCTGAACAAAATTACCAGATATCTCCAAATATGTTTGTGATTTCATGCAAAGAGAACACAAAAAAATATGATGATTCAATTAGCTTATCTATCATACGAATTCCCTGTTGGTTTCTTTTTTTGTGTTACCTATATTCTGGTTGTGTTTTTTTTTTAATCTTCAAGGTGCTTTATGGTTTCAACTGGGCAAACATTTTGTGACTTAGAAGAGAACATCCATTTTATACACAAAAAAGAGTTATTGACAGATGACAATTTCTTTAATGTTGCCCGGTGTTGATCAGTAGTATCAAATCCATTCCACAACCAACATTCTATATTTGGAATTTTATTCATTCTTGAATGCTTCGTTGTTGGAGGTTTTTAAGAAGAGACTGGGGAGCCACTTGTCTGAAATGGTATAAGGTCTCCTGCTTGAACAGGGGGGTGGACTAGAAGACCTTCAAGGTCCCTTCCAGCTCCATTCTGACTAGCTAAGATTCCAAGCTGATTGTGACTAGAAATCTGCATCTGCTCTGTTCCTGTTTCTCTATCTAGAGTTAGCCAAAAAGATTATTTTGTATATGTACTGTTGTTTGGACAACTGACTGACAATCAGTTCCAGTAAGAGGGGAAAAAAACTGTGTTTGCTTTCTAATTGGGCTTTCCTGTATATTTGTTTCTTAATGGCCAGGATACTGAGCAAATCAGACAATTTTAATACCTATATATAACATTTCATTCTTTCCTCCACGAACTGCTTGCTGACACTCTGCCATTCAATCTGCATCAAACAGGGCCTGTTTTTTTTTCCTGTAGCAAAAGACAGTTTAATCTGTGCTGCACTCCAGGTGTTCAGTGTTAAACTTTGCCTCCATTGTTTTAGAGGATTCCTATTTGGATTTGGGACTTTAATCCCACTGTGGAGTGTCCTATTTCAAAAATTTTTGGTGTGTGTTCTGTTTGGCATGGCCAAGCGCGTATCATCGACTGAGTTCTGTTTAGAGGCCAGTTCTCCCTCAGTGTATACAGCTTGCATTCAAGCATTTAGGTTTTGGTTGAAAGTGAACCATGCAAATATATCTTCAGGCTATTTGTTTCTCCTTCAGAAAAGATAATTGTGTTAGTGTTTTGTTAAATACATTCTTTAATAAACTAGATTTTCCATAAATTTCTTGACTAGGCAAAATCTATCCTTAGCATTTTACATCAAGGGCAATGAAATGGGTTTTTTGGTGGGTAAACTTTGTTCTCCATTACATTTTAAGTTACTTCATTAAAGGTTGTACGATTTATCTGGATTTTTTTTTTTTTTTGTAAAAGTTTTATTGATTTTAACAACAGACAAAAAACATATAAGACATAAAACATGACATTAAAAAAAATAAAATAAAATAAAAATTCTTCATAAATTTGCAGTGTATCGGTTGGTTTACCACTCCCTTTTGTGCATCCATTTCATAGTCATCAGAATAATTATATTACATAATAACTCACATTATCAATCATCAATAAAATATCCCAATATCATTATAAAACAATCATTTGACTATAATTTTACTAATTCATACTTAAGCGAGATAACTATAATTAGGTTAAATTATTTTATGACAAATCATGAAATCATATCAAATCTATCATAATAAAATATTCTTAAGAATTATCAAAACCAAGAAAAATTATATATTCATTATTTCCTAAATTTCTAAATATTCTATTATCATATTGTATTATCTAACCATTGATAAAAAAGATCCCAAACTTCATAAAATTGTTTATCTTCTTGTTCTCTAATTTCAAATGTCAATCTACTCATTTCAGCACATTCCAATATTTTCTTAATAATTTGTTCCTCTATTGGTATTTTCTCACTCTTCCAATGTTTAGCAAATACAATCCTAGCTGCTGTTAATACATTTACAATCAAATATTTTAAATTTTTATTATATATATCAGGTACGATTCCCAATAAAAAAATCTCTGGTTTCAAATCTATGTGTTTCTTTATCATTTTTTCCAGCCATATGCGAATTCTAGTCCAATATTTCCTGGCCTCCTCACAAGTCCACCACATATGGTAATATGAGCCAGGTATCTGATGACATTTCCAGCACTTTTCAGATTTATTCTTGAACATTCTTGCTATTCTTGTCGGGGGAAAGTGCCACCTGTAAAACATCTTATACAAATTTTCTTTATATGCTGTTGACATTGTCATTTTATAATTTTGTGACCACAGTTTTTGCCATTTCTCTAAATCAATCCCATATCCAAAATTCTTCCCCCAAGCAATCATTGTTTCTTTAACTTGTTCTTCCTCTAATTTAATTTCCAACAAATAACTATATAATTTTTTAATCACTTTTTCATCAGTACCTGTCAAAATCCTATCTAAGTCAGTCAATTTATCATAAAATCCTTCTGTTTTAGAATCTTTAAGATACCTTGCATGTATTTGCGCATATGAAAACCAATTCATCTTTATACCTTGTTCTTCTAAATTTTGCATCGTTTTAAGTTCACCCTTTTCATCCAATATTTCCTCATATCTAACTGTTTGTTCCTTCTTATAAGTTATAGGATACGAAAAAGCTTCAATAGTTGATAACCAAACTGGAATTTTCAAATAACATTGTTTCTTAATTTTCTCCCAATTCAACCATAACGATTCCCGTATATAATGCCTTCTAAAATAACCCTGTGATTTAGTTCCCTTGTACCATAAAAAAGCATGCCAACCCAATAATAAATCATGACCTTCTAATGTCAACAATCTAGTCTTTCTTAACGTTATCCATTCTTTAATCCACATTAAGTTTGCAGCTTGATAATACAACTCCCAATTAGGAAGGCCAAATCCTCCTCTAATTCTAGCATCTTGTAAAAGTTTTAATTTTATTCTCGCTTTCTTGCCTTGCCATATATACTTCAACACAATTTTATTTAGTTCTTCGAAGTAATCCTTACTTAACCTAATTGGTATTGTTTGAAACAAATATAAAATTCTGGGTAAAATATTCATCTTGATTGTTGAAATTCTACCTATCAATGACAATTGTAGGTTTTCCCATTTTTTCAGGTCAGATGCTATCTGCTGTTTAAGCTTAATATAAGTATTCTCTTTCAATGTAGTACACCTTGACGTCAAATATATCCCCAAATATTTAACTTTATTCGTAACTTGAATTTTCAATAAATCTGCCAGCTCTTCTCTTTGCCTTAATAACATGTTCTTTGTCAAAATCTTTGTTTTGTCTTTATTTATTTTTAAACCAGCCATCTCAAAATACGTCTCTATCTTTTCCAATATTTAAAGCTGTCTCTAAAGGGTCTTCCAAAATAAAGACCAAGTCATCCGCAAAGGCTTGCAATTTGAATTCCTCCTTTTTGACTTTCATTCCTTTTATGTTTATATCCTCTCTAATATTTCTATTTAAGACTTCCAAGGTCAATACAAATAACAAAGGAGATAATGGGCATCCTTGTCTTGTACCTTTTTTAATATTAATAGAGTCTGTGAATTCTCCATCTATCATTACTTTTGCCGTTTGCTAATAATATACGGCTTCTATTGCTTGGATAAATTTTCTAGCAAAGCCCATCTGTTCCAATAGTAATAACATAAATCTCCAGTTCACATTATCAAATGCCTTTTGGGCATCTAAGAATATCAAAGCCATTTGTTTTTCCGAGTGCGCCTCATAATATTCCAATGTGTCCAGGATTACCCTCATATTGTCTTTAATCTGTCTCTTTGGTAAAAATCCATTCTGATCAGAGTGAATAAAATTATTTAGGTATTTTTTAAGCCTTTCTGCCAAGATTGAAGCAAAGATTTTATAGTCTGCATTCAATAAAGAAATAGGTCTGTAGTTCTTAATTTGTAATGGGTCAACCCCTTCTTTTGGAATAAGTGTAATATAAGCTTCTGACCATGTTTCAGGTATTTTCTTATTTATCATAACTTCATTCATGACTTCTAACAGTGGAATGCTCAACGATTCTTGTAGTGTTTTATAAAATTCTGCCGGGAAACCATCTGGTCCTGGTGCTTTCCCATTGTTCTGTCTGTTAAGTGCTTCAGTTAATTCCATCATTGTTATAGCACTTTCTAACATTTTCCGAGTTTCATCAGGTATCTTAGATAGGTTAGCATTTTGTAAATACTGTTTAATTTTTCCCTCATCAAGATCCTCTTGTTTATATAATTGTCCATAAAAATCTCGAATGATTGCCTTTTTCTCCTTATTACCATAACAAATTTGACCATGATCATCTATTAACTGTGATATTTTCCTTGATTCTTTCTCTTTTTGACTAGGCAAAATCTATCCTTAGCATTTTACATCAAGGGTAATGAAATGGGTTTTTTGGTGGGTAAACTTTGTTCTCCATTACATTTTAAGTTACTTCATTAAAGGTTGTACGATTTACCTGGATATTTTTGACATTCCAAAGTATTTAGCTACTAGCATTCAATTCAATTTTATGACTTCTGTTGTTTGTGATGGACATTTTAAAAGTATCCTTTATGCTGAACATAGAGGAGGTAAAATACATTTTAATACTTATTTTCTTTGTATTTTATTATGTTTCTAAGTAAATTATAATAACTCTATCTAAATTTAAATTTTCAGGAAGGAGTATTTGATCTCTCAGAAATATTTGACATTTTTATTAGTAGATTTTAAGATGCCTCCCTACAGTTTCATGAGATTAATTGGCTCCCCAACTGAATCTCCCTACAGATTCGTGAACTTAACTGGATCATAGCTTTTAATGAATTCTTCTATTTTGCCCTAGTGGAGCTAAACTAAATTCATAGGTATAACTATAATTACTATGAATTCTTGCAAGAATCTCATAATGCTCTTTTAGAGTTTACAGAAACATAGAAGTAATAAAATGTAAAGATATTTTATTCAAGAACAGTTAGACCTCAGGTGAAAAACTGGTAGCAGAATTAGATCCTCCCCACTCAAAAGATATTACTCTGGTAAAATGCCAGTTATGAAAATCTATTGCTGGCTTACAGTATTATGCTGACAGAATTACTGTCATTAAATCATATAGATCAGGGGTCTCCAACCTTGGCAACTTTAAGATTTGTGGACTTCAACTCCCAGCGAAGCTGGCTAAGCAATTCTTGGAGTTGAAGTCCATAAGTCTTAAAGTTGCCAAGGTTGGATACCCCTGATATAGATTATTAGTTTCATTAGAGTCATAATTTATAGTGGAGATTTGACCTTATTTTTAATGTTGATATTTTAAATATATCCCGATCAGAGTTACCATTAGAATAATTCACCGTGATTTTGCAACCTTGACTGTCCTTCAGGTGAAACAACCTACAAGCAGATGGAGTTTTGAGTCCAAAAGACTCATCCTTATGGAGAAGGATTACAAATGAGCCACGGTGATGCAGTGGTTTGAGTGCTGTACTGCAGGCCACTTCTGCTGATTGTCAGCTGTCTGCAATTTGCCAGTTCAAGTCCCACTGGCTCAAGGTCGATTCAGCCTTCCATCCTTCCAAGGTCAGTAAAATGAGGACTCAAGATTATTGGGGACAAGATGCTGACTCTATAAACAGCTTAGAGAGGGCTGTAAAGCACTGTGAAGCGGTATGTAAGTCTAAGTGCTACTGCTAAATGATAATTGACTATTTTGGTTCTGCTTTGAAGAACAAATCCTACTCGTGCAGATTAGAAAGATGTAAGAAGGTGTCAACAAGATATGAAATTTTGAAAGAATGCTGTTGGGATGCTCACAAATGTCTGCCTTTTTAGATGCAATTAGCAAAAACACTCATTAATTTACTGGTGAGGCTTTTATCTCAATTCCTGCTAGTTTCCCAAGGTGGCTACTATCACCAGAATTTACTTTCTTTTCTGGGCAGGGTGACACCCTTCATTAACTAAAATACCCCTGGAATTTATGTGGAGACCAGAAACTTTTTTGGACAGACTAGCACTTTGCCATATGTCAACATTCTATTTTTAATTTTTTTTTTACTCAGATGGTACAACAACATTGGCACTAGTGGAGATGTCTACAGGATCCATTTTGTCTATCCTTTAACAAGCCAACAGTTAAAATGAATCTGTGATTTTAAAAAAAGTGCTTGAATTTTTCAATGTGAGGATAAAGCAGCAGGAAGTGAAAATCTTCAATGCATATTAGTAATCAAATGGAGACAACTATTACATTTTCACACTAATATAAATTATAGATGTACAATTACACTAAACTTTTTTCCTTATAAACAAGTATATTACAGATCTGAGGTCTTGTTTCTTTAGAATGAGTATTCTGAAAATGTATATTAAGTTCATGATTAGTAAAAATGCACATAAGAGGAGTTGATTCCTTTCCATGAATAGGTAAAACTATTAGATAAAACTTCAATTTCTGGCAATGTGCATTATGTAACAACAGCTATTTTTAGATACAAGCTTTAAAAAAAAAGCAATATAGAAAATGGAATATACCATTCTCCAGAAAAATAATCAACAAAAGATGTCCTGTAAAGTAAAATGTTAAACTATGGCATACCAAAAGCAATGAGTTATCGGATCCTGATGAAACAGATAGGCATGCTTCAATTTCATAGCACATTACACAGCGGGCAGAAGGAATTGAAGAAGCGAGTGTAACGTATATTTTGCATATATTTTATATATAACAAAATGCTTTGGGGTTTACAGTTGCAAAATCATTTGCCATTCAAGGCAAGGGAACTTAAATTTGAGTACCGTGAAAATACAGAATAAATGAAATCATGACTAATCATGATCCTCAGCCACACTTTGGAAAGAGAATAAAACTTGACAGGGAAGGATGATGACAAAAGCAAAGAGTCTCACAGAGTGCCAAGTAAAACAAAAAGTGGGTTCAAACCTGGAGTGAAAGCCACTTTGGATTCCATAGGTCATCCTAGAAAATATTAAAATATTTGCTAAACCCTAATTCTTGGAATGCATATTAAAAACATTAGGCCAAACAAAAGGAGGGGGTCAGGCAAATGCTATGTTATATCTGTTTAAAAGAAACTTCAGCCTAAGGTACAAGAAGTAAAGAATAGGAAAAATGGAAAATATTTGGAGACAAAATACATATGGGTTTTGTCCCTTATTGGCCATTCAAGTTAATGGCAGTATGCCGAGATTTCAGAAAGTATAATCTCAACATACATGATCTGTACAGCAAACAGCCATGCTCCCTTGCAGGTTTAGATATATTAATTATATAAATATATATTCATGTATCAGGGAGTCAAAAATCCATTTAGAAGGGTACATAGCATTCAGGTTTTTCCATCCCTTGTTGCCACCTAGTGGATGTTTGCAGCTCTGACCTAGTAACATTGCCACGCACCCACCGTTTTATAGCTAGATGGCTTTAAATGCAGCTTAAAGTCTATCCCTTTGAATGCAAGACTTGTTGGAATAACATAGCTAACCTTCAACCATATTTCTAATGGATATAGTAGTTGCTAAAGCAAGCTAGTTAAAAGGAAGCGAGGAACATTTTCATGCGTTTTGGAATAGAAGGGGTAACATAAGGCGAGATGCATTTGAAAATTCTGTTAATGTAAACTTAAGAGTTGGTGCTTCTGGGTATGCTTCTTGTCTAGTCTACCTTGCAAGGTTAATATCAGCCTTGCAAAATAGGCTAGACAAGTCTAAAAACTATATATATCCCCATCCTCATCTTTATATGGGCAGTTCTTGACTTATGACTACAAATGACCCTGCCAATTGCAATTATAAATCAGGATGGTCACAAAGTAGATAATCACATGACCAGATGCAATTTTATGACTTTTTTTAAAAAAAAACATTATGTTGCAGTTGTTAAACAAGCCCTGCCATCATTAAGAAAACCTATAGTTCACTGTGGGGCATTTTTTTTCTGGAAACTGGAAGTAAACACCGGTTTCCAGAACAAACGTGGTACATTGTGGTCACGTGACTGCGGGGCAGCGTAAACAGTTGTAAATGTGGGCCAGTTGTTGAGTACCCAAACGGCGATCATGTGACCACGGAAGTGAAACAAACAAAATGTTTAAATGTATGTAAATTTATGTAGTTGCTTACCGAGCACATCTAAATTACATTAAAGTAACCAAAATATCTTTACAATCCCTGAGGCATGTCACAACGTTTGAAACCCCCCTAATGTTTGGAAATTGAAAGCTGAAAAATTTGACATGCCCTAACGTTGGGGGGGGGAGGGGTAAATTTAACTTTGGAACAAGGTCATAAATTGCTTTGGGGGAGTTGTTGTAACTTTGAATAGTCGCTAAGCAAGTTAAGGACTACTTGTAGCCCAACAAAGGAAGATGTTCTGAGATGTTTGTTATTCCCCCCCAATCCTTTTGTGGATTCAGTGCTGCTTATCTGACCATTGTCTAGTTTGTGGCCCTTCTTCCTGTCTCCCCAGGTCATTCACACATACTGCAATTGTAGGTTGAACTTGCAATGGGATATAAATGGCTGATGTTGTCTATTTTTGCCCTCAGAAGAGGTCACTGTCCTGTTCTGAGGACACAACAACTAAGACAGGAGAGATAAACTCTTGCACCAAATTCTCCAGGGATCAGTTGGATCAAACAAAGTAGATTTTCCAAAGAGGCAGCGGAACTGGCTGATAACAAAACAACTTTGTATCTGACCTGAATAGCTCAAGGAATGGGACTAGTAAGATTTGGCAGCTGACATTTGGAAAATAAATTACTTGCATTTATTCAGCTGCTTAGCTGTGCCCCGATGTTTAGAAGTAAGGCACATATGCTTTGCATAGCTTCAAAGCTGACACAACGAGACTGTATTCGTCTTGCGCTTAATGTTCTGGAAGGCATCATACACAAATCGAAAAGGCATAATATACCGTGAACATTCCTTACCGGAGGAAAAATATTTATCTTTGGTTTGTGGCGTGGTCTGTTCCATAGTGTTCAATTGGTTTGCCAAATCTTCATTTATCAAACTCACAATCCCAAATCTGGCATTATTTTATATTTCATTTGTTATAGAATTATGTGTGGTATGCATAATTCTCTGTCATATGACACATGTGTGTAAAATAATAAGCTGAACTGAAAAAAAAACCCGCTTCAACTACTAACCCAAAGCACCAATGGTACTGTTTTTAAATTTTAAAGCTATCATATATTTAAGCTTATTTCTAAATCCCTAAAGTTTGGGTGGATTTCTTTGCTTTTCAAGTTTTAACTGCATATTCAGCACACCACACACACATACACACACACAAAATCACCATTTAGCAATCCTTTACATTCAAAATTCTATATAGAGGAAGGGAAAAACATAATACATTTATTGCTGTGCTAATTCAAGGTCAGAGTTTACTATTTTAAATATATTTGTACTGGCTAACAGAATCAGCACATTATAATCCTTTCTCCATCTATGAATGGGCTAAAGTTCACTTTGGTTTTTTTTTTTTTAATTCAAAGAAAATTGGCTCAGTGTGCAAGTGAGTAATCTTAACTCTGTCAAAGTTTCTACTTACCATGTATGCACTTTTTACATAGCATGCTCTTTTTCTGGAGTGATAATAAATACCAGAGGAGAAAACTAGTGACTGAGAAATTGTGTCAAAAAGTCTCCATAAATACTTTTACACGTGACTTTTAATTATTTGTGAAATCATTTAAAGTATGATCTATTGATATTTTGTAATAACCATAGGACTCTAAAGCACTATGAACATTCTCTACATTGCTTTTGCTGCTATTGCCATTAATTATTTTTTTTAAAAAAGTCTTGAGCCATATCCAAATAGCTACTCCTCGATTTCTGACCATTTGTTAGCAACCTGTTGTCCCACCCCCATGGTCACATGCTTGCAATTTGGTTGCTTGGCAACCAGCTCACATTTAAGTTAAGAAAGGATTGTGACCTTTGTTGTTGATTTCTAGCCCAAGAAAAAAATGCTCGTTCAGAAAAATGGGTCAACACTTAACGACCGCAGATTTGCTTTAATGATTGTGGTGATTCACTTAGTGACTATCATAACATTTGGCTGTAAAATCAGGCCCAACTCGACTTATGACTGTAGTGACTTACAATGAAAATTCTGGTCTCAATCATGTTCGTCAGTCAAGGACTACCTATAACATTAGCATAGTGTCCCAAATCATAACTTGGTTGTACCCATGTACAGTCTTGGCCTTACAATCATTCATTTAGTGACCACTCAAAGATTCAATGGCACTGGAGTGACTTATTATAGTTTTTTTTTACACTTAAGACAGGACCCCCATTGTCATGTGATCAAAATTCTGACCCTTGGCCCCTGGTTCAAATTTATGATGATTGCAGTGGGGAAGCCAAATTCACTTAACCGCCCGTTTTACTAACTTAACAAATGCAGTGATTTACAATTTTGGCAGGAAAGGTTGTAATAAAATGAGACAGAACTCACTTGGTATTTGTCTCACTTAGCAACAGAAGTGACAGGCTCAATTCTGGTTGTAAGTCAAGGACAACCTCTAATGCCAAATCAGTTTTCATTTCTGGCTGCATGGACTCGGTATTAAACTTAATGGAGGCTATTCTTATATAATCCCAGATGCTACTATGGCTTGATAGAATTCTTCATTGGCCAAGTGTGATTGGACACACAAGGAATTTGTCTTCGGTGCATAAACTCTCAGTGTACATAAAAGATATAAGGGACAAATCATGATCATAGTCATCATAAATAGATTCATTATGAATCATATGATACAACACAGTGATAGTCATAGGATACTAAAAAAACCATCCAAATCATACTAGGAAACTAAATAAAACAATATAAATCGTAAAGATAGAAGCAACAAGGTTATAGTCATAAGTAGAAAAGGAGATAGGTAATAGGAAGGATGAGAAGACCAATAGTAATACGGTCTTTGTAAGTAGTTTGACAATGTGATGGGAATTAGTTGTTCAGCAGAGTGATGGCATGAGGGGGAAAAACTGTCCTTGTGTCTAGTTGTTTTGGTGTGCAATGCTCTATAACAGGGGTGTCAAACTTGCGTTGTCACGACGTTATCACATGACATATTGGGACATTTTTCCCCTTTGCTAAACCGGATGTTGGCATGGCCAATGTGTGACGCATCCGGTCCATGGGCTACGAATTTGACAATCCTGCACTATAAGGTCGTTTTGAGGGTGGAAGTTGAAACAATTTATGTTTTATAATTAAGGGTAATGCTATCTCTTCTTTCAAAGAGATGTCCTGATAGCCTTGGTTCAGCCCATTAAAGCTGCCAGCATGTTTTGAGGCTAAAAGGCCCTGTCAGAACATGGTCTCTTATTTTCAGAATTGGGTCTACTCCACGGGTGTCCAACCTTGGCAACTTTAAGACTTGTGGACTTCAACTCCCAGAATTCTGGGAGTTGAAGTCCACAAGTCTTAAAGTTGCCAAGGTTGGACACTCCTGGTCTACTCTGTCATCGGCTCAGGCATAACATCTTTTGAAGCTGCCCTATATAGGTGCCTGATTGCAGGCTGCCTCTGCGGGCTGTCGGTCTTTTTGGTCAATCTCTGCTTTAAAGAATTCCGATGAAACTTGAACATTTATTTCCCGGTATGGCTTGGTTTGGCTTTTTTGACCGTTCCATCAATCAGACCACCTCAGGAAAGGATTGGTGGCTCATGTTTGCTCAGAGAGACTGTTTTGGCCACTGACCTCATCATTAGGTTGATAAATTCATAGACTCCCTGTTGAGCACTTAATAAATTCATTTTTTAAATAATTAAAGTCATTTAATAAAAACCATTAAAATGATATTAAGGCAATTCCATCATTTCTTCTTTCCTTGTTAATTCTGAATTACACAAATACATTGCCTTCTGAGTTAATAAAGGAGAGAATCAGTCCGGACAGTTGGATTTTCTGACTTTCTATTGTAAATGCAACATTGGAATCATTTTTAAACCTCTGCCAACTATTTCCAACCATATGTACAGAGAGAGAGAGAGAGAGAGAATTACAGGCTGTGTAGAGAAGACCTCCCAGCTTCTTGAAAGACCCCTCCTCCCTTCCGTCAGCCCATATGCAGAGATACAAACATCATAGAAGGTAAGTGAAGCAGTTTTAGAAGATGGCAGCCATCGGAAGTAGCCTTTTTGGGTTTGGGAAAAGACTAATAGCAGAAACAGATGAGAGCTATGTGGGAAAGGTCTTCAACAGTCATAGAAACCTTCTTCCTTTTGAAACCCAAGCAGACACCAAAGTCTGCAGGATTCTTCTCACTTTTTCTGTCTTTGTCTTCATTCCCCTAGAACAGGGGTGTCAAACTCAAGGCTCATAGCTGAATCCAGCCCACAAGGTAGTAAGATCTGGCCTGCGGAGCCACTCTGGAAGTAGCATAGGACTGTCCTGCAGTGCTTCAGCCTGGCAGTTAGAGGCTGGCTTCGTCCCACTGTCTGTCTTTGGTTGCCCGTAGCCACTGGGGCCATGAGGGGTGGGGGAACAGGCAGTGGGCTTGCTGGAGGATGAGGTTGGATGGCGGGGACCAAGTGTTCCCATAACGGTGACTGGCTGAGCTCCTTCACCACAAGTCTTTGTTCCTCCGATGGAGCAGCCCAAAGCACCCCTTCCACCAGAGACCTCTCTACCCCCCAGCCCTACCTGATCCCCCATAGGCGCCCCCCGACACAAGCAACATTGAGCTGGCCACACCCACCCTAGCCATTGCCACACATTGGGCTGTGACCACCCAGTCATGCCCACCTGCCCCCCCCAAGGGCAACCACAATGGTGATGTGGCCCTCAATGAAATTGAATTTGACACCCCTGCCATAGAAGATTCATGGAGGTAGTCCAAGATTTACATCGATTCATTTAGTGACTCTTCTAAGTTACAATGACACTGAAAAAAAAAAAGACTTATGACTGATCCTTACACTGACGACAGTCCCAGCATCCCAAGTCATATGATCCAACTCTAGGCTACTTGACAACCGGCGTGTAGGTATGATTGCTGGAGCATCCCGAGATTAAATAATTGCCATCTGCAACCTGGCCAGATGGCTTCTGATGAGCAAAGTCAATAGGGCAAGTTGCCTTCGTTGATTGCAGTTAATAACTGCTGTGGTTCACTGAATGACCATGGCAAAAAAAAAAAAAAACGTATCGTAGAATTGGGTGTGGTTCACTTAACAGCCCCCTTGATTGGCACTGAAAATTCTGGTCCCCGTTGTAGTTGCAAGTTGAGGTCTTGTTTGCACAAAGCTAGCAAGAGTATGAGGATGGGGGGGGGGAGGACAGTAAAACCACCCCCCAGTGAAGCTCGAACAATGGAGAATCCATAGTCATGTCATGTTGTTTTCTTTGCAACAATATAGAGTTTGTTTGTGGTGCTCCTTTTTTCAGGAGGCAAATCAAGCACTCATTGATTTTGAAGTTCTCTTTCTTAGAAGTTAAGTAATTTTTTTAAAAAATCAGGAGTAACTGGGGCTTCCCGGCGGGATTCAATTTTTTTTACTACCAGTTCTGTGGGCATGGCTTGGTGGGCATGGCGGGGGAAGGTTATTGTAAAATCCCCATTCCCTCCCCACCCCATTAACCTGCTTTCCAGCTCCGTTCCCCTGTGCAGGGCAACAAAAGGAGACCCAGCCAATCCAGCTGGGACTCGGGAGGCAGCAAATAGATGGGTGCGGGGCCAATCAGAGGTGGTATTCTAAACTACTCAAAATTTCAGCTACTGGTTCTCCGAACTACTGAAAATTTCTGCTGCTGATTCTCCAGAACTGATCAGAACCTGCTGAATATCACCTCAGCTTCCTGCTCTTTCTCATTAGACTGCGTGCGTTATTAAATGCAAGCATACTATCCTCATACAAAACAGACCCTTTTCTCTTTGCATACGGTTGACTATCAGCACAAGAACCATCATGTCAGTACAGATTTTATTATTTATCCATTTCAGAATCAGGAAACATATTTTTCTACTGTAATGTTGTCCATCGCTCTTTTTTTTTTTTTTAAATCCATCTTTTTATTTATGATTTCTTTTTAAGAATGAGAAAATTATCTTGTAATTTCAACCACACCTTTCCTGGATTTTTTTTTTCTCCCTGTAAATACAAGTTTCTGTCTAAAAACATTGCTTCAACTATGCAAGCCAGTGTTTAGGCTAACTTGGCCAAATGTGAGGATTTTTTTTTTTTATCTCTGCAACAATATGTAATGGTGAAAGAATATGTACAAGATAGGGGTATGGATAGAACACATTTAGGAGAGGTATGGAAGAATGGGTTACAAGATAATTTTAATTATCATGAGCTGTCATTTTATATATTTAATTTGGTTTAGACATCACCAAATTCTGGGCATTCAGAGATATCTCTAGGATCTGTCTGTACAAGTTTCAATTTGGTTTTTCTTCCCTTTTGGTCCATTAAGTCCACTAACCGCTGCCCAAATTTTTAGGGAGGAAACATTTAATAATCATCTCAACCCAGCTACTCATTACTTCCTTGTTTTAGTCTGGGTGTGCTTTGTAACCAAAGGAAACCCATTTGGAAAAATAGAACTGTGTAGATCATTGAAAATATGAATTTGCAGGCATTAATGGATAAAATACCTAGATAAAAATACACAAATGCAATATAGGAACTCTTCAACTTACAATCATTCGCTCACCACTAAAAAAAGTGACTGATCTTTGGACTTATGACCGTTGCAGTATCTCTATGCTTACATGATCAGAATTTGTGTGCTTGATAACTAGCATGTATTTACGATGGTTGCAATGTCCTGGGATCATGTGATCGCCATTTGTGAGTTTCCCAACTAGCTTCCAACAACCAAAGTTGGAGTGGGAGAGAAGCAGATTTGCTTAATGACCACATGGTTCACTTAACAACTGCAGTGATTAGCTTAACGACCATGGCAAAAAAAAAAAAAGGCTGTAGAATCAGGTATGACTGGCTTAAGAACCACCTTATTAAGCAGTGGAAATTGTGGTCCCAGCTGTGGTTGTAAGTCAAGGACTACCTATAATGGGTGTCAAACTCGCGGCCGTGCGATGCGTTACACGCTGGCCACGCCCACCCCCAGTTTAGCAAAGGGGAAAAAAGACGCGATATGTCACGTGACGACACGAGTTTGACACCCCTGACCTATAATCTCTTTTAATATTAGACCCCTCAGATGACAAAAATAATGCAGGGTGCAAAAACTGGGAAGTTTATCTCAAATTTAGCACAAATGGAGGAGATTATCATTTTGGATGGGAGATGTTTTACGAATGCTGTGTAAAGAAGCAATTATAGCCCTGCACATTTTTAATGCACTATATAATTGTGGATGAAGCCATGCAACTTGCTCTATTCGCTGCTGGAAAAAAAATGCCACCTTCTGAGTTTCAGCTAGTTCCTTTCCACTGCAAGATACATCTTACAGGATGCAGGTTCAAAAAAAAATAATATTTGAACTACTTACTTGCTGCTTAAGCAGCGTCTCAAGGAGTATGAAGCACCTCCACCACAAGTACGGGAACATTCACTCCAGGAGCCCCAGGCATCCCAGAGACTATCTCGGTCTTCTTCAGAACGAGCAGTTCGAGAACTCTAGAAGAAAGCAGAAAATACCATGAAGGGAAGAGAATTTGGCTTACATTCAAATAGTGACGACTCTGCCAAATTATTGCTACTTGACAAACGTCTCACTTAACAACATAAATTTTGGGCTCAACAATGGTCATAGGTCGATGGCTACCTGTATATAAGCATTTACATTCCGTATATGTTTCTATTTTTGCACATTGTGGAATAGATTACTAATATATATTGAAAATGCAGCATGAACATTATGCATGTGTAAGCCCCACCTTAGAGATCAGAATCCATCAACCTCATAGAGGCTGGGGTACCAACCTCAATTCTTGAATCCTGAATCTAAGTATATTAAGTATTAAAAGCTGTGGTGGTGCAGTGGTTAGAGTGCAGTACTGCAGGCGACTTCTGCTGACTGCCAGCGGCCTGCAATTTGGCAGTTCAAATCTCATCAGGCTCAAGGTTGACTCAGATTTCCATCCTTTCAAGGTGGGTAACATGAGGACCCAGATGGTTGGGGGCAATAGGCTGACTCTGTAAACCACTTAGAGAGGGCTGTAAAAGCACTGTGAAGTGGTATATAAGTCTAAATGCTATTGCTAGACTTCTACTTATTGCAGATCAGGATTCATTTACAGGTAATCTTCATTTAACAACCACTCATTCAGTGACCATTCAAACTTACAACAGTGTTAAAAGTGGCAGTTTTGACTGGTTCTCATACTAAGGTTGGTTGCTCTGCTCCCTTGGTCACATGATCCCAATCCAATTTCTTAGCACCTGGCTCACAATCACAACGTATACGATGGTCACACCATCACCATCTGTAACTGTCTCAACTTCCTACCAGCAAAGTCAATGGGGAAGCCAGCAGGAAGTTATAAACGGCGACCAAGCGCCATCCTTGCTTTGGGAAGTCACATGCGCTGATTTGCTTAATGGCAACAACTTACATCGCCGAGTCACACGATGTCAAACCTTATGATTGTATTGTTTAGCAATGGAAACTCTGATCCCAACTGCCATCACTAACCTGTACCGGGTGCTCCCTGGAAATGCAAGAAGGAAAGAATGGCTGACAGGACACCTGAATGAGATGCAAAATTGGGCACCGCTAGGGCAGTGACTTTTGTCAGCATACTTTTCTACTTCCTCAAGGGCAGAAACTGAATGCCTCAGTGTAACTGTGGAGAAGAGCCTTTAAGCCAGAAAACCGTTTGTTTGTATATTTTATCAAACCAGAAGAAATAGAAGGAGGTGAGGCGGGGAGGGCAGAAGCTCAGAGATGCAAATGCCAAGCACCATGTCCTGAGCTTCAGAGGTCAGTGTTGGGCACTAGGCCAGCAACTGTACTAAGATAATCATGACTGTTGTGAAAAGATTTTCTCTACTCTAGCTAAGCACCCTTTCCCCCTCACTTCTAAACATTAGTGTGAAGTCTGGAGCATGGGTGCGAATAATGGAGACGAGCCGGTAGAAACAGTGAACTTCAAACTCTTTATTTACATGGTGTGACAGCTCAAACTGGAGGGCTGCTATAGCCTTCCTTATATAGGCAACTTATTTACTATTCAACCAATAGCAATCCGGGAGCGCTAGCTCCGTTAACCAATGAGAATGGCCTGTTAATGGCCAATCAGATGCTCCTGAATGGACCAATCCAATCTTGCCATTAACAGCCAATCAGAAGTGCAGGGCCAGAACCCTGCACTTGACTTCAAGCTCAAGATAACTTTATTTAACATTTATTCATTCACAACACCCCTTTCCCCCGGCTTCTCCTTACGCGGCGCGGTCACATAGTCCTTGAGGTAGGACGGTTGTTTTATCAGTCTTTTTGATTTTCGCAGAGTGCCTGGCATTTGGCTGCACTTTTGCCGAGGTAGATCGTTGTTTAACGACAAGGGTGCCTCTGGTTCAGAGTTCGCGTTTCCGTCGTCACCAATATCTTTGGTAACTCCCTGAGGTGAACTCACTCCCATCCCTGGTTCCTGTTCCTGCGTTTCAGTTCCGTTATCATTCCCTTCAAAAAGATTTTCCTCTAGTTGAAATTCGTCTTCCTCTGTATCTCCCCCCCCCCTCAGTTTGGTTATAAGGGAGTTCAGAATTGCGTGATGGTAGCCGTGATCGGAGTTGATCTATGTGGCGCTTCCAAAGTCTATCGTCAGGGCACTGTACAAGGTATGATCTTGGGCCAGTTACGCGGATTACGGTTGCTTCTATTCACAGCGGATCACCCGATAAGTTTTTAGCGAATACTAAATCGCCTACCTGGAAGGTACGGAATCGGCCGCTGGATCCGAGTGGTTTTTCCGGTTTGTAGCCTGGGTGTAACCGGTCGAGGTGGGAGCGGAGCTTTCGTCTCATTAGCAGCTCGGTGGGAATTTTGTTGGTGACGCTGTGAGGTGTGATGTGCTGTAGAAAAAGGATTGATTTTCTCGTCGATGTTGTCGTAGTCTATTTTTTGTAGCGATCTCTTGACAAATTGTACCATGCGCTCAGCCCTACCGCTGGCCGCAGGGTGTGCAGGCGAAGTGAGCGCATGTCGGATACCGCAGTCAGCCAGGTACTGTTCAAAAGACAGCACGGTAAATTGGGGCCCATTGTCGGATACCAGAACGTCTGGTAATCCGTGGGTTGCAAACAGTCTTTCCAGTCTTTTGATGACCACTTCGGTGGTCATGTTCCTCATTCAGTGAATCTCGAGCCAATTCGAGTAGGCGTCGACGGTTAACAAGAATGTGTGGCCTTTGGTCGGCCCAGCAAAATCTAGATGGATACGGGACCAGGGTCCCCGCGGCGTCTCCCATTCGGTTGGGGTTGCCTTTGGTGGAGCGTTGCTTACTTCTTGGCATCTCTGGCAAGTTTTAACCCACGATTCGATTTGTCTATGCCTGGCCACCACGCATAGCTACGTGCGAGGCCCTTCATGCGCATGATGCCAGGGTGGCCATCGTACAAGGTTCTTAGCAGTGCCTGTTGGAGTCGTTCTGGGATAACGACTCTATCACCCCAGATGATACAGCCCTTTTGCGAGAACAACTCTGTTTGATGACTTTTGAATGGTGCAAAGTCGTCTGGTACTTGGTCCAATGGCCATCCGCGTTCCACCCATGTGAGGACTCATGCTAAGATGGGGTCGCGTTTTGTTTCTGTTGCAATATCACAGGCAGTTAATGGCGGCGTCTGAAGTGTCTCGATCTGCAACGTTGTCATCGTTGGTGCAGGATCGTTGATGGTTTCTGGGAGTGGTGCACGGCTCAACGCATCGGCGTGGGGAATGGCTTTACCGGAGCGGTATTGTAGCTGATAATTGTAGGCAGCCAAGAATTCTGAACAGCGGGTCATCCTGGGAGAAAGTATGTAGGGAGTTGGCTTATCCCCAGCGATTATCCCCAGCAACGGTTTGTGGTCAGTTACTACAGTAAAAGCCCGGCCGTACACGTACTCATGGAATCTTTTAACAGCCGATACAATTGCCAGGGCTTCTTTATTGATCTGGCTATAATTTCGCTCGGTTTTCGAGAGCGTTTTTGAAAAATTAGCAACAGGGGCTTCGCTACCGTTAGGCAATACATGGCTCAAAATGGCACCCACTCCAAAAGGCGATGCATCACATGTGATATTCAACGGTAAAGTCTCATTGTACTGCATTAGTACAGCGTCAGAAGTCAGTAGTTTTTTTACATTACGGAACACCTGCTCTTCTCTGTGACCCCATATCCAAATTGCTTTTTTATCTAGTAGGCGATGTTAAGGTTCAGCGATAGTTGCCTTGTGCGGCAAGAATACGTTATAGAAATTGATGAGGCCTAAGAACGCCTGGAGGTTGGTCTTGTTCTGCGGTCTGGGAGCGTTTTTTATTGCTCTCAATTTGCTATTGGTAGGGTGAATACCCTGACTGTCAATCAAGTACCCTAAGAATTCAACACGATCTGTACACAGCTTGCACTTATTTTTCTTCACCTTCAGGCCTGCTTCTTGGAATTTTTGTAAAACCAGTCTTAAACGATCCCATAAAATTTTTGGAGTGGGGGCAGCAATGAGTACATCATCAAAGTAGGGGACAATGCCTTTGATCCCCTGCAAGAGTCTCTCCATTAGGCTCTGAAAGATCCCCGGGGATACACTGACTCCGAATTGGAGCCACGTACACTTAAAGGCACCTCGGTGTGTTACGATAGTCTGTGCCTGTGCCGTTTTTTCGTCAACCAGCAGTTGCTGATAAGCCTGAGCTAAGTCTAGTTTAGCGAAGACTTTTCCGCCCCCCAGGGAATGGAGGAGGTGTTGCACCACCGGCACCGGATATGGATTTTGTTGCAGGGCATGGTTTAGGGTGGCTCGATAGTCCCCACAAATTCTAATGGAGCCGTCCGGCTTAATTGGTGTCACGATTGGGGTTTCCCATGGGGAGTGGTCGGTTGGCTTTAAAACTCCCTGAGCTATCAATTTATCAAGCTGTTCGTCGATTTTCGGCTTTAGTGCAAACAGAACTCGACGAGGCTTAAGGCGGATGGGAGCTATCTTTGGATTAAGGCTAAAGGATATCAGGGTCCCCTTGTACTCGCCTAGCTTTTCTGCGAAGATGTCCTTGAATTCGTGGGCGAGGTCCTCCTCCCAGTCACTGCCGCCGATTCGGTTGATGCCTGCCACTTCAATGCCGAGTGGTGCGAACCATTGCAGGCCTAACAGGCTAGGCCGGTCCTTGTCGATCACCGTCAGGGGTAAGTACGCTGTGCAGTTCTTGAACGCGATCCGGACTCGACTGGATCCTACGACTGGAATCCGGTCCCCCTGGTAGTCCTTTAACACGAGCCATTGGAATTGAAGGTCTTGGCGCCGGATAGTGGGGATGAGTTGCTTGAGGGTCTTCCAGGAGACCATTGAAAGAGATGATCCTGAGTCAACTTCCATTTGGCAAGGCTGATTTTCCATGTCCACTTTGACTCAAATTTTCTTGGCATCCAGTGAAGAGGCATGGCCGATAGTGAGTGTTTGGTGAGCCTCTTCCCGTCTCGTTAGATGATTCACGGGTCAATTTCTGTAGGAGTGGTTTGCTGGTTCTCGCCTTACAGGATGGTTTCGATTGGCGGAGATTGGCAGAGATTGGTACCCTTCGAGGTCTGGCTGGGTCCGAGGAGACTTCTGCAGACCCGTCCGATATAGCCTCGTTTCCCGCGCTCGTGGTAGAGCGCGTTGCGGAATTTGCAATCGGAACGGTAATGGTTGGCCCCGCAGCCAGCGCACGGTTGCTGGGATTTCTGGTAACGGTCCCGATCGGACCGCAGGCGATGGACCTCTTCTTCGTCGCTGTCTGACGACGAAGAGAGGTCCTCATGGTGGGCCGTTGAAAGCTGTCCTTATGACTTAGGTGAAAGTTCACCGGCTGATTGGTGTGCTGGAGCGCGATTCCGGCATAGTTGGACAGCCGACTTCTTGGTCGCCTCCGCTGCCGTAGCCTTAGTGATGGCATTGGCAAGGCTAATGTCGCCCTTAGCCATTATTTTGCTCTGTACGTTTAGAGCGTCTAACCCTAGAACTACTCGGTCTCTCAAGGCCTCCTGTAGGTCGGCGAAATCGCAAAGGCCTCCCAAGTTCCGGAGGTCTGCAACGAAATCGGCAATGCTTTCTCCTTTCCGCTGGTTTCTTTGATAGAACTCGTGTCATCTTACGAGTGTTGGAACTGTCGGTGCATAGTGGGCCCTTGGTAGCGATTCGAGGACATCCCAGTCCATGGCCTTCACTTCAGCCGGTTTCGCTAACGCTTTGGCCATTTTGAATACCGTCGGCCTGCAGTGCGTTAGGAATACCGCCCGTTTCTTCCCGGTTGTGGCATCCTTCAGATTATTCGTTTCCAAAACCATTTGGAAACGGTCCATGTAGCACTCCCAGTCCTCCTGAGCTGGGTCGAACGGAGCGGGTGGAACTACTCTGCCGGACATGGTTCCGCCGTTGTGCGTTTCAGCCACGTGCTTGGTTGTCTTCGTCATTGTTTTAGTTGGCTCTGATGTCATCCAATCCCATCCTCGTCGCCAGTGGGTGCAAATAATGGAGACGAGCCGGTAGAAACAGTGAACTTCAAACTCTTTATTTACATGGTGTGACAGCTCCAACTGGATGGCTGCTATAGCCTTCCTTATATAGGCAACTTATTAACTATTCAACCAATAGCAATCCGGGAGTGCTAGCTCCGTTAACCAATGAGAATGGCCTGTTAATGGCCAATCAGATGCTCCTGAACGGACCAATCCGATCTTGCCATTAACAGCCAATCAGAAGTGCAGGGCCAGAACCCTGCACTTGACTTCAAGCTCAAGATAACTTTATTTAACATTTATTCATTCAGAACAATTAGTTCATGGGATCTGATTTGAACTTGTAGGAAGTTAGCACCCACTCCTCTCCTAGAAAAATGAAACTTCCTGGGAAATATTAAAAAGGCAAAATATTTCCTCTAAAAAGAGTAGAAACTCAGAAGCAGAAACTCACCTCAGAAGTAGAAGCTCACCCCCACTTTTGTTAATGGGTGGGCCATTAAGGCCTGGCCCAGAATACTTTACATAACCAAGATCTCCAGGTAAAGCTATAGCAATTGCTCAAAAGCCCTTTTCAGTGCATTATCATCCAGCAAGGCTCAACCAAGCCTGGAACTCAGGACAGCCTACAGAGTTGCCTCTGCATGGCCTCATGGGAGTCTGACAACCAATCAGAATACAAGCTCCAATTAAAATCCCAACAGAGGGTATAAAACCCAGGCACACTCAGCATATCAGCCCTTTTTTTTAATCTCTTCCTTCACCTTGAAGCATGTGATCATCCTTCCTTTTCACTCTGGAGCTCCAGGCCACGTGGTCCTGTCCACCATTAAAACCTTCCAAACAGCCTCCATGTTTCTAGTGTCTTTTTCCCCACTTGGAGCTGAACCCAGAAGGATTTTTCTTCTGACAAACTATTTTGCTAAACCCTTCCAAAATCGGGGGGGGGGGGGGGACGGGGCGGGACGGGACTCCTTTGGTTGCAATCTTTAAAAGAATAAATGAAACATAAACACTTAATATAAATGAGAAACAGAAATATATCTACAAAATGCATTGAACGACAAGCAGTGAGGATCACAGATAAAGACAGGACAAAGATGACCGAGAGGAATCATCAGAATTGTTTCTCCTAAAATTGTACTGGGAAAAATAACCAGTGACTTATATGGTAATTTCAGGGTTCTCTAAGAACTTAAACCAGGGGGCTTTTAAGCAAAAAGGTGACATACAAATTGTGACTATCGAGTTGAGTAAAGAAAACTCTTTCTCAAAATGCACGAAGTTTGGCCAAAGCCTTCGGTGTTGAATGTAGTTATTCACAGGCAAGAAAAGGTGGATCAGAGAAAAGTGGGGGAAAGGAGCCTGCAGACTGGCACCACAAACGGTTTTGTATAATCTGTTCAGGAAAGCCTTTGAACTTATCACAGAGCCAGATCCAAACCCTCAACATCTACCAACAGCTGGGCACTGTGCCTGGGGCCCACTCTCTTTAATGTCCTTTATCAAGTAAGGCCCATCAATGTGACTGTTGAGAATCACTAACATTAGGGTTGACAGTTGTTTGTACTATGAACGAAGGAATCAAGAGTTTATTTATTAGTCATGCTAAGGGAATGCAAAAATAGAGGCTATTACTTTTCTTTCTCCTTTTAAAATCTAAGGACATTTAGTTACAAACACCTGTATGATCCAGTGGAGCAACATTTTCCCATAGGTGAAAATGGTAAGTGGCTTGTCTGGCTCACAAACAGCCATCCACTGTTTATTCTGAGCTGACTGTATCATCTTCAAATTATAGTGAGGTGCAGCCTGCCGGCCCACAGTTGCTGTAAGCTTGTTTACAGAGATCCCACTGGGTAGGTAGACCTGGTACACATTTAGCTTAAAAACAGATTTAATATACAGCCATGCTGCTCAGGAAAGTCAGCAGCTATACATTTACATTTGAAAATTACTTATTTTCCATGAGTTTAAAGCAGGGGTGTCAAAGGATTGTGTCTGACTTCAGGGGATTAGGGTGGACGTGGCCAGCTCAACTTCACTCGTGTTGGGGGCACCTGTGGTGGCCCAAGCACTCTGAAAGTGAAAACAGGCTCCGAAGATCCGTTTTTGGTTGTGATGGCCTCCTGCAACTCTGTCAGTGAAAACGGAAAAGAAACCACAGATTGTTCTGACCCAAACCTGTTTCCAAGAGAGCAAACACAAGACGAAGGCAGCAGTACAACCTTTTTATGTTTCAGCAAAGAATTCTGTTTCTTCACAGATAAAAGGCTGCTTCCAACTAATTAGCTCCCACAAGAAAGGCTGAGTTCAAAATATTTTTGCCTTCTGCAAAGTACGTTCATTCACAGCTGGCTTTTATCATCTTGAAGGAGGGGCCATTACATTGCAGCTTTACTCCTGAGTTGCCCGTGCTGTTGTAACAGCTCTTTCCTCTGAGCAGTCCTGCGTGCACAGGCTCCTCGGGAACCTCCTCACCACTGCTGCCAGCCCCCACAATCTCTGAAGGTAGCAGCCCACACCCTAATGGTCCTGGCCGCTCATCTGAGTCCTTGCTCTTCTCAGCCGTCTGCACCTGCTCCTGTCTAACCACAACACAGATTAAGAGATATGGTTCACTCAAGGGTCTTCAAATTTGGCAAGTTTAAGACTTGTGGAGATCGCAGCCGATATTTTCGCCCCTGGTCGGTCCCAACGGACCTAAACTGTCCCGTAGAGATGGGGATTGAGAAGGGTACTGTTCCAGGATCCCAGAGATATCGCAAAATCTCTGGTTTGATCCGGGAGAAGCCCTTTTGCTGGCGGCGGAGAGGCAGCCTCCATAGCTGCTGAAGTCGGGACAGCTCCGGAAAGAAAGTGGCTGGAAAGAAAGTGTGTCGGCTGGGTGAGAAACTTCTTTTGTGTTGTAAATTCGCTGAGATTTGCAAGGGCACCCTGAACAAAGAAGAAATCTGTGAGATTTTTTTTTGACCGAAACTTTTTGAGCGACGTATTTTAAAGTGATGTCAAATTGAGGCTTGGGTTTGTTTTTTTTTTCCTTACTTTTTTTTCTGGGGACTTTAGTGTGCCCAATGACAATTAAATGGACGGGACAAAAAAAAAGATCGAGATGTACATTAAATAATACTATTTTAAAGGAGAAAGATTTTATACAATGGATGGAGAAGGAATTGGCTTTTTTCTTCAGAGAAGAAAATTCTTCAATGCAGAATGTTTGGGATACAATGAAGGCATATGCTAGAGGTTTGATAATAGATTATACAAGAAAAAAGAATATTAGGAAAAGGCAAGCTTCTAAGGCCTTGGAAGATGAGTATAAAAGACTTGAAAAAGAATTACAGAAAATGCCACAGAAAAAAGATATTAAATTGAAGCTGGATGTAATTAAACATAAAATGGAATTAATAGAAAAAGAAGAATTGGCACAGAAAATCAGAAATTCTAAACAGAATTATTTTGAAGATGCAAATAAACCAGGTAGATGGCTAGCATATAAATTGAGAAAAGAGAAGGAATCAAGAAAAATATTGAAGCTAATAGATGATCAAGGCCAAGTTTGTTATGGTAATAAGGAGAAAAAAGAAATTATTTGAGATTTTTATGGGCAACTATATAAACAAGAGAATATTGATGAGGAAAAAGTCAAACAGTATTTACAGAATGCTAATTTACTGAAGATACCTAAAGAGACTGAAGAAATGCTAGAAAGCAATATAACAATGATGGAATTAAATGAAGCATTTAAGAGACAAAACAATGGGAATGCTAGAAAGCAATATAACAATGATGGAATTAAATGAAGCATTTAAGAGACAAAACAATGGGAAAGCACCGGGTGGGCTTCCGGCAGAATTCTATAAAACATTTCAAGAATCATTGAGTATCCCATTGTTAGAAGTTATGAATGAAGTTATGTTAAAAAAGGTGATACCCAAAACATGGTCAGAGGCTTATATCACACTTATTCCAAAAGAAGAGACTGACCCACTGCAAATTAAGAATTATAGACCTATTTCTTTATTGAATGCAGACTATAAAATCTTTGCTTCAATTTTAGCAGAAAGACTTAAAAAATATTTAAATAATTTTATTCACCCAGTTTAAAATGGATTTCTGTCAAAGAGACAAATCAGAGACAATATGAGAGTAATCTTGGATACTTTGGAATACTATGAGGCTCATCCTGAAAAGCAAATGGCTTTGATATTCCTGGATGCTCAAAAGGAATTTGACAACGTGAACTGGAGATTTATGTTATTACTATTGGAACAGATGGGTTTTGCTAAAAAATTTACTCAAGCAATAGAAGCCATATATAATAAACAGACAGCAAAGGTAATGATGGAGGGGGAACTTACAGATTTTATTAATATAAGAAAAGGCACAAGACAAGGATGTCCCCTATCTCCTTTGCTATTGGAAGTGTTGAAAAGAAATATTAGGGATGATAAAAGCATAAAAGGAATGAAAATTAAGAAGGAAGAATTTAAACTACAAGCTTTTGCTGATGATTTAGCTTTTATTCTGGAAGACCCGTTAGAAACAGCTCCAAAGTTATTGGAAAAGATAGAGACATATGGGGAGGTGGCTGGTTTGAAAATAAATAAAGATAAAACAAAGATTTTGACAAAGAACATGCTATTGAGACAGAGAGAAGAACTGGCAGATCTTTTGAAAATCCAAGTTACAAATAAGGTTAAGTATCTGGGGATATATTTGACAACAAGATGTAGCACATTAAAAGAGAATAATTATATTAAACTCAAACAACAGATAGCTACAGATTTGAAGAAGTGGGAAAACTCCCAATTGTCATTAATAGGGAGAATCTCAACAATCAAGATGAATATTTTACCCAGAATTTTATTTTTGTTTCAAACAATACCAATTAGGCTTGGAAAAGACTATTTTGAAGATTTAAATAAAATTATGTTGAAGTTTATATGGCAAGGTAAAAAAGCGAGAATAAAGCTAAAGCTTTTGCAAGATGCTAGAATTAGAGGAGGTTTTGGCCTGCCTAATTGGGAATTGTATTATCAAGCTGCAAGTTTGATGTGGGTCAAAGAATGGATAACATTAAGAAAGCATAGATTGTTGACATTAGAAGGGCATGATTTGCTGTTGGGCTGGCATGCTTTTTTATGGTATAAGGGAACTAAAACACAGGGTTATTTTAGAAGACATTATATACGGGAGTCTTTGTGGTTAAACTGGGAGAAGATAAAAAGACAATGTTATTTGAAAATTCCAGTTTGGTTATCGACTATTGAAGCATTTTCCTATCCTATAATTTATAAGAAGGAACAAACAGTTAGATATGGGGAACTATTGGATGAAAAGGGTGAACTTAAATCGATCCAAAACTTAGAAGAACAAGGTATAAGGATGAATTGGTTTTCATATGCGCAAATACATTCAAGGTATGATGAAGATTCTAAAACGGAGGGATTCTATGATAAGCAGACTGATTTAGATAAGATTTTGATGGGTACTGATGAGAAGGTGATTAAAAAATTATATGGTTATTTACTGGGAATGAAATTAGAGGAAGAACAAGTCAAAGAAACTATGATTGTTTGGGGGAAGAATTTTGGATATGGGATTGATCTAGAGAAATGGCAAAAATTGTGGTCTCAAAATTATAAAATGACAATGTCAACAGCATATAAAGAAAACTTGTATAAGATGTTTTACAGGTGGCACTTTCCCCCGACAAGAATAGCAAGAATGTTTAAGAACAAATCTGAAAAATGCTGGAAATGTCATCAGATACCCGGCTCGTATTACCATATGTGGTGGACTTGTGAGGACGCTAGAAAATATTGGACTAAAATTCGCATGTGGTTGGAAAAAATGACAAGGAAACACATAGACTTGAAACCAGAGATCTTCTTTTTGGGAATTTTACCTAATACATAAAGTAAAGATTTGAAATACCTGATTGTAAATGTATTAACAGCGGCTAGGATTGTATTTGCTAAAAATTGGAAGAATGAGAAAATACCATTACATGAAGAAATTATTAAGAAAATATTAGAATGTGCTGAGATGAGTAGATTGACATTTGAAATTAGATAGCAAGAGGATAAACAATTTTATGAAATTTGGGATCTTTTTTATCAATGGCTCGATGATAAAATACGATAATAGAATATTTAGAATGCTAGACAGTAAGGAATATCTTTATTTTGCTATTTTGTTATTACTTTGTTATTTGATGCTATATTTATAAAGGGTTTTTTAGGATTGATTTGGTATGATTATATGATTTGTTACAGAATAAACTGGTTAAAGTATTGTTATCTCATAAAGCATGAATGATTAAAAGTATAGTCAAAAATTTCTTTTTTTTTAGTGATATTAGGATATATAAGTTTGGATTGACAATATGAGTTGTTATGTAACATAATTGTAATTGAGACTACAAAATGAATGCACAAAACTGATGAACCAACTGACACACTGGATGTACATATGAGAGTTGATGTTTCAATGTTTTGTTTGTCTTGTTTGTTTGTAGAAAATTAATAAAATCTTTTTTTTTTAAAAAAAAGAAAGAACATTGCCAAGTTTTTGCAAGTCTGCCAAAATACAACAGATAAAGAAATAGTTTACAATACAAGTATCTTCAAATACCAATTGTAATGTCCATGAGGCTGAGTTTAAAATATTTTTGCCTTCTGCAAAGTACGTTCATTCACAGCTGGCTTTTATCGTCTTGAAGGAGGGGCCATTACATTGCAGCTTTACTCCTGAGTCGCCCGTGCTGTTGTAACTGCTCTTTCCTCTGAGCAGTACTGCGTGCACAGGCTCCTCGGGAACCTCCTCATCACTGCTGCCAGCCCCAACAATCTCTGAAGGTAGCAGCCCACACCCTAATGGTCCTGGCCGCTCATCTGAGTCCTTGCTCTTCTCAGCCGTCTGCACCTGCTCCTGGCTAACCACAACACAGATAAAGAGATATGGTTCACTCAAGGGTCTTCAAATTTGGCAAGTTTAAGACTTGTGGACTTCAACTCCCAGAATTCCTGACCTAACATGACTGGAGAAGGAATTCTGGGAGTTGAAGTCCACAAGTCTTAAAGCTGTCAAGTTTGAAGACCCCTGGGTTAACTTATCAAGAGTTGTTTGAATAACAGTATGGAAAATATAGGATAAAATCAAAAGAACAACTGGTTGCAGGGGGATTTAATGTTCAATGTTTTTCGTAGGTACAGTTAAGAGAAAGGTTTTAGGAAGATAATAGGACATTTGGAATTAAGCAATAGGTGACAAAATTTGAAGTTGAACAATGTACAAATGATGAACATGTAGTGGTTAAAATGTATAAATTTTATTGAAATTTGAAACAGAAGAGGAACAAATGAAAGACTGTATAATAACTTGGGCTAAGAATTTTGACATAACACATATTGATGGCACATTGGGAAAATATTTGGTTAAAGAACTGAAACTTACATTATGTTATAATTTAAAAGATAATTTTTATAAGATGAGTATAAGACTCCAGAAAAAATATCCATAGAATATTAAATGTACTCCAGACCTCAATTAGAAAACAGCCACAGAAGGCTAGAGTCACTTCTAGGAAAGATGGGCAGCATAAATAAATTTTATGTTGAAAATGTGATGGGTCATTTTATCATGCCCGGCACACTTGTAAAAAAGCCAAAAAATATTGGATTCCAATTCACAAAATGATACAAGAATTTTAAAAATTAATGTTCAACTTATTCTTGTTTTCAACTTAAAATTTGCACTGCTTTTATTCTGTTAAAAGCCTCTTTCATAGAAATTGTAAAAAAAAAGAACCCTATGTAACAGAATTGTCAAAAATACATAGCATGTTTTCCATTCTCTCTCTCTCTCTCTCTCTCTCCCCCTCTCCCTCCCTTCCTCCCTTTTCTAGACACACACACAGATTCTATCTCAGCAGTTGCAAACCCTTGGATAGCTGTACAATTTAATCAAGCTTTGAAGAACAGTATGGAATGGTATATGATGCATAGCTTCCACTTAGTCATTTATGTTTCTTTCAAATAGAATTATTCTGAAGAACGATGGAGGTAGAATATGTACATGTGTATCCCCCCATATGTAACCCATATGTTGAATATTTTATTTATTTATCTATCTATCTATCTATCTATCTATCTATCTATCTATCTATCTATCTATCTATCTATCTATCTATCTATCATATTTTTTAACCCACCCATCTCCCTCACTAAAGGAGCTCTTCTGATGCCTTCTGCTGTATCCTATTCCACTTTACTGACAGTGAATGTAAAGCTATAGTTGGCACAGTTTGCTTATATGAAACCACTCTTTAATGGCGTGCTAACTTTTCATCCCTGCAACCCCACACATTTCCCATCTATGGAAATGCACGGTTTTCCAATTTCCTATATCTTCGCTTTCAAATGCACAGCTCTGTAAGAGAGGAACAAATGGCTTGCAAATCACGCTGTAAATAACCACATGGTACGTCCGAAGGAAATAGTGTGGGCAGATTAAATTAAACAGTACAAGGCTGTTATGGCTCAGCACAGAAGTTTTTAAAAACTTTGCTGCTCTGAGCACGAAGAGGAAAGAAAATAAAGGTTTCCCATACAAGCAGTTAACTTAGTATACCACACCATCCCTCCTCAATTGATAGAGCTCTGTGAAACAAGTTTGCTTTAAGGGTACAATCAATCTACTCTGGAAAGCTACTGTGGCCAATGAATTCTATGGAGGTAAAAAATGCAGCTGAAACAGATGTAGGAGCTTTCCTTTCTCCCCTCCTCCCCCTGCCAAAGCATTTCTAAAGACCCGTTTCTAATTTAAATGGATAACAGGATCTGAGTTTAACCACTGTAACATGCAACATTGCATTGTTTGGCTTTGATCCAAGAGTAAGGGGGGGAAAAAAACCCAAAGAATGAATTAATCTATGCTACCCAAACGTATCAGATCCAATGCACATATTGTTAGGCTCATTAGACACACTGAATTAAATTCTCTCTTATCTTTATTAAAATGCCACATGACTTAATTTTGAATCAATCCCATAATCGGTAGGATAAAGGCAATAATTAAAAGAAAGCCAGAAAACGGATCAAATTGTGACCATAGCCAGTGCCAACAACTGAACAAGATCACACAAGCAGAGGCATTTCTATCACCGTGTATGTTTGATTTGCGAATTGGAGGCTGGTATTTCAGACTTTGGCAACTGGTACATTTTGTCATGATTCCTTAAATCTGTTATTTGTATGTATGTGTTTACATGTATGAGAGAAAGCATGTGAGGATTGGGTGTGTCCGGCTTATGATAAGAACATCTTCAAATCAGGTAAGTCCTAGAATACTCTTAAGTCAGGGTTTTCAAACTTGATTTCATTGAGGACGGCATCAGGGTTGTGTTTGACCTTGGGGGAGGGGCGGGGATGTAGCCAGGGTCATGGCCAGCTCGACGTCACTCATGTTGGGGGCACCTGTGGAGCCCGGAGTGCTTATGGGCTCGTGAGCTCCATCTTTGGCCCTGACGGCCTCCTGCAACCCTCTGCCAGTGAAAACGGAGCTCCATTTTCACCAGCAGAGGCACCGTGGGCCAATACTTTGCTGTTTCTAGGGTGGCCCTGCAGGTGAGATCTAAGCACCCTGCAGGCCAGATCCAGCCCATGAGCCTTGAGTTTGGCACCTCTGCTCTAAGTAATAAGCTGAAACAACAGCTAAAGCAGATACATCTGCAGCTTTTACCTCATCCCAAACCCCAAGCCTAAGAGCAACTTGATTAGAACAAAGAATCCAACTTTCTGGAAATAAAATTTCACACCCACCCAGAATAAAGCCACGTGCCTGCTCTTTCTACTCCAAAATTCATTATAATTGTTCTCTAAGAAACATATGATTTGCATCTGGAATAGGCTCTAAGGTTTCTTTGAACAAGTAGAATAAACATAATTCCATCCAGGCCATGTTTAATGTTAAGGGAAAGTGATTTTCTCTCCTCTGTTGAAACAACTAGCAATGCCTTAAAGGCCATTTAAAAGATTAGAGGAGAATGTATTTGTTTACTGAGCACCACTCTCATATATATAAACAGCCAACCTGTCCAATCCCCTTTTCACTGCCTGTTTTTGTTTATTGCTGAATTAACACTTAAGGGTTTAAAGTAATAAAAACATTTTAGGGGAGAAAATGTAAAAAGACTTCAAGAAGCAACACACAAATTCTGCTGGGATAGTTACTGTGAAAAGCAAGTCTTCACAATGTGAATTTGTATCTGGGGTGAAGACTGAAATCAGTACAAGGCAGTAACATTATAAAACATACCAAAGCATTACTAAAATGTATGGCAATCTATAACTAGAGATTAAAGTACATTTCCATGTTGATGCTTTCAAAGTTAAATCCATATCTCCCTTATGGTAACTGCAACCGAATAAAATTTTTATTGGTATTTTTATGCACAGATCACTAGTAGAAAAAAAAATTATCCTCATCCAACTTGTCCTATTCTATTCTATTCTATTCTATTCTATTCTATTCTATTCTATTTTATTCTATTCTGTGCTGTGCTGTGCTGTGCTGTGCTGTGCTGTGCTGTGCTGTGCTGTGCTGTGCTGTGCTGTGCTGTGCCATGCCATTCCACCCCACTCTATTGTCTATCTCCCTCAAGGGCATCATTAAACAGGAATGCTAGGTTTGGTGCATTGAGGAATGCAACAAAATTATGAAACTGATTTAATCAGGCAAGATAAATATCTAAAGAATATTATTATACCTTTCCCTCCATATCAATAGATGGCAAAGCTAGCCAATGAAAATACTCTTTGCAAAATGGACAACATATTGGTAAACTGCTTGATTAAAGAGTCTTCCACATAAATTACAGTACAGAGGGATAAACCTTGTTCTTTTCATAAATCAGAGTCAAAAATATGGTGCTAAAGCATTGAAACACTGTCTCAAACTCTTGTTGGAGCAAGAACTAGTTGTCTTTTCTTTCTCCATGAAACAGCTAAGGGAGGTAACTAAGGAATGCCAATATATAGCAAATGAAACACCATGCAAACTTTGGAATGGAATTGACATACATTTTTAAAAAGCCATATTCTAAAGTTTATTCCTCTGATCATATATTTTAAAACTAATAATGCTCAAACTACTCAACAGTTGAATCTATCTCATACTCTATAAGAGAATTCTCAAGTTTTGTTATGCAGACTTACATGGAACAAGAACAGTCAAGGACACAGATTGGATTCAGAAGATGCAGAGGCACTCAAGAACATATGTTTAATATCAAACGGATAATGAAAAAAGCAAGCTAGTCTCTAAATATGTTTATTTTTGCTTTCTTGATTGTACTCATGTTTTTGACTGTGTAAACTAGGGATATCCAACCTTGGCAACTTTAAGACTGTGGGACTTCAATTCCCAGAATTTCTGAGACAGCCATGCTGGCTGGGAAATTCTGACAGTTGAAGTCCACAAGTCTGAAAGTTGCCAAAGTTGGACACTCCTGGTGTAGACTATAACAAATTAAGAATTTTCTTTAAAAGCATGAGTACTAGGCCACACCATCTGCTTATTGAAGAACATGTGTAACATCAAAAAGCAAGTTAGAATTGAATATGGAACTACTAAACAGCTCAAAATAAGGATTTATTATTGATAACTCAGCAATTCATGATTTGTTTTGCTGCTTACCCCATCACAAACATGCACATATATTAGTTATTTTATTTTTGAGTGTCTTTAATTCAGTTTTAATTCCAGGCAACTTAATCGATCAGATGTAGTTTTCTTGGCAGATTTTCAGAAGTGGCTTGCAACTGCTTCTTCCTAGGGCTGAGAGAATGTGACTGGTTCAAAACTATCCAGATGGCTTTTCTGCTTAAGGGAAAGCTAGAATTCAAATCTTCCCATTGCTAGTCCAGTACCTTAATCACACGACCAAACTATCTCTCACACTCATAATTTCTTATTAATAAGATAGCAATGGTAAAATAATTTTGAAATGAGTCAAACTACTCTAGTTCTGCTCTCCAATTTTTGATTTTATTTGATTTTGATTTCGTTATTTTGATATTCAATATTCATGAAAAGACAAGAATGGGAAACTACGGATACTATATTTCATTTAATTCAAGGTGTCACTCCTTAGAACTCTTTCCCTGTTCAAGCAATACAACTGTGACAATAGCTTTTCCAAATTGCTTGAAATCTATCCTATCTTATATTGTGCTTTAGTTTCCCCGTATACACTTAATAGCAAAAGCACTTAGACTGCTTCACAGCCCTCTCTAAGCGGTTTACAGAGTCAGCATATTGCCCCCAACAATCGGGGTCCTCATTTTACCCACCTTGAGCCTGTTGAGATTCGAACTGCCAAATTGCAGGCAGCCGGCAGTCAGCAGAAGTAGCCTGCAGTACTGCACTCTAACCACTGCACCACCACAGGTCTTAATCTTTTCTTGACACTTTTAATACTATTTCATATAGCGAGATTTAGCAAAAGAGGGCAT
Source organism: Hydrophis major (assembly GCA_033807585.1). Lineage (NCBI taxonomy): Eukaryota > Metazoa > Chordata > Lepidosauria > Squamata > Elapidae > Hydrophis > Hydrophis major. The sequence goes on from CM066329.1 coordinate 278,886,918, forward strand.
ATCACAAAGCTACTTGTTTAAAAGTCATGTTAATATGGTGAATAATATACAGTATTCAATTTACATGGAAAACAACAAATTAGGCTTTTTTTTTCCTCCAGTGGACAAAGGTTAGGGCAATGCAGGAGATTCCATTATCAGTCTCTAGAGTCTTACTAAAAACCTTCGCCTGAGAAATGAAGAAAGTTAGGTGTGGAATTTTTTTAGAACTTTTGAGACATATCTGTTTTAGAAAAGAAATGCTTTGAAATGAGTTTTTGTAACATTATTAACTATAATGTTTGAAAATTTTGATTATATAAAAGGACACAGTTGCATTTATTTTATTTAGTAAATATATCAAGCTGCTCAGCTTGCATTCCATAGGCATAACATAAATGTCTTGTGTGGAATTAATAAAGAGGAAATGTGGACTATTATGCATCTGTACATGAATATACTCCCCTCTCCAAAAACATCCCCACATATGGACAAGTCAGTAATATATATCCCAATCTCAGCTTCCCCTGCAATTAAACTCATATATCCCAGCAACTTTTTCTACTGGCTGCAACTGCCTATTATTAGCTTCTGCTAGTAATTAAAATAGTATTTATATTATCACTGAAATAAAAATATATGCACTACCATAATATGCTCAAATTTCACACCTATTCCCTACAAATTTGTCCCCCCCCCCTCAGTTTAAAGACTATTAATATGAAAGTATAAAATGCATCAAGTTGTAACACCTGGGGCTCATTTTAGTTAGCAAATTCAAATTCATCAGACTCCTAAATGAACAGCCAGAAACAATACACATTTCTCCATGACTCCAAATTGGGAAATGCAGCTAAGACAAGGTCATTGTTCCTTTTCAAAGGAAACCTAGAGTTAAATAGTAGTGCATTGCAGGCAATAGATATGACAGTTTTATGACTTCCACAATTTGCACCTGGAATTGAGCTTAACAATTTATAACAAGATTTAATGAGCATCAATTAAGAATGTTTCTAGGTATATTTAGGGACATTGAAATTGAACATCAAAGAGAAAAAGGAAAACAACGATTACAATGAGAAGCTGCAAGCTTATTTGTTTACAGGATTACCAAAATAAAAACTATACAACAGCATGCTCAAAACAACATCCACATTACAACATACATTCAGTCCATAGCTTGTGAAAAGGCTTCATATGACTCCAAGCCTCCTAGAGTCACCTTGGCAAGATGGGTGGCATAGAAGTTTACTAATAAATGAATAATAAATAAAAGAAATTTGCTACTGATGCTGAATAGCAATAAGATTCAGACCTTTTTCTAAGTCCATCTCTCTTTTGAGAATGCTATACTAGATGATCACATAAACAACCAGATGGCAAATGCAGCACTATAAAGTTACAGCACTGGACTGATAGATGTAATTCATGGCATAGCGCTACTGATATATAGAAAGATAACTTCAGAGTTATAATTAAGAGAAGATTGTGTATCCTAGATGTAAAAACCTTCAAAATTAAGAGAACCATTATATTCGCATGAGGTCAAGATAACTTTATCTTGGCAATAGGAAAGAAATCCAAATGCCAAGACACTGAATTATATCTAAGGCTGCATCTTTATTTACTGAACAGAAAGTCTCACTAATAGTCCATGAGCCAAGACCTGAATTTTCACATATTGGTACCACCCGAGGTGACTAATAATCTTAGGTGTTTTTGGCTTCTTTTATGTCTCTAGTTTATGTTTTGATGTGATAGCCCTTGTTAACTCGTAGCTTAATCGAGGTTATCACTCTTAGAATAGATGCACCCTATGTACACGGAAAGAAAGGGTGAACACATACTTTGACAATATTCTCTATTCTGAACATCACCACGTTTATGCTAATGACCAAATATACTATCCAAAATATCTCCAGAACCCTTTCATTGTTAGTATGCATGAACAGTCTAGTCATGGGCGTCCGGAGGGAGGGTGGGGGGCAAGGGGGGTCATTTGCCACCCCCCCCCCACGTGGAAAACATCAGCTTCATCTCTTCTTATCCTTGGCAGCTGTAGGTCTGGATGATGGAAGTCAGTGTCATGCTGACCTACCATGTTCCTCAGTTGCCTCAAGTATCTACTGCGGTACTCAGATGTCAGATAGTACCTTGCCACAGCTCCACCTTTCAGGCTGAAGCCCTTGGTGCCTCCTGGTGTCTGCGTGTCTTTGTTAACCGTCTCCTCAATTGTCTGGTCCACAGGTATCCGCCCAAATGGGTTCTGACTCCCAATCTGGACAGAAAAACCTCCCTGCATGAAGTGGGCATGCACTTCAGGGTGTTCTATTGGCAGTCGAAACATTTTGGCATAGTAGTAGGTCAAGAAGCGGGCATAGTTCACCTTGTCATAGGCAAAGCACCATGGGATCATCTGCCTGATTGCTGCCAGGTGAAGCATCCAGTTGCCCTCTCTGGATGCTCGGATCAGGCACAGCATGATCTCTGCCATGTCCAAGTAGGACATCCAGAATGCAGAGAGGTTATCTGCATTTCTGAGAGACTCCAGGTAGACTTTAAACAGCTTTATTGTGTGCACACATGACTCGTTATTAAGCAGGTCTTGCAGTGCAGCCTGAGAGACACCGTCGTGGAAGCTGGCAATCTTCTTCAGGGTTTCATCAAGGTGGTGAATGTCTCTTGCATGGTGTTCCTCCAGCCATCGGAGGAATCCTTTCCAGGCAAGCCTCAATAGTGCTTCATAAACCAGCTTGTGACATCTTACTGCTCTGTTGTACTTGCGACCATCCATCACACCATTCACTGAGCCTTCTGCAATGACACCAGCTTCAACACAGAGATCCCTGAGCCCTGCATCTTGAAATCGCTTCCCTATGATGGAGAGCATATTGCAGATTGTGTGGAAGTCTCCCATCCTGACGACGATGCTGTTGAACTTGTCATGTTTCCATACTATCTCAACAGCCTTCGCATAAAGCGCCTGGTCAAAGACACAGACAATCTGGTTCAGCTGAAGGGCCTGCATGATGTGTAGGGTCCGCTCCAGCACTTCATTGACCGTGGACATGTCTGTTGCAGGAGCATTGATAGTGGGCAGGTAGCCCACAATGTCTTGGTTCACCGTGACATCATTGCGGACCATGATGTTGAACCCAGTCCAGCTGCTGACAGTCTGGTTCTCAGGGTCTGACAGTCGAGTCAGTAACCAGATAAAATTCTTCATCTTGGCTTCGTGGACCTCCTTCATGCTGTCAACATCTACAGTCTCGGTCTTTGGAGGCTGGGCTCGCTTACCAACATTGTAGGTTGGTAACATTGTTGGGGCTGGACTGATGCTCCTTTTCTTGGACTTGCTGACAGATGGGAAGAGATTCTGTGGCTTGGGGCCTGCAATCTTGGGCTGGACAGCAATGCCATTGACTCTGTGAGAAGTACCTTCTCCGCTGAGTGTCTCCTCAAGTCGGTCAATGTTATCCCATGCCAGGGTTGTGAACACACCTTGGCAGATGTCTGCTGGCAGTGGGATGTCTTCCTGTGCACGCTCCAGCTTCTGAATGCACAGTGCTGTATCGATCTCCTCAATCTGTGAATAAGAAATGCAGTGGCCCAGGCGATTGAGTGTGCGTACAAGTTCTGTATTGCCTGTCAAGGTCTTCACAGCAAATGACAAAAGTACGTGCTTGGATGGCTTTGTCTTGCCACATGTGACAGCAAATATCAGATCACTGGCAAGAGAAGTGGCAAGCCTTTGGACTCTGTCAGAAGGATCTGCACACTCACACTCTCCAGTGAGCACGGTATACAGGAATTCAGTGACAGATTCAGGAATGACATTCTGCTCTGTGTCAGGGGGCCATGTCTGGCTTACATCTTGCTTCTTAATCTGATTCCTCAGCTGCATTGCTGCTTTGGCTAGGACATCCCCAGAGTTGGCAGCCCTTGCTTCGTGGAGTTCTTTCCCTAGTCTGTAGGCATGCTTGACAAGCTCATCAAATGACAAGCTCTCTGGATATATGAGAAGCTTCCCTTTCTCATCAGAAACGAAGCAAAGCGATCCTCCTATCTCACTTTCAAGTTTACGACGGACATGTTTCTTGGTTGATGGTCTGATCTGAGAAATTCCGCGAGAGTGCATGGCTTTCTCAAGTCTAGCTGTCAGATCTGTCATAGGCAGCACCTCAGGGTTGAGAATGAGTTCATTCCTGATATATAGGAATAGCTCTTCGTAGGATTGTTTCTCGGCTTCCTCGTATACTGCCTGCTCAGACTGCTCCTGCTCATCGCATGCACCAGAACTGGTGGATGCCCCTTCCTTTGTATACACTTTGTAGCACGACTTGTGGTAGTGCCCCTCTACGGCAACAAGGTCTCTGCTTAACAACGCGAGGATTCGCTGGTCCATTTTTTGGGTTGCTGCACTGCGGATTCTGTCATCTGCACGTAACTCAACACACTGGATGATAGGTTCCCTTGTCTGTCTTCCTTTCAGGTACTTGCTTGACTTGCAGCAGAAGATGCATGTCTTGTCATACACTCTTGATGTACTCGGTGCATCCCTAGATGATCTTCTGACACCATGGACACCAGTCTGTTCTTCTGCACTCGGCCTGTCTTTAGAAAGGATGGAGTCGAGAGTCTTCTTCATGGTAAAGATGCTGCGACATTTGCGATGATACTGGATCTGCGGTATTTGGCCTTCTTCCAAGTCTTTTGCAATGTCCAGAAGTGGAGCATGTTGTCTAATCTCTGCTGCTCTTAGCAGTGTCTTCCATGAGTCCAAGTCTTTTAGTAACACGAAGGTAGACGTGTCTTCACCAGAACAGTGAATAATGCAGCCTGGCCGCACTCCTTTCTTTGGCAATGCAGTGGCCTTGTCTCCACTTGAATCCATCATGTGGGCCTTAGTAGTTTGTCACAATATAACAGAGAACTGCAATTATTCAACAGTAGTCCGCATTGAGAAATTGAGTTCAAAACTCTTTGTAACGATGTTGGAAGAGAAAAAAAAAACATATTAGCAATTTACGAAATACATTTTAATTTGCTATGATGCTCTACATTTACCACAAAAAGTCTCTGCACATGATTTTAATAAATTATCAACATCAATTAGGTTTAATTCTAATGATTTACAGCTTCATTTCGCAAATATATGTGTTATCATGTGATATCACAAGGCCGCTATTCAGTCAAATTGATGGTTTCTTAAAAAACATACAAAGCTACATATCTGAAAAGGCTATCACATCTTAATGTACTTGGTATGGACCCATAAACATTTTAGTACCATTAAGATTTGGTCACCCAAGATGGTACCGATATCTGGCCTGGCCCATGGACTATAAATTCAGTGTTGGTTTTACAAACTGTTGTAATCATGACTTGTTGAATAAGTCATGATAGCAGGATCCTCACAATATACTAACCCCTCAAGCATAATGGCTTGGAGCATACAGTAGTATGCTATGCCAAAACCAAAAAAATCATATTATACCTTAGTATAAATATGAAATCAACCAAATGGCTTTCCCAGCTTTTTCTGTATTCTGCACAGTAGTGGATTTTTAAGCTGGGCAGATGCAGATAGATAAACTCAACAAGACGTCCATAACAAAGTACATTTATTGGTTCATCAGGTATCCTCATAACTCACATTTGTGATGAAGTTCTTCTTTAATAACCAATCCTTTGCATATCTGCCTTGTAGTAAAAGATGGTTATCTCTTAACCCATCTCGTAGCAATAGAAAGAGACTGCCATGAGTTAGGGAGTTCAGGCAAAAGTCAGGAAAACTCCCCCAACCCATCGAGGGTCAATTTAGTGACCAATCAGGATTACAGATGTAGCCACGTGACATGAACTACATTTCCCAGGATACCTTTAACTACATTCACCATGATGCATTCCCTTAAGGGGACAGCTCATAATTCCTAAGTAACTATCCCATTCCCATAGACTGGCTGGGACAGCACACAGCTCCTGCCCACCTAGCAGTTCAAAAGCATGCAAATGTGAGTAGATAAATAGGTACCACTTCAGTGGGAAGGTAACAACAGTCCATGTGCCTTGGTATATAGTCACGTTGGCCACATGACCACAGAAATGTCTTGGGAAAATTCTGGCTCCCTCATCTAAGAAATGGAGATGAGCACCACCCCAGATATGACTAGATACGGAAAACCTTTACCTTCACCTTTTTATGAACCAAAACATTTAGGAAGATTGCTTTCTCTTATAGAAAAAAAGGGCAGAAATAGATATTGAAATACTTAACATGCAGCCAGGAAACAAATTGCTTTTGTTTTCAGTATTTTTCTGTGATAAATAATGACCATATGAAGAAAAATCAAAACAAGACAAAACTTGCATATTTGTTTGGTAAAGGAAAACAATAAAATTAGAGGCAAAATGGTTTGCAAAATTAATAGGTTTCGTTAGAGCTACCGTATCTATCCTGAAAACCACTTCCAACAATCTTATCAAGAAAACTGCAGATACTGTTGCAGGTAGTCACCAGGCATTGTGGAAAATTAATATATAAATAAAATTTTAAAATAAACCACAACACACAGAACCAATTTACTTTGGCATACACAATGCAATGGCATCTTAGATATCAAAACCTCCACAGAAGAAAAATCCATCTTAGCCACTTTCCCAAATGCCAGCATCAAAATGTCAGTGCTATCCAAATTTCCAAGGGGTGGGGACTCTTGACTGCTGGCATTTTAACTCTGATCTTCTGTTCTGATGTTGGAGTCAGAAGTCGACATTAGATTCTGAGAAATGTGGTGCCTAGGTGAAATGATTGATCTATGTGGAAAAAGAGACTCGAACAATGTACACTACTTTAGCTGGCATGTACAAATGCCAGTTGCATATGCATAATGAGTAGCCATGGGGTGAAAAATGCATTTTTGGAGTCAGCATTGGAAAATCCTTTCCTTCGCACAGCTTTAAACGCAGAAACAGATGGGTAGCTTTAGCTTGACAGACATACTTGCACAAAAGAAGAATGACAGAATACACTTTTCTATATACAGCTGCAAAACAAAGAATTTAAGGTTCAGTCTACAAGCTAATCGTGCAAATGGTTACTCTTGACAGCTTAAATGGTGGTGGGAGGACAATGTGAATGGGAGGTAATAATGTGAATGAGAGGTGTTATTGTAGTCAACTAGTTTCCCATATAAATTGAGGGTTGGGGGAAAATCTTGAAGGGAAACATGCAGAGAGAAGAACGATGAAGACGGTGAAGGACTTGGAAACGAAATTTGTAAAAATGATTAAAAGAACTGGGTTCGTTGAGCCCAAATAAAAGAAAGCTAAAAGGAGACCTGATGGCAGATTTCAATTATAGGAGGAGGAAGGAATATTTTATATGTTCGCCTACTTATAAAAGCAATGAAGGTCAGAAAACAAAACGCTTAACAAATAAACCAATAGCTGTTACAAAGAACTCGCTACCTGACATTGGTATCTTAGTCAGGTCTATCTTGTAAGGTTGACAATTTCTGAGAAAGGGGCAGGTATCTCAATTGCATGTTTCCAGAAGTCTTTTGAAATCTGGATCAATGATGCTGAAACCACCAGCTGTGATTGCTTGATGTTTTTATTAATGGGAGAATCCCGCTCTATTTGGATCTTAGTGTGGTTTTACATGGAGAGGACAGTTCCGCTTTCTGGCACAGAAATATTTACGCTGAGGAAGCCATTTGGGGGGAATTGGCTAAAGTTTATTCCTGCACATAAGAAGGCTGGATCCACAAATTCAAGAAAAGCCTATTTCTTCTTTGGAGGAGCAGGATTTATCAATGTGGTTTGTCTTTGTATACGTTGTCTACATTTTTTTCTTTATAAAATGGTCACAATGTCAATTGGAAAGCGATGAAGGAAGAGATCTTCTGCAATCCCAATCTAGATCAGGATCCACACACTTGGTATTTGAAAAACATACATGTAACTCTGTGTGTCTGTGCCATGGTGGAGGATAAAGCCCCTTCTTTCCTAATTACAGTTCCAATTCAGCTCAGTCTCTACGCTGATTATTCCTTAAATTACGGCAAGTTAGGAGAATAATGCCATTCATATTGGACCTGATAAAATATGAGCAGTCTAAAGTCTAAAAATGAGCTTCAGGAATGAGTGGCATACATTATTTTTTTTTTAATTCCACAAAGGATCTATGAATACCTTTTCCAGTTATCCTTGAGGAAACAACCTATTAATTGAAACATAACAAGTCATTGTACAGCTTGTTTAATTTACTAACCTTTCATTATTTTTGTGTTCCAAGGTAAAATTTTATTTTTTTACAATATAGTTGATGTGTATGCTATGTACATTATAATATAATGAACAATGTCAACGTGTTTCCAAATGGAGAGTTTGTTCATATTCACAAAAAGGAGATTGGTAATTCACTTCCCAAGTAGCTGAACTCAAAGAATCCCAGAAATATTTTCTGTTCCCATTGTGCATGTTGAACCCCCTGTTTCCTTCTCCGCTCTAATCTTGTGCCTTAGTAAAGATCAGTAAAGGGGCAACTGACCTTGGCAAAGACTCAGAGCTGCTGCTTCTCATGGTCCCCTTGCTTCCAATGTCTCCTGACCTGGATGTGGATCAGCACTATTGTAGATCTCCAGTAATTCAGACTGAATCAGCCACAATCTACTGAAGGTCTACGGAGAGAGACTAACTCAGCTCCTGATGGGAGCTCCTACATGGTCATTCCAGCAGAGTGGGTGTTCTTCCAGGACTATTCTTTCCACCTTTCAGTCTAACCTTTCATTCCTAGTGGTTTCCCATCTAGTTTGAATTTGCTTAGCTTTCTCCAAAATCAGCCAATGATGATGGCTAGATGTGCAGCTTCTGCATTGAAGACTTGGGTGTCTACAGAATCTGGTTGCCCAACCCCCTTGTTTACACTTGTTAGCCTGTCTCTTGTAAGTTATATCCTGCCCACACAGTGGAGGGATAGAAATAACATTCTTGTCATCTTGGTTGACCTTTGCAAAGCCAAGTAATAATGACTTTAAAAAAAAAAAATCTGCCTTTGTTACTATAGAAGTAACTCAAAGTGGCAAACATACATCCTCCTATTTTTCCCACAAGGATGACTTTATGTGGGCTGGGCTAAAGGAGACTAACTGGTCCAAAGTCATCCAGCCAGTTTTTGTGCCAAATGTGGGACTCAAACTTACAGTCTCCTGGTTTCTAAAACCAGCAACTTGAACCCTTCACCAAACTGGCTCTGGGATTATGATTTGGTTTATGATTAAAGTCTGTTCTTAATCTTTAGCTCCCAACCAATCTTACAAAGGAAACAAGTCAGTGAATGACAGATTATGACAGATGTCAGACTTGCTCTGATTCAGAAGTGTGTGACACAGTGGTGAGATTCAATTTTTTTTACTACTGGTTCTATGGGCGTGGCTTGGTGGGTGCAGCGATGTAGTCATGTGACTGGGTGGGCACGGCTATGGGGTCATGTGACTGGGTGGATGTGGCTATACAGTCATGTGACTGGGAGGTCAAAAGACAGAAACTAAAAAAAGAAGTATTTTGAAGCGAAGGGGGGGAATCAGCTGTGCTGCGCAATCTAGATTAGCTAGAAAGCAAGAAATCTGATGATTTCCTGCTTTCTAGCTAATCTAAATCACGCGGCACAGCTGATCGTCACGCAGCTGGTAGTCAGAAATACCAATTCAGCTGAACCAGTAGCAATTTTTTTTATTACCGGTTCAGCCAAACCAGTAGCTTTCCTTGCTACTGGTTTGGCTGAACCGAGCGGAACTGGTAGAATACCCCCACTAGTGTGATAGGTCTGGTGGGGAACAGCTAAAGCCCACACCTACTTTTTAATTGGAATTTAGCAACATGGCAGGACTTTTTCATTCTACCTGCTTTTTACTTAGTAAAGAATAAGTACTTGAAAATAACTTAGCAAATCTTTCAATGTTCTGAACCAACACCTAGAACACATTTCTTTTAGAATGCAGGGTATCTAATGTTTATAAATATAGTTGACACTTCCCTGATACTACTGATGTCACACTAACAAGTAATGCTTGAAATATTATGACACTCTGAAGGACCTCCACGTTCTGCCACGGGGCCAGCTTACTTCTGGCTCACAATTTTTTTTCTTTTTAAGCAAGAGAGACATGAGTCCGATAGCATTTGAGGGTGAGATGCCTTCTCATTTGTGGGACTCTTGCTTTCTCCAATCTCCCACTGCCTGAACTTGAAGATATGGCAGATTTCACAGCCAACCTAAAACCTTCATCCTTCTAATTACTTTCGGTTCAGCTTCATAATTCTTTCTAAAAAAAATTATGTTTCCATTTTCTCAGCAGCCTTTATCAGCAAACAAGATCTCAATCCTCAGAGTCAGTTGCTAGTTAGTTTAACAATTCCTCTAAAAACTGTCTCTCTGGATTTCCCTTGCTTTTATAAATAAGGAAAGTTGAACTTTTGCCTACAACCTAGTTGCAGCTGTATGTTTGGCTAGTTCATCCAAAATTGTGAGGTGCTGGAAAGCACACCTGGCTGCTAATCTTCAGTGTCGCATCCCAATCACTGCATTCAATGGGAATTTATATGCAACAATCCAGTTTTGAATGGATGGGAAATAGCCAAATATTCCTTGGAAGCCCAGCAATATATTTTTATTCTCTTTCTGGCTGGAGAACGATGAGAGCTTTTCTGAGATCTCCACAACTTCCCATCTATCAAGGGGCAGGGCATTGACTGAATAATAATTTTTTCAGTGGGGAGAGAATTACTTCATAGAGTTCCCTGCCTTTTCTCAGGTGTGAAGATGATCACCTGGTCACTTTCAAACTGCTATGGAGAAACTGAGGAAGGAAAACAGCGACATACTGTAGAGAGGCATCCTAAGAGTTGGAAACAGGAGCTATCCATAGGCCAGTTCATGAGGAATAGATTGCATATCATAGAGGTGTCAAACCTGATTTTATTGAGGGCCGCATCAGGAGTGGGCATGGCCAGGTGGGTGTGGCCATGGAAGGTGTAACACAGGACTCGTGTCAGAGGCACCTGTGGTGGCCAAGTGCTAAGGCAGGATTTCCCTGAGACCTTCCCTCCCTCACTCTCATTATAATCTCCTTCCTTCCTTCCTTCCTTCCTTCCTTCCTTCCTTCCTTCCTTCCTTCCTTCCTTCCTTCCTTCCTTCCTTCCTTCTCTTCTTCTTCCTTCCCTCTTCCTTCTTTCTTCTTCCTTCCCCTCTTCCCTTATTTTTCCTCCCTTGCTCTCTTCCCATCTTTCCTTCTTTTTTTTGTCTTCCTTCTTTCCTGATCCTTCTTGCATGCTCAAATGCAAAAGGGGAAACATTTCTTGAGCTCTGTTTTCACTGGCAGAGGGATGCAGGAGGCTGTCCAGGCTGAAAATAGGGTGCATGGGGGGGGGGCTGTGCATGCTCCCCTGAACTCTGTTTTCACCAGCAGAGGCACCATGGGCCAGTCCTTTGCTGTTTCCAGGCTGGCCCCACAGGCCAGATCTAAGCACCTTGAGTTTGACACCCCTGGCATATCATGACAGAAAGGTGCACATTTAGATGGTCAGGAGGCACATTAGAAGTGTCACTATAGGTTAGTCCTCAGCTTATGACCCCCATGTATAATGAACACATACAACATACTCCTTCCTTCTGATGGAAGAAACTGTGATGGGTTGTAACTCCTTGAGTGAATCCTTTGTGGGAAAAGTAGGCTTACTGCATGCATAATGAAATGATTTTAGCATCTCACCATTTAAAATATGGTTCTCTTTTGCAAACTGAGTGGTCCCAGGGCACATCTATAAATGAAATATAGAGATCCCAACTGAAATAATTATCTCTCTGTACATCTAAAAATATGTATGATAAGAACTGTGGAAATTTTGGAGAACTGTAGTGTTGGCACGATTATCTACAATGAATCAGAGCTTCTGCAAAAAAAAGGCTCTGAAATGTCTGTTCATTGAATGTTCTCTTCATCCTATCTTTTCTTCAAGGAGCTCATGACAGTGTATATATAAGCAGCTTAGGCTGGGAGACAGTGATGGGGTCAAGTCAAACAACGAGTTTAATAGCTTCGTACATACTTGACCCTGTCTTAATGGATTTGTGTTTTACTTCTAAAGGCTATATAAAAAAGATTGATAAGCAATGTTGATTGCCCTCCACTCTCTGCTACATATATATCCCAGAATAGGAAACTAAGCATTCAGAAACCGATAAACTATGATCCCAGCAGCTGTAGCCTATGTGGCCAATGGGATTGATTTTAGCAACGTCTGCAGGGTCAGAAGTTCCTAGTTTCTAGGCTGCAGGACAAAAAAACCCATGCTGCCCAGAGATAGTAGTTTTCCATAGATTGCTAGAATAATTCAATTCTTTGACCTTCGGACTCCGTGAACTCACTCACGGGAACATTTTCCCAGGCTCCCAACTGTAGCACCTAAGTTGCAGCGTGTGAGCAGGAATGTAGAAAGGAAAAACTGAAGTCCTTTCCTCTAGGACACACCCTAAGTCCATCCTGGGAAGCCAGCCCATCCAAAGCTTGTTCCTCTCTGCAGGGTGTAGGCTGACTCACCCACTCAGCAGTTTTAGTACAGTAACAGGATTCAAAAGAAGTCATAACACTTTCCTGATTCTTGCAGGAAGAGTTGATTGTAAATCCTGCCCCACATTTCATTCTAAGCAAACTCAACGGCAGGCATTTCCGCAAGATAAATTGTCAGGGATGAATCAGATCTGGCAGTAAATGAAAAGAGATTGATTCAAGAACATTGTCTTCTCTGGTAGGTTCTGGAGGCCTGGAACCGGGCACCAATTTTTGAGCATGGCTTCATCTTTCCATTTTTAATGTGGCCCACTAATTCATAGCAATGTTATCTCAGGTGCATTATGAGAGAATAAAAAAGTGCTCAATTCTATTTTTCCCATTTCCATTTGATATACCATGTTAAAGGAGTTTTTCCAATGACTGTCATGCCAAGTGTTAATAATAGGCTAGAAGTTATAGCAGTTGAAACCATACTTCTGGAGGGCACTACACTAGAGAAGGATATCTTAGGATGATAAGGCGCAGGTGAAAGTCACTTTCTGGGCGACTTCACTCATTTCTTTGCACATAAGTAGCTTATCTTTGCTTCCTGCAAAACCACACCTTTACAACAAAAGCAACCTTTGAAGGCACAGCTATACACTGATCAAAAGAGAAATAAAATGCCTTCACTTTTTGTACGTAACTTAATACTTTGAGATTATTTTAAAAGGGAAAGCTAAAGATCTACAGATCTGTGTAAGATGTTTTCTACTCAGCTAGAGGTTTTCACTTCATATTTCTTAACACATACAGTACCTGATTTACAATAATAAGAAGAAATAATAATTTGGCACATACATACAAAATAACCACTAATCAATTAATGTCTTAATTTTGCCCTCATTTATAATCTTTCATATCAAACAAACATGCAAAATCTTTAAAGGGGTATTTTTCAAACTGCATTCCTAATAGCTAACAAAATTCTTTAGAATTCAGCCAGTTTTTATTGTTAAGTAGTTTTCTCCTTGATAACAGATTCTGGGGATATGTTCTTTTTTTTTTTTAATTAATAGATTCCATGCCCTGAAAAAATGTGAAAATTCCTGCTTTAGAGTTCAAATACTTTTTTTAAAGAGTTAAATCTACTTCACTACTTGGTATTAATTATGATACCATTAACACGTAGTGCATAACATTTGGCAATAAAGATGAATGCTTTTATTTTGATGAACAGTGGAGAAGGCTACCAAGACATGTTTTGAAGATAGTTAAATCACACCAGTTACTCCAGTTTATCCTCAGAGTTAAAAAAAAAAAAAAAAAAACAGAACAGGGCACCCTTCCAACTAATATAAAACAAGAACTGGGCTAGATGTCAATTTTTGAGATGCAATTAAGAAATGCTAAATCTTTTCTGGACACAGCTCATCTCTCCACAATCTCCCATAGTCTGCCAGCAGTTCGTCTGCTAGATTACAAGTTATGTGTATGTTTAATACCTTTCATTCATTCACCCATATTATACTTTAAAACTTGTGCTCTTGCTGGATTAAAATTGGCAAATTCAAGCATATTCCAAAAATAATCGAATATCTATAGAGGTCCTTGGTGCTTGGCGATTTTCTTGTAGACATTTCATTACCAAACTAGGTAACATCATCAGTGCTCCTCATGATGTTACCTAGGTTGAAAATGACACATCTGCAAGAAAACAACCAAGTTCAGAAAGCACCCAGGGTCTCACAGTTCAGTCCTGAGCTACAAATATTCTCTTCTATGAATACAGCATCTTCTCATGAAGAAAAATGAAGGTGAATTCATCTCCATGTTGCTGGGATGAATTGGGGAGAGGGGTGTGACATAAAAAAACCTCCAAGGATTTCTGGAAACCATACTCAACTTGTGAGCGATAAAAGTAAGATATGTAACCATTGGAGGATATACAATACTACATATATTGAACAGAATAACAGAGTTGGAAGGCACCTTGGAGGTCTTCTAATCCAACCCTTAGCTCAAGCAGGAAACCTGATGCCATTTCAGACAAATGGTTGTCCAAACTCTTCTTAAAAACCTCCAGTACTTCTGAGGCAAGTTGTTCAACTGATTAATTGTTCTAACTATCCGGAAACTTATCTTTAGTTCCAGGTTGGTTGTCTCCTTAACAGAATAATTGAGTTGGAAGGACACCAGTGTAACTACATAGCCAAAAAGGCATTAAGAGTTGTTAACTTAATCCTACGTAGCCTTTTCTCTGGTAATATCACACTACTAACTAGAGCATATAAAACATTTGCTAGACCAATAGTCGAAAACAGCTCATCAGTCTGGAACCCGCATTATGTATTAATATCTGATATTAATACAGTTGAGAGAGTCCATAAATATTTCACAAGAAGAGTTCTCCACTCCTCTACTCATTGCAGAATACTTTATGCCACCAGACTTGAAATTCTAGACCTAGAAAACCTAGAACTACACTGCCTTTGGTCCGATCTAAGTATAGTATATAAAATCATACATTGCAATGTCCTACCTGTCAATGAATACTTCAGCTTCAACCATAACAACACTAGAGCAAACAATAGATACAAATTCAAGGTAAACTGCACCAAACTCGACTGCAGGAAATATGACTTCAGCAACAAAGTGGTCAATGTCTGGAATACTCTACCTGACTCTGTGGTTTCTTCCCCAAACCCCAAAAACTTTATCCTAAGACTGTCTACTATTGACCTCACCCCTTTTCTAAGAGGTCTGCATAAGGGGCGTGCATAAGCGCACCAACGTGTCCACCGTCCCTGTCCTATTGTTTCTTTTTATTTTTCTTATATGTATCCATTTCATGTACTCATAACTATGTCTATACTTATACCTGTAATCTTATAATTGCTTCACAAAATAAATAATAAAATGAAATGAAATAAAATAAAATCAACAGAGGTGCTTGTTATACATAACCCAATTACTGCTGAGGTTGCAGGAATGAAAATACTCTTCACAGCAAGAAAACGGCCTGCTAGAGTTCTTGTACTAAAGACTCATTCTATGTACCTTAAATGTTCTCCAGTATCCAAGTGCAGGGCCAGTAATGGAGACAGTGTTGAAACTAATTACAGTACTGAACATTGGCTGAAATTAGAAGAGCCTTCCATAACCAGCCGCCCTCCAGATATTGTACCTTAAACAGAATTTTTCTTCATTTCGAGCTAATATTGACCACACTGGTTGTGAATGATGGGACCTGCAGTTCAGCACATTTAAAAAGCAGCAGGTTAGGGAAGAGGATTTCTGAATAGCACAATTCTACAGGTTCAATTCAAGAGAAGTTCCAGCCAAGTGAATTTAAGAATCCAAATGACTGCAGCCCACTGAAATGATATATGACAGTGCCATCACTAAGAAAGTATGACCCCTCCATAGCTACAAAACGGTTTGCTCAGTTCGCATTTGCACATGATTTTTTTTTCCCCTTTGGGATTTGCTGCAAAAGGTCTCTGCAAGTAGTTTCTTTCCCTTCCTCTCAGCCATTATGAAATCCTAATTACAAGTGTTCCCCCCTCCCCGAAATATATGGTTTCGCCACTACCTCCCCACAACAAACGAACCCCATTCGTTTGCATGGGGAATGATCTTAAAACACATCTTGGGGGTGGCTGAGTCGGAAATAAGGTTGGAGATAGATAGCCAATTGGTTCCTCCTTCCCATTCATTTCCAAGGAGGGGGGGGAATACCCTGAGAAGAAAGCCAAGCTGCTGGAGCCCACATTTCTCTCTTCTGCTAAAGTAGCGCACCCTTAAGATCAAGAGCGAATTCCCAGCGAAAAGTTTGCATTTCGCGCGAATCCCAAAGTGGGCGCGAATCCAACAGTGGGCACCGACCATCTCTCAGGAACTTTCCTTAACGGCGCTGCGGAAGGGGAAAAAAACAAAACAAAACCCTCCTTTCGTTCCTTAAGGCAGTATGAGAGAAATAGTTGGAACTGAGAGAAAAGAAGAATGAAAACGAAAGCCCCTTATCTCTTCCCCGGGTCAACCACCGACATGTCATTGTCATGGATGCCGTTTAAAAGTGACACTAAAGTTACACCTAAGTCCCCTCGTTCTCGGAGAAACTTTTTCCCTCAGAAACTCCACTCCAGAAACCGCTCTCCGCAACGCGCGTCCGCCAAAGCCTGCCAGTAACGCCCAAGGGGAGTCCACCGACCGGCGCCTATTATTATTAATTATCAATAATAATAATAATAATAATAATAATAATAATAATAATAATAATAATAATAATAATAATAATAATAATAATAATAATAATAATAATAATGTTATTGTTATAATTAATTATTAATTATTAATTATTATTATTATACCTCTCAACGGAACCTCGGGACGTCTTTCCAAGAAAGCGCGTCCAAAGGTATGACTACCCGCCCCCCCTCCCCCGCAGCCTTTTCCAATACTCCGCGTTGGAAGTCCTTCTCTCAGCAAAGGTGCTAGAGGGTTTGGAGCAAAGCGCCTTTCTTTTACCAGAAGCAAGGAAGCCAGGAGAAGAGCGCTGGCGGTCGCCCGGCGGTAATACTCCATGCTTGGAGCTCAAGTCGGGGCAGGAGCGCTGGGCAAAAGGAAGGCGATCGCCGCCGCCGGCCGGCCGACGACTCCGCACCCCGCGCTGCTTTGCGGCAGGCCAAGCGGGGAGCTCTTTAACGCTTCAGCCGCCGCGGCCGATCGGCTTCCCCGTCAGCCCCGCTCGCTCAAACGCGTCCTTGCCTGGAACCGGGCGAGCGGAAGGTGGTTTTGGGAGGGTGCGGGTGGGGGGGGGGAGCTGATCCGCACGGAATCTATTTTCCGAACAGGCAGCCAGCCAATCAGGGCCTCGGCTAATCAGACATGCCGGATAACAAAAGGGGGGAAAGGGGGTCCCGGCGAAGGATAAACGGGAGGAGGGCGGAGGAAGAAAAGGACCGGGCTGGGCTGGGGGAGTGAGTGAGTGAGGTGTTAGAGGAGAGGAGCGAACTCGGCTGAGAAACCCGGCCGGATCCGATCGTTTATTTCGCCCAGCGAGAGCTGCGAGGATGTAAAAGTTGCGGGGGAGCTATTGCTTCCTTCTTCCTTTCTTTTTCTTTCTCCCTCCCTCTCTCCTCTCCCCCTTCCTCCCTCTCCCTCCCTCCCTCTCTCCCCTTCCCTTCCCCTTCTCCCCTTCCCCTCTCCTCCCTTCCCTTTCTCTCCCTTCCCCCTCTCCTCCCTTCTCTTTCTCTCCCCTTCCTCTCTCTCCGTCCCTCTTCCCTTCCCCCTTTCCTCCCTTCCCCCTTCTCTCTCTCTCCCCTTCCCCCTCTCCTCCCTTCCCTTTCTCTCCCCCTCCCTCTCCCCTTCCCTCTCTCTCCCCTTCCCCCCTCTCCTCCCTTCCCTTCCCTTCCCTTCCCTTCCTGTCTCCCCCTCCCTCTCCCCTTCCCTTCCCACTCTCTCCTCCCTTCCCTTCCTCTCTCCCTCTCTCCCTCCCTCTTTCTCCCCCCCTCCCTTCCTCTCTCTTTCTCCCCCTTCTCCCCTCCCTCCCTCCCATTATTCCACTCAGAAGGAGACTTCATCCAGGTCAAATTAGAACGTCTGCATATGGGGACACAAGTTTCTAGAAGCAGGAGATCTTCCAGTAGAGGTGGTTAAAAAATCAGTCCCTCTGTTAATGAGCTTCTGTGCTCCCTCTTTTTTTTTTTTTTGCAATCATCTGGCATTGGCCAAACTGTGGCAGATTGGCTCAAGCAGCCGCTGGAAACTTGCCCCAAAAGCATACACAGGGTCACTTTGTTTGGGATTGAAAAGGATTGCCCCACCTGCATGTGTGGATGCACCCGTGTGTGCTTTTAAGGGCTGGGAAGCAGCGGTTAGCTCAAAATTCAAACAGATGATCTTACTTCTTACCAGGCTGGCAGACTCTAGAGAGCCAATAGACAGTGCAACCAATTTCCCAGACAGGTGTGGCTTTCCCTTTAGGAAGAGGTCAAAAAAGTCAATATGGCAGCCACTGTAATGGTAGAAGCACCACCCTTTTTTTAATGGAATACAACCCACATATCAAAGGATGAGGCTTCAATCACATGGTTATGCGCCACCACGATGCAAGAGCTGTGGTGGCACAGTGGTTAAAATGCAGCATTGCAGGCTAACTCACTGCTAGGAGTTTAATTGTCACCGGCTCCAGGTTGACTCAGCTTTCCATCCTTCCGAGGTTGGTAAAATGAGGACCCAGATTGATTTGACGGGCGATATGCTGACTCTGCAAAACCGCTTAGACAGGGCTGTAAAGCACCGTGAAATGGTATATAACTCTAAGCGCTATCGCTATTGCTATGTGCTATTATGGCCATCTTAATTTTTTTTGACACAACTTCCCTTCCTAGAAGGACTGAGACAAAGGTTGTAAAGCCATCTATCCTTGACAATCAGAGTGACCAACAGTGGCACACTGGCTGGGGAATCCTGGGAGTTGAAGTCCACAAGTCTTAAAATTGCCAAAGTTCTCCTGCTGTACACTTTGGCTTTCTGCAGGGAAAGAGGTGAGGGATGGACTTGGTGAACCCCCTTCAACCTATCTAATTTTGTGACAGGATAACAAGAATGTAGGTCTTGCCATTTTACACCAGTCATGATTGAGGATGAAAGTACTCTAACTGGAAGTTTCCTTCTTTATTTTTTATTTTAAAATGTGATACATTTGTTTATTGATGATGATAAATATAAAAGAGATTTTCAAAGCTGCTTTGTAGTAATAGAGCTGGTTTGATCTACTGGGTAAGGCACCAGGCTAAAAAACAGGAGACCATGAGTTCTAGTTCTTCCTCAGCCATGAAATCCGGCTGGGTGACTTTGGGCCAGTAACTCTTTCTCAGCACAACTCACCTCACAAAATTGCTGTGGGGGAAATAGAAGGACGGAGGAGTACTACCAGGGATGGGCTGCTGGGGGTTTGCAGGGGTTTGGGAGAGCCCCTACTGAAGATTCTGTGCAGTTTGGAGAACCCCCAAATTTTACCCCTGGCTGGCCCAACTCACTCCTCCCAAGAGTCCCCACATGGCCCGTTTTGGATGCAAGTAAGTGCAGGGTGTGCATGCAGGCTCAGGGAGGGCGAAAAACAGGCCTCCCGAAAGTTCGGGAAGGCCAGAAACGGGCCCGCTTCCGACTTCCAGAGAGCCTCCGGAGCCCAGGGAGGCCATTTTTGCCCTCCCGGAGGCTTGAGGAAAGCCTCCAGAGCCCAGGGAGGGCAAAAACGCCCCCCAATATGGTGCAGGAGGCTGACAAGGCCATGCCCACCATGGTCACATCCTCTCAGCAACTGGACAGAGAACCCTTTGCTAAAATTTTTGAAGCCAACCCCTGAGTTCTACAGCAGATATGTTATCCATCTTGAGTTATTTACCAAAATAAGAAAGATGGGAAATAATTGAGCTTGATTATTGGTAACTTCATAGATGTGCTGTGGTGGCTTGATTGGCAACAGTCCTGAAGTGATATTCCACTGCTTTCTTTGGGGAAATTCCCCCACCTATCCACCCTTCTCCCTTCCAGATCTTTCTTCCATGTAAATCACCAGTTCTACGCCTGCTGCTGGGTTTTTATTCCCTTTATGATCTAATTTCCTGAGGTTTGGATTTAATGGTATTATATTTGCAGCTAAAGGTAATTTGACAGGAAAATTGGCCTGTATCAGTTCAGTTGTAAGCAGGACTGAAGATTTTTTTTTTTTAAAGAAAAGATTGGCAGAGAGAAACCATTTGGTAGATGAAGAGATTTATAGTTTTTCTCAATATGTATTAGCATACCTGAACACAGTTCCAAAGTTTAATTGTTATTTAGATCCTAATCCGTTACCGAATTGCGGGGATAACTTTTTAAAACATATTTTACAGTAGCCAAGTCTACTGAAAGATGTATATGGAACAGTCTTGAGGCAGAATATAAGACAAACAACTGTTTTGAAGAGAAGTGTTTATGTAGTCAAGTCTGATTCATTCATACATGCATATGGAGCAATATTATATAGCAAGCAGATCTAATTTTATAGAAACCTAGGAGAGAATAAGGTTGAGATCTGGTACTTAGGAGAAAAAGTCTTCCATGAACTCAGGTAAATATCGAAGTAGATAGGGATTGGGTTGTCTGGTGAATTTGGAAATACACTTTTGCAAAAAACAGAAGGGAGCCTCACACGTGGAAAGGTTACAGGTCTTTCAAAGGTTGATACAACCTCAGTAGTAAGATGGAAACCAGCGTTTGTGAATAGTTGGGAATTTTTTTTTTTTCCACTTAGAGTTGATCAGGGGCCAAGTCTGAACCCATGGGGAAGGATGAAAATGCCCATCTTAAAGGGAATAATCTAGTTTCTGATTTCTCCCCTCGCTTTTTTTTTTAGGTATTGCTATGTAAGTCTATCTGGAAACCATTCTTCCTTTTTTTTTATAATCAGAGTTGAGGAAAAGGAAATATGCATCTGTTCAGGGGCACTTTTTTTTCATCTGCATTTCATATGTTCTAAGCTTGAGGCTATATTAAAAACAGAAGCTACAATTGAGCCATGGTCACATTAATTCTAGGAACACATTTGGTGTGTGTGTGTATTTGTGTGTGTGCGCGTGTATGTGTACATTAGTAAACTTTGCTTTGGGGTGCTGAAGTTATTTGTTGTGACAATATGAAAGAATAGCAATTCTGCAAATAGAATGGCTGTAGTAATTACTCCTTTTTATTCTAGCTTACTGATTTTAGAAATTGATTTTCTTTAACAAAATCTAACATTTGGTTACCTAAACAGACAGGTATGTATATACTGGGCATCGGAAGACTAGCACTCCTGCACATATTTCTAGTCATTACTAGCATGAACTGATCAAAAATTTCTAATCCTAAAACCACACAGATAAATTCCTTTTCATAAAATTGGCTGATGCTTGCAAATAGCGACAAAACTGAGCAAAGATTTTCCTTTTCAGAACTCCCAGCATCTGCAGCAAATTAAACTGGAATCTACATGTACACAATTTACAAGCCAATTGTTGTCCAGTGTATTAAAATCAGCGGGAATTACTACATGAAAAAAAAAATATGAAGGAAGAAATGTAACAATATTTAGCAGGTTGCCAAATAGCAGACCCTGCAGCAGTCTTTCTCTCTTACGCACACACAAATACACACAATTTGACAGCAAAATGTCTGTTATGCTTTCTATTTTTTTTTTTAAAAAGAATAGCCATTATGAACTTTAATGTAACTTTGTGCAAGGCCCCCTCATTTCATCTGATTGAGATGTAACAATATCCAGACAAAAGACAATTACATCAAGAAGGGTTCCCATTTCCAGGAACCTATACCAGCAATATGTTATTATCATACCAATAACTTTCCCCTCTATTGTTTTTTTCTCCTATCTGACTCAGTGCAAATAACTTTGAGTGCTCTGGTTAGAGTCCAACAGGTTAAAGAACACAGTCAGGATAATTTAAATTTATCCATAGTAGAACAATCAAAATGTCTGAGAATATTGCATCCGGTTTTGGTTGCCACAATATAAAAAAAATGTTGGGACTCTTCTAAAGTGCAGAGGGAAACTGGAAGCTAAAACATACAAAGAACGGTTGCAGGAATTCGGTATGTCTAGTTTAATGAAAAGAAGGACGAGGGATGGCATGATACCAATATCTGAGAGGCTGCCACAAAGAAGAAGGACTCAGTCTTTTCTCCAAAGCATCTGAAGGCAGGACAAGAAGCAGTGGATGGAAATTAATAAAGGGAAGAACCAACCTAGAACTATTGCCTGACAGAAAAAATTAATCAGTTGAACTATTTGCCTAATGTGGCCCTCAATGAAATCGAGCTTGACACCCCTGGTATAGGCAATGAAAGACTTCCATTAAGCTCATTTTGGTGAAGACTCTGTGGTGTTTTGTGGGAAAAAAGCTACTGACCTCAAATACAAATATATAAGAGGCAAGTACAAATGTTATGTTGTGACATCACCAAGTACCTTTCATCACAATTGCTGTGGATGCTCAATGTAGTGTCTGTGGGTTAAAAAAAATGCTGGCTATGTCTCTATGAACTTTTTAACCCCTATTATGCAATTAACCCAATGCTGTGGGTTAATTCATACAACGCCGAATCAGAAACTGAACTAATTACATAGGTTGGGGCTAGGCGTACAATAAGATGATACGTGGTTGGTTGGTTTGAAGTTCAGGTTATTCTGCAAACATTTTTTTGTTGCATATAAGGAATAGAAGGTATGTATAGAATAAAAGGATTGGTCAAAGCTAAAAATAAATTGATACATGGCAAAGAAAGGAAACCACAGGAAAAATGTAGTTAAAGCCAAATGTGAAAGGCAACATATAAATTTCAATTACATTTTTCTGCTCAAAATTTCCCTATAGCAGATGTTGCTTTTGATGACAAATGGGTTTTCCTTTGTTAAAACAAATAAGCACTTTTTAAAAAAAGATAATGTTCTTTAAGTATCTCTTGGTCCCTTTTCACTGCTAATGCATTTGTTGCTACATGGATATGAGCCGATCTCATCTAGCCCTTAAGATTGGTAGGGAATTAATAGACTTGGAGCTGAATTGTACTAAAGCTTTTTACTCAAACACTGTCTACATCAGCAAAATGTCAAAAAAGCAAAAACACGTTGCTTATATTATTTAGTTAAGGTTAGAGCTAGGCTTAGAGATGAGCTAGATTGGGTGTGAGATGAAGGCAACATTGTGAGTAAAGCACATATAAGTTGGTGTTGCTAGGACATGATGCCTTGACCAAAAGAAGAAATAAAATAAATCGGCAATTAGTTTTCTCTGTCTTTCTAATTAGATCCGTTTCAAGCAAGACTAAAGTAAGACAAAACAGCTTCTAGGATAATCAGGAGGCATGTATGTCACCACTAAATAACATAAAATGTCTTTTCTTTTTAAAAAATAGTTTTATTGAAGTTTTTAGTAAACATAGAGGAACTAATAGAAACTAAACTAGAATTAAAAAAAAAAAATAGAAGAAAAGTTTAGAAGTTAGAAAAACAAAAAAATATTATTGCAACACAAACAATAATAAAGAAGTGGCTTCCAACCTTCATCATATGAGCATAAGCTAATATAGTAATTTTTCACCTTCTTTTAAATTTACAAAAGAAACCTCTTTTCCCCCTAGGCTGATTTGGTGCCAGGTCTTTGTTGGATATAATGTTTTAATCTGTTTGGCTTTGTAGTTTTAATATTTTTAATGTTATTTTAACTTTTGATTGGGAGCCACCCAGAGTTGGTTAGAAGATGGGTGGCTATATAAATATTTCAAATGAAATTAAATAAATATATACAATCCACACAGAATTGGAAATTGTCTCTTTTCAGTCCTGATTTGGCAATATCGAACGGTTTACCCTGATCAAAGAGTCCCATAAAGAGGCAGTGTCCAGGATTTCTTCTCACATCTGTACCATGTCCACATCCTTTTCTTCCCATGAAGAGGCATCATCAAGAATTTTGGGTTGCAGCTCTTCCATCTATAGATCCATTTCTAGATTTGTCTTTTTGATCGTTGGTAATCTCCATGTTGCTGTTCTATAATGTCTATATCAGGTAAAAGTTTTTTAGCATTTTTCTCATCTTCTAAAACATTTATCCATTGAAATTGGTGTGCTATCTGAGATATTATTTATTAATATCTCAATCCAGCTTTCAAAAAACTCTTTAAGATAAGAAAAATGTATAGGTGCCTTAGCTATTTTAACTCTTTCTGCCTGGTCCTTCAGTTCCCTCTAGTGTCCATTTATTAACTTCATCAAGTCTCAGTTCCTGATATGGGTTTAGTTCCATTTCAGTTGTTTCTGAGTATGTATTATTTAATTATATACTTGCTTTTCAAATCTTACAGCAAAAATAACTGGTATTCCAAATCTGTCTGGTCTCAAGAGCCATTTAAACTTTCTTGAATCTAAATCTTCCCTCCCTCCATCTCCTCTCTCTCTCTCTCTCTGTGTTTTGCCAATTGTATATTATTTTAAATTCTCAAGTCTGTTTAATTTTTTTTTTTTAATCCAAAGAAGAAAGTAAAACACTTTGGGCTTCAATTTAAGCTTGCTGCTTTGAAAGTCTCTATTATCCATGAAATGGCTAAAATGAAGATTTCCAAATGTGATGGGAAAATGAGTTTGATTGTCTCTGATGCTGCTGAGGCATATTTTATATTGTTTTATGCTATTTCATGAGGAGCTGCCATTCAATGCACTTGTGGGTGATCTCCTGTTCTGTTTTTTTTCCTTGATAAATTTGAAGGACCGACTAAGTTATCGGTCTTTCATTCTTCACAGAAGTTGACATCTCCAGTCATTCACAGAGATGTCTTCAATTAGCCACAATTCACCCTGGAAGCATTAACTCAGCAAATGTGTTCTTACATCTATTTCCTTTCATTTCTCCTGCTTGCAGATATTGGAACTTAAGCATACTGATTATAAGCTGAGGCTCTGGTTTGCTGTAGCATATTTATGCAATAGAGTAGAGTAGAACAGAAGCAGAAGCAGAACAGAATAGAATTCTTTATTGTCCAAATACGACTGGATGCACAAGGAATTTGTCTCCGGTGCATAAACTCACAGTGTAATTAGATAGATAGATAGATAGATAGATAGATAGATAGATAGATAGATAGATAGATAGACAGACAGACAGACAGACAAACTGCAAATAATAGGTCATAGATCACAAATCATAGTTACAATCATTAATCATAAGTTACAAATAACAATTGGTAAATCATAAGAAACCAGCAGGAAAACATTGTAAGAAAGATGAGAAGATGAGAAAAGGTAAGAAATGAGACAGTGGTGTGGGAATTATGTGTTTAGCAGAGTGGTGTCTGTCTTTGAGTCTCATTATTTTGGCATGCAATGCCCTATAGTGACATACTAAGGGGAGATGATGAAATAGATTATGTCCAGGATGTGAGGAGTTTATAGATATTTTCTCAATCCTCTTTCTGGTTAGTACAGTTATACAGATTCTCAATGGAAGGCAGACTGGTTGCAATTGTTTGGGGTTTTTTTCTCCAGTCCTAAATATCTGTCCTGTTTGGTTGTTCTGCCTAACCAGACCTGTTTGTGAGATACAAATGACAGACTCAATAATTCCTCTGTAGAACTGTATCAGCAGATCCTTGGGCAATCTGAGCTTTCTGAGTTGATACAGGAAGAACATTTCTTTGTTCTTAAAGCAGAGAATAATACTAATACTAATGATACTAATGATACTAACAATAACAATAACAACAATAATTACTACTAATAATAATGGTATTTCTGATACATTTTTAAATGTTTAGTTGACTAAGTTTCATGTTTAATAATGAGATAATAATAATAAATTATTATAAAAATAATAACAAAAGCAGAGGATCACTGAACTATCTAAAGTATTATTCCCAAGTTGCACAGATCTAACCATCTTGATTAAAAACCATGCCTTCAAATAGAAAATTGCTAGCACTGATATACTTTAAAAAGGTAAAGATTCCCTTTGCACATACGTGCTAGTCATTTCCGGCTCTAGAGGGTGGTGCTCATCTCTGTTACAAAGCCGAAGAGCCAGCGCTGTCCAAAGAAGTCTCCATGGTCATGTGGCCGGCATGACGATGAACGCTGAAGGCGCACAGAATACTGTTACCTTCCCACCAAAGTGGTCCCTATTTTTCTACTTGCATTTTTACATGATTTCGAACTGCTAGGTTGGCAGAAGCTGAGCTCCGTTACGCAGCGCTAGGGATTCGACTTTTTTGATCGACAAGCTCAGCATCTTAGCCATGGATCCACTGCGTCCCTGATATACTTTACAAGTAAGGAAACCTATAATATAAACTTTGCAGATGATCTCTTTGAAGAGAGCCTTTTGCAGTTTATGTTTTGAAGTCTTCTTTTGGGTATGGAATGCTTTTGTGTTTAGCATATTATCTATATAGTTTTACCAGTTATGTTAATTTGTGAATTGTCAATATGTTAATAAGAAATATTCACATCATGTAAGTAGAAAAATATATTTTGATATGCATAAATGTGTTTAGATAAGCAGTAAATTAGGGAGGCAGACATTTTATTGATTATAGGTGTGAAAGGATTAGGAAGTAACTAGTTTGTAGGCCGAAGCTTGCTAAAATGAGTGTGAAAATATTATTTTTATTGGGAGAAAATGAGACTGGAGAAAATGAGAATAAGCATAACTGATAAATTATCCATTTCTATTTTAAATGTGCTTATGAAAATGTACACCGAATGTGAATTTTCAGTTATAAATAAATAATTGCTGAAATAAGCTGGAACAAAATATGAACAAATATAATGTTTATCAAAAAAATTACCGAGTCCTTTTTTGAAATTAGTAGAAAGTGCTTGGAGCCCATATAACAATAAACCTTCTCCCCAACCTCACCCATCCCTGGGAATAAAACATTATGATCATACACCATTCTGACTTCAGTTGAGTATTTTTAAAAACGTTCCATAATCATATGCTCTAAGAATGGAGATTTTACATCTAATTCATAAAACTCATCATATGTGGCAAAGATAATCATTTTTCACAAACAAGGACAAGCTACAAATCTAGCAAATTAGACTAGTATTAGGTATGAATTCTGTTCACACCCAGATATACACATAATGAGAAAATAGCAGTAAAGGTAATATGTACATGGGCAACACGTTAATCAAATAACTCTTCAGGTGTTCTTTTGGTTTTGGATGTGCATATTGATGGTTTGACACTGTGTGTGTATGTGTGTGTGTGTTTATAAAGAAATAAATAACTTAAATTTCAGAGGGCCAGGAATTAATACGCAACTGCTTCCTGCTATGGGGAAATCTTTCCCAAAATCTAAATAGTAGAGGCCCTATTTTTAGGTGGCAGAAAAGTAAACTTTCTTTTCAGGGAATGTACTTTTGTTGCAGATTTCTTTAATTCATTGCTATATTCTTTTTCTCAGAATAAACAGCAGATACTTTGCTAATTCAAAATAGATCTATTTTACAAAATTGTTTATAGCTGATTTAATTGTCCTTAAGATCTATTTTACAAAATTGTTTATAGCTGATTTAATTGTCCTTATTTTAAAATAGTAAAAGTAAACTCTAACTTTTCAGCTTTTTGTCCAATTCCTAATCATCTTAGGCTTCCTTTTGATTATTTGATGGGGGTAAGCTCAATAATATACAAGGTACCATTTGGCCATATCATTACAGCCTTACGGCATTCGGTCAGTTTCAGCCCCTTCCCTAATAATTCCCATCCTAAAATCTTCCCCTTTTCACAACAGATATATACATAATGTACAGATATACACATAATCAATTAACATGTTAAATTGTTACCTTTACAATCAATCAGCCCTTCCTTCAAAAAGCAACATAGGATTCTCCATTCTTTCCCCTCCACAATCATCTTGAGATGGTGTCAGGCTTATGGCTGACTAGGGATTCTGAATCTAGGACAGTCCAGACCTGTCCTACAGCTTCAATCAATCAATCAATCAATCAATCAGAATACAGCTGGGTGGGACTTTGAAGGTCTTCTGCTCAAGCAGGAGACCCTATATCATTTCAGACAAGTGACTGTCCAGTTTCTTCTTAAAAACCTGCAGTGATGAATCACTCACAAGTTCTGGAGACAAGCCGTTCCACTGGTTAATTGTTTTCACTGTTACCCCTTCATTCCAGGTTGCTTCTCTCCTTAATTAAAGCTACTACTTTTATGGAAGCTGACACATTATAGTAGTCAACTGGAAAGCTGGAAAAAATCTCATGTGTAATGCTTGAAAAGTGGTTTGAAAGTTTAATGCTGGCCAAAGCACCAAAAATATTTTAAACTGCTTAAATGTGCTTATAAATAAATATATGCACACAAGAAATAAAATACAGGAAATTGTGCCATAAATGTAAACGGGCAAGCTTTTTGAGCATTTCCTGGATCCAAATAACTACAGCATGTATATGGAAAAGTTATTTGGGTAAAATGATTGAAACATGTGCTTTTTGTTTGTGCGTATTGCAAAAAATGAACTCTTGACTAAAAGTGCCTATGAATAAATACACTTACATTGTAAGTGTACAGCAAGATTTTCAAGTTCCATATTTTTTTTCAGTACTGGTGTTTGGTCTGCAAAAATCAGTATTTTTCATAGATGAAAAATGGATTAAACAGTTTCTGTATGGTGGAAATTCAGGAAATTATTAAAGAAATCAGATAATATTCTGCTTTAGATCTGGGAAAGCAGGAAAGCCCACCTTATCATCAAATAAAACAAGAACAACAAATTATTGCTGTATTTCATTGTTAATCTCTTCTTTAAAAGCTGAATAGGAATATTTATCATTTAACCTGGATTGCTGCTCTTTGCTATCTTGCTACCCGAACGATCACAATATCCTTTTCATGCTGTATCTTGGATCATAGTTTAGAAATTCTAATATCCCAACAGTCTAACATTCACTACATTACAGGATTGAGTTTCTCCCGTGGGAAACTATTCTTCACAAAGTTTGCAGAAAATTAGAGTTAAAATTCTAATGAAAACAGGTTTGGCTATAACCATATGGCAACTCATACCAAGAGTGCCTTCTCTTTTGCCCAGCTTGGTAATGAATACATGATGTTCTAGCTTTTATAAATATGAGGAAAGAGACCCATGATTTCAATCTTTTTTTTTTTTTTTAATTGTGTAGCGTAAAGTGACAAAAAGAATTGAGGATTATTGTACATGACTGGATATTCAGACAAGCAAGAAGACATTTCTTTTGAATATTTGCTGAGAATCTGGACAACAGAAATAAAACTGTGCACATAATTCAGCTAAACATGAGAGAAACAAGAAGGCCAATCATTAAGTTTGGTGAAGAAAAGTTTGATTTTAAGAATCCTATTACCAAATCATCTACGGAGCCAAGTTGATATAGAAATGCTTGTTCTTCAGTGAAATGATGGAAGGTATTGGATCTCCCCTATTCACTAGTGGTCATTGTCAAAAAGCTCTTAACACAGGAATAGAGACCTCAAAAGAAAGGCCTTTCCTCTTCCCATGGAACATATGCTCGCAGATCCCCAAGCTGAACCTAATGCAATTACCTTTTCCTGAGGAAATGCTATTTGAACTCTTGCTTTGAAGCAGTTCCTCTCTGGATCAAGACGTTTTAATTGGATATGAGCTCAGGTTTTGGCTGAATCCCAGTGACATCACCTGACCCGCGCCAGGATAGTGGGGAAGGTTTGGACTCTGAAGCCCAATCTTATTTCTCCAATGAACGATAATATATTTCAGGAAGGAATATCTGAAAAAAAATGTGTACTTGGGGAGCAGAAAATGAATTTCAGGCTGCGTGTTTCCTCTCTTTATTAATTGCCTGAGCATCTAGATTTAATTGTTTGTTCTCTCTGAGCTGAACTGTTGGCTTGGAAAAGGACTCTAAGAACAGCAGGAATGAGTGCAGAGGCTGACATGGAGACTGTTATGGTACGAGGAGGATTGTAGCTCAATGCAATGCCATTCCCCTTTTGGCTCAGTATAGTGAGGTTTGTGGGTCTGATAGAAGCTTCTTCTTGGATCCCTGCACAAATTCCTTCACTCCTTGGGATCCCTCCAAACTGATGTTGATTTCTGGCTGGGGCTCCAGCAAACTGCTTGGCTCTACAGGTGGCCGATTGGAGTCTGGTTCCTGCTGTCATCTGCTGACAAGGGTGGACATCAGACTTGGTGATCAGTCTTTTTCTTGCAAGTGTCAAGGACGAATCCAACCAAGCCAGCAAATCAGGATGATCAGATCTCTTTAAGCATAACTTTATTGAGTACATCATTTCGGCATGCGTGAAGCAAAACTACTTCCTGTGGTTTTTGCCTAATTAAAGAATAAAGTCCTTCCTCCCTTCCCTCATCACATTGTCCGCTTAGGTATTCTGGTGACTCTATGGCAACTCCTTCAGGTCTTTGCCAAACATCTGTTGAGATGACCTTGGTTCCCATGGGATGATTTCTTGTTGTCATCTGGGACTAGCATTCCAAACCTTTCCTTACCGCCCCCCCCCCAAAATAGTCTGTGGCAAACTGAGAAACAAAAAGATAGCGACAACGGCACTGGCACGTTTCCAAACTTTAGGGTGCTTTTTTTTTTATGGTTTGACAAGGAGGAATTCAGGGTGGTGTCCCAAATTCTAGTTGGAGGACACTGAGATGGCAAGATTTATTTATTTCAGTCTGAACTCTATGGCTGCTTTGGCTGGCTGCTCTTCAGGACTCGTCTTGGATACTTGTAGAGAGTGTAAGGAAGATGATCTTGATAAGAGATAGGCCAGGTCTGCTACCAAAGTGAGAAGGGTTTAAAAAGATGGCTTAGGTCTAAAATAAGAAGTATAGAAAGCAACTCAGGCAGAACTCCCTAATTGTCATAAGCGTAAGATGGGGAGGGAGCAGTAAACCGCAGCCAGACATGCAAGATTCTGTTACTATAATTGAAATTAATTAAGGTAATTTTAGCCTTTTCATGGAATTGATTTCTTGATTTGATCTACATAGGGATTTAGAACTAGACATATGAAGCAGTATGTCAGCTGATTTTCTCCCCATTTTGCAATAATTGATTCATTAAAGGTGGAGGTAAAGTTTAATTGGCGTTAGTTTTTAGCTATGAAGAGAATATAGCTGAATAAGGATTGGGAAGTTTATTGTACAAAGATCACAAAAATCCAACAGGATGGTTGTAATTCTATACTTTGATGAAAACATTTAAATTTAATTGACTAGAGGATAACCTAAGATCTTTTCTCAGAATCAGCAGGGAAATATATTCATTTTCAACTTATAGAGAGAACTTCTTCTTGATGTATTATGAAAGCTGAGTATGCCTAAGTAAAACTGTTTTCAATAATTTGCATTAAAACTCTATGGTGAAGAATTATAGCATCTTCTCAGTTTTCACAGGTTGTTATACTGCAACGCAAAATTTTTACAGATGCTGCTTTTGATTGTAAATGTAAACATTTACAAAATTCAAAGCAGAATGCAGTAGACTGCAAAAGAAATGAATTAAATTTTAGTCTGGATTCCAATTATGCTTTGAATAAAAATTATCCTCTTTGTTTTTTCTTTCTTGAATTTTGCTTTTCTTTTCCTACAGATATTTAGAAAGGAAAACCATCCCCCTACCTTTCATTGTTACTAGAATGCAGCATACAAAGTGGTCTTTGAAGCACCTGAGCTAAGACAGGTATTCAAAACGAGTGCTGAATCATTGCAAAGCAACCTGTGCTTTGAAACTACAGTTTCAACAGAAAGCATTCAACCACAGATCAATCTTTAGCAATACTGCAATGGAATCCTCAAAAGGCCTAATTAAACTAGAAGAATAAAAGCAAACTTTGCTTTTCTGTTGGTAAATTAAACAGTAATTTATATTGCAGTATTTCCTAGACATCAGGCTTAATGTAATGTTGGCAACCCAACCAAGCTGGCAAACTAGCAAGGATTTTTTTTGATGTCTGATTATTCCATCTATCTTGTTTACATATTTTATAACCATGACAATATTAAGAGCGCTTATTTTCGTATGCGGTACTTGTTATTCTTGCAGAAAAATGTTTCTGTTACAGAAATTTAACAGTTTGTTTATTTTCAAGTTCAGAATTTATTAAGATCATACATAATTATATGAAATTACTTTATGCTAAATCAGACAATAGACCCCTTTAACCTAGATTTCTTTAACCTTTCAGTTATTTTCAGGGCAACTTCCATCATCACGGAACATACTGTCTCATGGTAATGAGAATTGTAGCTTGCAGTAGTTGGAGGAAGCCAGATTGCAAAAGTCTGTTTCACTTTGTTTGATTGGATCATGTTAAAAAGCATTAAAATACGTGGAAAGAAGATGCTCTTCCAAGTAAGGCTTTCGGTATGTGGTTCTCTCTGCAGCTGGTTCCAATCGGGGTTAATAAGCGGGGAGAAACTCAACCTGAAGTTTGTGGGGTCTCCCACCCTTTCTGTTTTATATGTCCATGAAGCCATTTAATGAAGCCATCCATCAATATATGACCAAATATCATCACTATGTTGATGATACCCATCTGTGTATCTCAACATCTGGTTAACCAAGTGATTTGGGTTGAGATCTTGCCTCAATGCCTAGAGCCTGGGTATCAAACTTGCAGCATCATGTTGCTGTCACGTGATGTTTCTTCCCTTCACGGAGCTGGGCTGGATGTGGTCTGCGCATGACACATCCTGCCCGTGGGCCGCCAGTTTAAACCTCCCCCCTGCCCTAGAGGCTATTTGGTTTTCAATGGGAAGGAACAGGCTCAAGTTCAAGATGTCAATGAAAATACTTTTGGTTACTGTCTGTCTGTCTGTCTGTCTGTCTGTCTGTCTGTCTATCTATCTATCTATCTATCTATCTATCTATCTATCTATCTATCTATCTATCTATCTATTCATTTTTTATTTTACATTACCCTGTTTCCCTGAAAATATGACCTACCCTGAAAGTAAGTCCTAGCTTGATTTTTACACATGTGCCCAATATAAGTCCTACCCCCCCCCAAAATAAGCCCTAATTGACATCCTGCCCACTCCAGAGTGCACGGGTAAAAATTAAACTAGGGTGGAGATAGGGGGGTGGAGCTGCCCTACTACTTACCTTTGGACAGTTGTAGCCAGGACTTGTACACCCCGATACCTGCCTTGCCGGTCCATTTCTTCTGCAGCCGGCAAGGTTTGCAAGACTTTTCTGAAGACTTCTGTAGCTGATAACAAAGCTCCGGAATGATCCAGAGCTCTGTAGAGGCCTTCAAGAAAGCCTTGCTGGCCACAGAAGAAGTTCCTGAAGGCCTCTGACAGTGAAAAGGAAGCTGGGGGCGACACATGCAAGTGAGATTAGTCAGTGGATGACATCCCCCCAAAATAAGACCTGGTGCCTTTTTTGGTGGCAAAAAATATATAAGACAGGGTTTTATTTTCAGGGAAACACCATATTTTATGTAGATATATTTGAAAATGGATTAATTAAAATATATGGTTTTTAAAAATCTCTGACATGACAAAGTGGGTATGGATGCATGCTCCTTCTAACGTTAGAGATTCTCATCTTGATTCTGATCCTTCCTCATGCAGAACTGATTGCAATTAGGGATCCTTCTGGACTCACAGTTTCTCCTCAAAAAAATAGATGGCTGCTGTGACTAAGAAGACTCATCTGAAA
The DNA here is from genome assembly GCA_033807585.1 of Hydrophis major. Classification (NCBI taxonomy): domain Eukaryota; kingdom Metazoa; phylum Chordata; class Lepidosauria; order Squamata; family Elapidae; genus Hydrophis; species Hydrophis major. Next base: position 278,920,710 of record CM066329.1, read on the forward strand.
TTTTTCCTGGACCTGGAATCTATCTCATTCATGATTCCTTGGTCACCTCACTTGCCGCTATTTGAAGACACCATCTCTCTCCCATCATTTCTTGCTCATAAGATGCAACAGAGTAGGTCTGCTTCCTGGCTCATCCATTACGCAGTGTCATGACGGAATCAAGGAAACCATTTGGAATAGCATCCCCCACCCTGCAAGATTCAAACTGCCCTGACACTGCATGCTTTTAAATCATCTTTGACAACCATTTTGAGATAAGGCATGATATGAGAGTCAGTTTGCTGTACTGGTTAAGGCAGGGCTATCAAACTTGCATCCCGCTGGCCAAATGTGTTACATTCTGGCCATGCCCATGCCTGGTTTAGCGAAGGGGGAAAAAATCACAATACATCACTTGATGATGCCGTGATGACATGAGTTTGACACCCCTGGGTTAAGGCCCCAGCTAGAAACTGGGAGATCATGAGTTCTACTCCCTTAGGCATAAAGGTTGGCTGGGTGACTTTGGTCTTGTTGCTCTCTCTCAGCCCAACCCAATTCACAAGGTTGTTGTTCGGGGGGATAGGAGTAGCAAGACGTATTGGGTATGATCACTGCCTTGAGTTATTTATAATAATAATAAAGGTAGTATATAAATACATACTAAACATAAATACAATGGAACCTCAGGCCAGGAATGCTTCTGTTCGCGACCAAATTGGGTGACAACCAAAATTTTTGCTTCTGTTTTGCTTCTCTTCATGAACAGATCTTCAGGTGGCGTCCAAGCAAACCCAAAAATTGCTGCAGCGATTTTCCCTGCCGTGGCAAATTTCGCTTTGGTGCCTTTTTAAAATTTCTTTTTGGTCTGCGCATGCACAGACGGCCAGGCTTCCGGTCATGACCAAATTGGGTTGCGACCAAAGTCTTGGCATGGATTACATAAATAAATATGATATACATCTGGTGTGTAATGTCTGCTTACATGGGGGCATGTCTGATCTCTTCACCATTATGTTTTATTTTTTTATTTTTATTTTATTTTTATGTTTTATTTTTTTATTTTAGTATTGTATCTATTTCCAATCTGTACACTGTCCAGAATCAGTGTTGAGTTGAGTAGCCTTAAGACATCTAAACTATACATAACTAAATATGAATTGCAAAAAAAATCCAAACAAGTACTAGGGGGCAGCAAATAGACCCAAAAGGCTCTCAATCATATTGCCCGGGGTTTTGTAGCCCATATATGATAGCCCTACTTCTAAGTTATAACCCTACCTATCATCCTAGAGCAGGGTTTCCCAGAATATGAAGCATAGCTCTCTTGAGGAGTTGCAGACAGAGTCCAGAGGAGGTATAAAGAACTTTTTAGTTACATTGTTAAAATAATTCCACCATTCCCAAAGTTTCAGTGTATTGTTTTCAATGTTCTTTGATTGTGTGTTTGGGTTTTTAGAGGAGGTGTGTACATTAACATTACACTAAAGGGAGGCTTGATGGGAAAAAAGCCCTGGAGTTTCAAATATTAAGTCAGCCCTCTCCTTTCTCAAAATTGGAGCATTTGATAATTAAATACCTCCATTTTGCCATAATTCTTAAAGGCAGACAAATGAAGTCTTGTATAGCCAGGAAGCAATAAAGGAAGGAAGGTTTCATTTTCCTTACAACATGCAACAAGGTATAGCTCTGCTCATGGGACACTAAGGTTTTGTGTTATGCATGTGTATACATAGAATGCATGTAAGTGCTTGTGTAAAGAGAGAGCAACAATTCCCATCAGGAAAAAGCTAGCCAAGTACCGAAAGATGAAAGCCAACAACAGCAAACAACGGCTGTCAGGAAGAAGCCAGTGCACTGCAGCCCCCTCTAGGGTACCAGAGTGGAGTTAAATAAGAAAACAGCAACTGGAAGCGATGAAGAAAGGAAGAGAGTTATGAAGTTGGCTTCTTGGAAAGCAGTTGGAAAAAATGAAGACAACAAAAGCAAGAGCAGAATTTATTCCAAAAAGGACAAGGTTCTATCCCTCAAAGTTTCTAAGGTAGAGGTCCACTAGACAGTAGTTCCCATATGCAGTGGAGGTAACTTGGCTTTTCGAAACACAGTCTTCTAGAACAATTTTTGGAAAGCCTGCAACAAATGCCTAAAAAAAAAAGTCTAGGCGCTGTATTCACAGGAATCAAGTGTATCTATAAGACATGACAATTCTATATCACGAAAGGTTTTTTGCAATTGCATTTGAAAAACTTCCAGAGATTGAAAAGTTCCTAATCTTTCCAGCTTTGAGGACCAGCGGCGAGAGGAGGGATGAGAAGGGATGGTTCTGGGCTGCACAAGAGGCAGGTGCTCATAGCTTCACTTGTGCAATTGGTGGGCGCTTGTGCTAGTGCAGGGATGTCAAACTCAAGGCCAACAGGCTGGATCTGACCCTCAGGTGCTTAGATCTAGCCAGTGGAGCCACCCTGAAAACAGCAAAGGACTGGCCTGTGGTGGCTCTATCAATCAAAATGGAGCAGGTTGCTGGAGCTGTTTTTTTTTTTAAAAAATGTAAATTCCACTACCGTCTCCTAAGAAAGACCTTTCCTATAAAGATGTTTAAAGATTACAGACTCAAAATTGTACTTAGTGTTAACCACTATCCTTATGGGAATGGTAAATAATTGGCAGTTACTGTATGTGCAACTGAGAAAGTAACTAAATAGCCTTCTTAATTTTTAACTCAGGCAAACTGTACTTCCTCCATGCAATTAATATTCACTGTTATTATTATTTTATGGAATATTCAGAAGGGTTTCATCAAAGTAAGTCTACTATTCCCAAAATTATATTATCTTTGCCTGACGGAAAAGTAAATTTCTTACCCCAGGACAATATTAGTTTGATTACACATATTATGGACAGTTCCTGATTGGGTTTTTGTTTTGTTTTTATTTAAACCACATTTTGAACATTAGCCTCCCAGAGTCTTCTTGTAGGAGAGATGAGCGCCATAAAAATGTAATAAATAAATAAATAAATAAAGAGACAAGATGTATTAGTGATGAAAGTGGTACTTTGGGGGAGGGAATGTGTGTATATGTGTGTTTTAGTTGTTGGCCTTAAAATTTAATACTGAAACATGTATCTAAACTGTCAGTTCAATGTGTTTAATGGCAGAGATCTGAGGCACATTATTTCTTGTGCCTACACATGCATAGTACAATTAAATAACCAACTGGCTTATCCCTGATTATGATGCCATGGAAAAAATCCTGTGCTAAACCAACTTCATTTTTCTCACGACGGTTCCAAGAGTCCTGGGATATTATCAACACAGAATTAGCATCTATTGGTTTTTTTGGGGGGGGATTAATTTTCTTTTCTTTTCTTTTTTTAATTTCACCAGTTGTCTATTAGAAGAAAAGGACAGCTTTCCTTGGAAAATTCTTAGTTTGTCTAGGATAAAGCATGAAACAAGCCAATAAAGGACTTTAAAGGCTCTATGGAAGTGAGTCCATGTAAGTTTTATCAGTAGGGGAATGGTAAAAGTACTTCAGGATGCAAGGACAGGAAATGTGCAATCAACTTGTAAACAAATCCATTCCCTTTCCCCTTGCAATACTTCAAGGAACTGTTGAGCTGATGAAATATTTTGGAATGATATCTGGCTAACCTTCATCCTGAGAGCTTATATCTGATAACAGTGGGGTACAAGAGTCGGGTTCTAAAATGGGCTTGATCGCAATACTGGCCACTCAAGAGTAGATAGGTTATCAGGCAGCTGTCATCTTCTATATAGTGCTGAGCTATGAAAATGTCATGAGTTCCATAAAGAATATTTATTTTTATTAAAATGTCTTTCTTATTACAGGCTGACTACAGGGTCTCTAATTACAGTGTCATTTTTAGAAATGAATAATGACCCACTGGTGTGATATGTCGATTGTCTATCTGTCTGTAAACTATAACCATCCGATTCAAATTCATCAACAACCAGTTTTTTATTACCATATCAGCACTGTCAATTGATGTTGCTCATTGCTCCAGAAACTTGAAACTAAAACATTGCAAACTTCCAACACACTTTGAAAACAGAAATGGAAAAATCTTGACTTTAAAGAGCCTATCCCAAAGCTATGGTTTTACTACAGTTCAGTTCTGTTGGTCAATAGAAATGGCCAAGATAAACAAATTATTCAAAACAAAATTATTTAAAAACAAATTATTCCTGAGAATAAAAGAATACCGCCATACAAAGGAAATATTGAAAGGCTGCAGGTAGTCCTTGGCTTACAACAGTCTGTTTAGTGCCCATTCAAAGTTACAACGGCATTGAAAAAAGTGCTGATGGCTGTTTTTTACACTAATGTCTGTTGCAGCATCCCCAAGGTCACAAGATCAAAGTTCAGATGTTTGCCCACTGATTCATATTTATGATGGTTGCAGTGTCCCAGGATCATGTGGCCTCTGAAAAGCAAAATCAATGGGGAAGCCAGATTCACTTAACAACCAAGTTACTAACTTATCAACTGCAATGATTCACTTAACAACAGTGGCAAGAAAGCTCATAAAATGGGCCAAAACTCACATAACAACTGTTTCAAAAAATTTGGACTCAACTGTGGTTGAGGACTACAGTACCTGTATTGGTACTGTATGTTATTACCACAACACTGTCAATTTATTTACTAAGACTGTATTACTATTCTTCTTCTCATCCTCCCTAGTACCTATCTCTTCGCACTTATGACTATAACCATGTTGCTTGTATCTTTATAATTCATATTGTTTTATTTGTTTTCTGGTATGATTTGATTGCTTGTTAGTAACCTATCACTATCCTAAGTGTTGTATCTTAAGATTCTTGATGAATGTATTTTATTTTTTCTTTATGTACATTGAGAGCATATGCACCAAAGACAAATTCCTTGTGATTCCAATCACACTTGGCCAATGAAGAATTCTATTTCATTCTATTAATACACAGTCCATCATTTGCCAAGGAAGCTCTATTTCACACCCTGAGAACCGTGAATTTTTAAGAACACTCATAAAAGTTGTTTAATTTCTCTCACTCTGAATATCTTCATACCAGCCCACTAACCAACTAACTAGCTAACCAACCAACAACTAGTTATCTTCAAAAATATTTCACTTCCATCTCAAGTGTGACTGCTGAACATTCTCAGTTAGCACTGAACTATTTTGTTTTTCCTCACTTTGGTGCCCTAAAGCCCACCCCACAACTTACAAACTTGGGATACCTCCAGACATACAATATTCTGAATTCCATATGGGTGATTTCTGTTTTGGCTGTATAAGAAACACACTCAGAGAATAAATCTGAATAAACATTAGACTAAACATCTACATTTATTACTGTTGTCGAATATCTCTTCAACATCTCGATCACAAAAGACTGATGGAAGGGTAGGTATTGCTATTCCCAAGAATCCCCCTGGGCACTAAGAAGCCAATAATTATACTATTGGATTTGCCCTGCATTCTTGACATCCATTGCCCTAAAAAACATCATATAGTGCTTTTTCAGTTTAGTCATTATGGAGAAATATCCCTGTTTTTTCAGTCTGATTTATGAGGGAAATGGTGTTGTTCTGTTGAGACTTAAATCCATTTCATTAATTAGCTCTGACATCTTGCATGTATCTTATTCCTGCTTTCTTTAAAATGTCCAGTATTTTTTTTTTAAAAAAATCCCTTTAATGGAAAAGTATAAATAATAGATTTAATCTGAAGAATTAGGAAGAAAAATGGCTCTGTATGTTTGCTTTCCCCCCATGAGAAAAATCACAGTTCATGCTTTCACCTTGCTTTATTTTCAAAAATAATCTAGACTATAAAGAAGTATTCTGGTAGAAAGTTTTTTTTCCTATATAAAGCCACTTTATAATTGTTTTAAGATTCCCTTTCCAAACAAACCGTAAAGATAGTGTGATTGTAACAAAATGTACTTTCATATAAGACCGTGATAATAATCAGAAGTGGCCAATGAGCAAGAAGTTATTTGGCAACTCCTTTATACATCTATTAAAAGTAAATTAATTAAAAATAGTAAAAATATACTATAGATAGTGTATCTAAATTGCCCAAAGAACTCTCATAACAGCAAGAAAGCTTAATTTAACCCTTGACTCTTAAAAGAGTCTATAAGAAAAGTTAAGAGCTTTTTAAGAGAGGCTGGTTCACCTTTCTTAAATCAAGCACATTTTACACGTGTCTCTGTTGTGTCCAAGAGCTTCAAACATTACCCCTTATATAGGCACTAATATGTTAGGGAAACATTGACCGGGTTAAAAATCGTGGTGTGGTCTATTTGATTTTGAAGCTGTATTTTGTATGAATCTGGACACTGTGATTTGTAAACCATAATTATGGCTTAGTCTTATGTGTAAATAAGGCTAGGGTTTGTTTAATAAACTATGGTTAAAAAAACATGCTTAACATAACTGTGCATGATGGGGCTATTATATGTATATGTATACTATAGATGCCAATGTTAACTACAAAGCATAGACGCCTGCTGCAAAATGCCAGGAACACTGGATACTATTCTCCTATTGTTTTGCAGACCAGACCAGCTGCAACCCATTCCAACCATTCAATAAAGCAATGGGAAAAATAAGTGAGGGATTATTTTATAGCAACTTCTCCTCCCTTTTCCATTTTTCTCTGAAGAATGAAGTGTCCATATGCATGATCAGTCAAAAGGAAACATGATTCGGATTAACCATCCTGGCTGCAGATAAATAGGATGGGAGGATGTGTGTGAACTCTCTGACTACCTTTGTGATTAAATTCCACAAACTCATTGTTGCTTTCTCAGCCTATCCTACTTTTCATGACCATTGTGTAGGAATAAAATACAAATCTTTTGGGATAATTATACTGAAGTAGACTGGTGTGGGAAAAGGTTTTATATAAATAAAAGAAATTACAAAGTAAGTACACAGGAAAATGTCAGAAGTGAAACACTCCTCCCCTTCAAAATGGCTGAATTTGAAAGAAATAAGTATGTACGTAGGAAAATGTCAGAAGTGAGACACTCCTCCCTTTCAAAATGGCTGAATTTTGAGACACAGTTTATATCTCGAAAGATGACTCTCTTAGGTACAAACTGGTGCCTTCATTAGCCCCCAACTGCTAATTAACTGAAAAGAACATCATTTAAAACAGCTACAAAAGATTTTTGTGCCAGGGCCCTTAAAACTCACCTAACTATACAGATAGATGGGGAGATCAGATATAATTATAGGATTGCAATTGTGGTGAATATCTTTACCTCAGGTGTAAGATGCGGGTGAAGGTTCGTTCTCTGTGGCTTGATTTCTGAACATTTTGTTACCAGGCTAGGTAGCATCTTCAGTGGAGTTGAAGTGCACTAAACTCTTCTGAAGACGTTACCTAGCCTGGTAACGAAACGTTCGGAAACCAACCAGAGAATGAACCTTCAACATTCATCCTTATAATTATAGGAACAAATAACCTTTAGTAATTTATTCCTATGCATGTCTCTTTGCAGCTAGAATTACACTGTGTTCAGTGAGTTCTATCTGTAGATAAATGTGCACCAAGATTAAACCCTAAGGCAACTTACATGGCTTATTAGTACTTCTTCAATCACATAAATCAGTCAACTAGACCCCCTTTAAATTCATTTTGTGGCCACGGGCCCCAAAGACTTAACTCAAGATTTAAATCCTAACATTTCTTCAAGTCTTTGCAGACCCCCTGTGATGACATCGTGGCTTCCCAAGAGTCTGTGGACCATAGATTGAGAACCATTGACATAAATAATTCTTCTAGTCCAGAATTTCTACTGAAAAAAAGTCTGACACTCGTCCTTACCTAATATTTTCAGATTTTCTCTTGGCATTTCAAAGAACATAAACAATCTTATGGTTTAGTTCTCTTTCAGAGAGCAATCTTATACTAAGTTTGTACCACTTCAGATTGGAGAGGGTGACTCATGGGATTGATGGTTGTGCCATCCTGTTACATATTTTAGAAAGATCAATGATGGGGATAAAGGATCTCAGTCAAGATGGCGCTGACGACAGCTGCCTCGGTGAAATGCTCTCTAATGGTTTCTTTATTCCTTATTATTATCTGCAATTCACTACGGATTTCTTACTCATGAGACCATCTGCTAAAAATTAGGCAATGTTTCCTTAAGGAGCAGCTTTCTGATTCCTCACCCCCACCTGTCTTTGCAAACGCTGAGGAGATTCTAACCAATTCCCCAGTGCTATGGATTACAACAAAGAAAGCAAAGAAGCAACCACTCCGAAGAGGAGACGAGGTAAACGAGCGGGAATTTTAAACAGACTAAGGAATAGGGGAAAAAAAAACTCCTCTCCCTTCAATCTTTCTGACTAATTTATGCTTACTGGCTAACAAGATGGATGAAATTCACCTCTTAAATAGATGGAATTCTGATTTTCATAATTCAACTGTTCTTTGTTTTACAGAAACCTGGCTTAATCCACAAATTCATGGGAACAACACCATACACATCCCAGGATTTCAGACATTTAGATCAGATAGAATTGAAGAGACATCAGGTAAAACAAAGGTTGGAGGATTATGTTTATATATCAACAACAGCTGGTCTCAGGATATAACTATAAGTTTTGTGATGAAAACTTAGAGTCTTTACACATCAACTGCAAACCATTTTACTCTCCAAGTGAGTTCTCCTCATTTCTCCTAATAGCTGTGTATGTTCCTCCACAAGCCTGTGTAAACAAGGTATTACGAACTCTTGCTGATCAAATTATGGAGGCTGAAGCCAAACACCCAGGTTCCCTTCCCATCATTTTAGGAGATTTCAATCAAGCAAATTTAAGGAAAGACTTCCCAAAATATTTCCAGCATGTTAATTGTCCAACCAGAGGCAAAAATACTTTAGGCCATTGCTACACAACAGTAAAAGATGCTTATACGTCTTTACCATGAGCAGCTGTGGGACACTCTGACCACTGCATGATTTATCTTGTACCTACCTACAGACAAAGACTTAAAACCAATAAAGCCACAATTAAATCAGTGAAGACTTGATCCGATGAGGCAAAGCTGAAATTCCAGGCCTGCCTTGATTGCACTGATTGGAATGTTTTTGAAGATGCCTCTGCAGACCTAGATGAGCTCACAGATACTGTAACATCATATGTTAGCTTCTGCGAAGTCTTATGCATACCAACAAGAAACCTGCAAATATATAGTTACAATAAACCTTGGTTCACAGCTAAACTTAAGCAGCTATATCATTCCAAAGAGGAAGCCTACAGAAAAAGTGACAGAATGCTATACAACCAGGCCAGAAACATTAACAAGAGAGATCAGTGCAGCAAAAAGAAGCTACTCTGAAAAGTGAAAGAATCAATTCTCAACAAATGAACCAGCAAGCATGTGGAAAACTCTTAAAAACATCACTGGCTTCAGCAAACCTCCTTCCCAGGCAGAAGGAAATCAACAACTAGCAGATGACCTGAATGTGTTTTACTGCAGGTTTGAAAAGAAACTACAGCCACCCACATCTCAAACACACCAACAACAGCCAAGCCTCCTACAACTGGCCCAATCCATTGGGCTCACAACCTCTGGTGATCACGGAAAAAGAAGTGCAAGATCTATTACACAGACAGAAGCCAGGAAAAACGCCAGGGCCAGACAAGATAACATCTTCTTGCTTAAAAGTCTGTGCTGACCAATTGGCCGCCATCTTCACCTGAATCTTCAATAGATCACTAGAGATGTGCTATGTTCCTTCCTCCTTCAAACATTGTACCATCATCCCAGTGCCAAAGAAGCCCCCCATCAGGGAACTGAATGACTACAGACCAGTTGCTCTAACATCTGTAGTTATGAAAATCTTTGAAAGGCTTGTGCTGTCCCACCTGAAAACCATCACGGATCCACTGTTAGATCCCATGCAGTTTGCATACCGAGCAAATAGATTGACAGATGATGCTGTTAACATGGCTCTGCATTACATCACCTTGAATCTCCAAATACCTACGTAAGGGTCTTCTTTGTAGACTTCAGTTCAGCATTCCATACCATCATTCCAGACACTCTTCTAAGTAAATTAAACCAACTAGTGGTACCTGAACACATTTTAAGTGGATCAAAAGCTTCCTAACAGACAGGAAGCAGCAGGTGAAGCTAGGCAGAATCACATCCGATACCTGTACAATCAGCACAGGGGACCCCCAAGGCTGTGTGCTATCTCCACTTCTCTTCCCCCTATATACTGACTGCATCTCAAACGATCCATCTGTTAAAATACTGCAGTTTGCTGATGACACAACAGTGATTGGTCTCATTCGAGACAATGATGAATCTGCATACAGACAGGAGGTTATACAACTTGCCTCATGGTGTAAGTAGAACAATCTGGAACTGAACACACTAAAAACCCTAGAAATGGTGGTAGACTTTAGAAGAAACCCTCCTATATTACCACCTCTTACAATACTAGACAACACAGTATCAACAGTAAAGATCTTCAAATTTCTAGGTTCTACTATATCACATGACCTAAAATGGACACCTAACATCAAAAACATCATCAAAAATGCACAACAAAGCATGTTTTTTCTGCGCCAACTCAGAAAGCTCAAACTACCCAAGGAGCTGCTGAGGAATTATTGAGTCTATCACCTGCACCTCTATAACTGTCTGGTTTGGTTCTGCAACCCAAGAGGACAGACACAGACTTCAGAGGATAATTAGGACTGCAGAAAAACAATTACTACCCACCTGCCTTCATCTGAGGACCTGTATACTGCACGAGTCAGAGGGCTGTGAAAATATTTACAGGCCCCTCATATTTCGGACATAAACTGTTTCAACTCCTTCTCTCAAAATGACGCTTAGAGTACTGCATACCAGAACAACTAGACACAAGAACAGTTTTTTCCCGAAAGCCATCACTCTGCTAAACAAATAATTTCCTCAACACCGTTTAACTATTTACAAAGTGTACACTACTATTACTGTTAATCTCCTCACTACTCCTTATCACCCATCCCCTCCCACTTGACTGTTTCCTGGTATGATTTGATTGTTGATTGTACCCTATGACGATCATTAAGTGTTGTACGCTATGATTCTTGATTCTTAATTAATGTACCTTTTCTTTATGTATACTGAGAGTATTTACACCAAGAAAAATTCCTTGTGTGTCCAATCACACTTGGCCAATAAAGTATTCTATTCTATTCTATTCTATTCTATTCTATTCTATTCTATTCTATTCTATTCTATTCTATTCCATTCCATTCCATTCCATTCCATTTTTCTAACTGTAAGATTATTTTTTTCATGTGGCAAATGCAGAGCTCAATAGGCCTCAGCTGAAGACAAGTTTAACAAAGGATAGTAATCCTGCATTTGTAGAATAGTAATGAAGTTTTTATTAAAGACACTTGGAGCTGAGGTGAATATATAATAGAAAAGACAAAGAAAGAGGTAGCTGGAATAGTCTAGGTGAGCTATTTATCAGAGAACACAAAGCATAATACATAATGGCCCTAAACAAATAATTGATAAATCCTAACACTGTAGATCAGGGGTGTCAAATTTCCTTGAGGGCTGCATCAGGGTTGTGTTTGATCTCAGGGGCTGGGTGGGAATGGCCAGGGTGGGTAAAAAAGGTTTCTCCATTTTGTTTTGCACACAGAACCAATGAAAATGTTGATCCTAAATTGTCATGTCACATCATGTGCATCAAAAGTATTATTAATGACAGTTTAGACATCTGGCAATCCAAGCCAAAGCAGCTGCAGCATTTCATAACCTGTTTGTGCAGTTATGAAAGAAGTGTAACATTTGAGCAGATGTGTCATCTTTACTGTAGATTGTCTTTTCAACTCAGGTTTGAACACTGTGAATGGTGAAAACACAACCCACAACTCAGCCCTCGTTGATCTGAAACAAATAACATATTGTGGAAACTGCAGAGCTTTTTGTCCTCTGGGTACCAGCTCACCTGAAAGTAAATGGAAAAGTAGCATAACAGATGTCAGCCAAAGTATTAAGAATTTATAATTGTTTGTCAAGAAGGAAAGCAACAGATATCTTTCTTCCCCACCATGATCCAAAGGAGAAAATCAACTAAAATAGAAAACTGAGAATGCAGCACAATCCTTGCCCCTCTTTCTCATTCCCTTTTTCTCATTCCCTCTCTTTTATTTCCCCTCCCCTCTTTCTCTTATCTCCCCCCCCCCCCTTTCTCTCTCTCACACACACTACAAGCTTTCTGGTTTTTTTGATGGCTTCAAAGATATACATTCCAGTGACTTCTACTGCAGCTAAATAATAAGTACCCCAGTCTCTTAAACTATCCCAAGATTATTTCTCTGAATGTTAATTGTGAATTCCTTATGAAGGACACTATCTTCTTTAAATAAATTATTATGGGGTCTTACTTTAATGTACTTGACCCCCACAGCTTCCCAGACATTTAATGGACAAACTATTGGCTAAAACACTATAGATCTAGTGTAAAGGTTTTGTATAAAGATGTGTAAAGTCTCTGATATATGGATCTCAGGCATTTTTGTGATTCACCTGTTTTGGAAAATGAGCCCAAATGTAGAATGTTTCTCTTTGACTAGGAAAGAAGACAGAAGAAACTTCCCCAGGGATGGGGAAAATGGCAAAAAATACGACCACACAGAACACTCAATGATAAACATCTAGGAATCAGAGAATAAGGACACAGTGCCAGATTTGAAAACTGAAAAACAACATCCACCAGGCTATACATTTTCTAAATAGATTTGTAATAGTTAACTTCAAATCTGGCTCTTCCGAGCCAATATAACAAAGATTTGGCAACTAGTAACATCCAAATTTACCTTAAATCAGATGTATTTTCAATAACGACAATTGGCTTGAGGTGAGGTGTCTGCTAGAACCCTCTGGCTGGAAGACAATGTTCTCAGCCCTCACAATTTGCAAATCAGGTTTAAAGATAAAAAATAAGAGATATTTTTTAATCTTTCCCAAATGAAAATATTTTAGAATGAGATCATACAAGGAAAAACAATTAAGTTGTTTTTCCTTTTACATAAATATGAGACCGTTTAAAAAGAAAAAAGAAAAGAAAACCAAACTTTCAGAGTCAGAAAATAACAAAGGCAAAAAAAAACCCCTAGAGTTATGCTGAGTATTCATTTTCAAGAAACCAAAATAAATGCATATATACATGTCCATTAGTACCGGTACGTAGAATACTTTCCAGCAAAAGCTACATGAGATATACATTAAGAGATTCAATAAATAATCGATCATTAGCCAAAGGCTGCAGTAGCAGAAACTTTTGATGACATATAATTATCTCCATGACATCAGAACTGCATTACACTTTTTTTTCCTCAAAAGAGAAATTATGGGATTGAATCTAACCTTGAAACTAAATGCACATGATACATTTTATTTTATGCCTGGTAATGAAGCCAACTTACAGAATGATGGAACATTATACAAAATAGGAGATTCAAAGTTGGGGGAACTTCCATAGCTTGATTTCAATAGTACATTTTTATTTATTTATTTATTTGCTTGCTTGCAAGCTTTGCTTTTATATTGCCACATTCCCAGAGGTTCATGGTGTTTTAAAAATAAAGTAAGCCAATAACTTTTCATAAAAATCCTTTTGGACAAGATCAATTCTTGCAGTCTCTGGTGGATTTGCTGCTGGTTGATCAACTGTAGTCCATGAATACTTCTAAATGATTTATGTATTGTCCTGGAGGTAAATATCAACTAGGATCTCCGAGGGATCCTCAGTATTATTTCTATTCAGTGTTTTTATAAATGACTAAGAAGATAATATGAATCAAAGTTTATCAAATTTGCAAATTGCATCAAGCTAGTGGGTTTATTATCCCCCTAGATGAAATCACAATTCAAGATGACCTCAACAGACTTGAACATTGAGTCAGATCTAAAAGGATGATATACATCTTTGAACTCCTGCATGTGAATAGGAAAAAGAAAACACGCTTATATAGGATTGAGCTATAAGGTAGGATGGTGGAGAACTGACTGGGTGGCAATGTATGAGAACTGTCTGGGAATACCAGAGAATTGCCAGCAGAATGGGACATCAAGTTTGATGGAAAAATTAAAACAGCAAGTACAACCTTGGACTGCATTGAAGATTATGATCAGATTATGGAAGGCAATGGTTCCTTTGAACTATACTCATAATATCATAACCGGTTCTCAACTGTGACATGGTAAAGCTGGAATAAGTTCAAAGGAGAGACAAGAGGAGGATAAATAGTCTGAAACAAGTCGTATGAGAGATGGCTGAAGTTGTGGGTAAATGTATGGGTTGACGAAACAAAAGACAGAGGGGTTTATTGAAACTAAGCAGGCAAGAACCAGCAGGTAAAAATTAGAAGGCGGTTCATGCCAAACATTAGAAGAAACTTTATGACTGTAAAGGTTGCCTACAACAGTAGCGGACTTCCTCTCGATGGAGTTCTTCAAACTAAGTCTGGGTATTGGAAATGGTATCAAGGATTTGCTCACTGAATAGGGGGTTGGACTATATTGCACGTATATCTTTTCTAGCACCTTTCAAATCCTATAATTCTATGAGAACAATATATCTAATTGACATATGAAAGTGATATAAGCACAAAGATAAAGATTTAGCCTAAAACCTGCCTGTGTTTTGAAAGCAATTTATCACCAGAAACATCATGGTTGAAAACATCCCTAAGGACTGCATTTTGATCTCAAAAATGTCTCATAAAACAGAGATAATCCTAATTCAGTTGGCAATTTTGAAGATCTTAATTTCGTTAGAGTTTTGCTTTTCATATGGCTCCCTGGAGGAATCTGACAGATCACTAGAAAGCAGAATGCAGAATAGGTAGACAAATAGTTTGATCCAGAAGGTTTTTCTTACCTATCTAAATTCTCAAGTATATGTTTTCCAAGTGCTTGAAAATCAGTAGTTTCAATTCCAAGTGAGCATAATGAAGATTTGTCTGGGTATTTCAGTTAATATTATTTTTTTTGCTAACCTTCTACCATTCTTCCTTAGTGTCTCCCCATAGCACTGAGAAGAAAATAAAGTACCTGGGGAAGAAACTGATATTTATTATAAAACCAAAATGAGATTTCTTTCAAAAAGCATATTGGGGTAGAATCTGCTAAATCCATTAAGAAAAACTTGGGCTAGACCTGGGATTTTCAAATGGAAATGTGTTTTATTACTACAAACTGCTCCTGTAGTGTAATAATAAGAATGAAATGTTACAATACATTTCAACACAATTATAATTTACAAGCAAAACTATTACTCACTTCAGATGGATTTCAGCAATATCAGCATTTCAGTATTATACAAGTCAAAGAATCCTTTCAGAAATGAACTAAAATGCAAAATATCTCTATTTCTATTTACATGTGCATACTATTCTGATATTCATTTCCAGAGAAAAATACACATACAGATACATTACTACAAATTATAGGTGGACGACAGGATCTGTGAACTTTTTAAACTGAGCTTTCACTTAGAATCTGAACAGTAAAAAACAAGATATAATAAACAAAAAATGAAACCAATGACCGGTAGCTAATTTTATGGCCAGTTCAGTGAACCGGCAAATCCCACCCCTGGCTGACTCCGCCCATCCCACCCCTCCCCTCCCAGGAGTCCCCACGTGGCCCATTTTGGATGCGAGGTAAGTGCAGGGCCAGTCTGGAGGCTCGGGGAGGACAAAAATCTGGTCTCCTGGAGGCTCCAAGCTCTTTCTGGCCTCCAGAGGGCCTCTGGAGTCCGGGAAAGGCCGTTTTCGCCCTCCCAGAGGCTCAAAGAAAGCCTCCGGAGCCTGAGAAGGGTGAAAATGCTCCCCCTGTCATAGTGCAGGAGGCCAACTAGACCACGCCCACCATGGCCACACTCACCCAGTGACCGGGCAGAAAACCGGTTGCTAATTTTTTTGAAAATCCCTGGCCATCAGTCACTTTTTTTCAGTGAATGGTCACTAAATGAACTGCTATAATTTGAAGATTACCTGTATGTGTGTGTGTGTATGTTTGTGTCTATATATGTATATGTGTATACAAAATAGCACTTGCACAAGTTCACAAATCACAAATCTTAAGAGCCAATTTTTCAAATGTTCAAAAAGGACAACAGAGGCAAGGCCATGTGGTCTTCAGAGAGGAATGGTGCAATTCCGGAGGGCAGGGGCAGAGAAAATACTTCTGGAAGTGGAGCCGTTCTTAAAATCCAACTGTTATAGATTTTGCCATTTAAGATTGTTCATAGCATTGGGTCATACCAGAAACAGTGACAATCCTTTCACTTAATGAAAAATACAACAGAGAAACATTTTATCGTCTTAAAAAACTTTTACTGGATAATCAACGTGTGGAGACAGAAAGCCAAGCCAGCCATTTCTGAGCTAAGTGTTTATACCACAAGATACCCTGCCAAAATTAAACACATTTAAGTTCAACTGTGGGGAAACTATTAACAGCCCTTAACTATTTTTTTCCCATTAGTGAGATTTAAAGTGCCTAACCTTGATAGAGTTTGCTTGCATCAGAATACTTGGAAATATCATTATCATGTACCTGGCATGTCCTGTATAATAAAATAGCATAAATAAGTGATCAACAGCTACTTGACCAATGCCTAGGTGCATTGGTCAAGTAGCTGTGGTATGAACTGATCATCAATAAGCTTTTCATATCTGATCAATAAAATGCATCAAACTTAACAAATCCATTGTAAAAGCTCTATTGGTGGATCCCTCTCTGCTTTTTAGAAATTATACTGTTGTCTGCAGGAAAAGGGCGTTGGTACTTACCTGACACGCCCGTTCTCTTTGAGCTGTGAAGAGCATCCAGTAGTGGGAGGTGCTTCAGTCTCTGCATGTCTAGGCTGGGCTTAATTTGTGGAACGCTCCTCCTCCTCCATGGGACTCCTCCCCAGCGTTCCCCAGTTTTGGCGAAGACAAGAGAAATAAACGCCCTCGTCCTCAATGCCCTAACAAATTCGTTGGCCGAAACAGGACCCCACCAGATGGAAAAAGGATGGGGCTGGATGCTCTTCACAGCTCAAAGAGAACGGGCATGTCAGGTAAGTACCAACGCCCTTTCTCCCATGAGCTGTTCAGAGCATCCAGTAGTGGGACATACCAAAGCTTGGCCTGTCCTATGGGAGGGATCCGTATGACCTGGAACCCCCTCCTGGTCCCTGTGGACCCATTGCAGAACTCTTCTGCCAAAGGAGGCCTCAGCGGATGCAAACACATCTATTTTATAATGCCTAATGAAGGGCGATGGAGACGCCCAGGTTGTGGCTTGACAAATTTAAGTTATTGGTGCCTGTGTGGCCCATGCTGCAGTGCTCCTTGTTGAATGAGCTGTTATGCCCCTGGGCACCTGCAGTGATTGAGTCTGATACGTTTTCGCTATCGCGGCCCATAGTCAACGACCTACTGTAGAAGATGAGACCTTGCATCCTTGAGTGTTGGGCTGAAACGACACAAATAAGGCTTCCGTTTTTCTGAAAGTTGCTGTGCGGTTAATATATATTCGCAATGCTCACCTCACATCAAGCCTATACCATTGTAGTTCCAACGCTTGGGATGGTCTGGGACAAAAATTAGGAAGCATCAGCTCTTGTGCCCTATGAAAAACTGAGTTAATTTTGGGAATAAACGTAGGATCAGGACAAAGGACCATCCGGTCAGAATGGAAAACACAAAGATCTTGTCTGAAAGACAAAGCTGCAACTTCTGAAATACAATGAGCAGAAGTGATTGCTACAAGGAAAACTACTTTATACGTCAGAAATAGGAGAGTTGACGATTTCAATGGTTCGAAAGGGCCCTTAGTGAGTGCGACGAGGACCTTGTTAAGGTCCCAGGTGGGATAACTACTGGAGGACGTAAATTTGTGGCTCCTCGAAGGAAACTCCATATGTATGGATGATGGGAAAGATAGTAGATCTTCACAAGTGAGAACTGATGCCAAGGCCGCCACCTGTCTTTTCAACCTATTAGGTGATAATCCCTTGTCAAGTTCCTCTTGTAAGAATTCTAGGATTTGAGCCACAAATGGAGAGATGGGATCAATTCGAGACTTGGTACACCATTTGCAGAAACTGGACCATGTGGCATTGTAAATGCGAGTTGTTGAGGGGCGTCTGGCAGCTTGGATGGTGGTGATAACTCCATTGGAAAACTTTTCGCTCTTCAGATGACTCCACTCAACCTCCAGATGGTCAGGTGCAACCATTGAGGGTCCGGATGTTGAAGGGGTCCCTGGGTTAGCAAGACCCTGTCTGGAGGAATTCTCCATGGTGTTAATATGGATAGACTGCGGAAATCTGCAAACCACGGCCGTCTGGGCCAGTGAGGAACTACTAGAAGCAGCTCTGCCCTCTCATCTAGCAGTTTCTGAATAACCTTGGGAAGCAGTGGAAGTGGTGGGAATGCATACAGAAGTCCTGGGGGCCAACGTCAGTGGAGCGAATTGAAGTTCTCCGCTCCTTGCGAGGGGTACCTGGAAAAAATCTTGGGAGCTGAGCATTGAGGGGAGAAGTGAACAGGTCCACCACCGGTTGTCCAAATGTCCTGACCGCCTCTTGAAACAGAGTTGGATCGAAGCACCACTCCGATTGATCAATCGTGGCCCTGCTTAGCCAGTCTGCCTATGTATTCGACAGGCTCGAAATATGCTCTGCTCTGATGGAAAGTAGGTTGCCCTCCGCCCAATGACACAAGCGCTTCGCTTCCCGCATGAGATGTTTCGATAGTGTGCCCTCCTGTTTGTTTATGTGAGCTTTCGCTGTTATGTTGTCGGTCAATATTAGTATGTGCTGATTGCGTACCTGTGGAAGGAAACTGCGGAGAGCCAGGTGTACTGCTCAAAGCTCCAGCCAGTTTATGCTGCACAACTGTTCAATGGCGGACCAGCGGCCTTGGGTTGTGAGTGATTGAACATGTGCTCCCCATCCAAACAGGCTGGCATCAGTGGTGATGGTAAGTCTGTGTGGCTCTTTGAAGAGGCAGCCTCTGTTGATAACTGGTCTGGTCCACCAGAGGAGAGATATGAGGACCTTTGATGGTACCTTGACCTTGTATTTGGAGTTGCTTTGGCCGGAGCACTGGCACAGGAGCAGGAACCACTGGAGGGATCTAGTGTGGAGCCGGGCCCAAGGGATGATAGAGATACATGAGATCATCTTGCCTAACAATTTTGATAGTTCCACTAGGGACACCTTCTTAAGACCCCTGATCTCCTTAACTAATTGCTGAATGCTATTTAGTCTATCTGATGACAGATAAACTTTGCCTTCCATCGTATCTATGATTGCCCCCAGGTGGGTTAACCGAGTCGATGGTGTTAAATGACTCTTTTTCCAATTTATTGAGAACCCACATTGTTGTGGGGATTGTAATGTGTTCTGAGTATCTCTGACTGCTTGATGATCGGAAGATGAGAAAATCAAGATGTCATCAAGATAACACTGAAGTCGTATGGGGATATCACGGAGATGAGCAGCTAATGCTGCGAGAACCTTCGTGAAGGTCCTGGGGGCAGAAGCTAGTCCGAAAGGAAGGGCCACATATTCGAAATGGTGGTTATTATTACAGAATCTCAGAAATTTATAGTGGGAAGGCCAAATAGCAATATGTAGGTACGCTTCCATCAGATCGATGGATGTAAGTACGTCATCCTTTCTGATGCAAAGTAAGATAGATTGTAGGGTGTGCATTTTAAACTTGCGATATACTAAGAAACGATTGAGATGTTTCAGATCCAATATTGCTCTCCACCCCCCCGAACTTTCGAGAACAACAAAAAGATGTGAAGAGAAACCTCGCCCTTGTTGATTGGTAGCTACTGGTTGGATGGCTCGTATGTCCAGTAGATGATGGATAGCTGTTTCCATAAGATTATGTTTAACCAGATCTCTGGAAACAGGGCAAGACATGAAAAAGTCTGAGGGAGTGGATTGAAACTCCAGCGCAAGACCAAATCTGATCATGTCTCTGACCCAGGAATCAGACGTTGAGGAGTCCCATTGGTCTGCAAATAATTTAAGGTGTACATCAATGGGAGCTGGGTCTGGGGAGTTCTGGGATGCCAGAAAGACCTATTTCCTGCTCCTCAAAAGGATCTCTTGGATTGGCCACCCCTTCTGTTCCTATCCCCGAAATCGGATCTCTCTGGCTGCCGCTCTGGTCTGAAAGATGGGGGTCTCTGGTATCTGGGTGAGAAGAATCCCTGATAAAAGGGCCGAAAGGATCCCCTCCAAAAGGACTGAGGGTTTCTAGAATCTGACTTCCGAAAAAGGGAAGGGAGAATTTTCTTTTTGTTTGGGTTTCGATTCGCAGCGGGTCGAGAGCAGAGCCAAAGAGTCTGTCTCCCACAATAGGAGATGAAGTCAGCTTGCATTTGTGCTAAATGTCCACTTGCCAATGTTTTAACCATAGTAAGTGTCATGCTGTGACATGTGAGATAATAGCCCTGGCTGAAAACTTGACCACATGATAAGTTGCGTCAGCTGAGAATTCAGCGGCTGCTATAAGTTTTGCAATATCTTGGTGCGCTCTAATGTTGGAATTAGGGACATGCTCCCGTAAGAGACGGAGCCACCTGAGAGAAGAACGGGAGATGAAAGAGGTGGCCGTGGCTGCTCTGATGGCCCACGCGTCAGACTGGTGAGTCTGCGTAGGGCAAGCTCGGCCTGTTTTTCCTCCGGTTTTAATGCCTCCAGTGCTTCACTGGGAATGGAGGACGAGGACGCTAATCCCACTATAGTTTCATCTACCTCCGGAGTATTCAACAATTTTGAGAAATCAGGGGCCAAATTAAAATATTTCCTGTCATATCCTGTGGGGACAGGGTACACCGCTGCAGACTCCCACTGTTTCTGTACCAGGTCTGAAAACATGTGAGGAACTGGAATCACATCTGCCTCGACTACCGGTTGGTTGAAAATTAGATCTTCTGGTTCCACTTCTGAAGGAGTTGGAGTGGTAGAAGGGGCCAACTTGTTCAGGTGTGTAATGTTTTTTGCCTTAAACAAAAGCGATCTGAATAGTTGTGGGCAGAATAAGCTTGAAAATACCGGTTGATCAGGCCCTCATCCTCAGACATCCCACTTTCTAGGGGGTCTGTTTCTGACAGGGCCGGGTCACTGTCATGTATTGATCCTGACCCAATCTATTCCATTTGATCAATGTGATCCACTTCTTCTGCCTCCTCCTCCTCCTCCTCCTGTGGCCCCTGGAGGGGCATGTCCCCCTGAAACTGTACCTGGGTATTGTGTTGTTCCGATCTGGTCAACGACCTTCAAGATTGAGAATCATAGTCAGTGATTACTGGGTGTTCCTTATTCAGAACTGCATGTTGAAGACCTGCTGCAATTCCCTGGCAGATTGCCAGCTCCATCCATGCCTTCATTCTCTCTGGAACTTCCTCTGGAAGAATGTCATCCTGTCGAAGACCGGCAGCTGTCGGAGTGAATGTAGCTTCAGGAGCCCTTCGCGTGGTCTGTGTTCCAGGAAACTGGACCTGTTGACTCTGGGAAACCAAGCTGTGTCTGGATGAGAGGGAGAGATCTAGGGGAGGAGGAGGATGGGAAGAGGTAGACGGTACTGGACTGGGGGCAGAAGGTCCTGTGAGGCCCTGTGTGCCTCCCTTGCACACCTATCTATTTGCTTTTCTAATGCTTTATGGCGCATGTTGGCATCCTTTTCTGAAGCTTTAGAACGACCTTTTGTCTGCTTGGATTTGTGCTGAGATTTAGCTTTGACCCTTGATGTTGAGGTCTGAGAGCTACTACTACCTGCCATTTTGAATTGAAAGAGATGCAGTATGCTCATTATTCAAAGCGATACTGTTGAGGCGGTTGGCATGCCCAGGGGCCTGATCCAAGAAGGGACCGGTTGCCCTGATAATATCTTATCCTCTTGTTCTGTTTTGTTTTGTTTTTTGTTTTCAGTTAAGATATATGTATATATAATATGAGTCGTATCGCAGTAATAATATCTTTCCTTATTAAGATATTAATACTGAATATTTTATTATTATTATTATTATTATTATTATTATTATTACTACTACTACTACTACTACTATTACTACTACTACTACTACTACTACTACTACTATTTTTGGAGTGAATGAAAGTCACCAATATATATATATATATATATATATATATATATATAAATATATATATATCTAAATTAATAGAGAAACAGCTTGATAGAGTGAATATCCAAACAGCCAAATTAAGAACGCCTGAAAGGCCAAGGTAATAAAGAGAGGCCTTCAACAGCTTCCCTGCACAGGCGGACACGGGCCTGGGTGCTCACTGTTGTGCCGCTGGGAAAGGCTGTGAGGGTTAAGCCAACAATAATACATGGATGACTTCAAATCTAGTAAGAAAACGAGGTGTAATAATTCCTTAGGTTATCAGAAGGAAAAACCTCTGATCGGGAAGGAAAACTACCTCACACAGCTCGAGTTGCAAATAATGCGGCCACGCAGTTTTTTTTTTAAAGGCAAAAACAATGGGCGTTATTTTTGGCGTGCGCGTGCTTCCCAGCAACAAACTCCCACCGCATGGGGAAATGCCTCCAACGGCTTCTCCTTGTGGCCAAAAGGAATGGCAGGGGAAGGGGTGGAAAGAATTCTTGCTGTTTTCCACACCAAGATGGCATTCTGAGGGGAAAACTCAATGATACGACTCGAATGAGAGCAAAAGTGCCCATGCTGCTATAGAGAAAGGCAATGTGGAATCACAATGGCAGGGGGTAGAACAACCAGATGGGGGGGGGGCTCGGAGCAATGCCGAAACCACCTGCCGTTTCGGGCATGAAACAGCGCTGCCTGAAAAATGCAAATGAT
Source organism: Hydrophis major (assembly GCA_033807585.1). Lineage (NCBI taxonomy): Eukaryota > Metazoa > Chordata > Lepidosauria > Squamata > Elapidae > Hydrophis > Hydrophis major. The sequence continues at coordinate 278,943,600 of CM066329.1, forward strand.
CTCCGATGATCAGATGGAGAGAGCTAATATTGGGAGATCGTAAAGTGATTTGGAGGCTAAAAGCCTGAAAAAACGAAATGGACTATATCCAAACCTGCTGAGTAATACTCCTGTTTCGGCCAAGGAAGAACAAAAAGCACTGCTTATCCACAATGAGGCTGAGCAAAAACTGGGGAACGCTGGGGAGGAGTCCCGTGGAGGAGGAGGAGCATTCCACAAATTAAGCCCAGCCTAGACATGCAGAGACTGAAGCACCTCCCATTACCGGATGCTCTGAACAGCCCATGGGAGAAATGCATGTCTGATTAAGGAGATACAAATAGGGGTGACATGTGACCCTATGACAGTCCAAACTAACTTTTCCCCCTTTGAGAGCAGATTACTGACAGGCTTATTATTCAGCTCCACTGATGTATTCTTCAGCAGTGTCTAATTATGGTCTTCTTTAATGAGGCAGGCACTATGCCTCCATGTAAGCAGGAATTTATAGCCTATTAGAACTTAGTGAAGCATTTCCTTCTATTAGATGTGAGATAACTTGAGAAGGAGAGCTTTGCAAACAGATGGCTAGATGAATTCTAAGAAGTATTTTAATGACATTTGGGGCATTAAAACTGAGAGTCATCCAACAGAATCTGACTAAACAGCATCCTGAATAACTCTAAAGAATGAATTGCCAAGACTATAAAACTTTTAAGTGAAGCGAATATAATTAAATTTCTCCGCAAAGTGTGAACAGTATTTCATGATGAACTACCAATGTTTTTACCTTATCTGCAGAATCAGTCTCCAGAAAATCCTGAAATTACTTGGAAAGCCATTGACAATTTTGAAAAAAAAAAAATTCTAGGACGGAGAAAGAAAATTATGTTTCTTTCAGCCTCTATCCCTGCCTATTCTGGTGTTTGACCAGACTAAAAACTGAAAAAAGGTTTCTCAGATGAATTAGAGGTCTGGTACTCATTTTTGAAGATGAAACTTCATAAACCAGAAAGTTTCCCCCTTAATAATAAAAGAACATGAGAAAAAACAACCAGAACTTTGCCACCTTAATTTTTTATATGATGCATAGATTTCTTAAATAAAAGTAAGTTTCAGTGGAATTCTTGTGTTATTATTTTAACCTTCTTCTAACAATCAGAATTCCAAAAGATTTATTTTTGGGGTTAGCCAACTGCAGTACAGGTCTGTGAGGGGAGACCACCAGTGGTGGGATTCAAATTGTTTTGTGGGTGTGGCTTGGTGGATGTGGTGTGGCTTGATGGGTGTGGCAGGGGAAGGATACTGTAAAATCTCCATTCCTTCCCTACTAACCTGCTTTCCAGCTCCATTCTCCTTTGCAAGGCAACAAAAGAAGGCCCAGCTGATCAGTTGGGACTCTGGAGGCAGAGAGTAGATGGGGGTGGGGCCAGTCAGAGGTGGCATTTACAGGTTATCCGAACTACTCAAAATTTCTGCTACTGGTTCTCCAGAACTGGTCAGAACCTGCTGAAGACCACCTTTGGAGACTACCCTAACAATTATCCACACCCTATAGAGACAAACAGTTGCTGTAAGCTAAATCTCAAAAAATAGTCTGATCGTGATAAAGAGATCTCTTGTTCCTTATCTTCAAACTGCCACCTCCAGCCAAGAATAGAAATATCAGATTTGGAATGTATTCCTCCAAAACTGGAGGGCTAGTAGCAAGTTGGGACAGACCAAAATTTGTCATTGCTGCTATGACATCCTGAATTGCTTCAGCCATGGCAGTTTCTGGCATGAATACTGAGACCCCAGCACTATCATCCTGGAAATCCTCAACATCAAGTGTGAAACAATCTTTGGCAGCTCATTTAGAGAAACTGCTGAGTGTTACACTGTCAGAACAAGCCAACGGAGGATACAGTTATTCCAGACTGTCATTTATATGAATAGCGGGTTTGGATAAAGAAAAATCCTATAGATAATAACAACTCTCTTGCCATCCACTTCTGAACTTGGAGCTCTGATCTGCTCCAAGTTGACCAAGTATATGTGGGTGGGTCAAGCTTGACCAAAACTAATATTCCCAGTGATGGAATTCATTTTTTTTTACTATCGGTTCTGTGGGTGTGGCTTATTTGGTGGGCATGGCTTGTGGTCATGTGACTGAGTGGGTGTGGCTTAGTGGTCATGTGACTGGGTGGGTGTGCTTGGTGGTCATGCTGGCTGGGCATGGCTTGGTGGTCATGTGACTGCCTGGGTGTGGCCAACTCAATGTCACTCACATCAAGGGGTGCCTCACCTGGCCCCTCCCCTCCCAGCCATTCCTTGTCACCCAGCCACAACTTATCTATAGTTCTGTAAAAATGTTGTTCACCTTTTTTGACTTTATTATCTGCATACTATAGATGTATTTTCATGGACCACTGAAAGGAGGAAGTGGCTCACACGGTTTACAAGAGTGTGATAGGCAACAGGCTTTTAAGGGGCTGCCACAAAGAAAGGGGGACAATGCATTTTCCAAAGAAGCAGAATGCAAACAAGAAGCAATGGATGGAAACTGAACAGAGAAGCAACCTAAAACTAAGGAGAAACTTCCTGTGAGTGAGAACAATTAACCAGTGGAACTGCTTGTCTCCAGAAGTTCTGGGTGCTCAATCACTGGAAGTTTTTAAGAAAAGTCTGGACAGCCATTTCTCTGAAATGGTATAGGGTTCACCCCAAGGTCCCTTCTAAGTATTATTCTGACACCTTTCCCAGGATTTCTACTCAGAGTTTGGCATCCTCAGTTTTCTTGCCTGAGCTGGGGGTTGGACTAGAAGACCTCCAAGGTCCCTTTCAACTCTTGTTAAACACATGTGTATTTTATGCTCTGGACTATTGACATTGAATGCATGTAAACCCTGAAAAATATGTGGTAGCCCTGGGCAAAAGAAAGGCAGAAAAATCACTCTAAGTGTAGGGACAATGTAAAATATTAACACATGGTAAATAATGGAACAATTAAAAACAATAGCACAGAGTTTTATCTCTCTCTCTCTCTTCCTATTTCTTTCTTTCTTTCTTTCTTTCTTTCTTTCTTTCTTTCTTTCTTTCTTTCTTTCTTTCTTTCTTTCTTTCCTTCCTTCCTTCCTTCCTTTCTCCCTCCCTCCCTCTCTCTCTCTCTCTCTCTCTCTCTCTCTCTCTCTCTCTCTCTCTCTCTCTCTCTCACACACACACACACACACACACACACACAGAGTACTTAAGAGACAAGCATTTTGGAAGCAGCTCCTTTAAATTTCTCCAAGGCTTGAGTGGATTCCCCCACCCCCTCTGTCAGACCACACTCCTTCTCACTCTAGCACTTTAACTCACAAGGGGAAAGCGATACTTGCAGTGTCCATGGGGAAACCTTGGAGAAGTTTTTAAAAGACCTGCTTCCAAAATGCATTTCTTTTACATTGCAAAAAGTGCTCCAAGGCTTGATTCACCCCCACCCCCTCTGTCAGACTGCACTCTTTCTCACTCCCGACACTTTAACTCACATGGGGAAAGCGATACTTGCAGTGTCCATGCCTTTCTTCCTTTTCCCCAGGGAGAAAGAGGACGTGGGGAACGGAAAGTTAGGAGAGCGATCACAAGTGAGTGACTGGGCGACCGGGTTGGGGGGGTGGCCAGCCAGGGATTGCCACCGGTTCGGCGACCCATGCCAAATAACCACTACTGCTTCACCCGAATAGGTGCAAACTGGTTGAATAGCACCCCTAAATATTCCTAGCTTTGAGTTTGAGGCATGCTTGTGTTACTTTAGTGAAAGATTTATGACTGAAATAAATACTTGTTATATCAGAAGCTGGCTCTTTGTGTAACTAGCAGCATAAAACAGAACTCCCCAAACTCTGGTCCCTAGACCATGCTAAAAACTGGGCCACGCAAGCAAGCGGAGCCCCATATACAGGATGCACACAGCATGTTGAAATCACGCTCCCTCTGGTCCACAAAAAAACCTTCTCTCCACAGAACCGGTCCCTGATACTCAAAAGGTTGGGAGCCACTGGCAGAGAATGCTGGTATACTGTATAGAATTTATACTTTATAGTTTGGATGAGGAAATAACCAGAAGAAGGAACAAACATAAAGTACCTTAACACCTGTCTCCTTAACTGGCATATTACTTCTCCAGCAACCTTCTTTCCATTATTATCCTTTACTGAAACCCTTTCATACCTCCTCACAGTTTTATCTTAAATTCTCTCAAGCATATGAAATTAAAATTAAGAGTAGGCAAAAAAGAAACCTCTTTTTATTTCCCAATTGACTCGCTCCAAGTATCCACAACCAATCCCTTAAAAAGTGACTAATGTCAAAATCATTGTCCAGTATGGTGCAACATCTCGTCCTGTGAGGTCAACAGCAGAATTATTAAATATACTTTGGTTATAATTGTTGTATATGTATATAAGTAATAAAGTGTGAGCTTGGAGTAGGTGCGGGGTTCTGGCCCTGCACTTCTGATTGGCTGTTAAACGGCCGTACCGGATTGGCCTGTTCCGGGGAATCCGATTGGCCCTTAACAGAGAGTTCCTATTGGTCATAAAAGCTAGCGTTCCTAGCCTGTTATTGGTTAAAACGTTACAAGGGTTGCCTATATAAGGCGAGGGTTACTGTTGTTTTATTGAGAAGTCACTATGTAAATAAAGAGCTGAAGTTCACCGTTCAGAGGCTTGTCTCCATTCCTCCTCACCCATTCTCAAACTTAACACTGGCGACGAGGGTGGGATTTGGAGACATCTGAACCAATGAAACTTCGAAGAACACTGAGCACATGACAGATGACGCCAACAACGGAACCATGTCCGGCGGCATCGTACCACCCGCTCCATTCGATCCAACCCAAGAGGACTGGGAGTCCTACATGGATCGCTTCCAAATGTTCCTAAAGACGAACAATTTGAAGGATGCCACACCAGGAAAGAAACGGGCGGTGTTCCTAATGCATTGCGGTCCAACTGTATTTAAGATGGCTAAAGAACTAGCCAAACCCCAAGAAGCAAAGGCGATGGATTGGAACGACCTCGAACCTCTCCTGCGAGGTCACCATGCCCCAACTGTGCCTACGCTGGTGAGACAGCACGAGTTTTTCAAGAGGAACCAGCGAAAGGGAGAAAGTGTGGTCGACTTCATAGGAGACCTCCGAAATTTGGGAGGCCTCTGCGAATTCGCCGATTTAGAAGAGGCACTACGAGATCGCTTAGTCCTGGGATTAGATGCACCAGGCGTGCAAAGCAAGCTGATGGCAAAAGGAGGCATCAGCCTTGCCGACGCCATTGCCAAAGCCATAGCAGCAGAGGCGACCAAGAAGTCGGCTGCACAACTACGGTGGAACCGCACTCCGGTACCACCACCGGCCAGCAAAATCTCACCTAGTTCAGAAGGGCAGCTGGCGACAACGCACCACGATGACCTCTCTTCGTCGTCAGACAGCGACGAAGAAGGGGTCCATCGACTGCGGTCCGACCGGGACCCTCACCCGAAGCCCTTACGCCCTTGTGCTGGCTGTGGAGCCAACCATGCCAGATCCGAATGTAAATTCCGTGACGCACTCTGCCACGAGTGCGGGAAACGAGGTCACATCGGACGGGTCTGCCGCAGCTTGCCAGGACCCAGCCGGGCCTCAAAAGGGATGAACTATCGCCAATCGCCAGGAAACCGTCCTGTAAGGCGAGAACCAGTAAACCACTCCTACAGAAATCGAGCTTTGCAGAGAGAAGAGGCTCACCATACTATCACTATCGGTCACGCCTCAACCTTGGACACTAACAAAATTCGAGTCACAGTAGCCATCGAAAACCAGCCTTGCCTCATGGAAGTTGACTCGGGATCATCCCTCTCGATGGTGTCGTGGAAGACACTCAAGCAACTCATCCCCACAATTCAACGCCAAGATCTACGGTTCCAACGCCTCATCCTCAAGGACTACCAGGGGAATCGAATCCCCGTCGTCGGGTCCTGCTGAGTCCGAGTCTCCTTCAAGAAGCACACAGCGTACTTACCTTTAACGGTCATCGATAGAGATAGGCCTAGCCTACTGGGCCTCCAATGGTTCGCGCCACTCGGCATTGAAGTGGCCGGTGTAAACCGAGTCGGTGGCTGTGACTGGGAGGAAGACCTTATATCTGAGTTCGGGGACATCTTCGCGGACAGCTTAGGCGAGTACAAAGGGACCCCGATCTCATTCAGCTTAGATCCAAAAATAGCTCCCATTCATTTGAAACCCCGTCGAGTTCAGTTCGCTTTAAAACCGAAAATCGACGAACAACTCGACAAACTGATAGCTCAGGGGGTGTTGAAGCCCATCAATCACTCGCCTTGGGAAACCCCTATTGCAACACCCATCAAGCCAGACGGGTCAATCCGAATTTGTGGGGACTACCGGGCCACCCTGAACCACGCCCTGCAGCAGAACGCATATCCAGTCCCGGTGGTGCAGCACCTCCTCCATTCCCTGGGGGGCAGGACAGTTTTTGCTAAATTGGATTTAGCTCAAGCATATCAACAATTACCAGAAGATGAAAAAACGGCACAGGCCCAAACTATTGTGACGCACCGCGGTGCCTTTAAATGTACCCAGCTGCAATTCGGAGTTAGTGTAGCCCTGGGGATCTTCCAGAGCCTTATAGAAAGGTTATTGCAAGGAATTAAGGGTGTGGTCCCTTATTTTGATGATGTTTTAATAGCAGCCCCTACCAAAAATTTTTTACAAGACCGGTTAAAATCAGTCCTAAAAAAATTCCAAGAAGCCGGTCTTAGGGTTAAAAAAAACAAACGTAAATTATGTACTGATAGTGTTGAGCTTCTGGGGTACCTGATTGATAGCCAGGGCATTCACCCTACTGAGAATAAGTTAAAGGTGATCAAAAACGCTCCCAGGCCATGTAGCAAGGCTGATCTCCAGGCGTTCCTAGGCCTCATCAATTTCTATAATATATTTTTACCGCACAAAGCAACCGTCACTGAACCGTTACACTGATTGTTAGATAAAAAAGCAATTTGGTTATGGGGTCACCGAGAAGAACAGGCGTTCCGAAATGTTAAAAAACTGCTCACATCTGACTCTGTACTCATGCAGTATAACGAGACTTTGCCGTTAGTTATAACCTGCGATGCATCACCTTTTGGGGTGGGCGCCATTTTGAGCCACGTGCTCCCTAATGGGAACGAAGCCCCTGTTGTATATTTTTCAAAGACTCTTTTGAAAACAGAGCGGAACTATGGACAAATTGATTAAGAAGCCCTTGCAATCGTCTCAGCTGTGAAAAGATTTCACGAATACGTATATGGGAGGGTTTTTACCATTGTGACTGACCACAAACCGTTGCTTGGGATAATAGCCGGGGATAAGCCTACTCCCTACATATTATCCCCTAGGATGACCCGATGGTCAGAATTCTTAGCTGCTTCATAAATTTACAGTGTATCGGTTGGTTTACCACTCCCTTTTGTGCATCCATTTCATAGTCATCAGAATAATTATATTTCATAATAACTCACATTATCAATCATCAATAAAATATCCCAATATCATTTATGAGGAATGTTTAAATTTTTTATTTTTATTTTTTATTTTTTTTATGTCATATGTTATATGTTTTTTGTCTGTTGTTAAAATCAATAAAACTTTTACAAAAAAAGAGAATTCTTAGCTGCTTATAATTATCGGTTGCAATATCAGCCGGGGAAAGCCATTCCCCACGCCGACGCATTGAGCCGAGGACCGCTTCCAGAGACTCTCGATGATCCTGCACCAATGGTAACCACGTTGCAAATCGAGGCACTCAACTCGCCACCACTGACTGCACGAGACATCGCGAGAGAAACCAAGCGCGACCACACCCTAGCACGAATCCTGGGTTGGGTAGAACGCGGATGGCCATTGGACCAAGTATCAGATGATTTCACACCGTTCAAGTCTAGGCAGACTGAACTCTTCTCCCAGAAGGGCTGTATCATCTGGGGCGATAGAATCGTTATTCCAGAGCAGCTCCATAAATTTTGCTGAGAACGTTGCACGAGGGCTACCCCGGCATCGTGCGAATGAAAGCACTTGCACGAAGCTACACATGGTGGCCGGGCATTGACAAGCAAATCGAACAGTGGGTTAAAGCTTGCCCCCAGTGCCAAGAAGTCAGCAACGCCCCACCAAAAGCCATGCCTACTGAATGGGAGACACCTCACGGACCCTGGTCCCGAATTCACCTGGATTTCGCGGGACCAACCAAGGGCCACACCTTTCTGCTTACAGTCAATGCCTACTCAAATTGGCTCGAAATTCATCGCATGACAACTACAACCTCCGAGGCAGTCATCAAGGTTCTCAACAGACTCTTTGCAACCCACGGACTACCAGACGTCCTGGTGTCCGATAACGGGCCACAGTTTACTGCACTAGTGTTCGAGCAGTATCTTGCTGATCGCGGCATCCGCCATGCGCTCACCTCGCCTGCGCATCCTGCGACCAATGGCCGAGCAGAACGCATGGTCCAATTTGTGAAGAGAACCTTGCAAAAAGTAGACTACGACAACATTGACGACAAGGTCAATCAAATCCTCTTCTTGCAACACATCACCCCATATAGCGTCACTGGCAGAACTCCCGCCAAACTGCTTATGGGACGAAGGCTCCGCTCCCACCTCAACCGGTTGCACCCTGCTTATGAACCGGAGAAACCACTAGGATCCAGCGGCCGCTGTCGCACCTTCCAGGTAGGAGACCTCGTGTATGCAAAGAACTTATCGGGCGACCCGTTGTGGGTGGAAGTGACAGTAGTACGTGTAACCGGCCCCAGTTCCTACCTTGTGCAATGCCTTGGCAATAAACTTTGGAAACGGCATATCGACCAATTACGGTCACGACTTGCAGCAGCCAGTCTGCAACTCGCCTACGACCAAACTGAGGGGGGGGAGGTACGGAAGATGTGGAAATCCTAGAGAACCCGCTCGAAGTAAATGATGATTTAAATGTAACTCAAGAAGTGGAGCTGGAGGGAGAAATGTTTGCGCCTCAGGGAATTGCGGAAAATGTGGGCAATGACTTGGAAGTGAACTCTGAACCAGAGGCAGCCCCACCACCAAGTGGCGATCTACCTCAGCTGGATTGCAACCAGCCAATACAAAGGAAATCCATAAGACTGAAAAAACAACCGTCCTATTTAAGGGACTATGACTTGGACTAAGGAACCAGGGGGAAGGGGTGTTGTGTATGTATATAAGTAATAAAGTGTGAGCTTGGAGTAGGTGCGGGGTTCTGGCCCTGCACTTCTGATTGGCTGTTAAGCGGCCGTAGCGGATTGGCCCGTTCCGGGGAATCCGATTGGCCCTTAACAGAGAGTTCCTATTGGTCATAAAAGCTAGCGTTCCTAGCCTGTTATTGGTTAAAACGTTACAAGGGTTGCCTATATAAGGCGAGGGTTACTGTTGTTTTATTGAGAAGTCACTATGTAAATAAAGAGCTGAAGTTCACCGTTCAGAGGCTTGTCTCCATTCTTCCTCATCCATTCTCAAACTTAACAATAATGTATTATTTATTTTCAAAAATGAACATGTGATATATTTAGTGTAACAAAGACATTTCTATTTATGTAAAAATGTTACTTGTCTATGATTGATGGCTTTAAAATAGTTTAAATAATATTACAAATAGTTTTCAATGCTCTTGGGTGTTGGATAAAACTTTCATTCTATGATTTATCTAGCAGTTTTGAAAGCTAATTTATATGTAATTGCATGCTAATACTAAGAAACATACCTGATTTATTCTTAATATCAAGTTAGTGTTCCTTAGCTCCCTGCTTAATAGTTTGTCCTGCTAACATAGTCTAGTTTGATTGGGGTGATTATTCATGGAGAATGAAGAGAAATTTCATACAATTGTGCAAATGCTAAAAAGACTAAAACTTCAGTGTCACAGCCCATTATAAATAGCTGGGTGACATCTAAAGATGAATTCCCTTAAATTTGTTATTAAACTGTACTATATTATGATCACTTGCAGCTCAGTTATATGTCCATGATGATCTAATATGGAATCTAATATCTAAACTGCTTTCAAAAGGGACAGTATCTGTAAAATCATTTGACAGAGAACAGAATGGGAACATAATTATTCAAAATTACTCATTGATTGCTTATGTGCCATCAAGTCAGTGCCAATTCTTACTGACTACATGGACCTCCAGAATGTTCTGCTCCCAATGTGATCCTCCAGGTCTCCCTCATTGAGTCAATCCCATCTTGCTGATGTTCATTCTCTTTTTCTCTCCTCTTCCTCTTTTCCCTCCATTATGGACTTTTTGATCTATCTTTTTAATTTGCTGGGTTGAAATTCAATTCCAGACAAAAATTATTTCTCCTTGAAAAAATTTGTCTGTCTAATTCTCACTGTGTTTTAAAGCTTGTTTTATTGTTTTTTAAGTTAGGTAAAGTCTTATTATTAAAGTCTCCAAAATTGTTCAAGTTTATGGGATAACATCATTTGCAGTCAACTCTTGTATGGCTATTCATTTTATTTGCAACCTAATTAACCTTGAAATATTTCACTTTTCTCATCAGTTTTATATTCCATTTAACAGTCTAATTCAGGAGTCTTTAATCTTGGCAACTTTATGACTTGTGGTCTTCAACTCCCAGAATTCCAAAGCCAGAGCATGCTGGCTGAGGAATTCTGGGAGCTGAAGTCCATAAGTTGTAAAGTTTTCAAGATTGAAGACCCCCGGTCTAATTCCATGATCTGATGGACTCCTTTGTCACTTTTAATAGAAGCCCCTGAGTTTAATCAAAATGATATATAAGTACTAAACTATGCTTATTCGCAATATAAAGGAGTGTCACCTTGAACTACTAATGACCTTTCTTTTTTTTTATTTGTAGAGAATTTATAAAAACACTAACATATATATTTTAATTTACTCTGGCTTTGAGGAAAAGGCCTTGGGAGGGGGGGAGGTTTTGATAAAGTAGAAAACAGGAGGAAGAGACTCAGATCAGTGCCCCTGGGTTTTCAGATTCTGCTAATATAACCTAAAATAGTGTTCTTCAAATTTAGAAACTTTAAGATAAGTGAACTTCAGCTTCCAGAGTCGGGAATTCTGGAAGTTGAAATCCAGACCTCCTAAAATTGTTAAGTTTGTAAAACACTCCTCTAAAACACTACACTAGAATTTTGTAGTCCATGACAGGTCTGTTTCTTGACTTGATCTATCTTAAATGGCTGAGATCTTCCTACTAATTTAAATATTATTCAATGTTCCAGCATAGCCCTGCCAATTACAATCTTCTTTTATACAGTACTATACTCTTGTTATTGTTGACAAATAATTATAGCCAGAAGAGGCTACAGAAATGTGGGTATCTATAACCTGTCTACATAAACTTCCAAAAGCAAAAGTTTTAATAAAACATAGTGACACATAGTTTAATCATTGGCAGCTCAGTATATTAATTAGCATTGAAAATTTTAAAGTATCATTTGCAGTTTGATTCTCCAGAATAGAGATAAAGATGCAAGACAACACTGGGAGAGGAGAATATGAAACCAATTACTAAGCAAATCCCATTTGAAATCCATCTTTATGATACTGTCTAAAGAATGAATTTTATTATTAATTTTATTCTGTTTCCTTGTTTAACATCTGTTTCAAAACTCTTCCATGCCCATAAATATTCAGAGAAGATCAGTGAATTGGTTGTTCATCCCTTCTCAGATATATCTGAATAGCTTTGGTGAGAGGAACAAGCTTATAAATAAATCTAAAATAGCATCAAAGGTCAAATAGATGATGAATTTCCTCTATGCGGATACCATCATTGGCCACTTCACACTCTGGAGCAGGGGTGTCAAACTCAATTTCATTGAGGGCTGCATCAGGGTTGCATTTGACCTCAGGGGGCATGGCCGTGGGGTGGATGTAGCTAGCTTGACATCACTCGTGTCGGGGCCACCCGCTCCCAGCCTCTGTTTTCGGCCACCTCTCACAGCCTCCTGCAGTGCTCTATCAATGAAAATGGAGCTCCATTTTCACTGGCAGAGGCACCATGGGCCTCTTTGCTGTTTCCAGGGTGGCCCCGTGTAGTGGTGGGATTCAAAATTTTTTACTGTCGGTTCTGTGAGCGTGGCTTGGTAGGCGTGGCAGGGGAAGGATATTGTAAAATGTCCAGTTAGAAGTGGTATTTGCCGGTTTTCCGAACTACTCAAAGTTTCTGCTACTGGTTCTCCAGAACTGGTCAGAACTTGTTGAATACCATCTCTGGCCCTGTGGCCCAGATCTAAGCATGACATCCCTGCTCTGGTGGAACTTCCGATTATATGATGGATTTTCTTTGCATCCCATAAAATGTATCATAGTCAGTTATACAGAATGCCCAGTTCACAAATCTCTAGGAAAACTGACTACTGGTTCACATACTTATGACTCTTTTTCTCCCTCACACATTCTACATATTGTACGTGAGCTGCATATTTTGAGATGTTAGCAAACACAAAGAAAGTTCTACTCAGGGTGCCTGAGACATGCAAAAATCCGATGTACCCACAAATACCTCACCTTTGAGGTTTTTCAACTTCTCAATAAATTGTTAACACTGTAAAAAACAATGCCAGTCAATTTCATATCATGCCAGGAAAACTGCATTAATGCATCCCTCAAAGCCAACAGCAGTTGAGCTCTGCTCAAAGGCAAATTTACGTAATAAATGTATGAACATGCTGCGACAGACAATTCACCAGGGACATACTGTAACAATGCAAAAAGGCTTCCTTTTATATGGGCTTAATTCAAACCCAACTCTGGCCATACTTTTCAAAACAAAAATATACATTGGGGTCTAAAGAAAAAAACCCAAAGAGGTGAATTCCTGTTTAAATTGGGTAGAAAGTAATTCTTGTCCATTAAGTAATAAAACAAGAGTTCTTGGGCAGCAAGCCAAATTTGTTCTTAAACAACAACAAAATCTCTGTAAATCCTTGGATCACCAGGAAAATATCCTGAGAAATTTAAAGTAGGTCCCCAGAAGAATGATAGGATTCATGTAATTTTCCCAAATTAGTGAAATTACAGCACAAAAAGAAATCCACTAATACAATGGCCATTTTACAGACAAGGCCAGGCTATAACTAAGCAACATTTAAGTCAAATTCTTATATTCAAGACCATCAGATAGTTTTAAATCTGAGAATGCTGATATGAAAAAAATTATATTATTGGCACCAAACTATGAGCACGGATTTTGCCTCTGTTACTATTTATCCTCCTTTTACTCACACACACAGACATGAAGAATAATATTCATATGTTCCTACCCAGCCAACCTTTAACGTTTATGACATGCATACTGTTACAAACTAAGCAAACTTGTTAGCCTGCGATTCTAATAGTTTTACTTTCACAGCAGGCTCATAAACCTGCACTTCTGATTGGCCCGCTAGTAGCGGATTGTGATTGGTCGTTGTCGGCTGATCTGATTGGCTGTTAAAGGGTCGCTGCTGATTGGACGCTTTCCAGTGCGGCAAACTCAAATCATTGGTTGTTGTGACAGCAGCCAGCTCTATAAAAGGAGCTGCTGCTGCCCTAGTATTTTGCTCTGTTCTGAAGTCACTAATAAAGAGTTGGAGTCACTATTTGATGTCTCGTCTCCGTTCTTGCGCCCACTCTCCCAGATCTAACACATACTTTTTAATCTCTCTCTCTCTCTCTCTCTCTCTCTCTTTGCAATAGCTATAAAACACAAAACAATCAGAAATTAATATTTCTGGATAGCAGCTGAAGATTCATGTCTCCATTTCTGAAAGCATAACCAGCAAGTCCATAAACAAGTTGTGACAGTTCCTGGGGGTACTCACATATCACTGTAACATTCTCTTGCAACGTTCCCCTAGGTCCTAGGAGATTCTTAAGATGCAACAATTATCATATTTACTACTTTAAGTATGGAGAAATTATCCTTGCTGTTTTCTAGATATCTCTGTAATAACTATGGGTAAGCAAAGGTTAATGACAACACATTTAATGCAGTGAATAAATCAGGAGCCTTTGCTTTGAAAAAAATAAATGAAGCATGATGTTATGGGAGCCCTGGGAAGTCAGCGTCTAAGTTAGTTGAAAAGAATGAAACACTGCTGGTAGTATACGACAGACAAGCCTTGGTTGTATTACAAACTATACATTCTACTGCACAGTTTATCATGTGAAATACATCAGGGTTTCACAAATAATTTACTTTCTTCGTTCTGAAAGCTATTATACAAAGAAGGATGCCACTTACTCAACCAAAGTGATAGCTGAGGCCCCGCTGGAAACAGAATGATTAGACTACAACTTCTTATCTAATGCTGCATCATTCTTAGATGTTAACTCTAGCCTGAGTGATGTTTGAACTACCACAACTAAACAAATGAACCATACTACTACCCAGTATTAACCATATTAGATTTCTGTGCTTCTTTCCAGGTCTCTGCCAAAAACCTGAATACAAAGTAAGGTTAAAAGCTAGGGCATATTCAGCTATGAATTTCTTCTGGATAAACATATATAAGACTACATTTTCCACAACACAACATGGAATAACTGACATGTATTTAAACTAATTGCTAACTTGACATATGCTGCTTTACCAAATATGTTACCCAAATAATTGAACAGGCAATGTAATACAGGTTAACAATCACTTGTTCAGTGCACATTTGAAGTTTCAGTGGTAGTAAATGAGTGGTACAGATAATTCCCGCTATTCCTTCATTGATTGATGTTACAAAGACAACGACCATTCCTCAAAGTTACTGGTTTGCAAAATGTTATTAAGTTTATCAGGATATAAAACAAAAGAAAATGAAAATAGTGGAAAATGGGGGAGGAAAAAGGGAAAAGGAAAAATATAAAGTAAAGAGAGGGAGGAAGAAAAAAAAAGTATTGGCTTCCAACTTCTTTTGGTGCATAAGATAATAACATTGCAACATGCTAATTTATACTAGCACAACAAAGCTATGTAATCAGCAAAACCCAAAATCAAAATTTCATTTTTCCTATCTTGAGCACAAAATCCAGAAGTGGTTGCCAAGAAGAAACAAAATCAGATGTGTTCTTTTCTTTGATTAAGGCAGTCAATTGAGCCATCTCTTCATCCATCGTGGGAATTAAGGCGTCTTTCCATTTTTGTGCATAAAGCATTCTTCCTGCTGTCAACATATATAACAACAAAGTTCTGGGTTTTTTTTTCAAGTTCTTTGTCCATTAAGCTGACCATTCCTCACTGTTACGACCATCGCAGTTTCTCTCCTAGTCATGCGACCAAATGAAATTTATGACACTTGCAGTGTTCTGGGGTCATGTGATCGCCATTGCGACCTTCCCTGGGAGCATCTGACAGGCAAAGTCCATGGGAAAAGCTGGATTTGCTTAACAACAAAATGATTCACTTAATGGCCATAGCAAAAAAAGGTCATAAAATCGGGCACAACTCATAACTGCAACCCTTAATAATGGAGGCTTCTGTCCAAGTTCTGGTTATAAGTCGAGGCTTAACTGCACTTATAACCATGTTATAATCCATTATAATCACCCATTATGAAGCAATACACTCCCATCTTAGGAAGGAATAAAAATCTCGAAGAATGCAACTCTGCAACGTGTCACTTAGAGATGAAAGAAATGTAACAACACGTACTTAGAAGGAGGAAATTTCAAGATTTGGCAACAAGAAGACAAGCAGCAGAAACCTCAAGTAGGGACAAAGAACACGTAAAGCTTAAGCATGTTATAACTCTATAGGGGCAAAATTACACGTAAATTCAGGCGAGGTGCAACTCCATAGATAAATGGACACATAGACTAAATGCAAGGTAGAACTCCCAAAAAAGGTAATAGCTTTGCCCTATTTCTAGAAATCAACTGTATAAAAGATCATGCTATGTTGTTGTTCAGGGTCTCAGCTCCCAAATAAAAGTTTTGCAAGTCTCTCTCATATCTGGCTCCGATTGGCTTCTATGCCAGGCTGAATAAATTTTTGGACAACAATGCTGCTTCAGAACAATCCAATATAACATAACTTATTGCATCAGTATTGCAGAATTCAGCTTAGATGGGAACCCAATCAGCTTTTCAAAAGCTACTAATTTCTGTGATTTCAAACTATGGATTGTGTATCAGAACGTAGGTTTTAAAACATCTTGGCAAACCTAACTACACTTTCTTTTTAAATAAATGAGTGTTTTTGTAAAGCTTTCGAGGAAACTCATTAAGAAGAAACCTCAGATATGCTCCGTCAGACATGGCAGATAACATGATAAAAATCTTTTATTTTATTTTTTTAATTTGGCATAGAATATTTTTGTGTCTGTGTCTTCAAGTCATTGTTGCCTCTTGCAACTGCCTGGACAAGTCCCTGCCATTTTCTTGGCAAGATTTTGGAAGAGGTTTCCATTGTCTGCTTCTTAAAGCTGAGGCAAAACTAGAATTCACAGTTTCTCAGTTTCTGGCCTTGTACTCTAACCTCTGCACCAAGGCTCCCCAAATTTGGTATTTTTAAGACGTGTGGACTTCAACTCCCAGAATTCCTCAGCTAAGCTATGCTGGCTGATGAATTCTGGGGGTTGAAGTCCACAAGTTTTAAAGTTGCCAAATTTAGAGACCTCTGCCCTACACCAAACTAGCTCTCCTATGAATCACAATTGAAAATTTGTAAAATGACTTTGAAATTTTCTCAGAAATGTTTTTTTTTTCCACTTTCCTAAAGGAATTAAAATGATAGGATGATGAGTCAAATGACCTATTTTACTAATACAGAAAATATACATATCCTGTTTTGTTTCTCCTGCTTTTCAGTGGCAGCAGAATTAAGAGAAAAATTATCTATATCTTTGCTTCACTACCTTTCAGGAAAAAAAAATGAAATATTAAGGGTTAAAATTCTTTATATGACAATCAATCATCATCTCCTTTAATTTAATTACATGAGTCAAAGGCATTAGATATGACACTTTTCAGAAATATAATTTTAAAAAAATGTTTATTCCAATATACGAGTGTGAACATATTCCTGTTCTCTTCATGTCCTGTCATACTAATGATACAAAGAAGAAAATTGTTTAGACGACAGGCTATGTATGTATGCAATGAATTATAATTGATGTCCTCAAGCATTTCAGACTTATTTATTGCTATGCACATTAGTTAAACCATTAACTGTTTAAACTTTATTTTTAAATTTTGAATAATGATTGCTTTTTTATTGTGGTTTTATTTGATTGTTGTACACCAAAACATTGAGATGGGCAGCTCTAAAAATTTGATAGATTAGGCAGACAGACAGACAGACAGACAGACAGACGGATGGATGGATGGATGGATGGGTAAGTGGGTGAGTGGGTGGGCAGACACACACAATATTTGACCACAATAAATATTTGATTTGATTTGAAATAAATATTGCCTTCTCATTTCTAGTATTCCTTTGTACATTTCTGCTCACAATTTGAATCTGATTTTGTTGTTTATGTTTATTATTTAATCAAAATATTATGTTGTCATGGAGTTCATTGAACGATCTCCAATTTATTTACTTATCTATTTATTATTTGTGTCCTCACAAGTAAAATGTACACTTAAAGCCATACAAATAATGTAATTAAATTAAGGTTAAAACAAACATTGAATCATTAAAGACTACCCTATTCCCCAAATTATTAAAAACAGTTTCAAACATATTATTGAAAATTAAATAATCATCTCAATCAGTATATTTTTTAATTAACCTAAAATTTAGAAGTAAGTGAATCTATCAGTTTATACCATGAAGATATTCTTAAACCTTTGCTACCATCACTAAAAGAAATGGGCATAGTATGAAATTATATTGATCATACAAGCAGATGATTTGCAGAGTACTTGGAATGTAGAGGGCATCCGTTCTGGCCCTGTTTGATCTCTTGATTGCTTTTGATATCACCAATTTCGGGATCCTTCCAGGCTGGCTAAAGGGATGGGGTCACAGTGTTATAGTGATTCTCCTACTTCCTCTGAGGTTGGTTCCAACTTGTATTGATGGCCAGGGATAGGAGGAATCCAGGCCCCTGCTCTGTGAGGTCTCTCAGCATGCTACCCTTTCTTTGATCACATCTACATCAAACCACTGTTTGTTGTTCACTGGGATGAGGTGAGGTACCATCTCTACTTTGATGATACTCAGTTATATTTCTCAACCAAGTGTTGGTATCATCATTCTGTCTCAATCTCTCAAGGCTATGGGGATCTAGATGGGGAACAATTTGTTTTCCTTCTTTCTCCTTAAGTTGGAGATATTTTCCAATCTGCAAATCTCATATTAGTATAGAATTCTGAAAATAATACATACTTTATTCAGAACAATGTTTCCTTTTATAATTCAGATAGCCAAAATTTATTTCAAACTCATCATCACTTAAATCAGGGCTGGGTAGCTGGTTACTTGCAAGCCACGTGGAGAATTATATTCATTCTCCTACAGTTTCTTGTTTTATCACTGCTAAAATCCACAAGATCATATTGCTGGAATTTGATGGCTAGAGTTCCCCCCCTTTTTTTTAATTTGAAGCCAAAATATGTAAGGTCAATTTCCTTCTCATTTTATTTAAACAAATAAGTGCCCAGATACAAGAAGACATATAGATGAACCTATGCAGATTTTGAACTCTCACCAGCAATGGACAACCTTGAATAGGATTCATACATTACATGGTGTCTGCTGCAGTGGTGGAGTTCAAATTTTTTTTTACTACTGGTTCTGTGGGCATGGCTTGGTGGGTGTGGCAGGAGAAGGATACTGTAAAATTTCCAGTCAGAGGTGGTATTTGCCGGTTCTCCGAACTACTCAAAATTTCACTACCGGTTCTCCAGAACTGGTGAGAACCTGCTGAATGACACCTTTGGTTTGCTGGGAATCATTGTATAAAATGAAGTATGGCATCCTCCCCTCAGTGTGACTGCAGGTTCCCACAACAAACTGTAGCTTTTTCACTAAAAGTGTGTGTGTGTGGGGGGGGGAATCCCCCAGAATATTTTAGTCCTATTCTCTGAGTGTTATTTTTCTTACACCTGTAGTAACCCTTTTTTTAGTATGGTCTCTGGTTCCTAGTATACCTTAACGAAGTGAATTTGAAAATGTAGTATAAAAAATAAAGAGTCACTTTGTAGCAAGAGGGTTGGCAAACAAATTTAATAATAAGTTAAAAAATTAAAATTTATATTCCATAATCTTAAAAAGTAATATCTGGAAGAAGACATGTTATGCAAAGTTTTTGCCCTAATTTGGAGAATTACCTTGCCATGCTTTCAAGAGCTGTGTGTAAAGAGGTAAAAAGAAAAAAAGAAACTTCTTTTGTCAACTGAAGTGGAATACTTTAAGTGGAAGTTAAAGCATAACTATTTAGCAGTATTTAGAGACTTGTGAAGTGGAAAGAATGATGTTTAAGAATAACAGTGAAATGAACTTGCTATGTTCACAATACATTCCAGCATTGTATGTAAAATATGGCATAACATTAAAAAAAAAAAAAAACTTCCTAGAGTTTGGGCTCAAAATGCGTTGATGAAACTTGTATATTTTGATGGCAAAATCTATTTGGATACAGCTAAGGGAAAGGAAGATTTATACAGCAACACATATAAAAAGCCTGGATACAGTGTTGTCTCGGTTCAGAACATAACTTATTTTTATTTAGAAAATTTATATTGATGCCTACTCGCACATTGCGACTCAAGGTGGCTTAAAAGGATATAGAAACACCATATAAAAGAAATTAAAATAATAACCACTAGTATCACGTTCATACTAGTCATTTAAATTGGGAGTCTCCAACCTTAGCAACTTTAAGAGTTCTGGACTTCAACTCCCAGACGTCACCAGACAGCAAAGCTGGCTGAGGACATCTAGGAGTTGAAGTCCACGGCTCTTAAAGTTGCTAAGGTTGAAGGCCCCTGATTTAAATGGTCAAGAATGACTGAAATAGCAACTTTGGCCAATAAATTCTAGCTGAGCTTCCACTGTTTTCTCAAACAGTTTGAAGTCCTTCAGGCTTATCAGGCCTGCAGCAACTCTAAGGGTGCCACAAAATATTATCCTCTCACCTATCCTAGAAAGGATCACTTTTATTTTGAGAAGGGCAGGTAGTTCTGACTTGTTTGCTCTTTCCTCATCTACAGATCTTCAGTGAAGAGCAAAAAAAAAAAAGTCTTCCCTTCCATTTCAATTTCACCTGGAAAATGAATGCAACTTGAAGCGGGGTCCTCATTTAGCAGGGGTGAAGGAGTGGTTCAGGTTTTATATCAATTGTTCATCCTAGAGGGCTGCCAGTTACTGTTAAAAACCCCTTAATTGAAATCAAGCAAGAAAGAGTAAATGGGATGGATGGGGGAAGTGGGAAATCCTTGAAGCCAGTAGTTTGATTGAAAGTGGCAGATGTTCCAAGGCCCATCAGGCCTTAGTTGCCACTGGTTTTCTTCAAATTCTCTTCCATGTGTTGCTGGTTAGCAACTCCTTTGGAAGAATTACAGAAACTGAAACAGCAGCCAAGTTTTGCATAAAGGTAAAATACAAACAAATGCCAACATTAAACTTCTTTGAAGCAATGCAACTAACCTCCCCCTTCAGTAAAGTAATTGATATTAACATGATCATTTCTAGGAGAGAAATGTTAACCCTCAATGGCTACACACACACACACAAGTATTCCAAAGTCACCAGCCTTAATGTTTTTAGGCTAAATTTAGACTGAAAAAAATTAATGACTTGGAATGCCAGGTCAATAAACTGGAAAGATTATCCTAATTCTGCTTCAGCATCATTATAATTCAGTTTTACCAAAGGTCATAATATACAATTCCAGGTCCATCTCAGATCTTTATAAACATCGCTGTTTTCAATTATTTTACAATGTATAATCCATCTGCTATCAAAGGAGCCAAGCCAATAAAACTAGCAGTAATATCTGAAAGTTCGAAACAAACGAGTTCTTACAATTATCAGAAAGATGAATGTGTATTTCACCTTGCCAGTAAATCTACAATTAATCCAGAATTAATGCTTGATATGTTATATTACATGAGTCAGTTCAAATTTGCCTGTTAATCATCCCTTGCCTATAACATCAACTGTCAACACTCAGATATGAATGAGACATCGCATGATAATTTCTACATCTGGGACATTTTTATCCGCCTGCCTTAAGAGATATAAAACATAGCCTGAAGAAAGATCCCTCCCCAGCTTTTTTTTTCTATACTGTAGGCATTTAAGCATACAATATTTACACATGCTAGTCTATGACTATAAAAATGATTTGATTTGATATATTTACACTTCCAACAGTGCTATATGAAACTTATCTATTCAGAAGCAACCTCTTTAATCTTATTCCATAAAGTCTGCAGAATTGCAGATTTTAGTATGTTGGCAATGTATGCATAACTGTAAATCTTCAGGGAAAGAAGATCTGAAAACTTACAGTATTCATACAAACTACCAGTTATATATGTGTAAGCTCTTGTTACATAATTAAACACATAGAATTGCTGCATAGGCAGAATGTACTTACTGCAGAGATGGTACAAAGGCAGAGCAGAATGTGTATCCAAGATACAGAGGAGTGAAACAATTTGGGCTCTATAGGTCAAAACCAATTTGTTCAATTGTTCCTGGAAATTAATAAAAGGAAATGAGCAGTGTAAAATATATATTGGCAACTCATTGGCAATTTAGAGGGGAAGGTGCGATCTAATCTTGTAACCTCTCACTTAGAATACTGCAACATGCTCTATATCATGGGTGTCTGGCCCCTGGGGTCCTTAGATCTGGCCCATGCGGCTGCCCTGAAAACAGAGAAGGACGAGCCCACCTGGGCTCCGTTTTCGCTGGCAGAGGGCTGCAGAAGGCCGTTGCAGCTGAAAAGGGAGCCCGGGAGGACCAGACGTGGGCTGCAGGACATTGAGATGGCCATGTCACCAGAGCCATGCCCACCTGCCCATCTCCTCGAAGTCAAACACAACCTTGATGTTTCCCGCAATGAAATCAGGTTTGACATCCCTGCTCTATCTGGGGCTTCCCATGAAGAGCATTCAGAAATTTCAAATGGTACAGAATGATAATAAATAGTGTTGGCTGCCCGTTACATGTAACAACACTACAGCATGAGGTGCACTGGTTACTGAAATGTTTCTGGGTGCAATCCAAGATGCTGGTTGTCACCTTTAAGGGCAGTACATGGCTTGGAACCAGACTGCCTGAGGCACCACTTTTCCAAGAATCTCTTCTCATCCAATTCAATCTAGTAAATTTGGCATGCTGCAGCCCCTGTGATCAAAGATGTTGGCTAGCAGGATTAGAGGACATGTATTTTTTGCAGTAGCAATAGCAAGAGTGCTTAGACTTATATACCACTTCATAGTGCTTTATAGCCCTCCCTAAACCATTTACAGAGTCAGCATATTGGCCCCAACAATCTGGGTCTTCATTTTATGACATCAGAAGGAGGGAAGGCTGAGTCGACTTTGAGCAGGTCAGAATCAAACACCTGACAGTGAGCATTGAGTTAGCCTCCAATACTGCATTCTAACCACTCAACCACCACTGATTTTAGAGGCTATTCTGGAGTAGCTTCTCCTCTGTGAATATCTTTCCCTCGGAGATTAGAATGGCGCCAGTCCTGTTAATCCTTGTCAAGGCTCTAAAACCTGGCTGTGATCCAGAGCCTGGGGCTGGAATTTATCCAGGGCCTCATTTCCTGGCTTTATTATTAACTGGACAAGCATCTTCTTGGCTTTGTATATATTTGTTTTTTATTGTTTTAAAATGTTTTTGTTTTAATTTTAGTATATTTTTGGAATTATAAGCTACCCAGAATCATTGATTGAGATGGGCAGCAATAGGAATTGAATAAATTGAAATAAATAAATAAATTGAAATAAATAAATAAATAAATAAATAAATAAATAAGGGTATTCTGTAGTAGTGCTTATGCATTTCTGGAGCACTTCCTCTGGAAGAGATGATTCACTAAGTGCTATATTATCTGCTGTATCTGGTCTCTAGAGTCATGTTTATCTATTCATTGCTACAAAGGTGTGTGCAGGTATTTGGAATTCACAAAATGCAGTAAATTATTTGCTTCCCACTGCCAGGTTCTGAACGCTTTACAAAACAGCAAGTTGCAAAATCTGCAGTAGCAGCAAAGGTAGATAAGAACAGAAAATAGGCTGCTATGGAGGTAAAGTGAACAATACAGGAAAAGTGATAACTCTGTGCAAACAGCCCTGCCATTAAAAAACAAATTAATAACAGAAAAGCCTCAGAAATTGCACATTGGTTTTTTTAAAAATTTAAAAGTGATCAACACTCTCCATGTTTCCCAGGACAATAGCAGACTGGAAAAATCCTATTTTCTGCATTTGAGCTGCAAAAGGAGCAAAAGTGCAAAATTTGGCATAGAGGAAAAAATGAGTAATATTTTAAAAAAGCAGAGAAAACATAGACAGTGTAGAAGATAGAGAAGAGAGATGAAATGGCAAACAAGACTCTGGAAGAGAGAATAGAAGTTGTATAAGAGAAGCTGAAGGTATTAAAAAAAGGGAGGGTGGGGGAAGGAGTTTTGCATTCTGAAGAATGCAATGTTTGGAAAGCAGAGCATACTCAGACAAAAAGACCAAACAAACCAAAACAAAACAAAACAAAAAAACCCCACAAAGGTCAAAGCAGGAAAAGGGCTTTAGAGGCTGGTAAAGGACCAATATTTACTCCCTCACATTCTACTAGCCTGAGTAGAAGGGAGAACTGGGCTAAGAAAACCATTTCATTTATCAATCCACCCATATTTTTCTTTCTGTGTATGTTATTCTATGTAGCAGATACTGGTTTTTGTCGTGTCCTCGAAAATGATGCCAGGAGTCGGTGACTTCAAATCATGCTCTTTTATTAAAGTAGGAACCGAACTCGCATTTTGCAAAAGGTTCGCGGCTTTTATTCTTTTAGCAGCGGCGGCCGTGGCCAATGGCACCGCTTTGAATCTCCCGCGATTCGAATAGACCAATCGCGGGAGATTCTTAGCGAGCCAATCGGCGCGGCTCGCCTGACCAATCAGAGTGCCCTGCGCTTTGGCCAATCAAAGCGCGGGGATCTCAAGAATGCTAATTAAGGGACAGAACACCCCTCCCCTCTTGGTTTAGTCCTTACGTCGCATCGTCACGTAGGTAGGCGGGGCTCCGTCTGAGCCTACTGGACCTGCGCAGCTCAGTCGTAGGTTGGATCCCGGCCGGTTCGGTCGGGATCTCTGTTGCTCCTGATGCTGTCGTGGGAACCGGCTGGTCGGTCGGGCCGGGCCGCTCTCCGTAGCTCCCTCCTGGGCCTCCCGGGTTGGTTGAGCTGCGGGTTTCGCCGCTCCCGCTCAGTCTCCCCGGGTCGGTCGAGCTGGCCTGGCTGTCTCTTCCTGGCGAGGGGTCATGCTGGCTGCTTTCCGGTAAGTATGGCTGGTTTATTCTTCTTTGGTGTTGGTCCCCTGGGTATTCCCTCCCCCCTTGGTTTGTGTTGTGGGGGTCGGTTTCGCCTGTTTGTGCGTTGGTGGTCTCTTGGTTGGTAGTCCTCGACCTTAATTGGTCGATGTGGCGTTTCCAGGCTCGTCCGTCTGCTGTTTGTAGCCGGTACGAGTGTGGGCCTGTTATTTGTGTGATGACGGCCGGTACCCATAGTGGTTCTCCCTTCAGGTTTCTTGCGTATACGGGGTCGCCTGGTGCGAAAGTTCAGTGTTTGCTGTTTGAGTCTGGGGGCTTCTCTGGGTTATACGTGGGGTGTAACCTGTCGAGTGGGGACCTTAATTTCCTCCCCATTAATAGTTCGGCTGGGCTCTTATTCGTTGTGATATTTGGGGTTATGTGTTGGGTGAAGAGTAGTTTGTTTATTTTCTCCTGGATCTCCCCGTGGTCTATTTTCCGGATGGTTTTCTTAGTGAATTGCACCATCCATTCCGCCCTACCGTTCGCCGCCGGGTGCACAGGTGCTATCAGTGCGTGGCAGATGCCCCTTTCCGCTAGGAATTTTTTGAATTCCAGCGAGGTGAATTGGGGCCCGTTGTCGGAAACGACGAAGTCTGGGAGGCCGTGCGTTGCAAAGAGTTTGCAGAGTTCCTTGATCATGGCCTCCGTGGTTGTTGTTTTCATGTTGCTTACCTCCAACCAGTTGGAGTAAGCGTCTACTGTTATAAGGAAGGTGTGTCCTTTTGTGGGCCCGGCGAAGTCTATATGGATCCTAGACCAAGGTCCCCTTGGGGTTTCCCACTCTAGGACGGGTGCTGTGGGTGGGCTTGGCCTAGTTTCCTGGCATCGTTGGCACCTTGCCACCCAGGTCTCAATTTGTTTGTCCATCCCTGGCCACCAAGCGTAACATCTGGCCAGGGCTTTAGTCCTAACAATGCCAGGGTGCCCCTCGTGTAGTAGTTCCAGAACCTTCCCTTGTAGTTTTTCTGGAATGACCACCCTATCCCCCCATAGTATGCACTCTTTTAATAATGAGAGTTCCATTTGGCGGTTTTGGAATGTTTTGACGGACTCGTCGTTGTCTCTTTCCGGCCACCCTTTCTCTACCCAATGCAACACCCGCGCCAGACGTTTGTCTTTATTAGTCTCTCGGGCAATGTCTGACGCGGTTATGGGCAGGTTGGGTAGAGTCTCTATGCTGAGGATGGTCGTCGTGGGTGCTGGGTCGGTGTCAGGTTCCGATAGCGGCGAGCGGCTTAAGGCGTCTGCATGGGAGATCGTGTTACCCGGTCTGTGTATGAGTCTGTATTTGTAGGCCGCCAGGAACTCGGACCACCTTGTCATTCGGGGAGACAGAATGTTCGGGGTAGCCCAGTTTCCTGCAAGGATTCCCAGCAGCGGCTTGTGGTCAGTTATGATGGTGAATGTCCGGCCGTAGAGGTACTCGTGGGATCTTTTCACGGCGGCAACAATAGCCAGAGCCTCTTTGTCCAGCTGGCTATAGTTCCGCTCCGGTTTGGTGAGGGTCCTTGAAAAGAACGCGATGGGCGCTTCTTTCCCGTCGGGGAGGGTATGGCTGAGGACCGCGCTGACGCCGAAGGGTGATGCATCGCATGTGACGGCCAGAGGTAGGGTCTCGTTATACTGTATAAGGACGGCGTCCGAAGTGAGGAGGTCCTTTGTTCTTTGGAAGGCGGCTTGCTCGCGTTTCCCCCAAGTCCAGGTCGCCGCCTTGTCCAGGAGCCTATGCAAGGGCTCCGCCACCGTTGCCTTTTGGGGCAGGAAAACATTGTAAAAGTTAAGTAGCCCCAGGAATGCATGTAGTTCCGTCTTCAACTTGGGTGTGGGGGCTTCTTTGACGGCCTTGATTTTTTGGTTTGTGGGGTGAATGCCATGACGGTCTAGGAGGTATCCTAGGAATTCAACCCGTTCCGTGTATAATTGGCATTTCTCCCTCTTTACTTTGAGCCCGGTCTCTTTGAATTTAGTTAGGACCTCCCTTAGGCGACCCTCTAGTTCAGCTTGGTTGGTTGCCGACACTAGGACGTCGTCGAAGTAAGGTATCACCCCCTTGATGCCTTGCAACAGTCTTTCCATTAGGCTTTGGAATATTCCCGGTGCCACGCTGACTCCGAATTGGAGTCGGTTGCATTTAAATGCTCCCCGGTGGGTGACTATGGTTTGCGCTTCTGCCGTTTGCTCGTCAACTGGCAACTGTTGGTATGCCTGGGCGAGGTCGAGCTTGGCGAAAACCTTGCCCCCTCCCAGTGAGTGCAGTAGGTGTTGCACCACTGGGATGG
The DNA here is from genome assembly GCA_033807585.1 of Hydrophis major. Lineage (NCBI taxonomy): Eukaryota > Metazoa > Chordata > Lepidosauria > Squamata > Elapidae > Hydrophis > Hydrophis major. Next base: position 278,970,388 of record CM066329.1, read on the forward strand.
GGTAGGCGCTTTGTTGCAGCGCGCCATTTAGGGTGGCCTTATAGTCCCCACAGATCCTCACCGACCCATCGGGCTTGATCGGGGTGACTATGGGGGTCTCCCACCGGGCGTGGTTTATTGGTTGTAGGACCCCTTGCTTGACGAGCTTGTCAATTTGCTCGTCTATCTTGGGTTTAAGTGCGAATGGCACCCGCCTTGGTTTCAGGCGTTTTGGGGGGACGTTTGGGTCTAGGCTGAATGACATAAGGGGCCCTCGGTACTTGCCTAGGTTTCCGTCGAAGACCTCTTGGAATTTCCAGGCCAGTTGTTGCTCCCAGTTGTCGTCGGTGACGTGGTCGACTCCCGTGACTGCAATGCCGAGCGGGGCGAACCATTGCAGTCCCAGTAGGCTTGGGCGGTCGCGGTCGACAATTGTCAGGGGAAGCCTTTCGGTGTGCCCTTTATATGTGATGTTGAAGTGTTTGGTTCCGACTACCGGGATGCGGTTTCCCTGGTAGTCCTTTACGATGAGTCTCTGGCTGTCTAGGTTCCTCCTTTGGATGGTAGGCACCAAGCGCTTTATTTCGTGCCATGCTATCATGGAGAGGTAGGACCCGGAGTCCACCTCCATTTTGCATGGCTGGCCCTCGATGCCTACCTCCACGTGGACCTTCCGGGCGTCATTGGTTATGGCGTGGCCGATGGTGACCGTCTGATGAGTCTCCTCTCTTCGCCGGTTATCGCCGCCTCGTAGGGATCGTCCGTTCCGGTCCCATCTGTTGTCCGAGGGGCGATCTCTGGTCCGGGGTGGTGTGCTCTCTCTCCTCCAGTCGCTCTGGTCCCATCGGGCCGGGCTGCGGTTCTTTTTAAGGCGGCAGACACGGGCGATGTGTCCCTTCTTGTCACAATGCCGGCAGATCAACTCAAAAAACCGGCATTCGGACCTGGGGTGGTCGCCTCCGCAACTGGCACAGTTGGTCCTCGACTTACGACCCCGCCGGTTCCGTGGGTCGCGGCCTATCTGGAGGCGATGAATGTCCTCCTCGTCATCGGAAGTGCCCGATGCCGAGTGGAAATCGCCCTGGTGGGTGGTTGTCTCGGTTTGGGCCTCAGCCGACCTTGCAGGGTTGTTGTTCCCACTGCGGTCCCCAGCGTTCGGTCTGCGCATGCGGTCGGCGGATGTTCGGGTTGCTTCGGCGGCTGCGGCTGCGGTGAGGGTGTCTGCTAGGCTGATGTTGCCCTTGGCCATCAGCTGGCTCTGGAGGACGGGGTCCCACAAGCCGAACACGATTCTGTCTCGCAGGGCGTCGTTCAGGTTGTCGAATTTACAGACCCCCCCTAGGTGTTGTAGTTCGGCGACGAAGTCGCTGAAACTCTCACCCGACCGTTGGTCCCGACGGTAGAACTCGTTGCGTCGGATCAGGATGGGTACCTCTGGAGCGTAGTGCCGCCGAAGTATTGGCTCGAGGACGTCCCAGTCCATCGCGGTTGCATCTGCGGGTTTGGCAAGCACCTTGGCCATCTTGAATACCTCGGTCCCGCAGTGGGTCAGGAAGATGGCGTGCTTCATGGGGCCGGTGGCGTCCTTCAGATCGCTGCACTCGAGGAACATGCGGAATCGGTCGGAGTACGATTCCCAGTCCTCGGTGGCGGGGTTGAAGGGTGCGGGGGGTGTGATTTTCGCCATCGTGGTGGTTCGTCTGGCTTCCGTCAGACACGTGGTTCAGTTCAGAGTCTGGATCCCATCCTCGTCGCCAGTGTCGTGTCCTCGAAAATGATGCCAGGAGTCGGTGACTTCAAATCATGCTCTTTTATTAAAGTAGGAACCGAACTCGCGCTTTGCAAAAGGTTTGCGGCTTTTATTCTTTTAGCCGCCGCGGCTGCGGCCAATGACACTGCTTTGACTCTCCCGCGATTCGAATTGACCAATCGCGGGAGATTCTTAGCGAGCCAATCGGCGCGGCTCGCCTTACCAATCAGAGTGCCCCACGCTTTGGCCAATCAAAGCGCGGGGATCTCAAGAATGCTAATTAAAGGACAGAACAGTTTTTGAACTAGACCCGTAGATGAACATTCAGTTGCATCTCTAGGGAATGTACTGATACAGATGTGCGGGAGATAATTATAGCAATTATATGATTGATTTTTAAATTAATGATTTGTCCACATCTGTCCATTTCCAAACATGATTTTGAGCGGGCTACAACAAAAGACAAAACAATAAATACCTAATTTATAAATTTAACTAAGTTCATATTTTAAAGAAATTGATTAACGATCAATCAGTCCTTTGGATGCAAAATCACACAAAAACTGAGGTAATTAAGCATGGGCAGTTCCAAAGAGAGGGAACTTCGGTTATTGTAGCTTCAGTCTTTTTTGGAAAAAGAGTGGCAGAATAGAGATAGAAAGTAGAACCCCGGGGGAACCTTCCCTTTATTCCATGCAATAATTTGAGATCCAGGGATGCTGCAGCTTTTGTCTTCAAAAGGTGTTTTGCTGCATCCATGTGCAACACCTTAAAGATGTCTCCATGATTGAAGTACAGCCCAGCTCCAACAGATGAGCTACAAAATGTATGTTTCTAAATGAACTGGGGAATGGTCACTGAGCAGGGAGTCCTTGTTGAACGACACTCATTCAGCAACTATTTGAAGTTGTGATGGTGCTGAATGAGGAGGGCTGACAATGGGTCGTCATGGTATGAAATGGTATTGGTTCTCCTGCTTGAATGGGGGCTGGACTAGAAGACCTCCAAAGTCCCTTCCAGCTTATTCTATTCTATTCTATTCTATTCTATTCTATTCTATTCTATTCTATTCTATTCTATTCTATGTTGTGTCACAGTGGCCCTGTGATCACATTTTGGGCACTCAGCAACTGCCTCGCAATTATGATGTCACAGTGTTCCTCAATCGCATGATCACCAGGTCAATTGGGAAGCCTCTGGGAGGTGGAATGCTGCAACTATCAGGGATTTGCCTAACGATGGCAACCGGAACTGCCACAATAAGTCCATACAATCATGTGATACCTCACATTATGACTGTATCACTTAATAACAGAGTTGCCGGTTCCAATTATCATTGTTAACTGAGGATTAACTGGACTGTTTTTAAGGAACAAAATCATAGGTTCACATAGTCCTTACAGAAACAATTGTTTTAATGTTTAATTAAATTTACTGTCCACTTTAAGGGTTGAATGATCTTGTTCGGGGGTTTTTCCCCCCATGCATTTATTTTCAGTGTTTCTGAACATTTCTACAAGTCACATTGTAAAACTCATAAAATTATAAAGATTACATGAACTTTGCAACATTAAAAAAAAAGCCCAGTGAGAATCCCATCAGAAGCAAAGTATAGATGTCCCCGACAACAAGCCTGTGTAGGAGAAGCCAAGTTTTCACCACTTTCCAAAGACTGACTAGAATAGGGGGAGGGGGGTTAGGCAGACCTTACTCTTTCGATAAAAAGAGTTTTCATGAATCCGTTGTCTCAATTACACCTCTGCACAGCATAAACGCTGGTAAGCGGTGGGTGAGGGTGAGAAGCCTTCTGTCTGGGCCAGTTTGTAAAAACAAAAAACACAACAGATTGTACAGATCTGGCATCACTTAACCACCATACTCAGCCGGGGCAGGGCTTCATAGCCTTAACTAAGACCGTCTTCTTAAAACAAAAGTGATACAGTCTCCTGTGGTTTGCTACTCGCTGGCAGTCAGCTTCATTACTCATTGCTGATTTACATGAGGTGTGCTATTTAAAGAGACAGCGATGCATTTGAAATTCTTCAGAGAGAAGAAGCCCCTGTTCTCAAAGCACAATAGGGCTGCCAGTTGCCAAGATTTACAAAAAACAACATTCCTTTCTGTGTTTCGGTGCCTTCTTAAACAGTGCCGTTACATGGAAAATATTATTGGTTCTTGTATTACAAACGACTCTCCGAGGCCAAAATCCAAAGCTACCACTATCTCCCAATGTTCTTCATTTAATGGGAATGATAATAAGTGAGATTTTCATCCAGTATAAACCTCTCGTGTTTTCCATGCATCAATGTAACTTTGAGAGAGGTCTTAGGACTAATGATCCCTTAATTGTTAAAGGACGCTTATTTCTGCACGAAAATTGATGGGCTCTACTTCTTGAAACACAGCCCATTCATCCCCATGATCTAGACAATTCAAGTAGTCCAGGGATGGGATTCAACCAGTGTAACTACTAGTTTGGTGAGTACGTTTCGGTGGCTGCACGCACATGTAAAAAACCTTAAGCTATGCCGCCGGACAGCTGAAAAGTGCTGCGCGCAGGTGTGCAGCATTTGAAAAGCCACTTTTTTCCTGCTTTTTCAAGCTCAGCTGTGTCACGCAAAGCAGCTGAGGTTAAAAAAAAGGAGGAAATAAAGGACAGGTAAGAGCCCGGGCAGGCGGTTGGGCCAAACAGCAGCAAACACAGGACCAATTTGGTGTCTGCTGCTCTTCAGAGCAACTGTTTCTGTAGAGCCAGGCAGAACCAGTAGCATCCCACCCTTGAAGTAGTCCTTGACTTACACCGGTTTGTTTAGTGACCATTCAAAGTTACATCAACTTACTTATGAAAAAAGTTACTTACAACCTTTCATTGCAATTATAACCATTGCAGCATCCTCACAGTCACATGATCAAAATTTGGGCGCTTGGCAACCAACATGTATTGTTCCAGGATTATATGATTGCCATTTGTGACTTTCCCAACCAGCCTTCGACAAGTCCTGTACATGGGAAAGTCAGATTTGTTTAATGATCATGCAATTCATTTAACAACTGTGGTGATTTGCTTACCAACTAAGTAAAAAAAAAAGTTGTAAAATCATCTGCGATTCATGTAACAACCGTTTTGCTTCGCAATTCAGGTCCCAAATGTGGTTGTAGGTTAAGGATTACCTGTAATGCATATGTTTGATGGATACTAACTTTAAACGTGAACTAGATCTTGGAAGGAGCCATTTTTAGATTTTTTTTCTGTCCAAGAAAATCTCACTATTATTATAGTTATCTGCTGTTAACTAAATACACACACTCCTAATCTGCAGAAGTTTAAAGAAACTTGAGAAATATCTGTACATCATGTTATCATGTTTAATTTGGCTCTGACTTTAGATGAATCTCTTCATTTCCTTAGCCAACCTGCCATGATTAAGAAACAACTGATTTATATGCAATTTATAACAGATTAGTAATTGTTTTATTTAGCCAAGAACAACCTTTGCTGATAAGCACATCTATGCCCAAATAGGTTTAAATGTTCATTTATATCATTACAAAAATGTATGATATATGTCATATATTTGGTCCCTGGCATAGTATGTTTTACCTTACCATTTTCTTTTACATATTATTAATTCTTTAAATCTTTGTTAGTTGCTGAGAGTTGCTTAGTAAATGAGTAACCATATACATTGATTAACTCACTAAACATTATTATGCTTTTCATTTCTGGGTTGATCATACTAGGTTTAGATATTTTGTCTCCTTTGGGTGAAAGATGAAATGAAAGAAAATTAGCAAGGATTTGTAACAAAGATATATAACCTAAATATAGATATATAGATGCACATATATTTAAATATAAATATACAGGCCTTAAATAAATACTTGGTGAACTAGCGATGCATCTCCATTTTTTTAATACATTGAATTAATGTAATGTAATGTAATGTAATGCAATGTAATGTAATGTAATGTAATGTAATGTAATGTAATGAATGAAAGAAAGAAAGAAAGAAAGAAAGAAAGAAAGAAAGAAAGAAAGAGAAAAGATCAATACCAATTAACTTCCTGCTTTTCACAAAAGGAACCTGGATACTAGATTTTAATAAATAGTATTTTATTATTCACTGAGTTGTAACTCCTCTCTGAGTGACAGATTGAACTATGCCTGAAATATACTATAGGTAAACCTTGACTTACAACAGTTCATTTTGTGACCATTCAAAGTTACAACGGCACTGAAAAATGTGACTTATGATCATTTTTCACAGTTACGACCTTTGCAACATCTCCATTATCATGTGATCAAAATTCAGATGCTTGGCAACTGGTTCATATTTATGACCATTGCTGTGTCCTGAGGTCATGTGATCACATCCTGCAACCTTCTGACAAAGTCAATGGGGAAGCCAGATTCATTTAACAACTGGGTTAATAACTTATCAACAAATGTGGCAAGGAAAGTTGTAAAATGGGACAAAACTCACTTAACAAACATCTCACTTTAATAACAGAAATTTTGGGCTCAATTGTGGTCGTAAGCTGAGGACTACCAGTACACAGAAATATACTTAACATATCATAGGTATTTTTGTATCTGCAGCTTCTGTTATTCCTTATCTAAAGTCTTTGTGTGTACCAAAGACATGCTGTGCCAATTTATTTGTAAGCAATAAACATTCCAAGACAACCTAACAAGCAGCAACCTAAACAATATCAGTTTCCTTTAAAAAATGGAAAAGAACAAAAAAACTTCCAGTGGCGATAGCCTGTATTTAAGATTTGGCAATATGAAACCCTTTGCAATGTGATATATGGCTCAGATACATTCCACCCTTGTTAAAATACCAAATTTAAGAGACAGGCACTTTGTGTGTTATCATAAAATATTATTCTAATGATGGTATGTAAGATAGCTCAACTGGAGACCTATACAAAACAACATGCTGAAACAGAGACAGTCCCACAATGAGGGGAAAGTGTATTATGCAAACCATTGGCTTATAAACAGCCTTTATTTGAAAAGAGAACAGGACTAAGTAGACTATGATGGGAATGTATTCTTTAAAATAGCAAATAACTGCCAGAATGGGATTTTTCCCCCATCTATTTAACAGTTAATACAAGTCTAATGGACAACAACTAATAGCCTTTGCTGATTTGACAGGAGTTAGATGAGGAAATGTGAAATGTGTGAGAAACAGACTTCTTTGATTTAAGCACGTTCTTTCTGACAGTTTCAATGGGCTATATTCACTTTCAGTTCAGTATATTGCATATGAAATGGATATAGTAGATGGGTAGTAGAAGCAGATCTTTTATGGAACATATAACATTGGGTTAAGATTTTTGGTGATTGGGATTCAGCAGGTACCGTAATTTGGTCTATGAAATATGTTTCACTGTTTTATAGGTTTAGCGGTGAAAATTTTGTTTTGGTATTCCAGTTTCTAAAGGTGACACCAAATTATTTAGAACAATGCTTCAGAGCTTGGAATTATATGCATTCACTCCTTCCTTACTCACTCTTGCCTCTTTGGATTCTTTACTCTTGCTAGTTCCATAGTAGTTTCAGTTTGCTCTTCGTTTAGTATGAATCAGGTTTCTGGAAATCATGCTGCATTCTGCTTTTGAACATTTTATTTAAAATTCTGGAGCCAAGTTTTGGTTTGGCTCAGAATTTTGTAAAAAAAATAAAATAAATAAAGAGCAAATGGTTAAAACTTTCATCTCTGAAAAGCTGCATCAGTTTCAAAGTGAATGGCGAAACTCTGCAGTCCCTCAGTTCTGCCAGACCAGGGATCAAAAGAGCCTGTTTCCTTAAGTTTCAAATGCAAGAACTTAAATCCATAACAAACCTAGCCTACAAAATAAGAGCTAGGCAAAACACATTATGCTGTTTATTTTTAAGCTCAGAGCCAAATCTAACAATCAAAAGGAAAGAAAGAAAGAAAGAAAGAAAGAAAGAAAGAAAGAAAGAAAGAAAGAAAGAAAGAAAGAAAGAAAGAAAGAAAGAAAGAAAGAAAGAAAGAAAGTGTTATGTTTGGAGCATGGGCGCGAATAATGGAGATGAGCCGGTGAAATGGTGAACTTCAAACTCTTTATTTACATGGTGTGACAGCTCAAACTCAATGGCTGCTACAGCCTTCCTTATATAGGCAACTTATTAGATATTCAACCAATGAAAACCCGGGAGCGCTAGCTCCGTTAAACCAATGAGGGAGGCTCGTTAATGGCCAATCAGATTCACCTGAATGGACCAATCAGATATCGCCATTAACGACCAATCAGAAGTGCAGGGCCAGAACCCTGCACTTGACTTCAAGCTCTTGATAACTTTATTAACACATTTATTCATTCACAACAGAAAGAAAGAAAGAAAGAATGAAAGGAAGGAAGGAAGGAAGAAAGGTGGACTGTTTTTAAGCCATGTGTTTGTACATACATGCTACAGACTCAGCTAAAGCAGTATTTTTCAATCTTTCAGTTCTACCAAAAACTTTTGCACTAAGCAATCACCAATCATCTGTGATTGGAATCTTGTATATTGAAAAGTATTCTTAGGCACACATGCACGCATCGGATATGGGCAGGTGTACCTGTGCCTCTACTGTATATTATAGTTATACTATATAGTATAAATTAACAATACAGGTAGTCCCTGACTTATGGCTGACTGTTTAGGAACTGTTCAAAATTACAGCACACTCCCAAAACTATGATTCAGTCCTGAAGTAATGGCTGCTACATCACCTCAGCAGTTGTTCGCCCTTATGACCAACTGCTGAATGCTGCATTACCCGCTACCTATCGCCCCCTATCACCTCCACAGAATCCCCTCAGGCCTTGGGCCCGCTTCTCCCCTCCCCACTGGCCCCACACTTTCCTTCTCACTTACTTGTCGAAGAGCTCCAGAGCTCGGATTAGAAAAGGAGAACAGGCCATTCCACTGCTGGGCTGAGCTGGGGTCCTGGAAGTGGCTGCCATTTTCCAAGTGGCCACATTGAATTATAGTCACTCCAAACACGGTGACTGCTTCTGAGATTGTGCTGTGTGACCCAGCAATGGAGCATCTTGCTTTGCTTCTCTTGTTAAGTACTGAGCGTGGGCGCGAAGAATGGAGACGAGCCGGTGAAATAGTGAACTTCAAAACTCTTTATTAACATGGTGTGACAGCTCAGCTCAATGGCTGTAATGGGCCTCCTTATATAGGCAACTTATTAACTATTCAACCAATGAAAACTTGGGAGCGCTAGCTCCGTTAACTAATGGGAGAGGCTCGTTAATGGCCAATCAGATTCACCTGAACGGACCAATCTGATGTCGTCATTAATGGCCAATCAGAAGTGCAGGGCCAGAACCCTGCACTTGACTTCAAGCTCTTGGTAACTTTATTAACACATTTATTCATTCACAACACCCCTTCCCCCCGGGTTCCGTTTACGGGGTGCAGTTACGTAATCCTTGAGGTAGGCCGGTTGTTTTGTTAGTCTATTTGATTTTCGTATTGCACCCGGTATTTGGCTGCAATCTTGTTGAGGTAGGACGTTATCTGGAGAAAGGGGTGTCTCTAACTCTGAGTTCGAATTCTCATTGTCACCAACATCTTCAGTATCACCATGAGGCGAGCTCACTCCCATCCCCAATTCTTCTTCACATGTTTCCGTTTCGCCATCGTTTCTATCATTAAAACTTTCTGCTATTCCAAGTTCATCTTCCTCCGTATCTCCTCCCCCCTCAATTTGGATATCAGGGGACTCGGAGATTCCTGACTGTAGCCTTGATCGTAGCTGATCAATGTGGCGCTTCCATAGTCTATTATCGCGACACTCCACGAGGTACGATCTGGGGCTGGTTACTCGGACCACAGTCGCCTTGACCCACAACGGATCGCTCGACAAGTTCTTAGCGAATACTAAGTCACCTACCTGGAAGGCACGGCATCGCCCGCTGGATCCGTGTGGTTTCTCAGGTTCGTACAATGGGTGCAGTTGGTCGAGGTGGGAACGGAGCCTCCGCCCCATTAGCAATTCGGCGGGAGTTTTGTTGGTGACACTGTGCAGAGTGATATGCTGCAAAAGGAGTATCTGGTTTATTTTCTCTTCGATATTGTCATAGTCCATTTTGTGTAGTGTTTTCTTGACAAATTGTACCATGCGCTCGGCCCTTCCGTTGGCCGCAGGATGCGCTGGCGAAGTCAGCGCATGGCGAATACTGTGGTCCGCCAGGTACTGCTCAAAGGACAACGCGGTAAATTGGGGTCCGTTATCGGATACCAGAACGTCTGGTAATCCACGTGTTGTAAATAGTCTGTCTAGTTTCTTGATGACCGCTTCGGTTGTTGTATTCCTCATTTCATAGATTTCGAGCCAGTTCGAGTAGGCATCTACTATTAACAAGAATGTGTGGCCTTTGGTAGGTCCCGCAAAGTCCAGATAAATACAGGACTAGGATCCCCGCTGTGTTTCCCATTCGGTTGGGGTCACTTCGGTGGGGCGTTGCTTACTTCCTGGCATTTGTGACAAGCTTTGACCTACGTCTTGATTTGCTTGTCGATGCCCAGCCACCATGCGTAGCTACGTGCGAGGGCTTTCATGCGCACGATGCCGGGGTGGCCATCATACAAGGTTCTTAGTACTGCTCGTTGTAGCCGCTCTGGGACAACAACTCTATCTCCCCAGATAATGCAGCCCTTCTGTGAAAACAATTCTGTTTGTTGACTCTTGAATGGGGCGTAGTCATCAGGTATCTGGTCCAATGGCCATCCGTGCTTGACCCAACTGAGAACTCATGCTAAGGTGGGGTCGCGTTTCATTTCCATCGCGATATCTCGGGCTGTTAATGGCGGTGTTCGAAGTGTCTCGATCTGCAATGTTGTCACTGTAGGCGCGGGGTCATCAATGGTCTCTGGAAGCGGTGCTCGGCTCAATGCGTCGGCGTGGGGAATGGCCTTCCCTGGGTGGTGTTGCAGCTGATAATTATAGGCAGCCAAGTATTCTAACCAGCGAGTCATTCTGGGAGATAATATATAGGGGGTTGGCTTATCTCCCGCTATTATTCCCAGCAAAGGTTTGTGGTCAGTCACTATAGTAAAGTCTCGGTCATACACATACTCATGAAATCTCCTGACATCAGACACAATGGCAAGGGCTTCTTTATCAATCTGACTGTAATTGCATTCTGCTTTTGAAAGCATTTTTGAGAAATAGGCAACAGGGGCTTTGCTACCATTTGGCAAAACGTGGCTCAAAATGACGCCTCCTCCGAAAGGTGATGCATCACACGTGATCGTTAACGGCAAAGTCTCATTGTGCTGCATTAGTACAGCGTCAGAAGTCAATAATTTTTTTACATTTCAAAATGCCTGCTCTTCTCTATGTCCCCATACCCAGATTGCTTTCTTGTCCAATAAATGATGTAGGGGTTCGGTTACAGTTGCTTTGTGCGGCAAGAAAATGTTATAAAAATTGATAAGGCCTAGAAACGCCTGGAGGTCGGCTTTAGTTCGGGGTTTTGGGGCGTTCTTGATTACCCTCAATTTGCTATCGGTAGGGTGAATGCCATTACTGTCAATCAAATATCCTAAAAATTCGATACGATCAATGCATAGTTTACACTTGTTTTTCTTAACCTTAAGCCCTGCGTCTTTGAATCTTTGGAGAACCAACCTCAGGTGTTCTCGTAAAATTTTCGGGATAGGTGCAGCGATTAACACATCATCAAAGTATGGAACAATGCCTTTTATTCCTTGTAATAGTCTTTCCATCAAACTTTGAAAGATTCCCGGGGCTACGCTCACTCCGAATTAGAGTTGGGTACATTTAAAGGCACCTCGGTGCGTAACGATTGTCTGTGCCTCTGCCATTTTTTTGTCTACCGGCAGTTGTTGGTATGCTGGGCTAAGTCTAGTTTAGCGAAGACTTTTCCGCCCCCCCCAGGGAATGGAGGAGGTGCTGCACCACCGGTGCCGATATGCGTTTTGTTGAAGGGCGTGGTTCAGGGTGGTTCGGTAGTCCCCACAAATTCTTATCGAACCATCCGGCTTAATGGGTGTAACAATTGGGGTTTCCCAGGGAGAGTGATCGGTTGGTTCTAACACACCCTGGGCTATCAATTTATCAAGCTGCTCGTTGATCTTTGGCTTAAGGGCAAATGGCACTCGACGAGGCTTAAGGTGGATGGGAGCTATTTTGGGATTGAGGTTAAATGATATCGGGGTCCCCTTGTACTCGCCTAGTTTTTCTGCAAAGACATCCTTGAATTCTTGGACGAGGTCTTCTTCCCAGTTAGTGCTACCGATTCGGTGAATGCCTGCCACCTCAATTCCGAGCAGAGCGAACCATTGGAGGCCTAGCAGACTGGGCTGGTCCTTGTCGATCACAGTCAGGGGTAGGAATGCTGTACGGTTCTTGAACGATACACGGACTTGACTGGATCCTACGACTGGAATCTGATTCCCTTGATAGTCTTTGAGTATGAGTCTTTGGAATCGGAGATCTTGTCGCCGGATGGTAGGGATGAGTTGCTTGAGGGTCTTCCATGAAACCATCGAGAGAGACGATCCTGAGTTGACTTCCATCAGGCAGGGCTGGTTTTCGATAGCCACTTTCACTCGGATCTTCTTGGCATCCAAAGAGGAGGCATGACCGATTGTGATAGTTTGGTGAGCCTCTTCTTGCTTCGTGGGGCGGTTTATGGTTTTGTTTCTGTAGGAGTGGTTGTTCCATTAGTGGTTCACTGGTTCTCACCTTACAGGACGGCTTCCTGTCGGTTGGCGATAGTTAGCCCCCCTCGAGTGCTGGCTGGGTCCTATTTGGCTTCTACAGACCCATCTGATATGGCCTTGTTTCCCGCACACATGGCAGAGCGCGTCAAGGAATTTGCATTCTGATCGGGGGTGGCTTGCCCCACAACCAGCGCATTGATATTGAGATTTCTGGCATTGGTCCCATTCGGACCTTAGTCGATGGACCTCTTCTTCGTCGCTGTCTGACGATGAAGAGAGGTCCTCGTGGTGGGCCGTTATAAGCTGCCCTTCTGACTGAGGTGAAATTTCGCAGGTCGGTTGGTTAACCGGGGCGCGGTTGCGGCACATTCAGGCAGCCGACTTCCTGGTTGCTTCTGCTGCAATAGCCCTAGCGATAGCATCGGCAAGGCTGATGTCGCCTTTCGCCATCAACTTGCTTTGGATGTGTGGTGCATCCAATCCCAGAACTATTCTGTCTCTTAAGGCTTCTTCGATAAAATTCATGCCTTCTGACGAGCGTTGGAACGATTGGCACGTAGTGGGCTCTCAGTAGAGGTTCGAGGACGTCCCAGTCCATAGACTTCACTTCTGCCGGTTTCGCTAATGCCTTGGCCATCTTGAATACGGTTGGCCCACAATGCGTTAGGAATACCGCCCGTTTCTTTCCAGTAGTGGCATCCTTCAAATTGTTAGTTTCCAAGAACATTTGGAAACGATCCATATACGAGTCCCAGTCTTCTTGCGCTGGGTCAAATGGAGCGGGTGGTATGACGCCGCCGGACATGGTTCCGCCATTGTGCGTTCGGTCACGTGCTCGGTTATCGATCTTCGTTGTTCAGTCAGCTCTGACATCTCCATATCCCATCCTCGTCACCAGTGTTAAGTACTGAGCGTGGGTGCGAAGAATGGAGACGAGCCGGTGAAATAGTGAACTTCAAAACTCTTTATTAACATGGTGTGACAGCTCAGCTCAATGGCTGCAACGGGCCTCTTTATATAGGCAACTTATTAACTATTTAACCAATGAAAACTTGGGAGCGCTAGCTCCGTTAACCAATGGGAGAGGCTCGTTAATGGCCAATCAGATTCACCTGAACGGACCAATCTGATGTCGCCATTAATGGCCAATCAGAAGTACAGGGCCAGAACCCTGCACTTGACTTCAAGCTCTTGATAACTTTATTAACACATTTATTCATTCACAACATCTCTAATGCAAACTCTGTAGGATTTTGCGCACAGTGGAATGCTCCGGAGTTCAAATTAGGGAAGGAAAGCATGCCATTCCATTTCCTGGGCTGTGTGGTCACTGGTGGCAGCTGAGAAAATGGTGGCCGTTTCTGGGATTGGCCCTGCAGCCTAGCAAAGGAGTGGCTTACTTTGTTTACCTAACTCAAGGTCTGAAATTCTGGAGATTTTTTCAAAAAGGAAGTACATGATAGGTGACCTGGAGTAAGAAGGAAGGGACCCTGAGGTGTGGGAAGTGAAACATGGGGTGTCTCAGGGAATGAAGGAGGCTTTGGGATGCACAAGGCCTCCCTGGGAACTCTGGGACACCTTGTACTTTGCTTAATGACCCACATATTTAACAACTGTATTGGGGAGAGCAGAGATGGTAGGCTGTAATGAGGCAATCACATGGGTGCTTCATTTAATAACAGTCACGATTTCCAACCTTCATAGGCAGGCTCCATTATGGACTTCCTCTGTTCCAATAAAGATGCACTTCACTTGGACTGATATTCATCCTGTACTCAAAGTGGCTGGCAGCTTGCCATTCTGATTTATTTTCCAACCTGAGGAACTAGTTTAAATCAATTGGCTAACTTATTTTGCACGATTTATTTCATAGTTCTGCGACAGCAGCTTAGCAGTCTACTGCTATGATTCAGACAACAGCTGCAAAAATGCAATTTCAAACTCCAGAAAGTGCATCATCAGCACTAATTGCAAATTAGTTGATAATTATGGGAAGATGGATGTTTCTCCCCCCCCCCAATTCTTTTTTTTTTTTTCCAGGGTTTCAAGAATTTTGCTATGGGGCTAAAACTGGTTGTATTTAGGCAAAAAGTTTTTAAACACCGTAGTACACCCAGAGAATCCTAATACATATGTAATCACTCTAGGCTCTAAAGTTTGCTCAGATGGGCCATTGCCTTTCAAAGGATCATTACATACTTATGAATCAAAACTTGTGTCTAAGAACATTTTCAGGATAATTTTGTCATATTTCTCCATCTGATGATGTTACTGACTCTAAGCTTACTTCTTCTCATTGTCTTTAATAGACTGGAGTTGAGAAATAAATTCAGCAAATTTGCCTTTCTCAAATTTTTGAGATGTAAAAAGCCTTGGATTCTTTGAGTTCAGATTACCTATGCATACATAATATGACTTTTTAACATATTCTTCCTCTATTTGAATACGGGGAGTTAATTTCACTGCAAGCTTAAATCTCCTGAGAAATCTGCAAAGGCTAATTTGCATATCTGAAAATGTTTAAGGGTTTCTTTTTCCTTTTTCTTTTTACGAAGTTAAGCTTTCATGTGCGAACTTTATACAACAGGCATTCATTCATTGGATTTGTAATTAGCATTGTCTCCTCATTAAAAAGAAACACAAGAGCAGATTAAAAGTGATGTTATGTTGTAGCACAAAACACTTCACAGGATTAATAATCTATCTACTGAGTAATATTTTACTATTCTGTAATATCCATCTTATGTTAATAAAGGCAAGAACACAAT
Source organism: Hydrophis major (assembly GCA_033807585.1). Taxonomy (NCBI): domain Eukaryota; kingdom Metazoa; phylum Chordata; class Lepidosauria; order Squamata; family Elapidae; genus Hydrophis; species Hydrophis major. Next base: position 278,985,608 of record CM066329.1, read on the forward strand.
AACAAAACACGAGAGCTATATTGTTAATGATTATAAATAATAAAAACAGAGCAGACATTATATTTAGGTTTTCTGAATAGCATAGTTAACCGTGCTTCATTAAAGTTATAAAACACAGTCATTGCTCAGTGAACATTGTAATAAAATACAGGCATAAGGAAATAACAGGATTGATCTTTGAGTCCATAGTAAATGCAAAACATTCACAAGGTATATGAAAAAGACTACATACTTCCCAAACTGTTTTGGTATTCTTCTCTAAATCATGTGATGAGAGGTCAAATCTCATTCGGTGGCGTAAGAGCATTATAGGATTAAAAGAAAAAAAAAAGCCAGCATTGATCATACTACCAGCAAATATGGAAATGTTGCTGGGGGGAAAAAATCGTGCTCGTGATATAAATGCTAGCTGGAACCAAATCTAGCTATTGTTATTCCACCCCTGGGAAATCATCCATGGGTAGGAGTTGAATGTTTTAAAACATATTGAACTTCGTTAACCACCAGTGCCTTTTGAAAAGTAGACAGAGTCACATTCTTGTAGTAATGTAAGTTGTCCTCAACTTATGACTACCATGGGGACCAGAATTTCCATAGCTAAACAAGGCCATTGTTAAGAAAGCCATGGCTGATTGTTAAATGAATCACTGCAGTTGTTAAATGAATCATGCCGTTGTTAAGCTTCCCCATTGATTTTGCTCATCAGAAAAAGCCTAGGAAGGTTGTGAATACTGATTACATAACCTTGGAATGCTGCATCCATTGAAAACACATGCCAGCTGCCATTCATGATGGGCATACTGCAATAGTTGTTAAGTGTGAGCATTGGTTGTAAATCACATTTTTCAATGCCATCATAACTTTGAACATTCGCTAAAATCGAGGACTACTTGTACTGTACAATAACTGATAATGGGACTTTGCCAGTAGTTTTATTTAGTGACATCATGGTAAACAATCAAAATTGACAGAATTATCAAATCACAAACTTGGATATGATGTGTTACAAAACTCTGTAAGGGAAGGCTGTTTGCCAGCCTGAAAGTAAATAGATTAACACTTCACTGCATTGATCTCTGGTAACTCCAAGGATTGACTCTATTGAAAACCTGTATTTTGAGGCAAACATGATTCTGACCTCCTTTGAAATAATTAAAGCCTCAATAAAGTTTTATTTTTGGTGACCCAAAAGTGCTTTTTCAAGAGGCAACTGGAGGTTCTTGATTTTTCTTTGAAGATGTTTCTCTTCTCATCCAAGAAGCTTCTTCAGCTCTGACTGGTGGTAGGGAATGAAAGAATTTATATTCCTTGCAGACAGCTGGTCATTTGCATTTTTTTAGAAAGTCATTGAGGCCACTTGGAGGTTTGTCTGTATCCTCAGGGAAATGACTGTGAAGGTTACTTGGTTGCAGGATTTTTTTAAAAGGCTCCACACCTATCTGTACTACTCAGATGACCCTGAGGACACAGATACTTCCAGATAAACCTTCAAGTGGCCCCAACAACTCTCTAAAAGAATGCAAATAACAAACTGTCTGCAAGGAATATAAATCCTTCCATTTCCCAGCATCCAGTCAGAGCTGAAGAAGCATCTTGGATGAGAAGAGAAACATCTTCAAAGAAAAAACAAGAAAGTCCAGTTGCCTCTTGAAAAAAAATGCACCTTTAGGATAACCATGACCTGGATGACTTAGAATCTCCATAGACTTATTTTTTGTTGAGTTCTTAGATCAGCTTCTTCAGTGCAGGACAAAATAATTGAAAATACAACCTGTTTTTTGCCTTTTCTGATAGCTAAAAACACATTTTTTCCAAAGTTTAATTGAAAACACATACCCTTCCAACCCTCCAGCAAAAAAAAAAAAAAAAAGAATATAGTGAGCAAATATATCTGCAGTAAAGTAACAACTATTTTAAAAACACTTTAAGCTCCTGTGAGTTTACGTATGGGTTGCAAAAGAGCAGAAACATACCTTTGTGTAAAGTTGCAAAACATGTCCTGTAAAGTAAGGTCAGTTACTCCTGTGAGTATATCCAGAATAACTATCATAAACATAGACTGTTCAGGATAACTACTCAAGGCATGTGCAAAGCATAGACTACAAGGGCAAACATCTGTCACTTAGTAAAGAGGGTGTTGATTACACCAGGAGCAACTTAAGTTTGTGTTTCCGAGGCCTTGAAGCCTGAGTTGCAACTTCTGCAGAACAACAGCTGTTGTAACAAACTGCAATTAAAATATGTTTTTTCTTCAGGTTGATCTTGTTTGGCTGTCACAAGCAGTGTTGCAATTGTGATAAAGTTGAGAAGAAATAGAGGAACAGAAGAAAATGGAAGCAATATCATGTCATTCTTATAAGGCAGCCTATGAAATGCTAATTCCCCCCTCCCATTTAGGTCCCTGCAAAGGACTTTTTTATTTATTTATTTATTTGATTTGTCAATTGCTTACAAGATAATAGATATAAGTATAAACATAGTTATGAATACATGGATACATATAAGAAAAATAAAAGAAACAATAGGACAGGGACGGTAGGCACGTTGGTGCGCTTATGCACGCCCCCTACAGACCTCTTAGGAAAGGGGTGAGGTCAATAGTAGACAGTCTAAGGTTCAAGTTTTTGGGGTTTGGGGAAAAAACCAGAGTCAAGTAGAGTATTCCAGACATTGACCATTGCTGAAGTTGAATTTCCTGCAATCGAGTTTGGTGTGGATTACCTTGAGTTTGTATCTATTGTGTGCTCTTGTGTTATTATGGTTGAAGCTGAAGTATTCATTGACAGGTAGGACATTGCAATATAATTTTATATACTTTACTTAGATCAGGCCAAAGGTGGCATAGTTCTACGTTTTCTAGGTCTAGAATTTCAAGTCTGGTGGCTTAAGGTATGCTGCAATGAGTGGAGGAGTGGAAAACTCTTCTTGTGAAATATGTTGAGGTAATTCCCCATTAGGAGAATGAGTGCACACAGGGAGATGTAGTGAGAGTGGTGAGGAATCACATACAACCAGCACACAGACACAATGTATCGCAAAATGTTGGTTTTTTACTTCCCTGTAAAGGACTTTTGGTGAGTAAGAAACAGTATATTTCAGTTATCTCAATACCAGAGACTAGTATCTATTTTTGATATATATATTTGTGTTTGTGTTTGTATTGTACTCTCTGAATTGATACTACCTACAGAGACAGCAATTCTAAGGAGCCTCTGTTTATATTACTTTGAGACTACCGCTGTCTCAAAACATCTGAGGATTTTTCTGATCTGGAATGTTTTGTCAGAGAGGCTCTGTTATTTTCACTGTGATCTAGAGCAGGGTGTCAAACTTGATTTCACTGAGGGTTGCATCAGGGTTGTGTTTGATCTCAGGGGGTGGGGCCAGGGGGCGTGTCCAGCTCAATGTCACTTATGTCAGGGGCGTCTGAGATAGCCCAAGTGCTCTGCCAAAGAAAACTTGCTCCCGAGTTCTGTTTCCATCTGCGATGGCCTCCTGCAACCCACTGCCAGTGAAAACAGAAATTACAAGCTCAGTTTCCGGCTGCGCTGGCCTCATGCAACCCTCCTACAGCCCTCTCAAGCTCTGTTTTCATTGGCACTATGGGCTGGTCCTTTGCTGTTGCCAGGGCAGACCCATGGGCCAGATCTAAGCAGCCTGGTGGCTGGATCTGGCCCTTGAGTTTGACACCCCTGATCCAGAGTGATCTAATTCAAGCAAAGACTAGTTTTTATGTTTCTGCAGATTGATCTGTGTGACACGGACTGGTCAGAAAGGTACATTAATTGTAAAATTATTGTAAAACATGTTACAAATGTGCCTACAGGGTGAAAATAACTACAGAGTTTCCTAGGCTTTGCCAGTTTTTATTACAACAAAAGGCATCACTGAGGCCATTCAGTACTCTAAGAACAATTTCAAAAGGAGTTCACACCACAGGGTGAGAATGTTATAAAGCTTTACTTTTTCCTCATGTCATTCAAAATAATTAGACAATCACATGTAATTGGGCAAATCTGACGTATACAGAAAAGTGCTTCTATGCACTTGCTTGGATATTTTTTCTAAAAAAAACTTTTCAGTTAAACTGGTGTTTTTATCTGATACTGTGAGTGGCTTTATTGCTTCCATTCATGTAAATCAACATAACAGGATTCAAAATGACAATATGAACAATATCCAAGCCCTCAGTGAACTTACATTACTAGAAGAATGCCACTAAACCTGACTCAGAATTTATACCAACGAGCAATGAACTATGCACGAAGGCTTCTGCCACTTCATTCAGTATAACATTTAATTTCTTATCTACTTGCTGTCAGAATTCAACATTGTTTAGAGCAGGTTCAGTTTTTAAAAAGCAAGGCCCATTGCTGTAGACCACATCTATGCTTTTTGCATTCATGATGTTTAAACAAGTGTCTTTGACTTGTCTCGTGGAAGTTGATGGAGGTGAAATTATTGGTTTCACTTTTGAAAGTGTATCTTTATCATGTAAGGTATTGAAGAGATAGAACTTTTTGGAATACAAGTAAACGGGGAGGTGGGAGGTGCCCCAATTGCTAGCATTTTCACTTTCTTAGCTGGAGGAAATTTGGTTCAACAGTTCCCCTTAAAACAATATGAGATCTACATAAAATTACCAAAACTCCACCACACTGCTCTAGTTTATTAGATACTTCATCATTTTGGTTTATTTTCTTTGCTGAAGACTGGCCAATTTTACATCTCTAACAGTTTCTCAGAATAAAACTTGGAAGTTTTCCTTAGCCCTCTGATCTTCTCCCTATGGGATGATGTAAATAAAATCCAGAGCCCATGGACCGAACGAGTATCTTTCTCATCTCTAACCTCTTCCTTTCTGCAAAATAATCCCCTTTCTCTAATACTGTACACTGAGAAGCACTGAAATTCTTTAATTCACAATCTGAGGCTACTGTTGAAAGAAATCTATAGATATTGTGTGATTTTTTTTTTCACAATATGGATTTAAGGTAGCAAATTTAGTTTGGTATATATTAGTGTATATAGCATCACATTTACTGTCACTTCTTTGAGTTAATATGCATATAGTTGATAAGACTAAGACAAAAAAAAATTACATTTATTGTTGAGTAATTCTGGGAATTAAATTCCGCACAAATAGAGGCAGAAGACCTCAGTATAAACTAGTTCTTTTAAAACTTACGAAAGTATATCTGTTTCCCATCATGTTATCCTAATGTTTTCTTTTAAGCAACCTTGGAATTTTGAAAGTACCAGAATATAATCTGATGTACTGATTTTGGCATACCTATTTCTCTTCAATAGGCTCTATAAAAATATCTTTGCAATATCCTTTCTATACCACAAATCATAATATTTTCTGCAGCAGGTATGGACATCATAATTACAGGGCCTGGTGTTAGGAGGATTTGCCAGCAGCATATAATTTTGCAAAATATGTTGCATTCTACAGCTGACTCTTTCAATTCTATTTTGACCTGTGAACTCCATGTAAGATTTTCAGAAATGGATTTTCATTGCCTTCTTCCTAAAGTCTAGAGCAAAAGTGTCAAACTGGTGGCCTGTGGGCTGTATGCGTCATGCGCAGGCCACGCCCACCCCAGCTTCACGAAGGGAAAAAAGTCACAATATATCACATGATGGCAATGTGACGCAGCAAGTTTGACACCCATGGACTGACCCAAATTCATTCAACTGGCTTTATGTCTAAGACAGCATTAGAAGTCAGTTTCCTTTTTCCATCCTGGTGCCTTAACCCCCACACCAAATTGCCTCCTATAATTCCTATAATAGCATCTAGCTTTAGCAAAAAAGGTTAATGAAAAAGTATTCAGTTTCTTTGACCAGTTAATTTGTGTACATATTTTAGGCTCTCTTTGGAAAAAAAAAAGTGCAGGTCTTGTTATTTTTTAAACTAAAATAATGTTCTTCCCTTTTGCTAAGGCATCTCCAATATTAACATATTTTTGAGCTCAACAAAATGGTACAAGCATTCAAATGTGGATTAACCTATCATAACAGATAACAGATAACCAGAGTTGTAAGGGACCTTATAAGACATCTAGTCCAGCCCCCTGCCCAAGAAGGAGACCCTACCCCATTTCTGACAGATGGCAGTCCAATCTCTTCTTGAAAGTCTCAAGTAATCGCGCTCCCACAACTTCTGAGGGCAAGTTGTTCCATTGGTTGATTGTTCTCACTGTCAGAAAGTTTCTCCTTATTTCCAGGTTAAATCTCTCCTTGTTCAGTTTCCATCCATTATTCCTTGTCTGGCCTACAGGCACTTTAGAAAATAGCTTGACCCCCTCCTCTCTGTGGCAGCCTCGCAAATATTGGAAAACTGCTATCATGTCTCCCCTGGTCCTTCTTTTCACTAGACTAGCCATGCCCAGTTCCTGTAACTGTTCTTCATGTGTTTTAGTCTCCAGTCCCCTAATCATCCTGGTTGCTCTTCTCTGTACTTTTTCTAGAGTCTCAACATAATAATGTATACCCATGCCTGTAAATCATAATTTCAGTGAAAAAGTTTCCATAATGCAAACAACTATATTCATATATAAGTGGGATGGATATATTGATAAAGAAGCTGAAAGACAGTAGCTTATTGTACTATAGTATTAGAGAATCAAGGCTTTAGTAGCACATTTGTCCCTAACTTAGTGTCAAAGAAGCCACCCACAAAGAAATGAAATTGCTAAGACTGATCAAAACTACACTTTGGGAAAATGTAGTCTATTTTTTAAAACCACCCTAACAAAGGAATAAATTGAACTGCTACAAGCACGCTTATTTAAATTGTATTACAGTAATTCTAAGAGCAGAAGTAATTCAGGAATATGCAAATCATATCTATGTTCCATATTAATACATTTTGCAAAGGTGTTCTCAATTCTCCTGAGAGCTGTTCCGAGCATCCAGGAATGGGAAGTGCTTCGGTCTGTCGTTCGATAGGCTGAACTGATTTCTGAGGACACTCCTCCTCCTCCTTGGAGCTCCTCCCAAACATCCCCAGTTTTAGCTCAGCCTTTGTTTGAGCTAGAAGCAATTTCTCAAGCTAGGATCCTCAGAACAGAGAAGAACACTCTTCAATCAAGAAATTATCCTGATTACAGGCACTCCCCAACTTCTGCCCAACACCGGTCCACGCCCTAGAACGACCATGGCATTTATTAGATGTAAGAAGGTCTCTCCGTATTTATGTAGACAGGACTGCATCACTCAGAAAGATGGAGGCCCTCTTCGTCTCGTTCCAGCCCTCCACACTGGGCAGGAAGGTCACATCCTTGACAATTGGCAGGTGGCTATGAGTCACAATTGCAAAAGCCTATGAAATACAGACATTGTCTGTACCCAGAGGGATTACAGAGCATTCCACAAGAAGTGCAACCACATCAGCAGCTTGGGCCACTCAAGCCCCAATTGAAGAAATTTGCAGGGCAGCGACGTGGTCATCACCGTCGCCCTTCATAAGACATTATAGATTAGACATTTTTGCCTTGGCAGAAGGGTATTACAGAGGATTCACATGGGTAGGTGGACTCCAAACCAGATGGAGACCCTCCCGTAGGACACACCAGCTTTGGTATGTCCCATTCATGGATGCCCGGAACAGCTCTCAGGAGAATGGGTGTTGGTTCTTACCTGATATGCCCTTTCTCTGCGAGCTGTGAAGAGCGTCCAGCCCCACCCAGAGTCTGTCTGGGTTTGGGTCCAATCCTGGCCAAGAATAAAAACCAACGGTGAAGGAGAACAAAGATGAACTTCGACTTGGCCAACTGGGGACACTTGGGAGGAGCTCCAAGGAGATGGAGGAGTGTCCTCAGAAATCAGCTCAGCCTATCAAATGACAAGCAGAAGCACTTCCCATTGCTGGATGCTCTTCATAGCTCACAGAGAAAGGGCGTATCAGGTAAGAACCAACGCCCATTCTCAAACCGCACTCGTAATCTGGTTCAAAGAGCAGTATTCAGTTCCTCAAATCAGTGAAGGAGAAAAGTGGCTCCCATTGGCAATTTGGTCACAAGTTTATTTGGTGCTTCTCATGAATTCTAAATAAAATGAGTTACTCTCTGCCCTGTACAAATTCCTTGAGCAGCTACCGGTAGGTGATAGGATAAGAAACCATCATGAAACCCAGAAGTAGATGCTAGACTGTGAAATAAAAGTAAATAAATCCCAAAGAAAGTCAGTAGCAAATCACTTCTATATTACCGATCACCTAACAACACATAATATGGACATGCCCTCATTAGAAATCAAGCTTATCTCAAATAAAATTTTACTCAACTTCTGCAAAAAATATTTCTAGAACTCTGATTCAAGGAATTATAAATCTAAGATAACTCTTCCCAAACTAGTGCCCTCCAGATGACTTGGATTTCAACTCCTATAATTCATAGCCAAATAATATGCTGACTAGGGGTGATGGGACTTTAGTGTCCAACACATCTGGAGGTCATCAGATTAACACCTTTCAACAATATGAAAATTTGAAAAGTAATGTGGAATTAAATGGAACAATAAATGTTTCATTATAACCCTACATGACTTATTCTGATAAAATAGTGTTTTGTGGAATCATGGCTGTGCCAAAGACCGAAGCTATTTTGGGCTAGTTATTTGGCAACACCACCACCTCCTCAGTACAAAACTCTGAGAATTAAAAGCATAAATGCTTTTTTAACCAATGTGCCAAATGAAATTAATCACAATTTATTACTCTGCACAAAGACAAATGCTAAGCTTCTTATATAACTCAGATGGTCTAACTTACTCATAGCTGTATGAAGTTCTTTCATCATGAACTTATTCTCCCAGTAATGTATTTCTTTTAGATAGTTTAGGGGGAAGTAGAACAGACATTTCAACTACACATCACAATTGACAAAAAAGATTCTGCAGTGGTAATCCATCATGATTACATATTTCCCCAATTGACAGAAAAGCTGAATCTGAGCCAAACTGGCTCCTGTTGAAGTACTATGCGCTTACGATTAATGCTTACTTCATTTATCACAGTTAAGGCAGAGGAAATCTTGTTCAGAGATAGCAGGCACAAATAATAAATGGGAAGAATGGAACAAGCAAAGAACAAAAATATGCAGGTTGATGGTATATATGAAGACAAATGCCATTTCTATTTTTAAATGGAAATATTCTCACAGTCGGTTTTAATTTATTCTTGGAAAATGTTCAAGCATAGTACCTGAAATTGCTTTGACACATACATAACCTTGACAGTTGACCGATGCAGATGGTGATAAGTAATTGCCACCAAATCAAAAGTGTTAGGTTGATAATAAGCAAAGAAAGATATCTAAAAATGGCGAGGAAAGCTATGAAGGCAATTTTAGATGATATTAAGAAATGATTGATGCAAAAAGAAAAATAAACCATTACCTAGTGGGAAGACAAGGATACTTTAAGATTGTTTAGGTTAAATGTAATACTAAATGTCCCTAAAGATCCCTCTTAACAGAAAGAAGATACATTAATGTCAGCCCTTCAAGGTGGATAAGACTACAATACCAACGTCAAATTAAAATCACTTTTATTAAAAAAAAGTAGTAACAGAAGTTTGCTGTTTGCTTCCCTACTCTCTCTCTTTATTTTTGGGAAAACAAGTGAAAGTATTGTCTAAAACAATTTCTTAGGTTATAGTTGTCTTAGTAGCAGCTCTTCCTCCTGTCTTAGTCTGCCCACTATAGTTACTCTAGCAATTGATTATACATAACAATTGATTGTGTTATCTCTCAACCCTGGCTCCTTGATTAATATAGAAATGCGTCCTTCATATTTTATGATAAGCAAGCAAAGAAGGGGAAGGGGGGAGACCAAGATACAGTTTTCAAATATCTATACAGCTGTCACACAGAAGGAGGTGTATTATTCTCTATTGCCTTAGAGGGAAGGTCTAGAATCAATGGGTTAAAATTACAGGAAAGGAAGTTCATGATGGCATGAACTGTCAGCAACTGAAGCATCTTACCACATATATGGAGAAGAAGTTGTCATACCAACAAGACTAATGTTCACCTTAGTGACACTATGAGAATAATATCTGGATTCCCCCCCCCCAAAAAAAACCCCACCTTCTGTCATGGCTCCATGTTCTTTTCTCAGGTGACAATAACAAACAATCAGAGAGTAGAATATAATAAACATGGCCTAGAGATCTTCCAATACATAAAACATTAGACTCTCTACCTCTCACCAGCCTTCAATCCAGGGAACCAATTTGGAATAACATACCACAGTCTTATAATCTAAATGAAGAATGATGATTAAAATGGATGACTTTTAATAACCACAACCAAACAGATCATGAAGATCCACTTCCAGGAATGCAGCTGCCCTGAAAAATATGGAGTCACCTAAATAAAATCAGGCCATGCCATCCTAGAATGAAAGCTAAGCTCTATAAGTGGGGGAAGGAGAGCCCTCGGTGTGCCTGTCGTGCTCCCAGTGGCAGATTAAGGCTCATTGGTGCCCTAAGTATTGACAAATCTTGGTGCCCCTCTCTTTTGTACATACTGTACAAATGAAGCCATATTCTCAACTTTGTGGTGCCCCCTTTGGGCCTGGTGCCCTGAGCACTTGCTTGGTCTGCTTAATGGTTAATACACCACTGTGTGCTCCGGAAGAAACTACAATACATATAGTTCAAGAATCTCTCCTCAGGAAATTTCAAGGCACCTGGGATGATCTCACTGCAGCCACGCCAAAAACAGTTAGATGGTTAGCTTCCTTAGATATCAAATTATAACTTTTATTCCATTGCAATTCTATGGATCCATATTATGGAGATTTTATTATAGTTTTAATTTAATATTTTATCTCCTATAGTGTATTGTACATCTGTCTGTCTGTCTATCAATCATCTATCTATATATTATCTATCATCTATCTATTAACTATTATCTATCTCTGTACATATACATACTGTTGTTTTATTTAAACTAAATTTATATATCAATGATTGCATGACCTCTGTAGATGCCATATGCTAAATAAATAAATAATCCTGCCCACATGAAATAGCAAGTTATATTTTACTGAAGATGTTCAAACAGATCTGTCAGAATTGCTCTATTAGATCCTGTATGGACAAGGGATTGGATTATATGATCTCCATAGTCCCTTCCAACTTTCTGAGTCTATGAATGAGATAACTAGCAAGGCATGATTTCATTTCTTAAACAGCACAAAAAAAAGGCAAATTGTATTAATCCATTTTAATCTCTCCCCAAAGAGATTGGATAGAAAAGCATTATCAGTACATTACATTTCTCAATTCATTCATAGATAATTAGCAGGGTGAGAGGAGGAAATACCGTATTAACCTTTATGTAATATTGATTGCATGCTTTTTTGAAACAGAAAGAAGGTCATGGAAAAAGACTGGGCATCTTTTAGGAAGATGGCATTGCCTATAACATTATATAATAGCTTCAATCTTGGAAAAATTATCCTTGCCTCCAGCTCCTGAATTTACTACAGTTTTGTTGCCAAAACCTTCCAAATCTGTTAGCCAAAAGAATTCCACTCTCCCAGCAGATCAGATTTCATGTGAATATTTTGGTGGGGCTGTCAGCCAAACCTTTATCAAGAAAAGGCGTAATTACTGGCTAGACTGTCACATACTGAATTCTACAACTAACATTTTCCTTTCCATTCATTCAGGAATGAATAGAATTTAAATATTAGTGAAAGAACATACCTTCCCTTTTAAAATCTTTTTCATTGCTGTTGCCTTTCGTGAGGAATGTGTATATGTATATTATTAAAGCTATCATCAGATAGATTTTAATCGATGAATAATTTATGGTAACTGAAATATCTTACATCAGCTTGTTGTATTTGGCCACCAGTCAGATATCTATAATGTCTACCATCTTCCTTCATTTAAAATCTGTCTCTGTATATTTCTTTCTTTCCCCATTGTACTGTTTTGGTCAAAGCCATCTTTTCAGATTATCAGCTGAGATCATAACAACAAAAATTCTTATAAAGTTTGCAATATCATTTAGTTGGGTAATCAGCCAAGCTGAAATCTTTTATCTAGTACAAAAGTCTATTAATTTACCAGGTGTCACTTTTGTATTTAATATATCCCAATTCCCATACATGGCAAAGAAAAGTCACAATTAAGGGAGATAATGAAAACAGAAAACAAGGTACAGAATAAAACAGTACAATAAAGTAAAAGCCTTTTGAATCATCAGACGATTTCTACCCTTTTATCTTGGCAAGCATAGGAAAGAGTTTTGACACTGCTTTCTGCTTTTTGACTTCTAGTTCATAGTTCTGATTTGATTGAAGTCTCCTATCAAAATACTGATCAGGATTGATCCTGCTTCATCAGAGAAGACCACCCAGCAGGATTGACTACAAGGAAGCTCAAAACAGTCAATATGATGCCCATGATCTAAGACAGGGATGTCAAACTCGATTTCATTGAGGGATGCTTCAGCATTGTGTTTGACCTCAGAGAGGTAGGTATAGCCAGGTGGGTGTGGCCAAGGTGCTCATGGCCAGCTTGAATTCAGTTCTGTTGGGGGCACCGGATGGGGCTGGGGGATCCACTTTTGCTATTAGTTTGTTCTGCTAGCACTCTGCCAGTGAAAATGGAGTTCAGGGGCCCCACGTGGACCCCCGGGGCTCCATTTTCAGATGTGATGGCCTCCTGCAGCCTTCTGCCAGTGAAAAGGGTCACCACACGCTCCATTTTTGCTGGCAAAGGCACCGTGAGCTGGTCTTTCACTGTTTCTAGAGCGGCCCCTGTGGGCCAGATCTAAGCACCCCATGGGCCTTGAATTTGACACTCCTGATCTAAGGCCTCTCCCTTTTATGGGTAATGTCTGATGCATATTGAAAGAAGTGGTCCTTCAACTTTATGGTCATGACTTCTATGACATTCTTTATTTTCCCACTCTGTGGTCACTATTATTAGCCAGGTGCTAATCATGTGCCAAGACCGAATAAGTAAGTTTCCTCACTCCATGCACGAAACTTCAATTAAAACGAAGCATAACATAAATTTAAACAATAATGTAATACAGTAAATAAAATTATATCAAAGTCCCAAAGGCTTAATTGAAAAACGGTGTCTTAATTCCCTGTTTACAATGGGGGGGGGAGAGAATTGGGGAAAAGCCATGCTTTGAGCCTGACAAGCATGTCACTGCAAATTAGCAGACTATTTTAAAACTTTAGACTTAAATCATAGCAATCCTTGACAGCAAACCCTAAAGCCCCTGAATTGAGCACACAAATTAATAAGATTCTGAAGCAAATCTTTCAGTATAAAGATAATGGGATTATCCGCCATTTTAGGCGAAAAGAAACTTACAAACACACTTGAAGAAATTTTTATACAAAAGGCCATTGTAGTAATATAATCAAAATATAACCAAGTTTAGGATAATTTGTTGTCAGCTCTATCTGTCCAGGTTCACATCTTTTTTCAGGCTTTTGCATAATAAGGAAAATTATTTGAATTTCCTGGTTTATGGAACTTGTTAGCTTTAGCAGTACAGCAATTCTATTCTGTGTATGATTAGTATAAACTATGGGAACAAAGATGATGGTGATGAAAGCGATTTCTGAAACCAAAAATCTTTGCAGTAAATACATTCTCTACAAAAGAGGTTGACGGGACTGAAAAATAACAGAACAGTACATCATCATGTAAAATTTTAAATTAATATATGTGACTTCAAAGGCTATAATATTTTATATTCATCTAATACAGAATCAATTGCAGTCTCAGACAAAAAAAAATGGGTACAGCCTTCTGATTACTACAACAAAATTTTCCAACTTGTTAATGACAAATAATTTCTCATTCAACAGCAATTTTATAATAGTTCACTGATTATAAACTCATTCCATGGCTGCATGTGGTGAGATGAAAAGGGGTATCCTTTAATTGGCAAGTAAGTAAATAATGTGAAATATTTTCCATTGCCCATTATAGCAAATGCCATTATAGCAAATGCAGTTATAGTTAGCCAAACAAAAGACCTGTCTAGCAGAAGGATCGACATGAGTGGGAATCTCAAGTTGGTATGTGCTTTTTAAAATGCCAGAGATGGAGTAGCTTTAGCATGGTTGATATCCATTGTAATCTCCCTCCTTCGGTTTAATGCGCTATAGTGGAGTATTCTAATTTTCATTTAATTTTGATGACTTTGGAAATAAGAGTAAAGGATTGATATGCTACAGCACAAAAGTAATGAATATTTGTCTTAAGCTTTGTATACTGCAAACAGTTTCGAAGTCAAGATGCCTGAACCCACAGTTTGTCTTTCAGATCAACCTGCTGCTGAAGTGGGATGCGCCAAAACAGGCCCTGAAAAAGTGCACCTTCCCCAGTCACTTGCTATGTATGACCTGTACCTGCCAGCATTATATATGTATATATGTATGTATGGTATTCAGCGTTGTTTGGGTATTTTCCCATGTCATTATAGTTGTGCTTTTAAAGTTGTAGCAACGTTTCGGCAGAATCTCATCTGCCACCATCAGGCTTCTGTATTGTGTTCATCTGTGAGTCAGACTTTCACAGCCGTTTCTGTTTTAAATTTGGGGCTAGCCTACTGCTGTGCCAGAATGGTTTTTTTCTTCATCCTGATTGGTTGGGAGTCTTGATCTGTGTTTATTGGTCTTGGAGTTTGCTGTGTTCTGCTTGATTGGTGTTTCTAATGTCTTCTGTCTGTTTTGTAGCTTTTTTTGTCTTGATTGGTTGGCAACATTGTGTTTCCTGTATTGGAGGTTTTTAGTTCGGCTTGGCTCCAAGTAAATGGATGGCTATCATTTATTAGGAAGCTAGGTTTCATCTGGGTGCCTGGTTGGGGTGTGTTTCAGCTGGAGGTATCGGTGGTGGTGGTGGTGTCTGTTTGTGCCCAGGTGTTTGCCTGGCTTGTGGTGTCGAGATTTTTTTGTTTGTGAGTGCAGGCTTCCAAACAAATGACAGTCTGGTGGAATCATCTCTTATATTCATGCTTTCAGGTCTTTTTCAATCTCTATGGCTTCTCTGATAATGCTGTAGCTGGGGTTTTCTGTAGTGGCTAGGATTTTGGTACCATTGAAGTCGATGCTATGACCTGTGGCTTTCATGTGTTGGACTAGCGAGGAAGTGTGTTCCAGCTTTTTGACTGCATTTTTGTGTTCATTCAGACGGGCACTTATTCTTCTATTGGTCTGTCCAATGTATGTGGCAGGGTCTGATGCACAGGGGACTTCGTATATGCCTTGGTTTTCCAGATCAATTTTATCTTTGGGGTTTCTTAGGATGGTTGCTATTTTTCTGTCTGTTTTGAAGGCAGTCTTGATGTGATGCCTGTGTAGTATCTTACTGATTTTGTCTATAGTACCTCTTATGTAGGGCAGGACAGCTGTTCCATAGGTCTGTTCATCTTCTAGGTCTGCATTATGTCTCAGTGTGTTTTTGTGGATCAAGCCGGTGATTTTGCTTTTGTGGAAGCCATTGGCTGTCAGTACTTTAGTCAGGGTGTATAGTTCAGACTTTATGTGTGTCTTATCTGCCAGGCGTTTGGTTCTGGCAATTAGTGTTTTGGCCATGGAGTTTATCTGTGCTGGGGGATGGTGGGATTGGGCATTGAGGTAATGGTTGATGTGTGTTTTCTTCTGGTATATGGTGTGTCCTAGTGTGCCATCTGTTTTTTTTGTAGATTAGTACATCTAGGAATAGTAGTTGTTTCCGTTTCCGTGAACTTGATTTTGGGGTGTGTGCTGTTTAGGTGTGTTAGGAAATTGTTTAGGTTTTCTTTTCTATGGGGCCAAATCACAAATGTGTCATCGATGTATCTTAACCATAGTTTAACTATAGTTTGGTTTTGTGGGTGGCATTAGCTAGGGCTCTGGATTTGAATTCTTCCATGAACAGGCTTGCAATGATGGGTGACAGTGGTAATCCCATAGGAGCTCCTTCAATTTGTTTGTATCTTTGTCCTTTGTATATGAAATATGTGTTGGTTAAGCAGTGTTCTGCTAGTTCCATGAGGTGTTTAGCTGGTTGGTATTTATTTTTGATGATTTCAAGAGTT
Organism: Hydrophis major; assembly: GCA_033807585.1. Lineage (NCBI taxonomy): Eukaryota > Metazoa > Chordata > Lepidosauria > Squamata > Elapidae > Hydrophis > Hydrophis major. Next base: position 279,001,684 of record CM066329.1, read on the forward strand.
TCTTTTATTGGGACTTGAGTGAATAGTGAAACCACGTCAAAACTTACAAGCAAAACTTACAAACTTACGTGGTTTCACTATTCACTCAAGTTCTGATAAAAGAAACTCATTTACTCAGAGCCAAGCCACACTAAAAGCCTCCAATACAGGAAACACAATGTTGCTGGCCAATCAAGACAAAAAAAGCTACAAAACAGACAGAAGACATTAGAAGCACCAATCAAGCAGAACACAGCAAACTCCAAGACCAATAAACACAGACCAAGACTCCCAACCAATCAGGATGAAGAAAAAACCATTCTGGCACAGCAGTAGGCTAGCCCCAAATTTAAAACAGAAATGGCTGTGAAAGTCTGACTCACAGATGAACACAATACAGAAGCCTAATGATGGCAGATGAGATTCTGCTGTCTTGGGTGGTAAAGGCAACAGGGGAAGGAGGGAGAAAATGTACTTTCAAACTTGTAAGACTGATGTCAATCTTGTGAGATAGTCCAGACAGGAAGCCCTGATGGAAAGTTACATTAACAGAAATGTGTTAGTCTGAAAGTACATTTCTCCCCCGTTGTCTCCTCAAGAAACCAAGGAGAGCAGCTTCTGAGACATTTGCCCTGTCCACATTCTTTTTGCTAGCTAAACTGCCCTGTCTCTTGTCTAATCATTCCTCTGGCTGTGGCTCTTCCCTCCGCCACTGCCTCCAATCTGCCAAGATCATTCCCACAAAGTATTATAAAGGTAAAGGCAAAGGTTTCCCTTTTCCAGTTATGTCTGACTCTAGGGGGTTGTGCTTATCTCCATTTCTTAGCTGAGGGAGCCCGCATTGTCCGAAAGCATTTCCATGGTCATATGGCCAGCAGGACAAAACACTGAGGCACATGGAACACTCTTACCTTCCCATCAAAGTGGTACCTATTTATTTGCTTGCATTTGCATGGTTTCAAACTGCTTAGGTTGTCAGGAGCTGGAGCGAGTGACAGGAGCTTGACCCATCACATGGCGTTCGGGTCTTAAACCCGAGTTGTGAACTTTCCAGCTGACAAACTCAGTGTCTTTAATCCCTGAGCCATTGTGTCCCTATTACAAACATTCATTAATTATTATAATAATTTATTAATAATGGTAGAAAACAAGACAAACAGAGATAATAACCTACGTGCACATCTTTTTTCCCCAATAAAATGTCCTAGAGATGCACAAGGGCAAGATATTCTTTAACTATATTATGTAAGTTGTTCTTGTCTTTCTCTACATCACTCAGTTTCCCACTCTTAGTAGAAATAGCCATATCCACATAAGATAGAATATTCTGTAGAAGCACATTAAACCAATCAAGCTGAACCCATCTACTTCATGTTTTCTGAGACATTAATTTTGATTACTTATACTTAACACATTTCAACTGTAGGAAACCTTTTAACTCAAAGAACATTTTGAAATCCAAAGAAAGAGCCATAGCAGCGCAGTGGCTAGAATGCAGTATTGAAGGCTAATTTTGCTGACTGCCAACTTCCAGGGAGTTTGGCAGTTCGAGTTTCATCAGCTCAAAGTTGACTCAGCCTTCCATCCTCTATTGAGGTCACTAAAATGAGGACCCAGATTGTTGGGGGCAATAGACTGAACCTGCTTAGAGAGGGCTGTAAGGCCCTGTGATCTCAGCCGGTCACCTGGGAGTCTGCAGATTTGCAGAAAAAAACAAACCAACTCACACACTTCAAGCTGAGTAAAGCTGGGTTTATTCACAAACAACGAACTCCTCACCCAACAAGAATGGCAGGAAGCTGATTAGGTTAGCACTGGGAGTGTCTGCCTCCCAGCGTTGTTTATAGCTGTGGCCATGCCCTCACCTAAACACATCTGCCTCCTCTGTTCTGCTCCACTCTAATCACTAATCTAACCTGGAAATAAGGAGAAACTTTCTGACAGTGAGAACAATCAATCAATGGAACAGCTTGCCCTCGAAAGTTGTGGGAGCACCATCACTTGAGACCTTCAAGAAGAAATTGGACTGCCATTTGTCAGAAATGGTGTAGGGTCTCCCACTTGGGTGGGGGGGTTGGACTAGATGACCTATAAAGTCCCTTCCAACTCTGATTATCTGTTATTTGTTAATCCCTCCCCCGCAAAACATTTCCTGCTTTTGACTTTTGATCGTGGATTAGCATTCCCTGCCTCTCTGATCATTGCTTCGCCTACCATCCCTGTCTATCCCCACCTCAGCTATCACCCATTACACTCCCTCCCTATCAGCAAGTGTCTTCCCAATAGTCCCGTTGGACTTCTGCTCATCAGATGCTGATTGTAAGTGTATGTCCCAGCCCCCTGATGTCATCAGTGTCCAGGTTTCCCTCAGGAGTCTCCAACACTGTTGTCACCACGCGAGCTAGCTGGATGCCGGTTCATCAGCTGTTCATCAGCGTATCGGTTTAATGGCAGCATGGAGAGTCTGGACACGTATCAGGATTCCCCCAGAAGCACTCCATTCGAGTTGGAGGGCTCTGAAGTATGTCACCATGCCCGGAGCCCAATAGTGAAGTGGTATATAAGTCTAAGTGCTAAGTGTTATGATAATTCGCACGGCCAACTCGCTGTGTCCAACACACCATGGCAAATTCACTGCAGCCAACAAAGCCAACTTGGCAGGGGAAAACTCGATGCAGGACAAGATTTACCCTAATATCAAAGAAATAGTGGAACATAATCATTAAAGAAAGGATACAAAAGGAGGGACAGAATGAAATGTGAATGATAAAAATTACAAACATATTTTTTTTATTTATTTTAAATAATTAAATTGAATGGTTAAAATAATCCCACAGTGAGTTGTCCCATATGAGTTGGCTGTAGCAAGTTGTCCCACAGGGAGTTGACCATGGTGAATTGGCAGTGGCAAGTTGACCAAGATGAGGAAGGCTGAGAAGTGCTCTCCTGGGCATTTCTACCCAAACATTCTTTGATGATTTGAAAGCAACCCTGGACCACTCAATTTCAGCATCTAATCGCAGATGGAAATGCACTCTAACCAAAATATTGAACAATTCCATAGTAAAATGCCCCATACCAAGATCTCAAAGGACAAAGTTTACAGGCACTATTTTACTTAGCTTTTAAGGTTAATAGTTGGGCTTTGGTTCAATCTTTAATAGCTTTCTATGCTGAACTGAGCATGTTCAAAGAATTCACATTTTCCTTTCAGAAAATCTCATAAGATTTTTCCTTTAATCATTGTCCATGCTTTCTTTTTTTAATATTTACATAATCTGGCATGGTACAATAGCCCTGAATTTCTGTAACATGTTTAAAGAATTGAAAAGAAATATGAATGTATTTTCCTAGTTTAAAAAAACCTTGCCAACAAGTAGATATGTTTTAGCTTTTTAAAGTGGTAGCTTTTGGTCAAATCTAGACAAAACTATACCAAAGTTAATATGCTGGTTTAAGTGACCTATGATTTAAAGTGAATCAACTTATATGGCATTAAGGTATGTACAGATTTGCTTCAATAAATAGAATTTTTGCAAAGTAAATTGGGAAAGCAAACATATCTGTTACATTTTTAGGGTTACCTTTCGATCTAACCATAGCTACCCAGTCAGAAAATATATAACTGATCATTTCAAAATCATTTGGAGAGACATAAGCATAGACTGCGTATGAGATTGGCTTAAAGTTCCTAAGTTAGGGCAATTATCATTAAATGCAACCATCTGCATGAGTAGTACTTTGGAAACAAGGCAGAATGTAGACCCTGAGATGAGTAATCTCACAAACACAAGGAAGAAAGAAAGGGAACACAAAACAAATCCCGAAGTCTCTATAGCAGGAGTGTCAAATTCAAGGCCTGCAGGCTGGATCTGGCCTACTGGGTGCTTAGCTCTGGTCTGCAGGGCCACCTTGTTAATAACGAAGGACCAGCCCGCAGTGCCTCGGCCACTGAAAACGGAGCTCAAAATGGCTGCATGCGACCCTCCCGAGCTCCGTTTTTGCTGGCAGAGGGTTGCAGGAGGCTGTCCCAGCCAAAAACGGAGCTCGCGAGAGCAGTTTCAGGAGAGATGTACATGGAGCAGTGAGGGATGAAGGGGACACCTGCCTAGCCAGCCAGATCAGCCAAATCAACCCTGGCGATCAATGGGGTGACAGATGTTGCAGCCAGATTGCCCATCAGGGTTGTAGGAGGCCATCCCAGCCGAAAATGGAGCTCGTGAGCCCGTTTTCACTGGCAGAGCACTCAGGCCACCAGAGGCACCCCTGACACGAGTGACATCAAGCTGGCCATACCTCCTGGCCACGCCCTCCCAAGATCAAACACAACCCTGATGTGGTCCTCAATGAAATCAAGTTTGACACCCCTGTTCTATAGCTTACTGCCTATTGTGTACTTTGGTGTGAGGTGCTGAAAAATCAGTGCCAGTATGGCTGCAGTTATATAGTTGTTGCAGGAGAAAAATGTCTGTCCTTTTCTAATTTAATTTGGCAGTTAAACCAAATAGGCTAAGGTTCCTTTCTATCTAAATAGTAGCAAGCAGTGAAGCAGTCCAAAAGGATTGAAGAGGACGGCAGTGTGTGGCAGGGTGAGTTGATGAACCTGGGATGATGCAATGGTCGGCCTTATAGCAATGGTCGGCCTTATAGTGAAACATATGAATGGCAGAAGCATTAAGTAATGGAGGAGGAGCTTGCTGGCCATTCCTGGATTTGTTTTTATATGGCAATACTCTGTGTATCTAGAAGAAGGAATCCGCAGTTGGAGACCCAGCAGGATCTGAGAAAGCAATCTGATCACAAGGGTGCTGCAACACTCATTAGTGTCACCTTTTTTCAGTGCCATTGTAACTTTGGCCATTAAAGGAACTGTTGTAAGTCTAGGACTACCTGTATATGCAGGGAGTTGGGTGATAATATCTCTGGAGTAGACAGGCAGTTGGGTGATGAGCACTTTGGAGTACTATACATTGCTATATATAGTTCCTTTCTGAGGTATAAATGGTGTCCATTAATGATACAATATAATCTGTAAAAGCCATTTTACATATGATATCATTTGTTTCTTGAAAGAAATGAATGTGGCTTTAATAAAACTTATCAGGTAGGACTAGTAGGTATTGTTAAGCCTGGGTTCCCCAACCAGGGATAAGGAGACAAGCTAAACAGAATGTGCAGCGTTAGTCAGATAGGCACACAGATAAATGAGTGAGCTAAGCTTGTATGTTTGTTAACATACAGTAAAAATAACAGATACGCTTGTGCTATCAAAATATAGTTTATTCCATTTAGAGTTTATAGCATAGTCAAAATAACAGTCCATTAGTCATGTATCGTTTAATCAGTCCATTCAAGGATATTCAGTTAGCAAAGTCCGTGTAGAATATCCTATGTCAGTTCACTGACAAATCAGTCCTTTCTCTCTCCCTTTCCAGTAGGGGAAACACGCAGTCTTCATCCAGTAATTAGGGATCATCAATCCAGAGAGAGCAAGCTGACGTTCCTTGCTTCTTTTATGGTGCTTTCACAATCACTCCCTTAATTACATTCCTGTATTTAAAGTTGCAGACACTTTAACTTATAAACCATGATAACATATTTATTATTTTACCTAAACCAGCTAGGGTAAACAATGTTATCCCTAACATTCTCCCCTTTTAGGAAATAATAATAAATATAACTATTTACATCTTTAAATCATATTTGTTACAACTCTCTTTAAACTTAATTACTCCTTGAGCTTTTGTAAATTGGTCTGCAATGTTTTCTTCTGTCATGCAGTATTCCAATTTAATTAGCCCATTCTTTACAGATTCTCTAACATTTAAGTATCTTAAATCAGTATGCTTTGATCTAGTTTTTACAGCTATACTAGTAGCTAACTTTATGGATGCCTGGTTGTCCTCGTACACAATAATGGAATCTTTAACAGTTATACCCATGTCTAATAATAACTGTTTGTACAAAATTAAGTCAGTGCATAGTAATAACAGACATGAAAATTCCGCTTCCATTGTGGACAAGCTGATATGCTGTTGTCTGATTGACCTCCACCCTATTAGTGTCTTACCAAATAATATAGCCATCCCAGATGTTGATTTTCTAGTATTTATGTCAGTTGCAAAACTTGCATCTGCATAGGCACTAAGACTCAAATCACCCTTTGGTTCTATATAGAATGCATGGTTCATTGTTCCTTTAAGATATCTTAAAATTCTCTTTAATGATTGCCAATGACATTGATGTGGATCTGAATTAAAACGTGCTAGCTGATTAACATTATAAGCTATGTCTGGCCTTGACCAATTGCTTATATATGATAAGCTGCCAATCAAAGATTGATATATAGACTTATCAAATTTGGGACTTTGATCATCAGTTTGGCAAACTTCCTGACTCATTGAAGTCTTTGCCGTTTTACAAAGTTCCATTTTAAACGTTTTAATTAATTGGCAAATTTTATCTTCTTGAGATATCTTAAATCCATTTTTTGTTTTGTCAATTGTCAATCCTAGATACCTTTTAATTTCACCTAAATGCTTTAATTTTATCTTTTTGGCAAATAATGATATAATCTCATTAGCTTCATTATTAGTCTTAGTTATCACAGCAATATCATCTGTAAATAATAACAATAATGACACCGTTCCATTATTTTCTCTTTTAAACACACATGGATCTGCTAAACCAGATTTAAAATCTATATTGTTTAATTCTTTCACAATATATTGGTTCCACTCAAAACCAGATTGTTTCAACCCATAAAGACTCTTTTTGAGTTTCCAACAATCATTACTATTTACTTTATTGTCTTTTATAATAACTGGCTTTTTCAAATATATAGTGTGCTGCAATGGTGCATGCAAATAAGCAGTTTCTACATCTAAATGGTTAATGACATAGTTTTTCTTAGCTGCCCACACTAAAGCTGCTCTCAAAGATGTTGCTTTAAGACTTGGTGCGAAAACTTCATCAAAGTTTGATTAAATCCTTGAGCTACCAACCTAGCCTTATGGGTAACAGTCCCATCATTTCCAGTTTTTATTTTAAATATCCATTTGCACCGAATGGATTTTTCTCCTGGAAGTAATTTGGCATCTTCATATACTTTCATTCCTTTAATGAATTTAGTTCTTTTTCCATTGCCTTTTGCCAATTCTCCTGATCCTTAGCAGGATACATCCTAAGTTCATCTACACTAGTTGGAACTTTAGTTACTTGGCAAACTATACTTGCTTGATACCTATCAGGTAGTCTAGATATACGTGTAGTACGTCTAGGTATTACAGGACTTACAGGTGGACTTTCATTTATTAACTCTTCTTGATTATCTAACTCTTCCTGATCAACAGTTTCCTCTTGTTCTGATCCTATTTGCTCTTCATGGACTTCTTTTATTGGACTCTTCTTATAACTATTCTGTTCTTTTTGCCTTTTGTAGGGTTCAATAATTACTTCGTTATTGAAATCTTGCTCTAATCTATTCCATCCTACATGTTCTAGGAATTTAGCACTAGCACTGGTGTAAACTCTAGATATTCCTGGTTCCCAGAATCTATAAGATCTATGATTAGATTTATATCCTACAAAAAATAATCTTTTAGCTCTATGCTGTCCTTTGTGTCTGAGTTGTGAAGGGATATGCACCCATGCTGGTGCTCCAAATGTGTGCATATAACTTAAATCAGGTTTTGTACCATGCCACAGTGTGAATGGTAATTCACCTGTTGTTGAATTAACAACATTATTTTATATATGATTACCACACATTATTGCTTCTCCCCACAAATTGTCAGGTAATCCTGAATCAGACAACATAGTACGTGCCATTGACTGTAGTGTTTGGCCTCGTCTCTCTATAAAGGCATTATGTTGTGGCCTATATGGTGCAGACTTTTTATGTTGAATACCTAACATACTAAGTCTATTCTGGAATTTATTATTTGTAAATTCTGCACCATTATCTGTTATAAGAGTTACTAATTTCTTTTTAGTTTTCCTTTCACAAATTTTATCCAATTAAAGAGATTTAGATGCGTTTCAGTTTTGCTCTTCATTAAATAGCAAAACCCATATCTAGAATAGTGGTCCATTATACTTAATATGTATCGAGCTCCTCCTACACTTGGTTTTTTCAAACCTATTAAATCAGCAAATACTACTTCTAAAGGCTCTTTGGTAGTAAATCCATCAACTCTATTAGCCGGTTTGACCCTGCTTTTGCTTTGATTACAGGCAAAGCATTGCAAATACTTATTACAAGGTTTCAAACTTATTCCCTTAGATAATTCAACAGTTTTCTTAAGCATTTTAAAATTTAAATGCCCTAGCCGTCGGTGTAACAAGTGAATACATTCATCATGAGGTTTCTTATTATCATAAGCTGTGTTAGACACCTCTAAACCATTATCATTTAACACAGAAAATTCACCTCTTAAAGATGCAGAAATTTTCTTATCTTCTTTCTCGATTATGCAGTTATCTCCTTTAAAGGTAACTACATATCCTAGTTTAACCAAAATTCTAACTGAAATTAAATTAAACTTAAGTTGTGGTACATATAACATTTTTACATTCTCTTTTATGAAAGAACAATATGCTATACCTTGACCTTTAGCTTTCAGTTTCCAGCCATTGGCTAACGATATCTGCTGTGTACTCTGGGACATTTTAATAAAATTTTTGTTATCATTTGTTATACAGTGGGATGCTCCACTGTCAACCACCCATAAATTATTTTTTACAGCTCCATTAATATACATGTCTAACTCTAAATTTTTATTTTTATTTTGGTTACTTTTAGTATTCTGGCCAGCGTTCTGGCACTTTGCTTTTTTACAAAATCTTGCCAAATGTCCTCTTCCTCCACAGTTAAAACACTTTTTAATTGCATATGCAGTAGGAGATTTATTATCTTCTTTTTGAGGTTGCTCCCTCCTTAACTGATCTCTTTCAAGTCTTCTTCTTGCCTCTTCAATCAATCTGCCAGTTATATCAGTTAAAGTTAGACTTCCCTTAGGCAAAACTTCAAGGGAAGTGACGTAGTTGTCATAACTTTCATCTAGTGAAGATAGAATTATGTAGACTTGGTGTAGTTCAGAGAAAATAAATTCTTTCTCGTGCAGTTCTTTAAAAATGCTGTTTATAGAATTCAAATGACTCAGCATATCACCATTTGTCTGGAGATGCGTCCTGAAAAGCTTTCGTGTGAGATTTATGTGAGCACCAACGTTATCTCGGACATAAATCCTATTCAGCTTCTGCCAACACCCAACAGCCGTTTGCTCTCCACGGATATGAACAAGTTGCTGGTCAGACAGTGTTAGTCCTATTATGCAAATAGCTTGTTCATTTTTATGCTTAAATTCTTCTTTCTTTAGTCTATCTTCCTCAATCTCTGGATCCCATTCCTCTACATTTGGTGGGTTTTCAATTATGTTCCACAGACCTTCTCTACGTAGAAGCAGACTACATTTCATAGACCATGATACATAGTTTGTTCCATCAAGCTTGGATATAAGGGACAAACTTTGTAGATTGACTTGTGCCATGTTTTCTTATATGGATATAAAACTATAATTTATAAAACACAGCTGTCTGTTTACTGTAATGTATAACAACACAAACTCTCACTTTTACATAAATCTGTTTTATTTTAGTTAAACTGACTTTGCAGCGGAAGCGTGCTGGGCCCATAACCAGTGTTAAGCCTGGGTTCCCCAACCAGGATTAAGGAGACAAGCTAAACAGAATGTGCAGCATTAGTCAGATAGGCACACAGATAAATGAGTGAGCTAAGCTTGTATGTTTGTTAACATACAGTAAAAATAACAGATACGCTTGTGCTATCAAAATATAGTTTATTCCATTTAGAGTTTATAGCATAGTCAAAATAACAGTCCATTAGTCATGTATCGTTTAATCAGTCCATTCAAGGATATTCAGTTAGCAAAATCCGTGTAGAATATCCTATGTCAGTTCACTTACCAATCAGTCCTTTCTCTCTCCCTTTCCAGTAGGGGAAACATGCAGTCTTCATCCAGTAATTAGGGATCATCAATCCAGAGAGAGCAAGCTGACGTTCCTTGCTTCTTTTATGGTGCTTTCACAACCACTCCCTTAATTACATTCCTATATTTAAAGTTGCAGACACTTTAACTTATAAACCATGATAACATATTTATTATTTTACCTAAACCAGTTAGGGTAAACAATGTTATCCCTAACATGTATGTTCAGGGAAAAATGTAGAATGTAGATATAGAATACTTTATTGGCCAAGTGTGATTGGACATCAAGGAATTTGTATTGGTGTAAATACTCTCAGTATACATAGGAAAAGATACATTCATTAAGAATCACGTTATATCACGAAATAACGTTAAGAGGTTTTCATTTATTTGAAGTGCTGCATGATATAGCCTTAAAATAAGTACACTGTTCATAACTGTGTTTAAATTTTGGAAAAGAATTGCATTTGGGGGAAAAATTGCATTTGGGTCAACCACGGCTGATCTACTTGCAGCCTGTCTACCGTGGCTGATCTACTTGCAGCCGGTCTACCGCGGCTGATCTACTTGCAGCCGGTCTACCGCAGCTGATCTACTTGCAGCCGGTCTACCGCAGCTGATCTACTCGCAGCTGGTCTACCGCAGCCGGTCTACCAGTGAGCCGACCTGTCCGCACCAGGTCTACTCAGCCACGGCAAAGGTTCCCTGTTCTGCCAGGTCTACTCAGCCACAGCAAAGGTTTCCTGCTCTACCAGGTCTACTCAGCCACGCCAAAGGTTCCCTGCTCTACCAGGTCTACTCAGCCACGCCAAAGGTTTCCTGCTCTACCAGGTCTACTCAGCCACGCCAAAGGTTTCCTGCTCTACCAGGTCTACTCAGCCACGCCAAAGGTTCCCTGCTCTACCAGGTTTACTCAGCCACGCCAAAGGTTCCCTGCTCTACCAGGTCTACTCAGCCACACCAAAGGTTCCCTGCTCTACCAGGTCTACTCAGCCGGGCTGAGGGTTTCCCTGCTCTACCCGGTCTACTCAGCTGCACCGAGGTTTCCCCGCCGTACCCGGTCTCCTGTTCCAGACAAGTGACTCTGGGGGAAGGGGTCTCTCTGCCCCCCCTTTTTCCAAGTGACTCTGGGGGAAGGGGTCTCTCTGCCCCCCCCTTCCAAGTGACTCTAGGGGAAGGGGTCCTGTATGTAGGGGTTGGTGGGTGTCAGGTGCTGAATAAGGAGGTGCACACCCACCATTAGGGTCCTTCCGCGCACCCACCTTCAGGGTCCTTCCCACCTGGGCTTGCATTCCTTGGCAGCGGCGGTACACTCCCAGGGGGGTGAAAAGCTGGGTAGGTGGGAGGTTGGATTGTCCTGTCCTAAGGGGGCTGAGGGAGCACGACGTGCCTGCTCCTCTTTTGGCCCTTAGGCATTGACCTTCCCGTCCTAAGGGGGCCGAGGGAGCACGACGTGTCTGCTCCTCTTTTGGACCTTAGGACTTGACCGTCGTAGTCAACTCCCTAGCTCAGCGGTCCCCCACCTTCTGCCTTTATGGGAGTGGGAGGAAGAGGGGACAGGTTCCATATTGGCCGAGAGCTGTATGCATCTTCCTTCATGCAAGCCACAGCTGAACTCGCACCCTGCTCGCCCAAATGAGGCGTGCCTGCCATTTCTGCAGCTCAGTTCCAAACAAGCAACTGCCCAGTACTGGCCCACAGCCCTTGGGGTTCTGGGACCCCTACTCCACCACATGCTGAAGGTCACCAAGGCATGGTTACTCACCAAGATTATCAGGGTCTCCTTCTCAGGCCAGGTGCGCAAAACAGCAACTAATTCAACTTCCTTTTCTGTACCATGAATCCCCAGAAGGCAGGGCCGCACATGCTCTTAGTTAGGGGAAAGGGGTGTGGTGTCCCTGACTAACTGCAGTCTTCAATCTGGTTCGCATTCCTGGCAGGAGCACCAACTGTTCCCATTGGTTGATGCCGTTTGACAGCCGGCTATAAAAGGAGCTGTCAAACAGCATCAGCTGCTGCCGCCAGCTGGCTGCCAGCCCAGCCGGGCAGCCGCGGCAACCTGTTATGCTTCAAATAAAGCAGTGTTAGCCTTTAGATCCGTGTCTGCCTCGTGTGTCCGCCTGCAACACAACACATATATTACAGACCTATAATTATCTTCCAACCCACAAAGGTTAAAAGCTCAAACCAGTCAACCATCACTACCAAATCCCACAGTGTACTTTACTGCCCTATGAGTTATTGATTTTTGTTCCATTTTGACCATCCATATTCATTTGTTCACCATGTCCCTGGGCTATTGATTCTCTTCTCTCTAATCTTATACATGTGGAAGATCTTGCTTTATCTGACACTGAATGCTTAGATGACCTGACTTTAATTTATTGAAGATATTTTGAAAGAAATGAATGAAATGCTGGCATGCTGCATAATATGATGACATCAATCTCCACCATTCTCTCCCCCCCCCTTCAAAGAATAGGCCCAGTGCTTTATTTCCAGTATTTCCTACCTTCCCCCTAAAAAAGGAAATAGATGTCATATTAAGGAATATTTTAAGATGATAGAAGAATGTGCAAGAGACACATCCCCGGGTTGCTATTTAGTAATGGTTAAATTTGTGACTGACTATATCCATTCCTGGTAATAATAGTCCCAACTTCTAAATATGCATGCTGATTCAAAATTATGGGCAATTTAAATTTAAATGAAATGTAATAAGATTTTATAATTGCATATAAATGCACAGCTCTGAGAAGCAAGTTTTCAATGATCTTTTCTCCACTACAGTTTAACAGATGACATCTATAGTAATCCTTGCCAATACAGAGTTGGCCTCTTCAAATACCCAGAGGAATCTGGTAAATTAATCCACATAATCTCAAGGTATGCAGGCAATTACATCATCCTTTTGGTCTTTCTCTTCAACTTTCCTTTTCATTTTTAGCAGGGAGAAAGAACATTTATTGGAAAGAAAGGTAGCAATATGAAGAAACAGTATTTTCCATGAAAAAATTATGGATGGCACTCTTTCCTCCACTCTGACTGCTGAACTGAGCACTGCCTTTAGGAACTGCTGAAGCCGTACATTTCTAATGTACAGCTTGTTTTCAGTGGTTTTTGCCATTGACAAATGCACTGTGCAGCCTCTGAGGCTTGCCAGGCCATGGAAAGAGGACTCAACATACCAACTTCCAGGAATAGGTAGCCCATTTGTAAGGATAAGTTCCGACTTCATATAAATTCAGATTAAAGAACAGAACCTACTCTTAACTTGGGGATTGCCTGTATACTTCATTACTTATAGCTGTACTAGCATAAAAAGGGTACACATGGCCAGAAAGAAATACAGATAAGTCATTATAATCAGTGTGGGATGCCACATTTTTCCCCTACCGGTTCTATCTTCTTACCTGAGAGCGTGCTTGCAGCACTCAAAAACTGCCCTCTATGTCAGCACTAGAGAGGTGAGCTGTTTTTTAGCTCAGCTGAAGCGCGGCAATCCGCTCTGCCACGTGAATCAGCTGAGCTAAAAAAACAAGGGAATATGGGACAGGAAAGGGCGGGGGCAGATGGGCAGGGCCAGGCAGAGATGGCATTTGCTGGTTCTCAGAACTAGCCAAAATTTCCATGACCAGTACGCCAGAACCAATCTGAACTGGTTGAATACCACCTTTGATTATGATAACCAATAGCCAAGGCTAAACCAAGCCAATCCAGGTCAAGAGATCAAAGTCAAGGTCCAGATAGCAAAGCAGATACTTCTAGGAAGTTTGTTAAAATTCAGGTTTAAAGGTAATCGGTTGTACATGCTTACAAGCTTACTTTGGACTATGAGCTATTAAACAAAAAAGCTTAACAAGACTCAGCTCAGCTTGTGAAGATTAATCCTATCTGACTATATTATCATCCAACCAAACTCTTCTAGACTAAACCATCTTTCTCAAAGTGCTATTCTTTGAAAACAACCATTCCAATGTGACTTCACCTTCTTTTATTTACTCCAATATGTATGTCATTGCTGGCTGTATGGTTGAGGCTAGCAGAGCCTGTTTGGGCCCAAAATCGGTAGCAGCTAAACCAGCCAAGAACTCTCAGTGGGATTGACTCGTGTCTACAGTCATGGCTAGATAATATTTGAAACACTATAAATATTATATGAAAGCCAATTCTATAGATTGTGTTGGAAGACAATAGGCATACTATATAATATATGGTAGATGACACTATACAGAAGCATACAATGAAGATTGTTATATGCTTCTGTTTAGTGCCATTTACATCAAGAACTAATGCAGTACACCACCTGCTGGTGAACAATAGTAACAGTCTACTGTGATCAAATTGAGAAGCATGTTAAAGATTGCACTAGAGCAGGGGTGTCAAACTCAAGGCCCGTGGGCTGAATCCAGCCCACAGGGTGTTTAAATCTGGCCCACAGGTCCAGTCTGGAAATAGTATGGTTGACCATGTGGAAGAATTTTCCTTTCTGTGGTTGTCTTTCATAGATGGTTAAAATAGTGTCTTACTGGCAACATGCCTGAAAAAGAAAAATGCTGGTACCAATGGACCCCTCATATCCCAGACATAAACTGTTTTGAATCCTCCCCATAGGACAGCGCTATAGGGCATTGCACTTTGTAAGGTGCTCTGCGAACATATAATAATACCATCACTTCCAGCAGCATCAATTTTCCATCTCATCCAGGATTATCATGTTCTGAGGACAGAGTCTTGAAAGCAGATTTAGGCTGCGTTCACTAAACCAAAACAAAACAAATGACATTGTGGATGTATGAATCAATCCAGTGTGGCTTTTAAAGCTTGGTTGATCACTTACCATGTTCTGTGAACCCAAACAATAATGGCTTATTCAACATGAGTGTAATCTTACTGGTAGTTAAGCTTGAAATAAATCATTGAAATTGGTGCAACAGATTTATTGTGACTAACATTTTGTCATTAGTTTCAATAGAAAATAATTGCTATTATCTTTTCTCATTAACCAGATACTTGGAGAACAGAACAATAGTTCATGAGATGACTGCAAAAGAGGCTTGTATTGTTATAATGCATAGTAGTCACAATTTGTACATTAAGAGCAAATGGACCACTTTATTCTTAGTTTTTGAAACAAAACAAGTATATGGGTGGGAAAATTGGCTATCGTTAACAAAGCAACTCTGGTTTTTCTTTTCATAGGAAAAAGGTGGAAAAGAGTAGAGTAAAGTATTAAAAGTCTATAAATAAAATAATGTGATATTTTATATTAGGGTTTCTAAAATATAACTCTGATGAAGATTTACTGTGACAACTGTAGAATGTGCAGTGCCAATTGAATATTAAAAATGAATTTAATAAAGCTACAGGGACATATTTTTGATCTAGTCTTGGCAATACAAAATGGCCTTACAAAGAGGAGTGAAGCTGTCCTCATGCCTGAGAATGTTTAGATGGACTAATATTATACAAAAATGACACAGATTGTTATTTGAAGAAAAAAATATTTTGACAATATTTTGATAAAGCCAAGTGATTCTAATGTTACCATTCTAAAAGATATCCAAATATAATTCTAAAAGGTATGGAATCAGAATAAAATAATATAGAATTGCTGAATGGAGCCAGCTTGATAATTTCTAAGATTTAAATATTTGGGAAATTAAACCAGAGATGATGTTAAAAGTAAATGAAACTTGTTTCTTGCAAAGAAAATTATTTCACTTAGTGAATGCCAGCTCCACTTTTTCTCACTATATTGTTTTGTCTAGCAATTTAATCCTAGTATTGCCATACTCAGTGGTTTAAATTCATGTGCCATCTCCTTTCTCATCTTAACACTGTTAAATTAAAAAAAACCATATTTATGTATTTTCTTTTTTTTTTATTGTCCCCAGAATGCAGTAACGTCTTTCAACATAGACAAAAAAATGAGAAAGCAGCCTTTTTAGGAAACAATCTGATGCAAATACATGTTGAAATAGATCTACCTAAATTTAACAGGTTTTATAAAAATTTAAATGTTGGTTTTACATATCCTAAACATTTTTCCATGTTTTCCCTATCCATGCACTCTCACTAACTTTTGTATTCTGAAGGAAATGGGGAAGTCTCAAGACATATTTCTGGCTAAATATTGACCTTTCTCCTCCTCCTTCATCCCAAAATCAGAAACACCACAGCACAAAGAATCATAGAGTGCAATATAATTAAAAATAATGGCAATTTAAATACGGACTTTTAGGATAATTACTGCAGTGCTGGGATTCAAATTTTTTTACTACCAGTTCTGTGGGCATGGCTTGGTGGGCGTGGCAAGGGAAGGATACTGTAAAATCTCTAGTCAGAGGTGGGATTTGCCAGTACTTTGAACTACTCAAAATTTCCTGCTACTGGTTCTCCAGAACTGGTCAGAACCTGCTGAATACCACCTCTGAATTACTGTCCTAAATCTCACAATCCTGAAATTGATAATTTACAGCTATGAGCAATACTACATAAATATTAGATATTTTTCTCATGTTATGTAATGGGGACATGCCAGTGCCTTCATAATGAGGGAAACTATATACCGATAAGTGCATGTTATGGATAATGTGAAATGTGAAATGAATACTTAATGATAACCACCAACAGCTATGTTGTGAATGAATAAATGTGTATAAATAAAGTTATCTTGAGCTTGGAGTCAAGTGCAAGGTTCTGGCCCTGCACTTCTGATTGGCTGTTAAATGGTGAGATTGGATTGGTCCGTCTAGGAGAATCTGATTGGCCATTAACGAGCCATTCTCATTAGTCAACGGAGCTAGTGCTTCAAGGGTTTCATTGGTTGAATAGTTAATAAGTTGCCTATATAAGGAAGGCTATAGCAGCCATCCTTTTTGAGCTGTCACACCATGTAAATAAAGAGTTGAAGTTCACTGTTCACCTGGCTCGTCTCCATTCTTCGCACCCATGCTCCAAATTTAACACTGGCGACGAAGGTGAGATTTGGAGACGTCAGAGCTAACTGAACAAGAAAGAAGAAAACCGAGCACGTGGCTGAACGCACAACGGCGGAACCATGTCCGACGGCGTAGTACCACCCGCTCCATTCGACCCAGCGCAAAAAGACTGGGAAGCCTACATGGATCGTTTCCAAATGTTCTTGGAAACCAATAACTTGAAGGATGCCACAACCGGGAAGAAACGAGCAGTATTCCTAACACATTGCGGGCCAACCATATTCAAGATGGCCAAGGCACTAGCAAAGCCGGCTGAAGTAAAGACGATGGACTGGGACGTCCTCGAACCCATCCTGAGAGCCCACTACGCACCGACCGTGCCAACGCTCGTAAGACGGCACGAGTTCTACCAAAGGAACCAGCGGAAAGGAGAAAGCGTTGCCGATTTTGTCGCTGACCTCCGAAACCTGGGTGGCCTCTGCGGATACGCTGACCTGGAAGAGGCTTTGAGAGATCGAATAGTTTTGGGACTAGATGCACTCGGCGTGCAGAGCAAGCTGATGGTGAAAGACGACATCAGCCTTGCCGATGCCATCACTGATGCTACTGCAGCAGAAGCAACCAGGAAGTCAGCTGCCCAACTGTGCCGCAACCGCGCTCCAGTACACCAACTGACCTGCGACATTTCACCCAAGTCAGAAGGGCAGTCTTTAACGGCCCACCACGAGGACCTCTCTTCATCGTCAGACAGCGACGAAGAAGAGGTCCATCGACTGTGGTCCGATCAGGACCCCTACCCGAAGTCCCAACACCCATGCACTGGCTGTGGGGCCAACCATTCCAGGTCCGAATGCAAATTCCGCAACGCGCTCTGCCATGAGTGCGGAAAAAGAGGCCACATCGGACGGGTCTGTAGAAGCCTCCTAGGACCCAGCCAGACCTCGAAGGGGACCAACTTTCACCATTCGACAGGAAACCGTCCTGTAAGGCGAGAACCAGTAAACCACTCCTACAGAAACCAAACCGTAAATCGCCCCATGAAGTGAGAAGAGGCTCACCAAACTATCACTATCGGTCACGTCTCTTCCTTGGATGCCAAGAAAATTCGAATTAAAGTGGCCATCGAAAATCAACCCTGCCAAATGGAAGTCGACTCAGGATCGTCCCTCTCGATGGTTTCATGGAAGACCCTCAAGCAACTTATCCCTACCATCCGGCGCCAAGACCTCCGTTCCCATAGACTCATACTTAAGGACTATCAGGGAAATAGGATTCCAGTAATAGGAACCAGTCAAGTTCGCGTCACATTCAAAAACCGCACAGCATACTTACCCCTGACGGTGATCGACAAAGACCGGCCTAGCCTGTTAGACCTCCAATGGTTCGCGCCACTCGGCATTGAGGTGGCAGGCATTAACCGAATCGGCGGCAGTGACTGGGAAGAGGACCTCATCCACGAATTCAGGGACGTCTTCGCGGAGAAGTTAGGCGAGTACAAGGGGACCCCAATCTCATTTAACTTGAACCCAAAAATAGCTCCCATCCTCCTTAAGCCTCGTCGAGTTCCCTTTGCCCTAAAACCAAAAATCAACGAACAGCTTGATAAGTTAATAGCCCAGGGAGTGTTAAAGCCAACCGATCACTCTCCCTGGGAAACCCCAATCGTGACACCCATCAAGCCGGATGGTTCGATTCGAATTTGTGGGGACTACCGAGACACCCTGAACCACGCCCTGCAGGAAAAGGCATATCCGGTGCCGGTGGTGCAGCACCTCCTCCATTCCCTGGGGGGCGGAAAAGTCTTTGCTAAACTAGACTTAGCTCAGGCATATCAGCAACTACCGGTTGATGAAAAAACGGCACAGGCACAGACGATCGTGACGCACCAAGGTGCCTTTAAATGTACCCGGCTCCAATTCAGAGTGAGTGTAGCCCCGGGGATATTCCAGAGCCTGATGGAAAGGTTATTACAAGGGATTAAAGGCGTTGTCCCTTATTTTGACGATGTGTTAATTGCTGCCCCTACTACAAAAATATTACGGGATTGTTTAAAATTGGTTCTCCAGAAATTCAAAGACGCAGGTCTTAAGGTAAAGAAAAATAAGTGTAAGCTGTGTACAGATTGTGTCGAATTTTTAGGTATTTAATTGACAGTCAGGGCATTCATCCTACCGATAGTAAATTGAGAACAATAAAAAACGCTCCCAGACCCCAGAATAAGGCCGACCTCCAGGCGTTTCTAGGCCTTATCAACTTCTATAACGTATTCCTGCCGCACAAAGAGACTGTCGCTGAACCTTTACATCGTTTACTGGACAAAAAAGCAATCTGGGTGTGGGGTCATAAAGAAGAGCAGGCGTTCCGTAATGTGAAAAAACTACTGACTTCTGACGCAGTACTAATGCAGTACAATGAAACATTGCCATTAACCATCACGTGTGATGCATCGCCTTTTGGAGTGGGTGCCATTTTGAGCCACGTATTGCCCAACGGTACAGAAGCCCCTGTAGCCAAATTGATAAGGAAGCCCTTGCAATTGTGTCAGCTGTCAAAAGGTTTCACGAGTATGTATACGGCCGGGCTTTTACTATAGTGACTGACCACAAAACTTTGCTGGGAATAATAGTGGGAGATAAACCAACCCCCTATATATTATCTCCCAGAATGACTCGCTGGTCAGAATTCTTGGCAGCGTATAATTATCAGTTGCAATACCGCCTGGGGAAAGCCATTCCACATGCCGACGCATTGAGTCGAGCACCGCTCCCAGAGACTATTGACGATCCCGCACCGACAGTGACCACGTTGCAGATCAAGGCACTTCAGTCACTGCCACTAACCGCCCGTGATATCGTGAGAGAAACAAAACGCAACCCTGCCTTAGCACGAGTCCTCAGTTGGGTGGAACGCGGATGGCCATTGGACCCGATACCAGACGATTTCGCACCATTCAAAACTTGACAAACCGAGTTGTTTTCTCAAAAGGGCTAAATCATCTGGGGCGATAGAGTCGTTATCCCAGAGCGACTCCAACAAGCACTAATGAGAACCTTGCACAATGGCCACCCTGGCATCGTGCACATGAAAGCCCTCGCACGAAGCTACGCGTGGTGGCCAGGCATCGACAAGCAAATCGAGACTTGGGTCAAAGCTTGTCATCGATGCCAAGAAGTAAGCAACGCCCCACCAAAGGCAATCCCAACCGCGTGGGAATCACCGCGGGGACCCTGGTCCCGTATCCATCTGGACTTTGCCAGGCCAACCAAAGGCCACACCTTTCTGTTAACTGTGGACGCCTACTCGAACTGGCTCGAAATCCACCGAATGAAGAACACGACAACTGAAGCGGTCATTAAGAAACTGAAAAGACTGTTTGCAACCCACGGATTACCAGATGTTCTGGTATCCGACAACGGACCCCAATTTACCGCATTGTCCTTTGAACAGTACCTGGCAGACCGCGGTATTCGACATGCGCTGACTTCACCTGCACATCCAGCAGCCAACAGAAGGGCTGAGCGCATGGTACAATTCATCAAGAAAACGCTACAAAAAGTGGACTACGACAACATCAAATAAAAGATAAATCGAATCCTCTTTTTGCAGTACATCACTCCGCATAGTGTAACCAACAAAACTCCCACTGAGCTGCTAATGGGACGAAAGCTCCGCTCCCACCTCGACTGGTTACACCCAGCATACAAACTGGAGAAACCACACGGATCCAGCGGCCGCTGCCGTACCTTCCAGGTAGGTGACCTGGTGTTCGCTAAAAACTTATCGGGTGATCCGTTGTGGGTAGAAGCGACTGTAGTCCGTGTAACCGGCCTCAGATCATACGTTGTACAATGCCGTGACGATACACTATGGAAGTGCCATATCAATCAACTACGATTGAGGTTGCGGCCAGGGATCTCCGAGCCCCCTGATAACCAAACTGGGGGGGGGGAGATATAGAGGAAGATAAACTTCAATTAGCAGAAACCCCTTTTGAAGGGAACAATGATGGAACGGAAACACGAGAAGAGGAATGGGAGACGGGAGCGAGCTCACCTCAGGGTGATACCGAAGATGTTGGGGACAACGAAAACCCGAACTCGGAGTCAGAAATACCCCCCTTGCCAAACAACGCCCTACCTCAACAAGAGTGCAGCCAAATACCGGGTGCACTACGAAAATCGAATAGACTAACAAAACAACCGTACTACCTCAAGGACTTCGTGACCGCACCCCGTAAATGGAACCCGGGGGGGAAGGGGTGTTGTGAATGAATAAATGTGTATGAATAAAGTTATCTTGAGCTTGGAGTCAAGTGCAGGGTTCTGGCTCTGCACTTCTGATTGGCTGTTAAATGGCGAGATCGGATTGGTCCGTCTAGGAGAATCTGATTGGCCATTAACGAGCCATTCTCATTAGTCAACAGAGCTAGCGCTCCAAGGGTTTCATTGGTTGAATTGTTAATAAGTTGCCTATATAAGGAAGGCTATAGCAGCCATTGTTTGAGCTGTCACACCATGTAAATAAAGAGTTGAAGTTCACCGTTCACCTGGCTCGTCTCCATTCTTCGCACCCATGCTCCAAACTTAACAAGCTATATATATAAACTTAGCTCATGGAGAATTTGTACATAATCTGTTCACGAACACTGATATTTCTTACTCAGAACATAGGGAAAACATCAACAGAAGAACAGTCATATTTAACTTTCTCAGAAAGGTTTGCAGTTGGAAGTATCTCTTCAGATGATGGAGAGAAGAGGTACCAGAAGGCCAAGGCAACCGTTAGACTTGATATCTTTCTGTACCATTTGGAGTTAGATTTAAAAGAAACTTCTCATGTTCTAAATCCAGTCAGATGCCACATATTTAAAACACATCTTAAATTGGATTCCATTTTGTACCACAGTCCAAGACCATAAGCAGTGCACATCACTCAATCTTTTATGTTTCTTAAACCAACCAGCATAATTATCCAAATTCATGATCCCTCTTGGAGAAGTAGTAATTTTTCCAATATTATTTTATGTTCTATAAAAAAAAGGGGGGGGAGCAGGGAGGTTGAAGATGGTCCAAACCAAACTTTCAGGAGAATATCTGTGTGGAATTAGCATGTAATAGACCACCAATTTTCAAAAAAATGGATTTCGTATATGGAAGTGACTTACAGTTTCGAGTATCCAATTAGGGAGTTCTAATGATACAGGCAGCCCTCAACTTAAAACCACAACTGTGCCCAGAATTTTAATCATTAACTCATTGCAGGCCTTAAGCAAGACATCCATCCGACTGCCTCACTCAACGACTGAAATCCCAGCTCTCTTCGTGTCCTCCTCTTTCCAGAATAGTGGAGCAGGGAGAAGGCTCAGACCTCTCAGAAGTGATGGGATAGGGAGGGGGCATGCACAGCAGTGAGCCTAACTAACTAAATCCTTTTAGCCTGCAGTAGGTTTCCATGTGCTGGTGGGCCTAATGGATCAAGGCCTTTGTGGTGTGTGTTAGGTACTGAGCATGGGTCAGAATAAATGGAGACAGCCTCTGAATGGTGAACTTTCAGCTCTTTATTTGCATGGTGACTTCTCAAACCAACAACAGTGAACTCAGCCTTATATAGGCAACCCTTGTAAGATTTGTCCAATAACGAGCTATGAACGTTAGCTCTTTTAACCAATAAGAATTCTCCGTTAAGGGCCAATCGGATTCCTCAGAACTAACCAATCCGATCTGGCCGCCTAACAGCCAATCAGAAGTGCAGGGCCAGAACCCTGCACTTTACCTCAAGCTCATACTTTATTAACTATGGTACATACACAACAGTGTGCCTTGGAAGAGAGAAGTGGAGTGGAAGGGCAGGGAAGAGATTTGTATGCTGGTGGGCTTAGCCAGCCAAAACCTCATGCCCACTGCGCTCTCATGGTTGTAAGGGCAGGCAGACTGCTAGGAGCGTAACATTTGACTACATGGCTGTGGGGCCACTGCCAATGGTCATAATTTTGGGCAAGAGTCGTAAGTTCCTTCATTTAGGGCCATTATAATTTTGAATGGTTGCTGAATGAATGGTCATACTGAAAGTCAAGGATTACCTGTAATGGATCAATTCAAAAAATTAAATACTTTATAACTCTTGTTTTTAAAGAAAAAGAAAAACAAAGGTTGTATTAATTGTATCATGCAAAATGAGATATTACCATGAACGGAGAATTAGAATATTCTCATAAGAGAAGCGAAAACTTCTTTTTTATGATTAGTAATATTTAGAGAAGGGATCCTATTTGTTTATTACTGATTAGAAGAACAGCCTTTCTGGAGTTTGAATTAGGAAGATAAAATATTAAAAAGCCTCTCTAATTAAATACATTCTGCCCTTTGTCATTTGAAAAAATAACAGATCTCTCTCTTAAATTAAAATTTAGCCATCACAAGCTATTTTACAAATGTATTTTTCCAAACTGGCTAACATATCCTTAAGACAAAAGTAAAATAGATATAAAACTGAATGGAATTTACCATCTTTCTTCTTTTAGTTTTGGTTTGACTAATATCTTGCGAAGATACATTAGGGGGGGACTTCTTAAATCCTGTCCAAACTTAATCCTCCAGGACTCCCACCCCACCCCAGGTATATGAGTAGATTAAACCCATCAGTTAACAAATACTGGACATTCACAATTGTAACAGCAATGAGGTGAGTTACTATCTTTGGACTTTCTTCAAATACCATGTCAAGAAAATATTTTTTTTTCTTCCACCCTCACACCCACTCCCTTTAAAAGGACAATTTAGAGCTTAATTTAATATTTTATCTTTTTTCCGATCAAATCCTGCAGTTTGCTATTATGTTTCTCGAACAGATTTTGGTTAAAATATACATGCAGTATGCACCTTGACATGCACGTAATGTTGACAGATTTGTTGTTACTGTTGTTCAGGCTTTGTAACTTAATTCAATATTGAATGATGTTGTTTTTAAAAAGGCTGCCTTAATCTAGTATTCCAAGCTGTCTAACATGTTATCTAAGGCAGTGGTCCCCAACCACTGGGCCCTGGACTGGTACTGGTCCGTGGATCATTTTTTACCGGGCCGCAAAGAAGTGGGCGCTGCCATCTTGTTTCAACGGCGCTTGAGAAAGTGCTTCCGGCTGAGCTTGTTGATCGGTTGGAAAGGGCGTTTGGGTGCTGGAGGAATCCTCACGACTTAGTTTCGTCGAGGGGGCGGCGGCTTCAAACGAAGAACTGTCCCGATGGCGGCAGAGTCTCACGTTAGGAGGAGATTAAGAAAGAGCCTGAAAAGTCCATCAACAAAGGAGGAGTTGAAGGTGGCGGGGAGAAGCAGGGGATGGCTGGCTGGCCGGTCGCTCGGCTCGCCTTGCCTTGGTCGTGCGCACTGATGCCGGTACCGGTCCGTGGATCATTTTGTGATGCCAGTACCGGTCCGTGGGACAAAAAAGGTTGGGGGCCACTGATCTAAGGAACAACTTTAAACACAAAGAATGAAGACATCTGTCTAAGAAGCTAAATCATATACTTCGGTCATCATAAATTCCAAACTTGGTGTAGTTGTTTGTTTTTTTGTAAATATATTAAATGTTCCAATTTTCTGAATTATCTAATATAATCCTATATAACCCTCCAAGCAAAAATAAAATACAGACAAAAACATTTCTGCCATTTATTTAATATTGATATTATTCCTAATATGTTTATTAAATAAAGTAGATGTTGATAGTCATACTTGCTTATTTCACTGTTAGTTGAAATAGGTTTACACAAATGAAGGATATATAGCAATAGGTTGTATGGGTGATTGAATAGGACTCAAGCAAAAAGTATAACTTAAATCTACCTTTGCAAAGTTGAATACTTTATTAAACTTCTCTGAAAGGTTTTCTTCCTTGATGCATTTTTATTATGTTGGTACCAGTTAGTTGCTACCAATTAGATGATCTTAGATGGTGAGATAATAGCTGGCAACTACAAGTAGTCCTTGACTTACAAGTTTATTTAATGACCGTTCAAAGTTACAGCGGCATTGAAAAAAGTGACTTATGACTATTTTTCACAGTTACGAATTTTGCAGCTTCCCCGTAATCATTTAATCAAAATTCAGATGCTTTGCTATTAGTTCCTATTTACATTATACATATTGCTGTGTTTTGAGGTCATCCTCACATGATCAAAATTTGGACACTTAATAGCTGGCATGTATTTACAACGGTTGCAGCATCCCAGGGTTGCACAATCCCTTTTTGTGGCCTTTGGACAAGCAAAGTCAAAGCAAAGGGGAAGCCGGATTCACTTAACAACCGTGTCACTAACTTAACTGCAGTAATTCACTAAAAAACTGTGGCAAGAAATGTTGTAAAATGGGGCAAAGGCACTTAACAAATGTCTCACTTAACAGAAATTTTGGGTTCAATTGTGGTCTAAAATCAAGGACTATCTGTACTGATTTCTGCAAATAATGAGGGCAATTGCCTTTCTCATTTCTGGACACTGCCTTTCAGGGCCATTCTGTTTTGGGCAATGGGGGATTCCTTTTCTTCCAAAGGATTTCTCCTCATACAAACTAGGTTTCCCTGCTTAGAGATTGAATTAGCCTGAATGGAAATTGAACAGTAATGACAGAGGGTGGTTGAATTGTGCTCTGAGAGAAAACTATCCATCCGTGCTGCTTCATAGTGCTAAATGACGCAAACCCTCCTTGTGCTAACAACTGATAGTAATACATCTTTGGAATATACCCCTGAAAAACCCTTGTGCAAAACCTTGTCAAGGACAAACTCTGTCAAGGACCTTGGAATTCTCATCTCAAATGATCTAAGTGCCAGAGCCCACTGTACTACTTAGCCAAAAAAGCATTAAGAGTTGTAAACTAAATCCTACGTAGTTGTTTCTCTGGTAATATCACACTACTAACTAGAGCATACAAAACATTTGCTAGACCAATACTTGAATACAGCTCGTCAGTCTGGAGCCCACATTACGTATATGATATTAACACAGTTGAGAAAGTCCAGAAATATTTCACAAGAAGAGTTCTCCACTCCTCTACTCGTTGCAGAATACCTTATGCCACCAGACTCTAAATTCTAGACCTAGAAAACCTAGAACTATTCTGCCTTCGGTCTGATCTAAGTATAGTATATAAAATCATACATTGCAATGTCCTACCCGTCAATGAATACTTCAACTTCAACCATAAAAACACAAGAGCACACAATAGATACAAATTCAAGGTAAACCGCACCAAACTTGATTACAGAAAATACGACTTCAGCAACAGAGTGGTCAATGTCTGGAATACTCTACCTGACTCTGTGGTTTCTTTCCCAAACCCCAAAAACTAACCTTAGACTGTCTACTATTGACCTCACCCCTTTCCTAAGAGATCTATAGGGGGCATGCATAAGTGCACCAATGTGCCTACCGTCCCTATCCTATTGATTCTTTTTATTTTTCTTATATGTATCCATTTCATGTATTCATAACTATGTTTATACCTATAGCTATTATCATGTAAGTGATTGACAAATCAAATTAAAATAAAAAATAAAACAAAAAAATAAAAAAACCAACGCTCATTTTACAGATGGTTAATCCACCAGGTCCAATCATTGTCTTGCCCACATGTATCCCATCCCAATTTATGAGAGTGATTGTTGGGTGTTTTACCAATAAAGGAGAATATTTGTAGCTCAGGGTTGAAATGAGAGGTCCTTGGTGTTCTCTGAGCTTTCTTGCTTTCTTGCAGATGTTTCATTACCCAAACTAGGTAACATCATCAGTGCCAATAAGGAGTACAGTTTGCTCTTAGTTTACATTCTAGTTAGTGTTTTACCATAGCTGGTGATATTTTGTGGAAAGGGAGAAGAAAAAACCAAGGGAAGCTCAACAATCCCTCTCCTTAATATGTCTTGTACATTGCAAATGAAAACAGTGCCATTTTTGGGTACCATGCCTTTACTCAGCCATGAGAAAGGGCCCACAGCCTGAAGAGCTTGGAAACCAACATCTCCAGTGATAGTCACTCTGAAGAGGTATCAGAATCAAATCTTAAATTCTTTTGGACTGGAAATCTGCTTCTATTCTTACATATCTGTAGGAAAAGACTGTTGATATTTGTATTTCTACCTGACATATACTGAAGTAATTAAAAGTGCTATGTCTTCTAGAGATGCATAGGAAGTTACATATGCTGAATTTTTGCCAGTCCATGCTCCCTTCAATATCATGTCAAGCTGTAAGGCAATGGCAAATTAGAGGTCTACGCTGTCTAACTTTTAAAACTATGCAATAGGTACATGGTGGGATTACCTACCAGGACCTACTTATGATTATTTTAACTTGTGATATCCATGCTTTTCCAAGTTTATTAACCCTTTGTACCATTGATCTCTTTCCAACCACTAGTACTATGTCATCAAAAGAAAGCTAGAAATACTGTGTCAGGATTACATACTTTGGTGTATACTTCTATATACAATAACATTTCCTTTAAGCCAAATCTGGCACACCCATAAAGATCTTTTGACAACAATATCAGTTTGCCATTACCTTCTTTTGGGATGTTTTTCAACTACAGTTCCTGTGTTTTCTGATTGTTTCCCAATCCTGCTTTGGAATATAATGTTTATTAAAACTTCCAAACAAGAAGATAAAAACTAACACAAACTAATGTAAAATAAGGGAAAGAAAAAGAAAAGAGTGCAAGAAAACAAAAAAAATGCAAGAAAAATAGAAAAAAAGTGATAAAGAAGTGGCTTCTGATAGCAGCAGTTTTCAGTACAGTAGAAATATTTTAATCTGTTTCTTTAAAGTTACATCCTAATCTATAATCTATCCTGCCTAAGCATAGAAAACTTAAATTACTAGTTCGTTCTTTTCATTTTTATCCAAAAAATCCAGAAAATGTTTCCGATCACCAATAAATGTAGATAATGTCTTTTCTCTAAAGTCAATTGGCCATTTCAGCAAAATTTTCCAACTTCATAAGCAATTCTTCCATAGCATGTAACGTCAAACCTTTCCATCTTTGTGTATACAGCAATTTCACCACAATAATATAAACTGAAAAAAAATCTTCCATGGCCCAATCCTGCTTAGCTTTTTGAGAAGGATAGATTTGACTGTGTCTGCCAGACATATGTAGGTTGAAGATAAAAATAATGCCACAATAACTTTCGTTTAAATATTAATATTTAGAGTATATATTCAATTTACAATTTAAACAAGAATAATCTTGACATAGCCTTTTTTTTTGTTACTAATAGTTACTTCTCAATATAATCACCATCCTTTCTTATGCCTGTCCTTGAAGGATGAACAAGCTCCTTAAAGCTTCATAAAATAGCTCAACACTTTGTCTCTCAACCAGATCCCTCAGGAAGGTAGTCCTTCAATTTTGGGAAAAGGTAAAATTGCACTGTATCAAGTCTGAATTGTATGGCAAAAGAAAATAATAAAACACGAGTTCTAAGTTTTGCAATTATGAGCTCTCAGGTCTAGTGTTGTTATGTTGCAGGAAAATTTCCATGTTGTGAAATTCTGCTTAATAATTTCGAAGTTTTGAGTGCTGCAGTGCAACATTAGAGTTGATAGCGGAGTCAGGTTTAAAGAAAACCATCCTAATAAAACATTTGCTTCTTTGGTTGGTGATTGCTATCAAAAACCTGTAACATGAGTTTTCCTGCCAAATGCCAAATACTTCCCAAAGATAACGTTTGTGAAGATGTGCCTCATTTCTGGATCATAACGTTGATCCCATAACATGATGGTGTGAAAATACTCTTCATCTGTATTCTTTTAGCAAAACAGTTACTGGAAAATGTAAACTTCCAAAGTGTCCATTTCTATAATCAGCATGCAACAAATCATCTTGCAGAAATCTTACATGTTGAAGAACATTCAGTAATGCAATACACACATTCCTGGGAATGCCAAGCTTGAAAACAAGTTTCCTTTGAGTGTTCTGTTAATCAGCCTTGATCAGTTCACCAACCTTCCTCGTGTGATACTGGTTGGTTGCTGTCATCTACTTTTATTTTGACCACATTAATTCTTCCTTGTTCACCATCTTCACACCTTATTCTTTTCAAACTGCTCACGTCAGCACAAACATCACCATACAAAACTGTATTTCAATTGAAGAGATTCTTTCAGAAGTCAAAAACCAAATCACCGCACATATTCTCTGCAGGCTTCCATTTCATGAAGAAAAGCAACATAATTTTTTCTCAGAGCTTCTTCATGCTAACTGAAGTTAGCAACAGTACTGCTATCTGTTGGCAAATTATAATACTAAAGGCATTATTTCTCATTCAACCTCATAATTTTATATTTGCTACTTATCAAATTTTAATAAGTCCTTGGAATTCAAACTTATCACTTTGTGATTGTATCCTCTAACATTTTAGCCTTACAATACTATTTCCATTTCATTTTATTTACAGTCCCAGACCAATAAACATATCTTTGTTGTATTAAAGGAATTACAGTAGACTTATCAATATGGGCTATGACATAAAAATTATATTAGACTTTTGAATGCTTTTATTGCAAGGGATTAATTTGGCTACCTGTATGTGTTCCTGAACATAGGTAAAAATGCTGTCCTTCCTTCCTTCCCCAAAGGAAATTAATAAAATAATTCAGATAAACTGATTACTCAGGACAGGTAAAACATTTATGGATCTACGTTTCTCTTTTTAATCAAGGAGGTACATTATAGACTGTAATAAAAAACACTCGGGTATTTGCATTTTTCTTTTTAATCACAGGAGTACTTTTAAAGACAATAATAGGGCAGTGTCATGTTTCATCCTAAGTACATTTTTAAAAATTTTCTGGCCTTTTGTAAATTAGATGTTGGAAAGGAGCCTCTTAAAAAAATTCAAGTTTATTTCATTCCAGAATAATTCCTTAAAACTTTCCACATATGACCTAAAATTATCAAGTTTTTCCTTGTGTGATGTAGCATCTACCGTAATAGTATATTGTGAGAATAGGCAATATACATATGGGAGAAAAGAAAAACAAAAGATTGTTCTTTTTATTGTTCCTGATAATTTAAAGAAGCTAAATCTTAATAAAATGATATTCCAAAATAAGAAAGGGCATTGGTACTTACCTGACATGCCTGTTCTCTTTGAGCTGTGAAGAGCATCCAATGGTGGGAGGTGCTTCAGTCTCTGAATGTCTAGACTGGGCTTAATTTGTGGAATGCTCCTCCTCCTCCACGGGACTCCTCCCCAGCGTTCCCCAGTTTTGATGAAGACGAGAGAAATAAACACCCTCGTCCTCAATGCCCTAACAATTTGTTGGTCGGAACAGGACCCCACCATATGGAAAAAGGGTGGGGCTGGATGCTCTTCACAGCTCAAAGAGAACAGGCGTGTCAGGTAACTACCAATGCCCCTTCTCCCATAAGCTGTTCAGAGCATCCAGTGGTGGGACATACCAAAGCTTGGCCTGTCTTATGGGAGGGACTCCGTCTGGCTTGGAATCCCCTCCTGGTCCCCGTGCAGAACTCTTCTGCCAAAGAAGGCCTCAGTGGATGCAAATACATCTATTTTATAATGCCTTGAAGGGGGATGGAGAGGCCCAGGTTGCGGCTCAACAAATTTCAGTTATTGGTGCCTGTGTGGCCCATGCTGCGATGTTGCAGCGCTCCTTGTTGAATGAGCTGTTATGCCCCTGGGCACCTGCAGAGATTGAGTCTGATATGTTTTCACTATTGTGGCCCGTAGCCAATGGCCTATTGTAGAACATGAAACCTTGAATCCCTGAGTGTTGGGCTGAAACAACACAAATAAGGCTCCCGTTTTTCTGAAAGTCGCTGTGCAGTTAATATATATTCGCAATGCTCGCCTCATATCAAGCCTATGCCATTGCAGTTCCAACCCTTGGAATGGTCTGGGACAAAAATAAGTATCAGCTCTTGTGCCCTATGAAAGACCAAGTTAATTTTGGGTATAAACGTAGGATCAGGACAAAGGACCACCCAGTCAAAATGGAAGACACAAAGATCTTGTCTGATCAAAAAAGCTGCAAGTTCCAAAATATGATGAGCAGAAGTGATCACTACAAGGAAAACTACTTTATACGTCAGAAATTGGAGACTTGACGATTTCAAGGATTCGAAAGGGCACTTAGTGAGTGCAAGAAGGACCTTGTTAAATCCCCAGGTGGGATAATGGTGAACTGCTGGCAGGTGTAAATTTGTGGCTCCTCGAAGGAAACTCTGTATGTGTGAGTGATGGGAAGGAGATAGCAGACCTTCAAAAGTGATAACTGACGCCAAGGTGCCACCTGTCTTTTCAACGTATTAGGTGATAATCCTTGTCAAGCCCCTCTTGTAAGAACTCTAGGATTTTGAGCCACAGATGGAGAAATGGGAACAATCTGAGACTTGGTACACCATTTGCAGAAACTGGACCACGTGGCATTGGAAATGCGAGTTGCTGAGGGGCGTCTGGCAGCTTGGATGGTGGTGATAACTTTGTTGGAAGACTTTTCACTCTTCAGACAACTCCACTCAACCTCCAGACGGTCAGGTGCAACCATTGAGAGTCCGGATGTTGAAGGGGTCCCTGGGTTAACAAGACCCTCTCCAGTGGAATTCTCCATGGTGTTGATACAGACAGACTGCGGAGGTCTGCAAACCACGGCCACCTGGGCCAGTAAGGAGCGACTAGAAGCAGCTCCACCCTCTTGTCTAGCAGTTTCTGGATGACCTTGGGAACCAGAGGAAGTGGCGGGAATGCATACAGAAGTCCCCGGGGCCAACAGCAGCAGAGCGCATTGAAGTTCTCCACTCCTTGTGAGGGGTACTTGGAAAAAAATCTTGGAAACTGAGCGTTGAGGGAGGAAGTGAACAGGTCTACCACCGGCTGTCCAAATGTCCTGACCATCTCTCGAAACAGGGTCGGATTGAAGTGCCACTCCAATTGATCAATCGTTGCCCTGCTTAACCAGTCTGCCTGTGTATTCGACAGGCCTGAAATGTGCTCTGCTCTGATGGAAAGTAGGTTGTTCTCTGCCCAATGACACAAGCGCTCCGCTTCCCACATGAGATGTTTTGACTATGTGCCCCCGTTTGTTTATGTGAGCTTTTGCTGTTATGTTGTCAGTCAATATTAGTATCAGTTGATTGCCTACCTGTGGAAGGAAGCTGCGGAGAACCAGGTGTACTGTTTGAAGTTCCAGCCAGTTTATGCTGCATGACTGTTCTATGGAGGACCAGCAGCCTTGGGCTGTGAGCGATTGAAAGTGAGCTCCCCATCCAAACAGGCTGGCATCGGTGGTGATGGTAAGTCTGTGGGCCTCTTTCAAGAGACAACCTCTGTTTATGACTGGTCTGGTCCACCAATGGAGAGATATGAGGACCTTTGATGGAACCTTGACCTTGTATTTGGAGTTGCTTCGGCCGGTACGCTGGTACAGGAGCAGGAACCACTGGAGGGATCTAGTGTAGAGGTGGGCCCCAGGAATAATAGATATACTGAGATCATATTGTCTAACAATTTTGATAGGTCAGCTTGGGACACCCTTTTTTGAACTCTGATCTCCTTAACTAATTGATGGATGCTGTTTTGTCTATCTGGTGACAGGAAAATTTTGCCTTCCACCGTATCTATGATTGTCCCCAGATGGATTAATCGAGTTGATGATGTTAATTGACTCTTTTTCCAATTGATTGAGAACCCGTGTAGTTGTAGGGATTGTAATGTGGTCTGAGTATCTCTGAGTGCTTGATGAGCAGAAGATGACAAAATTAATATATCATCAAGGTCACACTGGAGTCATACAGGTACACCTCGGAGATGAGCAGCAAGAGCTGTGAGAACCTTTGTGAAGGTCCTGGGGGCAGATGCTAGTCCGAAAGGAAGAGCCACATATTCAAAATGGTGGTTATTATAACAGAATCTCAAAAATTTATAGTGGGAAGGCCACATAGGAATCTGTAAGTACACCTCCATCAGATCTATGGATGTAAAGACATCACCTTTTCTGATGCCGAGTAAGATGGATTGCAGGGTGTGCATTTTAAACTTGTGATATACTAAGAATCAGTTAAGACGTTTCAAATCTAAAATTGCTCTCCACCTCCCTGAACTTTTGGGAACAACAAAAAGATGTGAATAGAAACCTCACCCTCATTGTTCGGTAGCTACTGGTTGGATGGCTCATATGTCCAGTAGGTGTTGGATAGCTGTTTCCATAAGATTTCATTTAACCAGATCTCTGGAAAGAGGGAAGGACATAAAGAAGTCTTGGGGAGTGGATTGAAACTCTAGCACAAGGCCGAATCTGATCGCATCTCTGACCCAGGAATCAGACATTGAGGAGTCCCATTGGTCCACGAATAATTTAAGACAGCCGCCAATGGGAGTCAGGTCCATGAAGTTATCTTGGACGCAGGAAAGGTCTATTTCCTGCTCCTCGAAAGGATCTCTTGGACTGGCCATGCCTTCGGTTCCTATCTGCAAAGTCAGACCTCTGCTGCCCTGGTCGGAAAGATGGGGGTGTCTGATATCTTCTTGAGAATGGTCCCTGATAAAAGGGCTGAAAGGATCCCTTCCAAAAGGACTGAAGGTTTCTAGGATCTGAGTTCCGAAAAAGGGAAGATGGAATTTCCTTTTTGTTTCGAGTTTCTATAAACAGTGGATCAAGGGAAGGGCCAAACAGTCTGTCTCCCACAAGATGAGATGCAGCCAACTTGCACTTGTGCTTAATGTCCGCTTGCCAATGTTTTAACCATAGTAAGCGTGGCGCTGTGACGTGTGAAGTAATAGCCCTGGCTGAAAACTTAACTGCATGAAAGGTTGCGTCAGCTGAAAATTCAGCAGTTGCTATAAGTTTTGCAATGTCTTAGTGTGCTCTAATGTTGGAATTGGGGACATGCTCCTGTAAGAGATGGAGCCATCTGAGAGAAGAACGGGTAAATGAAGCGGCCGTGACTGCTCTGATGGCCCACGCATCAGACTGATGGGCCCTGTGTAGGGCTAGCTCGCCCTGTTTTTCCTCCGGCTTTAATGCCTCCAGCGCTTCACTGGGAATGGATGACGAGGACGCTATAGGTTTGTCTACCTTGGGAGTATTCAACAATTTTAAGAAATCAAGGGCCAAATTGAAGTATTTCCTGTCATAACCAGTGGGGACAGGGTACACTGCTGCAGACGCCCACTGTTTCTGTACCAGGTCCGCAAACATGTGAGGAACTGGAATCATATCTGCCTCGACTACCGGTTGGCTGAAAGTTAGATCTTCTGGTCCCTCTTCTGAAGGAGTTGGAGTGGTAGAAGAGGCCAGCTTGTCCAGGCGTGCAGTGTTTTTGGCCTTAAACAATAGTGATTTGAATAGTTGTGGGTGGAATAAGCCTGTAAATACAGATTGGTCAGGAACAAGGCCCTCATCCTCAGACATCCCCCTTTCTAAGAGGTCTGCTTCTGAAAGGGCCAGGACACTGTCATGTATTGATCCCGATTCAATTTGTTCCATTAGATCAATGTGCTCTACCTCTTCCACCTCCTCCTGCTCCTCCTCCTTGGAGCATATCCCCTTGAAACTGTACTTGGGTATAGTGTTGATTCGACCTGGCCAATGATCGAACTGATTGTGAATCATACTCAGTGGGTGCAGGCTGATCCCTGGTCAGAACCACATGTTATAGGCCTGCTGCGATTCCCTGACGATTCCCTGCGATTCCCTGACGATTCCCTGACCATCTGCATCCAGTCCTTCATCCTCTCTGGCCCTTCGCCTGGAAGAGTTTGGTCCTGTCGAAGACTGGCAGCAGTTGGTGTCAATGTCGCCTCAGGTGCCCTTCACATGGTTGGTGATCCAGTTGACTGGGCGCGTTGACTCTGTGGAGCCACACTGTGCCTGGATGAGAAGGAGAGATCTAGGGGAGGAAGAGGATGACTGCACTGGACTGCGGGCTGAAGAAGCTTGAGAGGTCCTGTGTGCCTCCCATGTGCATTTATCTATTTGTCTTTCCAATGCCTTGTGGCACCTGTTGGCATCTTTTTCTGAGGCCTTAGAATTCCCCTTTGTCTGTTTAGATTTGTGATGAGATTTAGACTTGACCCTTGAGGTTAAGGTCTGGGAACCACTACCACCTGTCATTTCAATTAGAGATTTTACAGTATGTTCGTTATTTAGTACTATACAGTTTTGGCAGTTGGCATGACCAGGGTAGACAGAGTGCCCAGAAATCAAAATCCCCCGCCTTTTTAGATATCAATATATGTGTGTGTGTGTGTGTGTGTGTGTGTGTGTTTTCTTAAGTTTTCACAGGTACTTACATGTATGGTATTCAGCTTTGTTTGGGTATTTTCCCACATCATTATAGTTGTGCTTTTAAAGTTGTAGCAACATTTCAGCAGAATCTCATCTGCCATCATCAGGTTCTGTATTGTCTTTGTCTGTGACGAACACAATATGAGTAGTTACTGAATGAGCACAATACAGAACCTGATGGCAGATGAGATTCTGCCGAAATGTTGCTACAATTTTAAAAGCACAACTATAATGACGTGGGAAAATACCCAAACAAAGCTGAATACCAGATAGATAGATAGATAGATAGATAGATAGATAGATAGATAGATAGATAGATAGATAGATAGATAATGTTTCTAATATGAGTCGTACCTCAATAATAATAAATTTATTATGATGATGATGATATTACTATATTATTATTATTATTATTATTATTATTATTATTATTATTATTATTATTATTATTATTATTAATTATTATTATGTGTATATATATGTAAATATATATCAATATAACAGCCAATTTATTGGATATTCCAATCAGCCAAATTGAGAACGCCCAACAGGCCAAAGTATTAATCGCAGGCCTTCAACAGCTTCCCTGCACAGGCGGACACTGGCCTAGGTACTCACTGTTGTGCCGCTGGTTAGGGAGAACTGTGAGGGTTAAGCCAACAACAAGAATAACAGATGGCCTCAAATATGGTTTAAAACGAGGTTGAATTCCTTGGGCTTAATTGGGCTTTTGGCCTTGGGCTTTTTGAATAAAGACCCTCTGATCAGGAAGAAGAAACTACCTCACACAGTCTACAGAAGATTTGCACTCAGCGTGGCCACGTGGTCCACCTACAACAAAATGGTGACTGGCCGTTATTTTTGGCACATGCGCCAGCAGCAATCTCCCGCCATGAGAAGGGATGAGTTCCAGACAGCTTTCCCTTAGTACTAAACGGCTGGGAGGGGTGAAAATAACCAATTGTTTAAGCCCTTCACCCCAAGGTTGCGTTCTGGGGGGAAAACAGCGATACAACACGGTTGCGAGTGAAACAAAACCACACAGTTTGTTTGTTAAAATGGCACGGCTATCGCTATCGCTATGGCAAGGGCAGGGCTAGCAGTTGGGGGGGGTGCGGAAAGAAAGCCTCCCTCCGCTTCAGGGTGCAAAAAGTGCTTCCCGATGCAGCGATCACCAATGGCTAGATGGAAAAGGCAGCGTGGGTAGATCGTTAAGCAATTTGTTGAGAGAACTTGAAAGACGAATTGACTGTCTCCAAACCTGAAAAGAGAAATTCTCCTGTTTCGGCCAAGGAGTAACGAAAAAGCACTGCCTATCCCTCACAAGGCTGAGCCAAAACTGGGGAACGCTGGGGAAGAGTCCCGTGGAGGAGGATGAGCGTTCCACAAATTAAGCCCAGCCTAGACATGCAGAGACTGAAGCACCTCCCACTACTGGATGCTTTGAACTGCTCATGGAAAAACGCTATATTGCAAAAACATTAAAATACTGCTAAATGATTTGAATATGAAAAAAACCTTTCATTACAATAATATTCTTACAAAAACTAGCCTTGAAATACATAATCCTTTTATAATCAGTAAGGCGTAAGCATATGATGGAGCCTCGGTGGTGCAGTGGTTAGAGTGCAGTACAGCAAGCTACTCCCACTGCAATTTGGCAGATTGAATCCCACCAGGCTCAAGGTTGACTCAGCCTTCCATCCTTCTGAGGTGGGTAAAATGTGGACTCAAATTGTTGGGGGCAATATGCTGACTCTGTAAACCGCTTAGAGAGGGCTGTAAAGCACTATAAAGCACTATAAAGTGGTATATAAGTCTTATTGCTATTGCTGTACCAACTGTTATGTCCAAATTTATCAGAGACCATTTATAACATCTTTTCAGTTCCTGCATCTAGGGAAAAAGTTGAATTATCACACAAAGACTCAGCTCTCTGGAAAAGGCTTTAATGTGAGGAAGGTGGAAAGAAAGGGAGGAACAGGACGATCAACAATTAGATGAATAGACTCAATTATAGTAGCAATGAGAGCCCAGCTGGAAGAGTTGAAGGATCAGGTTCAAGACAGAGTACATGAGGAAAAGAGTTGAAAAAGCTTCATGGCAAGTGATTACCAAACATTAGTTTTTTAATTTCTTAAGTTTCAACACTTGAGTTAGGTAAAAATTAGCACTTTTCATCCATGTCATAACTTGGAAACTAGGCCAGTATCTTGATATTCAGCAAAATTATCAAGTAATGCAAAAAAGGTTTTTATATCCTAATCAGTGTGCATGAATTTATTATTACTACTCATTTTATGTATATCCCATCATTAGTAACTGCCCTAAGAGTTACATTGGGCTGAGAGAGGTGACTGAAGATACCCAATGATTTTCTGTGGCTGAGGTAAAAAAAACTACACCTTACTAAGACTAATCCACTATACGAAACACTACAAGCAGTCTTCACTAAGCAACTATAATCAGCAACTCCAACACTAAGTGCCAACGTCACTAAGCAAAACATCATGTGACCATACCATACTTAGGATTACATTTCCATTTACCGATTTGTTAAGGTATAGAGATTTAAGAGCTGGACAACAGCTGTAAGGCTGATACAATGTAAGGTTGATACAATGTTAGGCTGATGCAATATAGATGAATCAGCATTGGTATTGCCATTTTTAGACTAAGAAGGGGTCCACAGAAGTTTTACCACTTTAAGGGATGTTTATATAAGGTAGTTATTAGAGGGAGTACTCTCTCTCCTTGTGTCCTGTCTCCATTGCAGTTTTCTGTGTAGAGTTAAGACGACCGATTGATTGTCAGGTATTTGCCTACCACATATATTTCTGTATATGTCTTGTATATAAATCACTGTTAAATGTCTAAGCCTCTGTGTGCTATGTTTTGTTCCTGGGTTGTCTCATAATAGTAGTCACGCTGCAAATGCTCTGACACGGTTGTTATGTGAATCACTGGAGGTGTTAAGCGAAGCATGATGTGATCATGTGATTTACAGAAGTGTTGATCATGTGACTGCAGCATGCTGTGATGGTTATTAAATGTGAACTAGTTGTTAGTACACGAACAGCAATGACATGATTGTGAGATGCTGCAATGGTTTTAAATGGCAGGATTGGTCACAAAGTTTTTTGTTACATTGACATAATTTCAAAGGGTCGCTAAACAAGGCAGGTTGTAAGCAAGAACTACCTGTAATTCACACTTGCTGTCATAGCAACATCATCTGAAACTATCAGCAGTGTGTCTTGCAATTCTGGCCCAGGATGGAAACACCCATCCACTAGAACCTGGACTGCAACCAAATATGTAAAGACCTAAAGCTATTTTTCTAAACTATGAAGAGTGAAGTCTGGCAACAGCTGAACAATAAATTATGACAAGACAAAACTAGGTCAAAATATTCTCTTAATATACCCTATTGCCATCACTCTATAATTTGCTGTTGTGACATTAAAAAAAAAAACCTACATATTTATTCTGTGTCTAAAATATTCTGTAGTACATAGAAGTAAAGTAGGGAGATAAAATGCTAATAAGACTTTTCACATGTCTAATTAAAGCTGGTGGGTATTTAGATGGATCCTTTCCTGTCAAAAAAACATTCCGCTGTTTGAAATGGCACTTGAGGCTTCACTTCAATGTAATGATTCAAAAGGAATTGCAAAGAAATTCCTGTTTAAAAACTAGCCTGCTTATCCAACACTAGCAAGATAAAGGAGAAATAATCCCCGGAAAGTGGAGTGGGAAGATACTTGCCCCGGTCCCCAAGAAGGGAAACCAGCGGGGAATGGCACCTGTGTATTTAGGCGCAAACTTGAAGCCATGCGTTGAAAATGGCGGGAAGGCAGAATCTCCGATGTTGATTGCCTGAGCAGTTTAATGAGCTGCTGCTGCTGACTCTCTAAATGATCCTGTTAGTCAAAACGGCATGGAGGAGAGAGCTGCAGCTGCGAGCGCTCCACCAAGATCGCAGAGATAAAACGATCAGGGGAATAGATAAGCTAATTGCCTGATGCGGCCATCTCAGGCTGCCTGCGGAGTGGCAGGCTCCGCCTGTCACAAAGAGCTGCTCTCAACTGATCAGGGGGACAACCTAATAGAGCCACCAGCCTTGAAATCACCAAATTAATTGGGGGGAAAATTTACAAGCCGAATTAACCCAAGAGCAAACCTGAATTTGAGTAGCTGAATTAGAAACAGTTCCAGTCAGGGAGTGCACAACCTCTTACCATGAAGGCTGAGATAAAACTGGGGAATGCTGGGGAGGTGTCCCGTGGAGGAGGAGGAGCTTCCCAGAGTTTTAAGCCCAGCCTTTCCAGAAGAGACTGAAGCACCTCCCACTTCTGGATGCTCTGAAAAGCTCATGGGAGAACAATTAATTCTGGAGGATGATGTTGAGATAATTCCCCGTTAGGAGAATGAGCGCATACAGGGAAACGTATTTGAGAGTAGTGTTTGAATAATACACACATAGTACACAGATACACTGTACAGTAAATGTAGGTTTTTACTTCCAGACAGTTTAAGCCAAGTTCAAGATAAGTAGTCCAAAAGTCATTCACAGGTAAATCAGTCAGTTTTTCAATCCAGGGATAATCCAAATATCAAAGTCCAGTGTCAAAAAACAGTTCAGTAAGACTTACATTAAAACCAGAAAATATCAGTCAATTAGGAAAAATGGAGGAACGGCAATACTTTCCAACAGAAGGAAACAGAGATACTCACTCAGACACACTCTCTTCTGAGACTAAGACTAAGACAAACCAGGTTTCTGGCTCCATCTTATGGCCATTTGAGAAACCACACCCAATTGCAGTTTTTAGCATGCTCTTAAAGATACAGTTTTAAAATGTTTATCCTGGTTTATATATTTCTAACCCAAATAGCTGTTAGGTGACTCATATTCCTAACAGATGACATACAATTCAGGTTAGCAGTAACCAAACAGAGCACAACTATAATGATTTGCAAGTAGCCTCTTTGAAGAGTCTCCATGGAGGTTTGCCAACAATGTAAGACCAGGCCATAATTAACTTTAATAACAATTTATTGGCACACTGACTAGTAATTAAGTACTGAATAGGCAACAAAAATGACCTTTCTATACTTCCAAATACCCCTTAGCTTTCTTATCAAAATAAAGTGTGACCCCTGTTTTTAAACCCCCACAAATCCTGCTACAGCAACCTCATTGTATCAGGGTAGTGCTCCTGGAAGGAATGAAGAAAAATGAAAAAAAGAGTATCAGGAGTATGTAAACCAACAATATGTATTATTATCAGAGATTATCCAAGGTATGGAAGTCACTGCAGTAACAACTGAGATGGTAGTGGCAAACATATCATTTCATATTTCATAGAACCAGGCAATGGCAAAACCAATATTTTATCAAGAAAATCAAGCCAATTTATTAATTTGTTCATTGCTAACAACTATAACAACACCTATATTCAGAGATATCATGAGATACAAATAGAAGAGAATATTTGTAACTCAGGGTTGAATAGTGGGGTTCTTCTTAGTCCTCTCTGAGCTTGGTGGCTTTCTTGCAGATGTTTCATTATCAAACTAGGTAACATCATTGGTTCACCTTGTTTGGTAATGAAGCAACTGCAAGAAAACAACCAAGCTCAGAGAGCACCAAAAACCCCACCTCATGAGATGGAATACACAGAAATTACATTGACTATTTTATTGGGACAAGCTTAGTTATAACAGCAAAGAAGTGGCCAGTGGTTAACTGTGGATCACAAACAATTTAACTCAAGTTAATTTATTATCTCATATCAGCTGATATATCTATGGCAATTTTTTAAATAATTCTGATTAATCTAACAAGAAGCCATTCAGATTTTGTTTCTTTGGACTTCCGGTTTGAGCTTCTTTGGCAATGGACCGAAATCTGCGATCATACGTGGTTTTGTTCCATGTTCACCGCTGGAGCACCTGGAACTGGCTGATTTCAGGGCTAAGCCACCCCATAGAGGTGGTGAAGAGGGGGAAGACTGCCAGTAGGGTCGAGGAGAGCCACATCTCTCCTCCCCAGCTGGCCATTACTCCCTTTCCCAAAGGCGGTTGCAGCGGTGGTCAGAAATAGCCACCTCAAAGAAGAACTTAACTGGAAAAGAATGTGCAGGAGGAGAAAGCTTTGGCTGACTGGGTCGAACTGAAAAAGCAACAACATAAGGTACCCTGGTATTTGACCTATAAAGAATAACATTGCTCCCAAAGAAGATTTTGAAGCGGAGAATAAGAGAGGGAAGGGAAAGGATTTGGGTTTTTTTCTTTCCTTCCCCATATTGACAACTAAGAGATTTAAGTAAGAAACTGACAAAAATCCACTTCAACATCAATAGGAATTTAACCTGAAAATAAAATGTCAAAGGGATAATAAAGATTTCTGGATTTTCAAAAACTTTTAAAAGAAGGAGAGAAGAGAAAAGGAAAAAATAAAAGGGTGGATCTAGAAAAATGGAGGAGATCACCTGGAAGTAAAAGGAATTAACAGTGAAACTTTAACAAGATTCATAAAAGATACATTCTAACTGAAACTTTGTAACAAGATAACAGAACCCCAGGAAGAAAAAGTGGAAAAAAGAAGCAAGAAGAAACAGCTTTGGATTATTTGGATTACTTGGTGATTTTTGGATTTTTGGTTATTGGATCTAAAGAACTAAAATCAATTGGGTGGTTGTTTAGAAGTTTTTAAAATGGTATCACTCTTGGAAGAACTGAAAATGGAACTTAAAAAACAGAAAGAAGATGACTAAAGTTATAAGCCTATTTATGAGAGATAATGGGTAAAAATTAATTGAAAGAGGGATTCTGCAAGGGTACATAAGATAGTATTATTATATTAGAAATAGAAATGATCTTAGAACATATGAAACAAGTGTGATTAAAATGATAGATAAAATACTCATTGTAATGTAATGTAATGTTTGTTAATAAATAAATGAAATAGAGAATGAAATTAGGAAAGGATGAGAACATTTTAATTATTATTAATGAGTTATAAAAATTTAAGTGAAGAGGAATATGAAAGAATTATGAAAAAATTATGGAAATATTATAAGTGTTCCTAAGGAAGTATGATATCCCATTGAAAAGAAATGTTAAAGATGTTAAACATTATAACTAACATTAATGATAGAGCTGAATTGGAATAGAATAAGTATTTTATGTATTATTGTTTTATATATATACTTTCTCTTTAAGAACTTAGTGTGTATTTTAAGAATGTACCAAGCATAATTCGATTGGAAGTTATGTGTTATATTGAATGTTATAATGGTAAAGGCATAAATTTAAGTTTAAATAAGAGTTGAACGGACAAAAATTAAAAGATACAAAGATGTCATATTCCAATCAGTAACTAGAGGGGAAAATTTTGTTTAATGAGAAAAGAAAATATGAAATTGAAACAGGACAGACAAAAGTATAAACATAATGATTAGAAAGATATTGAAATTTAGAAAAAGATATACATAATTGAATTTAGAAAGGTATGAGATAGTTAAAAGCAAGATTGAGAAAACTAAGGGAGGGGAAAAATTATGGAGAAAAAGTTAAAATAGTAATAAGATATGGAATAGAACACAAAGATGAATATGAAATTGAGTTTGTGTCTGTATGGAGAACTGATAACCCATGACCATGCTATTCTCAAAAAAAGATATTTTATTTGTATTATGTTTTGTGAAAAGCTAAATAATATTTTTACCAAAAAAATAATAATTGTTTCTTCTTCCAAGTTGATAGTTAATTACTAACATATGAAAGTTATGTCCATTACTAAGAGATTTATGAGCCATAAATATAAGTAATAAATTAACAAAAAAATAAATCTGAACTGGTTAAGTACATTAAATATCTCAGGATTGCTTTTCATTCTTCAAGCTCATGAACTGTATAAATAAAATATCTCCCGATAAATATACAAGAAAATTAAAGCTGTTTATTTTGCTTAAGGCAGTTAACTATATAGTCCTGCTGTACTCAAACTGTTTAGAACTAAGATAATTGCTCAAATATGATATAAATCTGTAGTAATAAAGCTATTGGTTTATGTGAGTGGTCCAGTCAATATTTCTAACAGTTATCTTTAGGCAACCCCAATATGTTAAAAACATCTCAAGTTTTAAATACATAATCAGAGAAAGTTTCCATTGAGACCAGAACTTGGCTGTATTATTTAAACTATTGGCTCATTTTTCTAAGGTATTCTGGGTTTCTTTAACACACTAAGATGGTTAAAATCATAGGGGTGGGGTGGGGGGTGGAAACCATTAAAAGATAATATGAGTAACTGTGTTCCCCCCCTCAGAATTTAATCTCATTGAAACTAGGAAGAGTCGTCATTAAAGAACAGGAATCAGGCAATGGTTTCTACAAAATCAGGAGCAGGTTCCTCTTCTTGTAATTGTGTAATTCTTTGAGACAATTGTAATTGTGTAATTATTTGAGAAGACACAACTACTCTAAGCATTTCAAACAGAAACTGGTTTCTGGTGAGAAGCTTGTCCTAAAACGCTGCACAGTCCTATTTATCAGCAATACCGCTGCTCTTGAGCAAAAAGCCACACAACAACAAAAATATCTTGGCAGAAGTACTGAAGAGAGAGCTTTTCATTAAAATCAGAACTGGTCTTAATTTTTCTTTTCTATCTTGAGAGAATGTAGATACAATGCTTTCAGTTACAAAATCATGAGAAATCTGATCTTAAGCAATATTGAATAAAGATCTAGAAACTTTGGCAAACATATCTTGTTTCAGATAACATTCTTGTTTTGTCTCCCTTACAGCGGCTGGCATCATCCTCTCTTGCTCTGGTGCTTTTTATCACTTTTAATACTGAATGTTTTTTTATATATTTATTTGGTTTTTTTAAATTATGTGTTGTATGCTGAGTTACTTTTT
Source organism: Hydrophis major (assembly GCA_033807585.1). Taxonomy (NCBI): domain Eukaryota; kingdom Metazoa; phylum Chordata; class Lepidosauria; order Squamata; family Elapidae; genus Hydrophis; species Hydrophis major. The sequence continues at coordinate 279,045,845 of CM066329.1, forward strand.
TTGTGAGATGAGTTATCATACAAATTTGATAAAATAAATAAACATTTGAGTTTTCCACAAAAGTTGATAAACAAAAAATGACACTGTTAACAAAAGAAAGTAACTAAACTGTCAGTTTACCCCTAAAGAGAAATTTCGGATCAGAGTTGAATGCACAGGAATATATATCCATCCATCCCATCCATCCACCCATCCATCTATCTCAATATCAAGTGACCCTAGGCAACTTACAACATGATGAAAACAACAAGTCAAAACGTTTAAAACATTACATATTAAAGTTAGCTAAGTTAGCTAACATATGAAAATTAGCTAAGAAAGTAAACAGTAGCCAAAGGGGTAAAGGTAGGGTCTTCACTAACCATCCCCTTTGGGCCTCAAATATATACAGAAAGAACAAAGTAAAAAAGAACAAGAGAAAGAAAAGCAAATAGATAGAATTATTTAACTTATCTGGAATGGCAGTAGTCAGGAATTAAATATTTCAAATTGCCTCAGAAATATTCAGAAGAATTCCATCCTACTTGTGCACTTAGAAGCCCCTTTTTAATGAACAGAGATTCCAGGTAAGATTGGTAGAGGAACAATTTCCAAATGTATCTATTAAAAATGGTCCAAATCATCATTGTCACCAATGCATGTCCACTGAAAGAAGCATTCATTCACTTGCTGAGTCTTACAGACTGTCCTGGTGCAGCTAAAGATCAATTTATATAGGGCAAAGCTATGGATCTATTTCTATAACAATTTTTTCTTGAGAAAGATAGTTTTTCCATTTGCAGTTCTAAAGAGATGCATTATGTTATGAACTAATAAAGGCATTTAATAAAGTTTTAACAACCTTAAGTAAAAAGCAGGGTTCTAATCCTGCACTTCTGATTGGCCAATAATAGCAACATCGGATTGGAACTTCCGGTTTGCGTGGCTTCGGGGCAGCAGGAATTCGCGTCAGCTCGCGATTCCTGCTGTGCTAGCCGTCGAGGTACCCCCGATCCAGATGGGTCAGGGGGATATGGCTGCCCTGTAGGGACAGCTGAAGAGAGAGGGGAGTCGGATAGGGAGGTGGGGGTGTCGCAGACCCCCCCCTTCTCCGGGAAAACCCCTTTTTCCCAAGGCGGTGGAGCGGCGGTCAGCAATGGCCGCCATGAAGAAGCCAGCAACCGGGTAAGAACTGTGCTGGAGGAAGTGTGAAGAGTGAAAGTTCTGTCTGAGCCGGGTCAAGTAACACCTTTTAAATTGCCTGGAATTGAGCTGCTTGAATTGCTGGAGGATACATTGTATCCCTAAGAAGAGCGAAAAGCGGCGGAGAAGCTGTTAAAAGGAACTTTTTTTTTTTTTACTCTCCCACCCCACGGAAAAAGCAGAAATATTTGGATATATTAGACATTGAAAGTGGATTGCTTTGAAAGCTGAAGCTAAGAGACAAAGGGATTTTTGGACATTGAAAAATTTAAGAAATTGGAAAATCTCTGCTGGAGGTATGGATTTTTGATTATTTAAAATTGTCATTGCAAGTGGGAAGGGAGAAAAAAAAATTGGAGCAGAAGCTGAAAAAGGAGGAGATTGTCTAGAACGTCTTTGTGGATCCCAAAAGAAGATATATGGTAATTGGACCTCTTTGATTAAAAATTAATCCAGAAAGAGAAAGAGAAGAAGGAAGAAAAGTATTAACTTTTGGAATTTTTTTTTTTAATTGCTTTTGATTATCTTTGATTAAAAATACTTGTGGTTGTTTTGGAAAAAGTTTCCCTTTTTATAATGGCATCGTTTGTGGATGAACTAGAGATTGAATATCAAAAATATAAAAAAGAAGATACTTTGGGCGCTTTGTTTCAATTCTTAGAAATGGCGTTATGTTCTGTTGAAAAGTTGATTACGCAGCAGAAGGACTGGGACAAGGAAGAAGAGGAAGAAGAAGCCATCTTTGATGAACAATGGGTCCCTTCCGGAGAGGAGGAGAAAAAGGATAAGAAAAAGGGGATTTTAAGAATTATAAAAACAACCAAAAGAGAGAAAAATGAGTGAAAAGGTGGAGGCAAGGTTAGAAAGCAAAGGAAAAGGAGTAAGAAAAGCGATGGGAAAAAGCAAAGGGGTAGAAAGGGCAAGGAGAAGAATAAGCAAGAGAGAAAGGGGGGGAGGAGAAGCCTTAATGGGGGGAAGCAAGACCTAAAAAAAAAAAGTTTATTTAGAGACAATGGGTGAATTTAATTTAGATTAAAAGAGGGATTCTGGAGGGTATATAAGATTGTGTTTTTATATGTGTATTTAGAATATAAAATTTATTATGCAATTTTAGAATCTTTTAAACAGAATCCCAAGAAAGATTGCAATATGTAGTATTTCTAAGTTAGGGTAATGAGTTATAGATGTTACTCCAATTGGTGTACAGGAGAAGTATAGTAAAAGAAAAAAAAAGATGAATGGATAATTGGAAATAAAACAGACAAAGAATGTTGTTGAAAATGGTAATAAGATATGGAAGGATATATATGCTTTTTTTTTTTTTGGATTTTGTATATTGATAAAAGGCAATAAAATTTTAATTAATAAATAATTTGGATGGAAAAGAGAAGTAGGGACAAGATATGAAGTTAATATTATGTGAAATATTGATACTATAATCTGGAAATGTTATGCCTTATTGGTCTTTTATTATTATTTTTTCTTAGAAAAGAATTTATAAGCTGTTATGCCTTGATTCTTTGTGCATTGTTCTTATAAAACTGATAAAAATGGTTTTTATATATATATATATATAAAAAAGAAAATGATAATAAGATATGGAAGGAGATATGGGTTGAATATGATGTTTGAATTTGTGTCTGTGTAAAGAGTTTTAACCCGGGAACAGACAACCTTCAGAAAAGATCTTTTAGTTTTGTTTATGTTTTGTGTTTGTATGTTTGTGTATTGTGTTTATGGTAAAACTAACAAAATTTGTTTTTTATAAAAAAAAAAGGAAAAAAGAATCAATAAAACCTTGGAGGAATGTTAGACGAGAATAATTTAAACAAGACAGAAAGAAAAGAATATGATGACTATAAAATGGATAAATATGGAAGAGAAATGAAATTGAATAGGAGTAAAGAGAAATAATGAGAAATTTGCTGAAAGATATTTGTGTGTCCATATGGAGATGGGATAAATTGGAATTATGCTGTATAAAAATAATGTTTTGTTTGACTTGTAAGGATTTACAATGTTAAGAGGTTTTATGTGTTTATGTATTTAATAGTTAATGATGTGTTGTTTTATCTTTAAAATTAATAAAAATTTGTTTCAAAAAAAAAAATAGCGACATCGGATTGGTCCTTTCTGAGAAATCTGATTGGCTGTTAACGGGCCAACTCTCATTGGTTCAAGGGTTTAACACTTCCATGTTTTTCATTGGCTAATAGGACAGCAGCCAACCCTATAAAAGGGCTGCTGCTGCCCTAGGTGATTGCTCTGTTCAGTATGCTTAATAAAGAGTTGAAGTTCACTGTTCACTGCCTCATCTCCGCTCCTTGCACCCATGCGCAGAACATAACACTGGCGACGAGGGTGGGATGCGGAGACATCAGAGCTGATTGAACACTTACAGAGCACCAAACAGAGCATGTGGCTGAAGGCGCATCGACAATGGAAACCATGTCCGGCGGCGCCATACCACCCGCTCCATTTGACCCGGCACAAGAAGACTGGGACTTGTACATGGACCAATTCCAGATGTTTCTGGAGACCAACAACTTGAAAGATGCAACTACGGGGAAAAAGCGAGCAGTGTTCCTGACCCATTGCGGGCCTACCGTCTTTAAGATGGCCAAGGCACTAGCGAAACCGGCTGAGGTGAAATCCATGGACTGGGATGTCCTCGCGCCTATTCTACGGGCCCACTATGCACCTGCCATACCAATGCTTGTCCGAAGACATGAGTTTTATCAGAGGGACCAACGGAAAGGAGAGAGTGTCGCAGATTTCATCGCGGACCTCTGGAACCTGGGAGGCCTCTGTGGGTTTGCAGACCTTGAAGAAGCTCTGAAAGACCGAATAGTTCTAGGATTAGATGACCACTCGGTGCAGAGAAAGATCATGGCCAAAGGGGACATCGATCTTGCCAATGTCATCAAAGACGCTACTGCAGCAGAAGCAACCAGGAAGTTGGCCGCCCGAATGCGCCGCACCAATGCACCGCTCCATAAACTCGCCAACGATAACTCACCTTGCCTAGAGAGGCACACAACAGCAACCCACCACGAGGACCTCGAATCTCCATCAGAAAGTGAGGAGGAGGAGGTCAACCGGCTCCGGTCCAAACGCGACCAACGCAACCCGCGGAATCGAAGACTACCGCACCAATGCGCGGGTTGTGGGGCAAACCACCCGCGATCAGATTGCAAATTCCTTGACGCACTCTGCCATTCCTGTGGGAAAAGAGGCCACATCGGGAAGGTCTGTAGAAGCAAGCGAGGATCCAGCCCAATTCGGAGAGAAAACAACTACCGCCAGACCACAGGGAATCGTCCTGTGAGTCGGGAACACTTGAACCACCAATGGAACAACCACTCCTACAGAAATAAAATACTGGCCACTTCAATGAGACGGGAAGAGGCACACCAAACCATTACCATCGGTCACGCTTTATCGTTAGATGCAAAGAAGATCCGAGTGAGGGTTGCCATCGAGAACCAACCTTGCGTGATGGAAGTTGACTCAGAGTCGTCCCTCTCAATGGTTTCCTGGAAGACCCTTAAACAGTTAATCCCTGCCGTCCAGCGTCAAGACCTCAGAGCCCAAAGAATTATACTCAAAGATTACCAGGGGAACCGAATTCCGGTCGTCAGCTCGAGCCAAGTCCAAGTATCATTCAAAAATCGTACTGCGTCGCTACTGCTGAGGGTCGTCGATCGTGACCAGCCTAGTTTATTAGGCCTTCAATGGTTTGCCCCACTCGCGATCGAGATAGCCGGCATTCACCAAACCAGAAGCAACAACTGGGAGGAGGCCCTCGTCCAGGAATTCCAGGACGTCTTTGCAGACAAACTAGGCGAGTAGAAGGGGACCCCAATATCACTTAACCTTAATCCTGAAGTAGCCCCCATCCACCTTAAGCCTCGTCGGGTGCCTTTTGCTCTAAAACCAAAGATTGACGAGCAGCTTGATAAATTAATAGCCATGGGTGTTTTAGAACCAACTGACCATGCCCGTTGGGAAACCCCAATCGTAACACCCATCAAATCGGATGGATCGTTAAGAATTTGCGGGGACTACCGGGCCACCCTCAATCACGCCCTACAACAGAACACTTACCCGGTGCCGGTGGTTCAGCACCTTCTCCATTCCCGAAGGAGCGGAAAAATCTTTGCTAAATTGGATTTAGCGCAAGCGTACCAACAACAACCCGTAGATAAAAAAACCGCGGAACTGCAGACTATCGTTACGCACCGAGGCGCTTTTAAATGCAACCGACTCCAATTTGGAGTGAGCGTAGCCCCAGGGATTTTCCAAAGTCTGATGGAGAGACTTTTACAAGGGATCAAGGGAGTCGTACCATATTTTGATGACATTTTAATTGTGGCCCCTAATAGAGAAGTACTAGAGAAACGTCTTAGAATGGTCCTCCAAAAATTTAAAGACTCCGGCCTAAAGGTTAAAAAAAATAAATGTCAACTGTGTAAAGAGAAAGTAGAGTTCCTGGGGTACCTCCTCGATAAGCAAGGAATTCACCCCACTGAGGGCAAACTAAGAGCGATCAAAAACGCCCCAAGACCCAGAAATAGAACAGACCTCCAAACTTTCCTGGGGCTCATTAACTTTTACAACATCTTCTTGCCCCAGAAGGCGACCGTAGCTGAGCCCCTGCATAGACTCCTCGACAAAAAAGCCACCTGGGTCTGGGGACACCGAGAGGAGCACACATTCCGACAAGTGAAAAACTTACTAACCTCCAATGCTGTTTTAATGCAGTATAACGAGACTTTGCCTTTAACCATTACATGTGATGCGTCACCATTTGGAGTAGGAGCCATTTTAAGCCATGTGTTACCAAACGGTATGAGGCCCCTATTGCTTATTTTTCAAGGACCTTATCGAGGGCTGAACGCAACTATAGCCAAATTGACAAAGAGGCTCTTGCTGTTGTATCTGCTGTGAAACGGTTTCATGAATATGTGTATGGACGAGCCTTCACGATAATTACCGATCACAAGCCCTTGCTGGGGATTATTGCAGGAGACAAACCAACCCCTTATATATTGTCACCCAGAATGACTCGTTGGTCGGAGTTCTTAGCTGCGTACAATTATAAATTGCAACATCACCCAGGGAAAGCCATTCCCCACGCTGACACATTGAGCCGTGTCCCACTTCCGGAAACCGTCGATGGCCCAGCTCCAACCCCCACGACACTCCAGATTGAAACCCTACATTCACCACCACTAACAGCCAGAGACATCGCTATCGAAACGAAACAAGATCCGGTCCTGGCGCGAGTTCTCAGCTGGGTCGAACGACGATGGCCAGCAGACCAAACCCCTGATGACTTCTACCCCTTTCAGAAACCGGCATACAGAGCTTTTCTCGCAGAAGGGCTGCATCCTATGGCGAGACAGAGTCGTCGTCCCAGAGCGGTTACAACGAACAGTTTTGAAAGCATTGCATGACGGTCACCCTGGCATCGTGCGTATGAAAGCGCTCACACGAAGCTACGCATGGTGGCCGGGCATCGATAAGCAGATCGAAGCCTGGGTGAAGACTTGTCTAAAATGCCAAGAAGTCAGCAGTGCCCCACCTAGAGCGATTCCAATGGAGTGGGAAACTCCCCAGGGACCGTGGTCCCGCATCCACATTGACTTTGTGGGACCTACTAAGGGACATACGTTCCTCCTAACAGTGGATGCCTATTCCAACTGGCTCGAAATCCACAAGATGAAGACTACTACAACGGAATCAGTCATCCGCAAATTAAATAAACTATTCGCAACACATGGACTGCCAGACGTTTTAGTCTCCGATAACGGACCCCAGTTCACTGCCCTGGTGTTTGAACAATACTTAGCGGACCGGGGAATCCGCCATGCGCTAACCTCGCCGGCACACCCTGCGGCCAATGGAAGGGCTGAGCGCATGGTCCAATTTCTTTAAAAAAACTCTCCACAAGATAGACCATGGGGACATTGACGACAAACTGAACAGAATGCTCCTACTCCAACACATCACCCCGCACAGTGTAACCAACAAAACGCCAGCTGAACTGTTGATGGGACGCAGGCTTCACTCCCCACCTCGACCGTCTCAACCCGGCCTACGTGCCAGAGAAACCCTGTGGATCTAGTGGAAAAGCCGCGAATTCAAGGTAGGCGACTTAGTCTTCACTAAAAATCTTTCCGGCAAACCGTTGTGGGTCGAAGCAACCGTAACTCAAGCCACCGGGCCCAGATCGTACCGCGTACAAACAATGGACGGGGAAATATGGAAACGCCATATAGATCAGCTTTGCTCTAGGTTGCAACCCAGCTCCCACGACTCCTGTGACCCTCAAACTGAGGGGGGAGGGGATGTCGAGGGAACCGAATTCAAGATGCTAGATGACGAAATTGAAGAAAGTCAGCAGCCGGGAGCGTTCCATGAAGAAGAATCAGGAAGGGGGTGTGCCTCGCCACAGAGAAATACCTCAACGGAGGCGAGCCCGCAGGAACTGGAGGACAACGATGACAGAATTAGCGGCGCCGAGTCGTCCTGTGGGGATGCGGAACCACCTGTACCAGATAAATCAAAAAACGTTCCATCGGAACCGGACTACAGACAGGAACTGGTGGGACAGCGCAAATCTAATAGGTAATTGAAACGACCTGCATATCTACGCGATTACGTTACCACACCCCTCAAATGGAACCTAGGGGACAGGGGTGTTATGAACTAATAAAGGCGTTTAATAAAGTTTTAACAACCTTAAGTAAAAAGCAAGGTTCTAATGCTGCACTTCTGATTGGCCAATAATAGCGACATCGGATTGGTCTTTTCTGGGAAATCTGATTGGCTGTTAACGGGCCAACTCTCATTGGTTCAAGGGTTTAACACTTCCATGTTTTTCATTGGCTAATAGGACGGCAGCCAACCCTATAAAAGGGCTGCTGCTGCCCTAGGTGATTGCTCTGTTCAGTATGCTTAATAAAGAGTTGAAGTTCACTGTTCACTGCTTCGTCTCCGCTCCTTGCACCCATGTGCAGAACATAACACATTACTAACTAAGGAGAGCAGAAACAATATTTTTTAATTATGAGAGAAAAGAATGAGCTAAACAAAATGATTTGAGCTTCCAGAGAAACTGTTAATTCCAACACCCACCATAATTTCTAAAATCATATATGGCTAATTCTTCTACAAGATTCACATTTGTAAATGACACTGTTTTACACTGAGGGATATTATAGCTATAAACTTTTACCTGAGTTATTTAAAGTATAGGTCCATCCATTTGTTGCAGAAGTAATAATGATTGTCAAAAGATGATACAAAATTATTGGAATATTGCCTTACCATTTTCTACTAAGGAATACTAAAATCTAAATGGTGGTTCAAGCTTTAGTATAGATTTTCCTGTTTTAGTATAGAAATCTTTAGTATAGATTTCTCTATTAAAAGTCCTTATGTGGACTTCTGAACAGACCTTTCCAATATTACTTTCAAATTAATAACTGTCTATTCCTCGTATTTATGGGCCTAAATTATTATCACTATGAAAGCTTTTGACTAGGTGAACTCAAAATGGATACTTTAAAATCCAGCATAAGAAGTCCTCATTCTTAAGCTGTGCCAATGATGTCCTTGCCTGTACTAGGCAGATCAACATCTACTGCAAATAACATGATTTTGTTTGATTAAACTTAGGTTCAAAGTGTTGTTTAAACATAGTATTTCATAATTAATATGAAATTGTGTGTGTGTGTGTTCTTTCTGCTCAGCACAGGAGAAAAAAAAGAAAAAGGAACAAGGCAAGAGAAGCGCTTTACTTACAAACAAATTATAAACATACATCAGTTGAAACTAGATTTTGGAGAGAGAGGAAAAGAGATAGAGAAGGAAAGAGAATAAGAACATGGACCTAAAGAGTATTTTAACATTGAAGCAAAGCCACAACTAATGACTTCAGGAGACAGAAGTGAGGTGGACAAGTACAACATTACGGTTTTAAATATAAAATATTTGGCTTCACCTCCAAGTAAGTGGGCTGGCACAAATTCAAATGGACTAGTCTGGCATGCTAGTGCCTCTAAAAGGGACCACACTGCCTGATGGAAACAACCACAAAATCCACAGAGATAGCACAGCCTTCCAAAGATAACATGAAGGCCAGCAGATGGGCATCTCAGCAGTGACAGAGGTTCTGCCTTGGTAACTATACTTATCGAAGCATTTTTTCCACAGGAAAAGGGACAAGCAGGTTAGCAAACAAAATAGGGCAAAAATGGCTTGTGTGGCAAGCCTCCAATGGACACATCCAAATGAAACAATAGAAGTATGCCATGTTTTAAGGTAAGTTGTGGGGGGTAAAATATAACATATTCCTTACATTAAAGTTATAAGATATTTACTTCTATCCAGATATATAAGACAAAGTCATAAATATAACTGCTACTGTTTTCTTAATTCTTCACAGGAGAAATACTTATATAGAAATTATTTTCAACTTGTCCCCCCTCCATCAAATGGAAAATGGTTCCATATGCAAAATATTCTTTTAATGCCTTCTCCCTTTGTGGAAGAGCTTTCCACATTTTTAAAATGCATGAAGGAAAACAGCTGGAGGTACTTGAGCCTGTTATGTAAAGAGTAGGGGGTGTTTATTTATTAAAATACTTATAAACCATTTTTTACGCAGAACACAGTCTTTGTGTTATATAAATAAGTAACAGCACATACAAATTATTTTAAAGGAGTAGACAAATATACAGGAATGTGAATCTGGTTTTCCAAAGCCTTCCAAATCTGACCAATTAAATATTTCTTGCAGAAATGCCCCTGCTTAGAGTGTCTGCATAATTAGAAAAGTGATGTGAAAACTGACACTGAGTTAATGTAGGTTTCTATAGTTTCCAGCAATCTTTGAATGCCGGCTGTAATAAGATACAGAATGCCCAAATATGCTGTGCTAACAGCTATCCCATAAACAAAGAGTAAGCAATCTACATTGTCACTGATGACATTTGGACTTAATTCAACAAATCTTTAACAAGCCTGGATATCCTGAATGCTACTAACAACTGTGTAACTGAGTCTGTGATTTTTCTCCTACCTTCATAGGATGTATCTAGCTTTATGGCTAATGAAAAGTTGCTGAGTTCTTGAAACAGAGAAGAAAACCGCACGTATTCAAGAGAACTAATATACAGGCCACAAGGAACTTGGCAGAAAAGGGCACCTTTCTTACACATTTCCAGAGTGCACTGATTTCTAAAAGTAAGTACTGTAGGCAGTTCTAAATTGGCATGACCAGCAATAGGAACAACCAAAAGCAAAAAGGATTTGTAAGAATGCAACACGAACATTACATTCTTAGAGTTGATCCAGACCAGTGAGGGCAAACCTTTTGGGCTTGGCATGTTAAATATTCAGAAAATGCCTAGCTTGACTCTGCTGCTCTGTCTCACATAGATATACCCCCCCCCCCATCTAGACCACCCTGACCACCCGCATTCAATGGCAGCCCTGAGGCTGGGCCTGAAGTTGAAGCCTGAGCATCAAGTCCAGCTTTAGCACCACTGCTGCCAATCAAAAAGCCTGTCTTGTGCCATTTTCCAAGGTGTGATTGTCCCACTTCCCAGCACCGCCAGGATTTGCTGTGTGCCACTTTCCTTCAGGCAGTGTTCTCTTTCTGTTCTCTTTCCCTTCCTGTAGCCTAATTGAGGCTTGCGAGGTTACACATGGCCTTTGTTCTTGAAACAGTTTCAGAGAATGCTCTTCCATGGCTTCTGCAACTTCCAAAAACTGCACCAAAGAGAATGCACGCCCCATTCTCACAGATTTTTTTGGGAGGATCTGCAAGACGTCCAAGAGCACAACCTATGTTCAATGAAGCCTTTGTAACCTCAGAAAATAGTGCAACTTTGTTGTTGGTGAAAGCTTGGAAAAATGCTGGCATGCCACCCAAAATGTCATGGCATGTCGGTTTTGACATACATATCATAGATTTGATATTATTTTAAATAAATATTAAATATTTATTTTAAATAAATTTTGAACTAGATGCATCTAAAAAAGTCCTGCTTTACATAGGAATGAGCAAGAAATCCATCTGCAGCATCCACATAAGCTAAGTTATCAATCTTTATTACTCCAATTCTAAACATAAGCATGTTTTTACTTACTTCACCTCAGCATTCATTTACAAGATGCTTCCTGCAAGCATAGTAAAGGAAGAAGGACTAAGTTAGGCATAAGTAATATGTGTGTGTGTGTGAGAGAGAGAGAGAGAGTGTATGTGTGAGTGTGAGTGTGTATGTATGTATGTGTGTGTGTGTGTGTGTGTGTGTATGATGGCAGATGAGATTCTGCCGAAACGTCGCTACAACTTTAAAAGCACAACTATAATGATGTGGGAAAATATTACAGTTGGTCCAGAATGCAGCAGCTCAAGCAGCTATTGATGCTAATCAATTTTTGCTTGGTTCAAGAGTTGGTTGTCTATTTCAGGGGTCGCCAAACTTTTGGACTTTAGGGACCACCAGACTCATAATTTTAAATCCCACAGACCACTAATATGAATTTTGACTGACGGTGGCTTGCTGACATTGGTGGGAAAGTCGGTCCCATATTCCACAGCTGCAATGGTCACAGGACTGGCCCTTTGGTCATCCCAGAGCAGCTGCTCTTCCACACAGGTGCACCAGCCTGCCATGGACTGGAGGACCTGCTCCAGGATGACCAAAGGGCCAGTCTTGGGACTACTGCAGCTCAGGAATATGGGACCAACTTTCCCACCAACTGAAGCAAGACACCCTGGAGCAGATTTCCCTTCCCCACAGTTGGTCTTACCTTCCAGTTCCAGCTCACGTGGCTCGACTCAAGGTAAAATTTGCACTTGGCTGAAGGTTGGGGGCCAGCGGGTGGGTAGGCCATGTGGGTAACGCAGCCTTGTGTTCCCACGCAGCCTGGATTTATTGTTTTGAGGGGAGTGCTTTGGTGGGACATTTCTCTTGTGGACCACCAAAATTTTCTCGCGGACCACCAGTGGTCCCCAGCCCAGTCGTTGGTGACTACTGGTCTATTTGTTTCTGAATGCAATTTAAAGTATTAATCTTGACAAATGTTAAAGTAAAGCATTCCACAAGATGCATGTCTGCATTTCTGCTTCTGTGCTATTATACTCATGGTGCAATCTTCTAAAATTCAAGGGCATCTGTCAACTCATAAAACATTTTGTTTACACGTTTTATAGTTGTCAACAGAAAGAAGGGGGGATTTCAAAGAGCAGGCAGCATTGTGGAATCAAAAGTACATTCCATTCATATTTTCTTCAGAGACTAATTGGATGACTGAAGCTTCTGGCACGAAAAAATCTAATTGAAGAGCATGATCTCTTGGCTATGGACATGTTTTGTTGGATGATACACCCAGAGGGGTGGGGGGGGAAGCAGGATCAAGGGTGACAACGAATTACATATCTCAGAGTCGGCTATGCCCAGGCTAATGCCGGCACGTTAACTTCTAATAAATCCTTTCCAGTTGTGGGAATGTGGCTTGAGACTCATGATTTAATTGGAGTAACTGCCGGAATCCTGACAGGTAAACAGGGTTGTATGCAGTTTGCCACTGTGGAAGCAATCTGTCGATGTGTGACCCCTCATCAAGAAATGTATCTGAATAGCGAGTGAGAGCTAAAAAAATAAATAAATCACAATTTCTGGAATTTAACAGATTTCTACATCGATACTATGCATCTACTACAACATCCTATGCAAAATAATTTTAAGTAAGAACATATAATGAAAACACTGAGAATTGACAGTATGCTTAGCTTTTACTTATGTTATAATCCTGGTTGATATCCAACTCTTGCAATATAAGTCATCCATCTATAAAATGAGAAGGGAGGTGATTTTTGCCAATTCCAACTTTCCACTACAACCTCCTTCTTAAAAATTTGCTTTAAAATATCCCTCAATTTTTGGGCCAGATTTGGAGGAGGCCCAAGGACTGTGGGAAATAGGCAAAATGCTGACAATGACTACAAGAGTAAGAATTGCTATATTTCCATTGACAAATACAAAGGAAGTGGCCAAACTTCAATGATCTAAATTTCTCCCCTCTGGGACTACGTGTGGACTGTGACAAATCTCTTCTACTTATAGTATAGCAGATATTCCTGAAAAAAAATAAATGAAAAAAAATAAGTAAATAATATTAAGAAAGGTGTTGGGGGTGGGGGGGCAACAGTTCCTTTTAGTCCAGACTAGTTTTTACAAATTTGCATGTGTGTGACGGACTTTCTGGTTTTTCTTTAAAAACATTTCACTTCTCATCCAAGAAGCTTCTTCAACTCTAACTGGATGGTGGGGAATGGAAGGATTTATACTTCTTGCAGACAGCTGGACATTTGCATTTTTAGGTCACCTGGAGGTTTACCTGTGTCCTCAGGGTAGTGCAAATGGGTGTAGAGCCTTCTTGGAACTGTTGAAAGGACCGTATTATAGATTGGAGATAGATCCCTCCCCCTCTATTGAGAGCTGTTCAATTTTGACACAGATGGCCTCTTTCAAACCAGTGATTCTCTCTGACTAAAATATGGACTTTGCTGTCTTCAAAAGAGTGGACTGTGTCTTTTAAATACAGATGGACTGCTGAATCTGACCTGGATGACTGAGAATCTCCATAGACGTGAAGGTAGTTTGTCTATCGAAATAACAGTACTTTTCTGTAATGCTCCAGTGGAGATGGATTTGCAAGTGAAGTAGCACATGAATGATGTTACTACTTTGGCTCCTCCTCTTAAGAGAATCTAAAACATCTTTTTTAAGTTAAGTGATCTTGAACGCAGACACTTATACAAAACTTGTATTTAGTGATATACTTTTAGAAGAGGAGTAATTTATTATTACCTTTAGATTAATATCCCACATTCCTGCAGAAGTTCAAGACACTGGATACTAAAGCAATGGTCCCTAAACTGCCTGGCTTTGTGGACCGGAGGGGAAGGGGAAAGGAAATGTTTTCTTACAAGTGGCAAGTACAAGCCTACCGCTTGCGTGACCCAGTTCCGAACAGATCATGGCCCAGTAACAGGCTGCAGCCCGGGGATTGGGAACCATTGGTGTATTCTTATTTCCACAGAACAAACCTGACTACACCGAAATTATCAAGAGTTCTGAGGAAGAGGATAATCCATTTACTTTCCTGCTGTTTCCCAGCTTTGCAAAGATGCTGGTTACATACGTGATTCAATTTACCTCTTTTCTCCACTTCTTAAAATACAAGGTCCAAGTGAACAGCAAGAGCCAACAGCAAGAGTTTGCCAGGGGAATTTGGCAGGGGATTGTTTAATACATTTTTTTTTTTCTAAGCGAACAGTATGTATTTGGCTAACCTAAAAGCTTCAGAAAACAAGAAGATATAAAAAAAAGTTTCTAATGGTGATACTGTTCAGAAATAAAGTCAGGATTAATGCGCAAGCTTTTGCAGTTTTGACCTCAACATTCGTGTAAATTTGTATTCCTGCCTAAAAACTATCTGGCATATTGTGTATTTGAAGCAAGCGCAAACATGTAACTAAGCATGAAAGAAGTCAGTACCGGAGGAACAAGTGGGCCACACTTCAGTCAATGAGAGAAGATGAAGATATGTGAGATCAAGAAAGGGAGCCATATAAGGAACTGACAGAAGCAGTAGTTCTCGATAAGGAAGATAAAGAAAAGAAGGAGCCGATGGAACAACCAGAAGCAAGAATGTGAACATCCTATAACACTGGCAGAATCAACACCTTGAAACCAAAGTAATTACTTAAAGTCATTCCTGATTTCTCAAGAAGTAGTTTCATGAGACTAATATCTATTTTTTAATTGGGTAACATTGTTAGTAAATTGTGGAAATGCTGTAGATGTAATTTATCTTGAAGTCAGTAAAGTATTTGATAAAATATCCCATGACACTCTGATAACAAGCAAAATAAATCAGGTTGCTAAGTATCGAAACTGACTTGTTAGCACATAAACAATCAATCCAATTCCCAAATGTATAAAATGATGCAAGAAACATTCTTTGATGAACCTTTTACACAATATTGCTTTTATTCTTCAATGGAACTCTGATTAGTTTTTTTAAACTCATCTTTGTTCGTCTTGCTGTTTTGGAATTATGCTTTAAATCTTTAAAATAGAATAGAACAGAATTCTTTATTGGCCAAGTGTGACTGGACACACAAGGAATTTGTCTTGGTGCAAATGCTGTCAGTATACATAAAAGAAAAGATACATTCGTCAAGAGTCAAGAGTCAAGAACCATAAGATACAACACTTAATAATAGTCATAGGGTACAATAAGCAATCAAATCATACTAGGAAAAAGTCAATATAGATCGTAAGCAGTGGTGGGATACTACTGGTTTGGCCCACTTTTATAGAACCTGTAGCTGCGAAGAGCAGCTGACACCGAACTGGTACAGTGTTTGGCCCACCAGCCTGCCTGGGCTTTAGACTGTCCTTTATTCCCTGCTTTTTCCTCCTCAGCTGCTTTGCACAGCACAGCTGAGGTTGAAAAAGCAGGAAACAAGAGGATTTTCAAACACTGCACACCCGCGCTTAGCACTTGTCAGCTGTCCAGGCAGCACAGCTGATGATTTCTTGCAAACGCTGCACAAATGTTTGTTATGACTGCCTGCAGTTCAGAGAACCGGCAAATCATTCCACTGGCTAGCCCCTCCCCTCCCTGCCCACTCACTCCTTACCTGGCATGCGAGCCATCCAACTTGCCTGGTTTGGTAAGTTGCTATTTTTCCTTTTTTTTCTCCCGACCATCAGCTGTTCTGCTCTGCTGGGAGATTTAAATTAGCTAGAAAACAGGAAATCTTTGGATTTCTTGCTTTCTAGCCAATCTAAAAGCAGAGCGGAACCTTCCTTAGGACTGAAGCTTTTCAGTGCAGACTCAGGTAGCTGATTGCAGATAGATAGATCTCTAAGTCAATCTGTGATTCTGTGAACAACTCAATCTGCCTGCCTGCTTTTGGATAAAAGTTGCTGTTTTTTTATTTAAAAAATCAATATTTACATACATGGTGTGTTATGAGTTAATTTTGCTTGCAAGCAAATTTTAAGTGACAGACTCAGGTAGCCGATTGCTGATAGATAAGTGATTCTAAGTGAATCTGTGATTCTGTCAGCAACTCAATCTGCCTGATTGCTTTGCCTGCTTTTGGGTAAAAGTTGCTTTTTTATTTTAAAAAATCAATATTTACATCAATATTTATAATATTTATATGCAAGCCATGTCCACCCAGTCACATGACCACCAAGCCATGCCCAGTCAGCAAGCCACGCCTACCCAATCACATGACCACCAAGCCACACCCACAAATTAGGCCATACCCACAGAACTGGTGATTTAGAAATTTGAATCCCACTCCTGATGGTAAGGATACAAGTGATAGTTACAATCATATAGTCACAAGTGGGAGGGGATAGGTGATAAGGAGTGATGAGAAGGTTAATAGTAATAGTAGTACACACTTTGTAAATAGTTGAACAGTGTTGAGGGAATTATTTGTTTAGCAGAGTGATGGCTTTGGGGGATAAAATTGTTCTTATGTCTAGTTGTTCTGATGTACAGTGCTCTATTGCATCACTTTGAGGGAAGGAGTTGAAACAGTTTATGTCCAGGATGTGAGGGGTCTGTAAATATTTTCACAGCCCTCTTTTTGACTCGTGCAGTATAAGGGTCCTTGATGGAAGGGATGTTGGTAGTAATTGTTTTTTCTGCAGTCCTAATTATCCTCTGAAGTCTGTGTCTGTCCTTTTGGGTTGCAGAACCAAACCAGACAGTTATAGAGGTGCTTGCTTTAAATCTTCTATTCCAAATAAAAATGTTTAAAATACAAAGGGCTATGAATTTCCTTTTTTTTTAAGGAACTGGATCAAACGCAGACCTTTGTAAAGTGAAACATAATACAAATTCACACAAAAGAGCCTGTGTCAAATGGGTGACCATAGAATATTTGATATATCTACAAAGCTGAAACTGCCATTTCAAATAAACTCTCTTTATACCATGTGGTTTCAAAAATAATCTTTTGGATTTGATCTAATGGAGGATTTCTAAATAATTTTTATCATTGTTTCTAAAAACATGGTCAGGGTCTTTCACACACATACAGAGTTTCAATCTTGGTAGGAAAACATATGAATATGTTTCCAAAATCAGGTATCAACCTATTTAAACTCGAAACTCCATGTCTAAACTCCATATTTTAATATTGATATTTCAAACATGAATTAAATAAAGTCCAAATTGGAGAAAGAGAATGACTTTAAAAAGGAGATTCTGAAAAATATTCAGTATCACTCTTTCTAATAAATTTTTAAATACATAAGAACAATCACTACAGTTTCTGGAACCATAACAACTAAATGGGGAGAAAGGATGTAGGTTCGGGCTGAGAATCCATGATAAGGCACTTGAGTTACTAGTTGATTAAACAACTGTCAATTCTCTTACTCATGGGTCAGAGAGAACAAGCACTGAATATCTGGTAGATCTCTACAAGTCTTTGGACTTGTAAACTTATAAATATATATGAGCCTCGGTTCATAGCTACCTAGCATCTAAATAAATCTAAAAACAGTCAAAGCAGATCAATCATGAGATGGTTTTAATCTGAGGGGAACAAAATGCAAGGTTCTCTGGTATGTCTGCGTAGTAGGTAGGTGTATCAGGGAAAAACAGGGGTGTCAAACTCGATTTAATTGAGGGCCGCATCAGGGTTGTGTTTGACCTCAGGGGGCTAGGGTGGGCATGGCCAGGTGGATGTAGCCAGTGTGAGTATGGCCAGCTCGATGTCACTCGTGTCTGGGGCACTGTGATGACCTGGTCTCCTAGGCTCCATTTTTGGCTGGAATGGCCTCCTTTTGCTGGCAGAGGCACTTGTGGTCCGCTTCGCTATTTCCAGGGTAGCCCCGCAGGCCAGATCCAAGCATCCCATGGGCTGGATCCAGCCTACGGGCCTTGATTGGAATGTGGTAAAAATTAGTGTTCAGTCACCACTACATCTGTGCGTGTGCATGTACTGTATGTATGTGAATATGAAAGGTCTCCGGGACAGTTTTTGATGCAAATGAGTTAGCAATGGGGAAAGGCCAAGAAACAGAGATGAATCTATACTCTTTGGATTATTTCTAATGCAGTGATTTTCAGTGTTTGCAGGACAGCTGGATCTTAAATTATTTCAAAACTACCGGCCTAATTCAACCACAGCTCTGCAATTTGAAAACTGATTTATTTGATTAGGAAAGTTAAGCATGCTGTAGCAATCTCTCCATTAAGATAAATATACCTTAATCATGCACATCATTACCTGGATTTATCAAGTGCTTATAGCAAGACAGAGGGGGATTTGAAGAATGTATATAAATATAAATGAGTTATATAGCAGAAGTTTACACAGAAATAAAACTGAATATATGTACACTCACAGTATGAAAATTTTTTGTCTTTTGGTCCTGAAAGGTGATAATCTGTTTGCTTTCAGTAATTTGATTAGTGTTAGTTATGGTGTGGATACGATCAAATATCCAGCTTGTTTAGTTCCTGCTTATCTCAGTTTTCTAGTAGCTCAGCATTTTCTTTTGCAGATATTCCCAAAAGACTCTGTAATAACTTTAATTATTGGAAGCCTTGTACCAATCTAACAGCCAATCAGAAATCTCACATTACTGTTTTTCTTTTGCTGCTCAATTGCTACTAAAATTTAGATTTTTGTGACATTTCTAGGCAACCAGTATTGTTAAAATGTTGCTGTGTGTCCTAAAAAAGAGAGGAGAAAAACATGTTATTCTGGTCTAGGACCAAAGTTATTCTGGGCAACCAAGTAATTATCCCTATGTCAGAAATGGGGAGAACACGTATTCTGTCCTTCCATTCATTTACACCTTCAGTCCATTTGTCTATGGAGATTCCCAACCATCCAGGTCAGGGGTCTCCAACCTTGGCTCCTGGAAGCCTGGCAGACTTCAACTCCCAGAGTTCCACAGCCAGCCTGGCTGTGGAATTCTGGGAGTTGAAGTCCACCAGGCTTCCAGGGGCCAAGGTTGGAGACCCCTGATCCAGGTCATGGTTGTCCCAAAGGCGCTTTTTCCAAATGGCAGCTACCCTTCTTGGATTTTTTCTCTGAAAACATTTTGCTTCTCTTTCAAGAAACAGTTCTGAAAAAGCAGCTTCTTGGATAAGAAGTGAAATATTTTGAAAGGAAAAATCAAGAAAGTCCAGTTGCCTTTTGGAAAAAAAACACCATTGGAACTTCAGTTTATTCTTTTTCATGACTATTTTCCAGGGATGGGTTCCAACCAGCATAATTACCGGTTCTGTTGTTCCGTGTCACGCGTGCATCTGCGAGTTGCGCGAGTTTAATTTACGACCTGCTGAGCTGCCCGGACAGCTGATCAGCGCTCCATGCAAGTGCGCAGCGGTTGGAAAAGCCTTTGTTTCTTGCTTTTTCAACCACAGCTGTATCGCGCAAAGCAGCTGCAGTTGAAAAAGTAGGAAATAAAAGTCAGGTAAGACTCTGGGTGGGCAGGTGGGCCAAAACAGCAACAGACATAGAACTGGTTCTATGCCTGCTGCTCTTCAGAACTACCAGTTCTACAGAGCTGGACAGAACTGGTAGAATCCCACCCCTGCTATTCTCCCCCAGTGGTGGGATTCAATTTCTTTTTACTACCAGTTCTGTGGGTGTGGCTTGGTGGGCGTGGTAGGGGAAGGATACTGTAAAATCCCCATTCCCTCCCCACCCCACTAACCTGCTTTCCAGCTCTGTTCTCCTGCGCAGGGCAACAAAAGAAGACCCAGCTGGGACTCAGGAGGCAGAGAATAGATGAGGGTGGGGCCAGTCAGAGATGGTATTGGCCGATTCTCCAAACTACTCAAAATTTGTGCTACCAGTTCTCCAGAACTGGTCAGAACCTACTGAATACCACCTCTGCCCCCTCCCCCAAGTTATAGAACCAATGAAGTAACAGAGGGATGTCAATCATTGAGTCCAATCCTTGTCCTGAAAAAGAAATGCAGCTTAAATTCCCTTTCTTGAGTCTGCTCAAGTAAAGAGGGTCCAAATGTTACCCTGGATGATTAATTCCTCTGTTAAAATGTTCTTGCTGTTCATTTTCTTCGTAATATCCCATTGCAATCTGCTTTTCATTATTCCCTATCCTGAACTCTGAGGTATTAGAATTGATCTTTACCTTTTCCATTGCGCTATCTTTTCAGATAGTTGAAGATTGCAGTCAAGTCCATTCCTCTCAGTCTATTCTTTTCAACATTAAACATGTTCACGTTCTGCAATCTGTATTAAATTATTTTAATGACCTTTGGTGGTCCTTATTGTCCTTTCCAAGCCTGTTCCAGTTTGACTTAATTATTCTTAAGAGTGTAGTGTCCAGAATTGGATACAATTCTAGAGATAAGTCTGACTAATACAAAAATGGAGTAGAACTAGTCCATCAACATTTAATCAATTTGCCTTCATGGAGCACTTTGTCAAATCCTTTGCTGAAATTAGGAAATTACATTAACAGCATTCCCACAATCTATTAAGTATGTTTTTCATTCAAAAGATGTAATGAGGTTAATTTTTATAAATCCCTGCTGGAGTCCCCTAATTAAATTTCTCTGCTTCTTTTCATATTTTAAAATGGGCTGAATAGATATATTTTTAAATAGATGGAATTTTGTTCAGCACTTGATTAGGGGAGAGTTAGCCTTTTCCTCTTCCGAAGCAATTCTACCAACCCTTCCTCTAAGCTTAACATATCACAAGAATGGTTTTTAAATTGTCAAAATGTTGAGAAAGTAACATGCAACCCTTGCATATCCTCTTTTCCAACACAGTTGGGCAGCAATAAGAGAACTAGCTATGACATTTGCAGTGAACTACCTGTTTTAGAAAATACCTCGTTTCTTTATACTAAGCATCTCAGTCTAGGAAACTGTTATTTATATGTAGAGTAAATGGTGCTCGGTAATTTCTTTTGAGCTGCATGCTTTGCTGTAACCGAGAAATTGTAGAACTCTGGAGAGTACAGAGATGATCTTGAAGAAAGTACGCAGCAACCATTAAGTAATACATTAGAAAGGGGACATAGAAAAATGTGAGAGTAATGAATGAGCTTACCCTAGGAAACAGAAAAGTGTGAGAAAGATTGACTCAAGATTGCCACATCTTGAGCTTCTCTGGTGTAAGAGGGAGGGAAAGGAACAGCTTTCAAGTTTCTATTATTATAGGATACAGGTAGTCCTCACTTAATGATAATTAGGACCAGAATTTCCATTATTAAGCAATGCTTAAAACACAATAACACATGACCATCCTTTTCAGCAATGGAAAATCAAGTATTCTGGTCGCTGTCATTAAGTGAGTCATTGTGGGCCATTAAGTAAGGATGTCACATGGTCATTATTTGGGATCTCTCACCAGCTGTAAGTACAAGACATAAGTACTACACATTCAGCACTGTCAGAAGTTTGAACAGTCACAATACAAGCAGATGTTAAGTGAGGACCACCTGTGTATAGATTTCTTTCTATTTGACTTTTCCAATATCAAATAGATGAGAAGATAACATTTTTCTTCATGATAAGGGGATTCATTTCTATTGATAAGAAAATGGCATTGTTACATCAATAGAACTGAATGTGACTTGAAGGTCTGTTTTTCTTTTGAGGAAATAAATAAAAAGCTCTAAAAGAGAGAAGTGGAGTGAGTAAGTGAGGAAAGAATAAAAGTGAACAGCATTCTTTTCTTTGATAGTGTTCCCACTTCAGGGTAGCAATTTAAATATTAGCATATCTGCATCTCTAATTGGTATTTGGCAGTCAAACAGTGTTTAGTAATTGAAATAACTTAGCGATTCCTCTCATCTATCACTGCTTCATTAAATATAAATATTTTAAATATAAATATGTACCTGCTTTTAAAATAGAGCAGAAGATCCTGAAAATAATGTAAGTGTTAGCCTCCACAATCCATGTAGATGAATGTGCATCTTGCCAAACTCTGGACTTTCTCAAAGGGCATTAAGAACTAAGTGAACTAAATGAGCTTATTTGGATTAGATCAGGGTAGTCAAACTCCATTTCACTGAGGGCCGCATCAGGATAATGTTTGATCTCTGGGGCCGGGGTGGGCGTGACCAGGGTGGTCATAGCCACCATGATGTCACTTGTGTCGGGGGCACTGTGGTGCCCAAGCATTTTGCCAGCGAAAACAGGCTCCCGAGCTCAGTTTTCGGCTGGAACGGCCTCCTGCAACCCTCTGCCAATGAAAACGGAGCTTGGAAGGGCTGCACGCAGCCCTTATGAGCTCAGTTTTCCCTGGCAGAGGTAGAGCAGGCCAGTCCTTTGCTATTTCCAGGTGGCTCCTTGGGCACCTGCGAGCTGGATCTGGCCCCCAGGCCCTGAGTTTGACATCCCTGGATTAGTTCATTGTCATGAAGACTTGAATGGAAAAGAAAATATCCATTTATATCCCTAAATAATATAGCTGAAATGGGTTAAAACCAAAAATGGGTGTTGAATATAAATTCAGATTAAAAATAAATAAATCTCAATATAACTTTCTAAACCAATAGGAAAAGAGTTTCAATAATGCATTCTTTGGGGGGGAACCCAGGGTATTTGTGAAATAGCTTCTGTTTCTCAACAATTCTTATATTAAATTTCTTAACTGAATTCATATTTTGATTGGTTTGAATTTGGTTTTTGTTTCTGCCAGTGAAAAGGAAAGCTGGTTGTCTGCATCATTCTTTTAGCTTTCTGAATAAACTAGAAACCTGTTTTAGAGAGTTGGGTGATCTTTTGGAACAGTAGGGATCTGTGGAGAAAAAATGTTTGCAAAATGTTTCTATACAGTTTGGGGAATGTGTTCCTATGTGTGTTGGAAGTTGAACTGAGCAAACTTTAATCTGTTGTGGGCCAACCCTTAGAATTCTTAGCAATGGCCTTATCCTTTATAAGTATTCTCATATCAGCCATTTTTGACCTTTAACAGTTTGTTCTGAAACATAGAAAACATCTACTGTGTTTCTCATATAATAAGGCCGGGTCTTTTTTTTTTTTTTTTGAGCCCCGAAAAAATGGCTAGGCTGTCTTTTCGGGGGTGACTTAATTCCCCCCCTTGCATCTTCAAGCGGGAGGCGACAGCTTGGATGTTGACCTCGGCATTGGTGGGGCACTTCATATCGGGGTCAATGCAGGCAGCACCATATCTGGGTGTGCAACAAAAGTACTTCCTAATGGCAAGCCCCCCCACCATTCCCCCCCCATTTCGCATGTTTTAATATAGGCTTTAATTTGGGGGGGAGGGGCTTAATTTCATTTCATGCCTATAAAACATGCTGGGACTT
The DNA here is from genome assembly GCA_033807585.1 of Hydrophis major. Classification (NCBI taxonomy): domain Eukaryota; kingdom Metazoa; phylum Chordata; class Lepidosauria; order Squamata; family Elapidae; genus Hydrophis; species Hydrophis major. The sequence continues at coordinate 279,069,421 of CM066329.1, forward strand.
CCTATTGGGGGAGGCCATATTGTTGGAGAAACAGTATGCATTAAGCAAAATATTACTGACTATTCATTGTTTTGCACATTGTTCTTGGTGGCTTTGTGTAGTTATATATATATATATATTAGTTCAATTCTGAATTTGTATAATTCTCCCAAATAGATTGTGTAAGATATTTATGAATAATTAAGTGACCGACTCAAATATACTTAGCAGTTGAATGGGACATTTCGGGGCTATAACTTGGGCTATAACTTACAATAAACTTTAAGAAGAAGAAACCCGTATCTCAAAAGGCAACTGCACACCCTAACCCTAACCTTGTATTGAAAGAAAGATTCACAGGAATGTCTTTGCATTCACTGGGAGTCAAGTTCAATTATATTTTAATTAAGTTACTATTTTTCTGACTTTAAGCCAATAGGGATTTTTATCATTTGTTTTTTATTTGCAATTATTTTACTCACATTTTATGCACATTCAGGATAAAATATTATCACTGTACACATTTTGCAGTAAAAGCTAATTTTGACAGAAAGATAGTAAATAGCATCCCCTACTGTTATGAAACTGTTTCACATTGGGTTTTTTAAAGTTTATAATCTAAAATATTTCATGGTAAATTCAAATCATAGTACAAGTCCCCCAGCTTCATAATTTTTGTAAAAATATCCAAATAAATGTCTCATTTTGCCAGATAACTTAAAAGTTGCTATTTTGAAATAAGAATGATTCTATAACTTTGTCTCTGACAAAAATACAATAGTAAAACTGATAAATTATTCCGTCATGACTGAAATTATTTTTAAAGAAATCTATACATTTCAGCCTTCTCCAATTTTAATCTATTTATTTTTTATTTATTTTATTTGTCAAGCGATTATAAGATAACAGGTAAAAGTATAAACATAGTTATGAATACATGAAATGGATACATATAAGAAAAATAAAAAGAAACAATAGGACAGGGATGGTAGGCACTTCGGTGCGCTTATGCACGCCCCCTACAGACCTCTTAGGAAAGGGGTGAGGTCAATAGTAGACAGTCTAAGGTTAAAGTTTTTGGGATTTGGGGAAGAAACCACAGAGTCAGGTAGAGTATTCCAGACATTGACCACTCTGTTGCTGAAGTCGTATTTTCTGTAATCAAGTTTGGTGCGGTTTACCTTGAATTTGTATCTTTTGTGTGCTCTTGTGTTGTTATGGTTGAAGCTGAAGTATTCATTGATGGGTAGGACATTGCAATGTATGATTTTATGTACTATACTTAAATCGGACCGAAGGCAGCACAGTCATACTCAGTAACCAGAAAAAAATAAGAGCAGAGAGAGAGGGAAGAGAGAGAGGACTTGCTCAGGAGAATAGGTAAACTAGAATTTATCACCAATTTTGATTCCATGTAATTTAAGCTTAATTAAGAATATGGATTTCTTAATGTTGCTATTACCCAGAGGTCTCATATTTTCTTTCCCTGTTCGCTTCTTTGTTTTTCATAATAATTATTCATAGTAAAAAGGTGGGGAAGAGACAGGCCAAAGTGAGTGGCATCTCTCTACTCAGTTAATGGATTTTATGTACAGTAGCAGATACTTCTCAGTGAACTATACCGCTTATGTATGAACACAATAATAGCTGAGATGGGCAATGAACTGGCTCACAATAAAGTAGCAAAATAGACAGTGAAAAAGAATAAGAAATGGGAGGGTGGAGAGGAGAGGAGAGAATGGGCGTTGGTCCTTACCTGACACGCCATTTCTCTGGAGCCGTGAGGATCATCCAGAGAGTGGGAGGTGCTTCAGTCTGCGTCGTTGAAGGCTGAGCTTAATTACTGAGGAATGCTCTGCCCTCCATCACGTGGCTCCTTGCATTCCCCAGTTTATGCGAAGTCGAGAGTGAAGAGAAGATCGTGCTCTCATCTTACTATGCTAAAAGGTTCATTGGCCGAAACAAGACCCCACCAGATGGTGAAATAAAAGGGTGGGGCTGGATGATCCTCATGGCTCCAGAGAAATGACGTGTCAGGTAAGGATCAACGCCCATTCTCCTGAGAGCCGTTCGGATCATCCAGAGAGTGGGACATACCAAAGCTTGGCTGTCCTACAGGAGGGACTCCGTCTGGTTCTGTAGTCCCTGCAGTTCTTTGAGGACTCGTCTACCAAACAAAGTCTCCGCCGAGGCAAATATGTCAATCTTATAGTGCCTGATGAAGGGAGATGGGGATGCCCAGGTGGCTGACCGACAAATATCCGCAATTGGAGCCTGGGTGGCCCAAGCTGCCAAGGTGGCTGCACTTCTGGTGGAGTGTGCTGTTATTCCGCTGGGAACCAGCAGAGCCTGGGACAAGTACGCTTTGGAAATAGTAGCTCTAATCCAGCAGCCAATGGTTGACGGGGACACCTTATGGCCTAATGATTTGGGCTGAAAGGAAAGGAATAGGGATTCGGGCCTCCTGAAGGGCTGGGTACACTTAATGTAAATGCAGAGGGCCCATCTTACATCCAGGGTATGCCAAAGCTTCTCCCTTTCCCGCGAGGGATTGGGGCAGAAGTTCGTAAGTATAAGTTCCTGTGCCCTATGGAAGGCTGAATTGACCTTGGCAAGAAGGTAGGGTCCAGTCGGAGAACCATCCGATCGGCATGGAAGATGCAAAGGTCCCTCCTCACTGACAAGGCTGCTATCTCCGATATTCGGTGAGCCGAAGTAATGGCCATCAGGAACATGACTTTGAATGTTAGGAACTAGAATGAGGATTCCCTTAGAGGCTCAAAGGGTTGTTTAGTAAGGGACACCAGGACCTTATTGAAGTCCCAGGCAGGGTATCTATGTATGGTTGGGGGACACAAGTTAGAGTCTCCTCTGAGAAATGCCCTAATGCGAGGGTGGAGGGAAAGGGAACCCAGGTTGTCGCAAACAATGACGGTTGAGAGGGCTGCGACCTGATGCCTTGGGGAAAGACCTTTCCTCAGACCCTCTTGGAGGAATTCTAAAACTTGAGGGATGGAGGGTGAGAGCGGGTTGACCTGGAGACTATGGCACCACTTGCAGAACCCCTGCCAAGTGACATTGTATATTCTGGTTGTTGAGGGCCGCCTGGCAGCTAAAATGGTATTAATAACCTGGTCAGAGAACTGCTCCTTCCTTAGACGTTCCCGCTCAACCTCCAAACGGCTAACTGGAGCCACTGAGGGGGTGTTGGAGGGGCCCCTGGGAAAGGGATATCCTGTGCGGGGGAATTTTCCAAGGGGGGGCCACCGATAGGTTGCGGAGGTCCACAAACCATGGGTGCCTGGTCCAGTAGGGTGCCACTAGAATCAGCTCTGCTTTCTCGGAGATGAGCTTCTGGATGACTCTGGGGACCAGGGCCAACAGATGGAATGCATATAGAAGCCCTGTGGGCCAGGGGCAACGGAGGGCATTGTGATTCTCGGCCCCGTGGGATGGGTACCTCGAGAAAAACCTGGGGAATTGGGTGTTGAGTGGGGATGCGAAGAGGTCTACTGACGGGAGACCGAACATCATGGTCGCTTCCCTGAACAGTGACGGGTGGATGCACCACTCAGACTAGTCCACCGTGGTCCTGCTCAGCCAATCTGCTTGGGTGTTTGAGACCCCTGAGATGTACTAGGCTTTGAGGGAGAGGAGATTGCGCTCCGCCCAACGGCAGAGGCACTCGGCCTCTCTCATCAAACTTATGGACTGGGTGCCCCCTTGTTGGTTGACGTGAGCCTTGGCGGTGACGTCCGTGAGTATCAGGACATGCCGCCCGTGTACGTGGGGGAGGAAGTTGCACAGGGCCAGGTGGATGGTGCGAAGTTCCAACCAGTTTATACTGCGTGTCCGTTCTACCTGTGACCATTTGCCCTGTGTCGAGAGCGAGTGGATGTGAGCACCCCATCTGGACAGGCTGGCGTCTGTGGTGAGGGTGAGGCGTTGGGGTTCCTTGAAGCAGTGTCCCTTGTTGATGGCGGGACTGGTCCACCAGAGGAGAGACATTAGGACCCTCGAAGGCACCTTGACCGCGGCCTTTGAATTGCTTCTGCCGGTCCTTTGGAACGGGAGCAGGAACCACTGTAGGGATCTAGTGTGTAAACGGGCCCAGGGAACAATGGAGATACATGAGACCATTTTACCGAGTAATTTAGACGATTCTAAAGGTGTTACCTTCCTTGATCGTCTGATATGTTTGACAGTTTCCTGGATGCTATGGAATCTCTCGGAGGAAAGGAAAACCTTTCCCTGAACCGAGTCAATGACGGACCCCAAGTGGGTGATCCGTGTAGATGGTAACAGATGGCTCTTCTGCCAGTTTACTAGGAACCCATGGTCTTGGAGGGCAGAGAGAGTAGCTCTGATATCCCTTTCTGCTTGGGGTCTGGAGTGAGACAGGATGAGGATGTCATCCAGGTAACAGTGGAGATGAACCGGGAGGTCCCTGAGGTGGGCCGCTAGGGCCGCGAGGACCTTAGTGAAGGTTCTCTGGGCAGAGGCCAATCCAAAGGGAAGGGCCACATATTGGAAGTGGCGATGGTTGTAGCAGAACGTGAGGAATTTGGAATGAGAGGGCCAGATTGGGATGTGAAGATACGCCTCTGAAAGGTCTATAGAGGATAGCCAGTCTCCCTGCCTGATGCCCAGTAGAATGGATTGTAGGGTGTGCATCTTAAACCTGCGGTAGGTCAGGTAACAGTTAAGGCATTTCAGGTCTAGAATAGCCCTCCATCCCCCTGAGGATTTGGGGACCACGAAGAGGTGGGAGTAAAACCCCTGCCTCTGCTGGGATGGTGGTACAGGTTGTATGGCCTGTATGGTGAGGAGATGGTGGATAGCTGAATCCATTAGGTTGCGTTTGGTGGGATCCTTGGAGGGGGGGATGCCATAAAAAATCAGGGGGGGCGCGCTGGAATTTAAGTGTGAGGCCCAGTCTGATGGTGTCTCGGACCCAAGCATTGGAGGTAGAGGAATCCCATCAGTCGGCGAAATGCTTGAGGCGTCCACCGATGGGAAGGGAGGGATGGGATCTATCTGGGTCATCTAAGTACAACCCCCTGTTTGAGAAGGAGAGTTTATTCCAAATATTTGCCTTTATCTGGGATCAAACTCACAACCTCCTGACTGTGAGGCAAGTGCTCCACCTCTAGGCCACCTGCCAAAGGGCTGTGTCGGAAAGGCTTCCCTCCTGAACCCCTGAAGGGGTGCCTTTAGCTGCCGCCCCTCCTGTTCCTGTTGCCCGGATCAGCTCGATCCTAGGGCTGGAATGGCCGGAAGGAGGGGGGGGTCTCGGATACCTGGGAGGGAAAGGAGACTGGTAGAAAGGACGGGGGGAACCTCTCCGAAAAGGCTGAGGGGCTCTTGACTCTGACCTCCGAAAGAGGGGAGGAAGGAATTTTTTCTTGCTTCGGGTTTCGGATAGCAATGGCTCCAGGGCAGTGCCAAATAATTTGTCCCCCTTAATGGGGGCGGTGGTCAACTTAACCTTGTTTTTCACATCCGCCTGCCAGTGTTTGAGCCAGAGCAGGCGGTGAGCTGTAACATGAGAGGTTATTGCACGGGCGGAGAAATTAACCGTGTTAATATATACAGCCTATAAAATTAACCGAGAATTCTGCCGCGGCCGACAATTTTGCGATATCCTGATGTGCCCTTGCGTTAGAGGGGGGGACATGTTGTTTCAGTTGGCGGAGCCACCGAATCGAAGACCTGGTGAAGAATGAAGTGGTCATGGCCGATCTAATGGCCCAGGTGTCCATTTGATGGGCCCTACGTAAGGCCAGTTCGGACCTCTTGTCCTCGGGTTTCAGAGCCTCCAGGGGATCACTGGGGGAGGATGAGGATGCTAAGCCCACGATGGACTCATTTGCCTCGGAAGTGTTAAGCAGGTTGCAGAAGCTTGACTCGAGGTTAAAGAACCTCTTGTCCTGGTTGGATGGGACCGGAGGGGCCTTTGTAGAGTCCAAATGGTTTGAAACTAGGTCGTGAAATATGGGTGGGGCAGAATAACCTCCGCCTCCAACACGGGCTGCCTGAAAATGGCGTCCTCTTGTCCCTCCGCCAGGGAAAGGAGAACCGAGGAGGACTGAAGAGATAGGCCAGAAATGTTCTTGGCCTTAAATCGGAGCGATTTAAACATGTGTGGCTTGAACAGACCCACAATGGTGGGTTGATCAGGAGTGAGACCCTCGTCCTCGGACATGTCTCCTTCCATCAGGTCTATCTCCAATAGGGGTTCCCCTTGGTGTGTAGAACCCCATTCAAATTCCTCCTCTTGCCCGAACCGATCTAGGTCCTCTATGGCCTCCTCAGTTCCCCTTCTGGGAGAGGACTGTCCCCCTGCAAAGGTACCTGACCATGAGTAGGGTCCAATCTGGACGAGAACCTGGCTGATGGCGAGTCGTGTTTGGGCGCCATCAGGGGGGGGGACTGGACCTGGACATCTGTTGAAGGCCGTCTGCTATCCCCTGGCGGATAGCCCGTTCCATCCATGCCTACATGTACACAGGGATCTCGACTGTGGCGGCCTCCTCCTGGTGCAGACCAGTGGCCATGGGCATGAGCTGTGCCTGGAGAGGGAAAAGCAATCTGGAGGAGGGGGGGGTGTCTGGAGGTAGAAGGAACGGAGGATGATAGGACTGGAAGCATGGGTTGTGCCTCTCTAGATCGCCTGTCAAATTCTTTCTCCAGTGCCCTATGACATCTTCGGGCATCTCTCTGAGAAGCCTTGGAAGTATCCTTAGAGGCTTCCTTAGCCTGTTTGCGCAGGGGGGAGGATTTAGATCTGGCCTTCAAAGAAGGGCCTTTTGTGGAAATGTCATCTGCCATTATAGAAGAAAGCACTAAAATACCAATTTAAGACGGTTGGCTCGCCAAGGGTTCAACCTACAACAAAGGCCGGGTGTCCTTTCAGCTGGCCCGCGCCCCCTTTTGGAATTTAGACATATACAGCCTATAAAATTAATATTGTTATAATTATTAATATATATAAAACAATTAGTACTGAAACTGTGTAATAGTCCTTTAGCGAGAAAGTTTATATATCTATATGCATATATATGTGCATATATATGTATGTGTGTATATATATATATATATATATATATATATATATATATATATATATATATATATATATATATATATATATATATATATATGGCATTCAGCTTTGTTCGGGTATTTAACCATGTCATAATAGTGGTGCTTTTAAAGTTGTAGCAACGTTTCAGCAGAATCTCATCTGCCATCATCAGGCTTCTGTATGGTGTTTGTCTGTGAGTCAGACTTTTACAGTGGTTTCAGATTTAAATTTGGGGCAGCCTATTGCTGTGTCAGAATGGTTTTTTCTTCCTCCTGATTGGTTGAGAGTCTTGGTCTGTGTTTATTGGTCTTGGAGTTTGCTCTGTTCTGCTACTAATATCTTCTGTCTGTTTGTTTTTTTTGGGGGGGGCTCTTTTTGTATCTTGATTGGCTGGCAACATTGTGTTACTTTATTGGAGGCCTTTAGTGCAGCTTGGCTTCGGGTAAATGGACGGCTATCATTAATTAGGAAGCTGGGTTTCATCTGGGTGCCTGGTTGGGGTGTGTTTGAGCTGGAGGTATCAGGGGGGATCTGTTTGTGCCCAGGTGTTTGCCTGGCTTGTGGTGTGGAGATTTTTTTGTTTGTGAGTGCAGGCTTCCAAATGATTGACAGCCTGGTGGAATCATCTCTTCTGTTCATGCTTTCTGGTCTTTTTTCAATCTCTATGGCTTCTCTGATGATTCTGTGGCTGGGATTTTCTATGGTGGCTAGGGTTTTGGTGCCATTGAAGTTGATGTTATGACCTGTGGCTTCCATGTGTTGGACGAGTGAGGAAGTGTGTTCCAGCTTTTTGACTGCATTTTTGTGTTCATCCAGGCGGGTGCTTATTCTTCTATTGGTCTGTCCAATGTATGTGGCCGGGCATGATGCACAGGGGACTTCATATATGCCTTGGTTTTCCAGGTCAATTTTGTCTTTGGGGTTCCTGAGGATGGCTGCTATTTTTCTGTCTGTTTTGAAGGCAGTCTTGATGTGGTGTCTGTATAGGATCTTACTAATTTTGTCTGTAGTGCCTCTTATGTAGGGCAGGACAGCTGTTCCATAGGTCTGTTCATCTTCTGGGTCTCTATTATGTCTCAGTGTGTTTTTGTGGATCAAGTTGGTGATTTTGCTTTTGTGGAAGCCGTTGGCTGTCAATATTTTAGTCAGGGTGCATAGTTCAGTCTTAATGTGTGTCTTGTCTGCCAGGCGTTTGGTTCTAGTAATTAGTGTTTTAGCCACGGAGTTTATCTGTGCTGGGTGGTGGTGGGATTGGGTGTTGAGGTAGCGGTTGGTGTGTGTTTTCTTCTGGTATATGGTGTGTCCTAGTGTGCCATCTGTTTTCTTGTAGATTAGTACATCTAGGAATGGTAGTTGTTTGTTTGTTTCTGTTTCCATGGTGAACTTGATTTTGGGGTGTACGCTGTTTAGGTGTGTTAGGAAATTGTTTAGGTTTTTTTGCCCATGGGGCCAAATCACGAATGTGTCATCGATATATCTTAACCATAGTTTGGGTTTGAGTATGGCATTAGCCAGGGCTCTGGATTCGAATTCTTCCATGAACAGGTTTGCAATGACAGGTGACAGTGGTGATCCCATGGGGGCTCCTTCAATTTGTTTGTATCTTTGTCCTTTGTATATGAAATATGTGTTGGTTAAGCAGTGTTCTGTTAGTTCCATGAGGTGTTTAGCTGGTTGGTATTTATTTTTGATGATTTCGAGGGTCTCTTTTATCGGGACTTGAGTGAATAGTGAAACCACGTCAAAACTTACAAGCAGATCTTCTTGCTCCACGTGTAGATCTTTGATCATTTCCAAGAAGTGGTATGAGTTTTGTACATGAGAAGCTGCTGTTTCAGCATGGGGTTGTAGCTCTTTTGCTAGGTGTTTAGCCAGGTTTTGTAGTGGTGCTCCTCTGGAGCTGACTATGGGTCTGAGAGGTATGCCTTCTTTGTGTATTTTTGGGAGGCCGTATAGTTTGGGGCATCTGGAAGATTTCTCTCTGGGTATGATCGTGTGTTGGATCTCTTTGCTTATGTGGCTGGTTATAATTTTCTTCTTGGTTAATTTTTCCAGATATGTGGTTGGGTCTGTGTTTATGGGTTTGTATGTGGAGTCTTGGAGTAGGTCTGTCAATTTAGTTTCATAGTCTTTTCTGTCCATTACTACAGTGGCATTCCCTTTATCTGCTGGGAGGATGATTATGCTGCTGTCTCTTTTTAAGGTTTGTAGCGCTTTAATTTCATTTTGCTGTAAGTTGCTTTTGGGTGGTTTGCTTGTGCATAGAATGTTGGTAACTTGGTGTCTTATTTTATCAGCTTCATCTGTATTTAATTTAGTTAGGCTGGATTCTACTGCACATATGATGGATTCTGTGGGGATTTTTTGGGGTGCTATAGCATAATTGAATCCTTTGGTTAGGACTTCTGTTTCTGTTTTGGTGAGTTCTCTGTTGGAAACATTGTACACTAATTGTTTCAGGTGTTGTTGTGAGTTGTTGGGGGTTTTCTTGTCATGTTCTAATTTCTTTAATTTTTTCAAGAGCTTTTCCTGTTTGTAAATGTTTGCAGATTCAGCTCTCCAAGTTGTAAGTTGTTTTATCTTGTCCCAAAATAGAGGGTGGATTTTGCTGCTCAATTCCAGGTGTAGTGCTAGCAAATCTTTGTTTAACTGATCTAATTGGAATCTCTTACTGTGGAGCTCGTTCCTTAGTAGAGCCATTTCAGTTCTTTTCAGGATACGTTTAGTGGCTGCTGTGCTTTGATGAAATGTTAATTTGAAGCAGGTTGGTGTAGTATTGTTGTCTCTGCAGCTGCGTAGGAATTGGAGGTCACATAGTATTACTGCTCTTTTAATTTCCAGTTTCTCATAGTTTTTGATCTGGTTGTTTATTCCCTCCCCATAGAGGTTTGATATTTGTTTTCTTAAGTTTTCGCGGGTACTTACATGTCTGGCATTCAGCTTTGTTCGGGTATTTTCCCACGTCATAATAGTGGTGCTTTTAAAGTTGTAGCAACGTTTCAGCAGAATCTCATCTGCCATCATCAGGCTTCTGTATGGTGTTTGTCTGTGAGTCAGACTTTTACAGTGGTTTCAGATTTAAATTTGGGGCAGCCTATTGCTGTGTCAGAATGGTTTTTTCTTCCTCCTGATTGGTTGAGAGTCTTGGTCTGTGTTTATTGGTCTTGGAGTTTGCTCTGCTCTGCTACTAATATCTTCTGTCTGTTGTTTTTTTTGGGGGGGGGGCTCTTTTTGTATCTTGATTGGCTGGCAACATTGTGTTACTTTATTGGAGGCCTTTAGTGCAGCTTGGCTTCGGGTAAATGGACGGCTATCATTAGTTAGGAAGCTGGGTTTCATCTGGGTGCCTGGTTGGGGTGTGTTTGAGCTGGAGGTATCAGGGGGGATCTGTTTGTGCCCAGGTGTTTGCCTGGCTTGTGGTGTGGAGATTTTTTTGTTTGTGAGTGCAGGCTTCCAAATGATTGACAGCCTGGTGGAATCATCTCTTCTGTTCATGCTTTCTGGTCTTTTTTCAATCTCTATGGCTTCTCTGATGATTCTGTGGCTGGGATTTTCTATGGTGGCTAGGGTTTTGGTGCCATTGAAGTTGATGTTATGACCTGTGGCTTCCATGTGTTGGACGAGTGAGGAAGTGTGTTCCAGCTTTTTGACTGCATTTTTGTGTTCATCCAGGCGGGTGCTTATTCTTCTATTGGTCTGTCCAATGTATGTGGCCGGGCATGATGCACAGGGGACTTCATATATGCCTTGGTTTTCCAGGTCAATTTTGTCTTTGGGGTTCCTGAGGATGGCTGCTATTTTTCTGTCTGTTTTGAAGGCAGTCTTGATGTGGTGTCTGTATAGGATCTTACTAATTTTGTCTGTAGTGCCTCTTATGTAGGGCAGGACAGCTGTTCCATAGGTCTGTTCATCTTCTGGGTCTCTATTATGTCTCAGTGTGTTTTTGTGGATCAAGTTGGTGATTTTGCTTTTGTGGAAGCCGTTGGCTGTCAATATTTTAGTCAGGGTGCATAGTTCAGTCTTAATGTGTGTCTTGTCTGCCAGGCGTTTGGTTCTAGTAATTAGTGTTTTAGCCATGGAGTTTATCTGTGCTGGGTGGTGGTGGGATTGGGCGTTGAGGTAGCGGTTGGTGTGTGTTTTCTTCTGGTATATGGTGTGTCCTAGTGTGCCATCTGTTTTCTTGTAGATTAGTACATCTAGGAATGGTAGTTGTTTGTTTGTTTCTGTTTCCATGGTGAACTTGATTTTGGGGTGTGCGCTGTTTAGGTGTGTTAGGAAATTGTTTAGGTTTTCTTGTCCATGGGGCCAAATCACGAATGTGTCATCGATATATCTTAACCATAGTTTGGGTTTGAGTATGGCATTATTTCTTCTTCTTCTTCTTCTTCTTCTTCTTCTTATTATTATTATTATTATTATTATTATTATTATTATTGTTGTTGTTGTTGTTGTTGTTGTTGTTGTTGTTGTTGTTGTTATTATTTTATAATATTCAATTCGGGGTCTGGTTCAATGCTCCTAGGAAGGAGTGGCCCCAGAGGTTGCTGTAAGTTATCACCAATCTGCCAAATGAATGCCTGAGGCTGGAATGAAGCCTCTGGCAGCTGGAGCTCCCAGGCAACAACCGGGATGGATAGGCTACAAGCTTCTGCCCTGAGCGTGCTGCGGAAGCCAACGAGTGTATGCCAATTGTGATTAAAATCTAGTAGCTCTCACAGGCTGGAAGGCCTATGACTAGAGCTAGTCCCTTTGCAGACATTGAGGCCTTTAAATATCATGCCCGACACGCAGCGGCACCCAAAATGGCGGCCGCCCACGATCTCTTATCCACGGGCCGCTCAGAGCAATTAAAAAAGTCTCTCTGGCACGTCTAGAGGCCGGAAAGGCAGCCAGGCAAACTATTCGCCCTTTCCTGGGGCGATCGGCATTCGCGGTGGGGGGGAACACCAGCTGCGCTTATCAGCGCGATCGAATGGAGCCGCTGCGATTGTGGTGCAGAGAAGTGGCAGGGAAAGGAGTCGAATTGGGGGGGGGGAGGATTGGTGCCGGAGCGCGAAAGCCGCCAGCTCGTTATCCCCCCGGGGGCAAAAAACGCGCTTCCCCTGAAGTGCGCAGAGGCTAAGGAAGAGCCAAGAATAAAAGGCAAACCTGAAAAAGTAAAGGATTTTGCAGCAATTAGCTTGAATCGGCCAAGGAGTGGAAATACACAGCCTACTCTCACGAAGGCTGAGCATAAACTGGGGAATGCAAGGAGCCACGTGATGGAGGGCGGAGCATTCCTCAGTAATTAAGCTCAGCCTTCAACGACGCAGACTGAAGCACCTCCCACTCTCTGGATGATCCAAGCAGCTCTCAGGAGAAGTAGGACAATTCCACATAGTTCAGGGCCAGAGAGATCATGATCTATTTTTACAGGAAAGAAGACTATTAAATAAACCTTGATGGCAGAGTTCTCCATGGCCAGATCACCAAGATGCAGCTACTTTGACTGAAAAGTCAGCCCAAACTGACTTTTATTATGGTTGCAACTGTGTTAGAACATTGAGCTTTTCTTCTCCAAACAGAATTTTGCTATAGATGCTGTTAACTGTGCTATGGGACCCTCTAATGGATGATAACATGAGGTGCAATGTTACATTGCAGAAGAGCTGAAGAAATGAAGCTACAATACAGCAATTCCCACTTTAGTCTGCTCAAAATATTCTCTTTAAACTAAGTAAGACAATAACAGATGATGTCATTCTGGTCTGTTATAAGCATTTATTCCACAAGCAAACTTTCCTTCTCATTCTTTCTGCTCACATATATAACTGCAATTTGCATTCACTGTATGAATGTGAAATTTCCATTCTACAACTTTTATATAAAGTATGGTATTTTATTCTGAAACATATTTTTAAGCCTGCACAATTAAGATTGGCTCCTGATTAAGTTAGCAAAAGAAAAAGCTAAGAGTCTTTTACGTATCATCTTGCATTAGGGTTAATCTACATTAATTATTAGGGGCTGTGTCTGGCACAATGGTTAGAATGCTGTATTGCAGGCTAATTCTGCTGACTGTTGATTGCCAGCATCTTGGCAGTTCGAGTCCTACCAACTCAAGATTGATTCAGCCTTCCATGCTCTCTGAGGTCAATAAAATGAGGACCTAGATTGTTGGGGGCAATATGCTGACTGTAAACCACTTAGAGAGGGCTATAAAACACTGTGAAACAGTATATAAGTCGAAGTACTGTTGCAATTAATTAGGCAAATGAATTGTTTGTTTACCAGGTTTCTATCCTGCCCTTTCTTCAGGAGCTCAAGACAGCCTACAAAACATCTACCCACTTGTGAGGTAGGTTGGGCTGAGAGAGTCACCCAGGTAACTGATTCCAAGGAGGGCATCTTCAAGATGCATCGACCTCTCCTCTAAAAAGGAATTCACAACTTTCCAGATCCAGGGAATGACTCCCCCCACCCCCCACCCCCAACAAGCCCAGCTATAGAAAAAAGCCAGGATACAAGAATCTGGCCCATTTTGAATGGTCAAAGACATTCTGGAGAATTGCTCTCCAACATTATAGAGGTAATAGCAACAAATGAAACCCAGGTAACAGAAGAAAATGGCAGCCCAACCAAGTGTATGCAAAGTAACCATATGCAAATTCATGCATACAAAACTGGCTTTCATGATTATTACTATTTTATCATTTTCATTTTCATTAAATGTGGAGGCTGCCCAACTCCAAGTAATGCTGAATAGATTAGCATTCAAGATGAGAGTAACAAGCCAGTTTGGTAAATTTTAACTGTAATCCAGCCATTCTGTGTATGCAAAACATAATTATCCAGCAGTCTTCTTAAGACTATAATGGGAAATATCGTTTATGTTTTCCAATACACACATAAAATTTCAGCTTCATGTTGCCAATTACAATGCTGAAAATAATCTACATTCCACAATTCTTCAACAACCCATCTTTTTAGTAAAATATAAATAACTAATATGAAGATTTGGAAGAGTCAAATACTTTCTATTATATTGCAAAAATAGTATTTATCATTTATTATTAAAGTAGCAGTCTGTACATGGAGATAAACTAATAATATAACAATTTTTTAAAATATTAATAAACACAGATTACATTCACCTGTTTAAAAAAAATATACTTTGTGGTGTTAGCATCATGCAGTTGCTAAGTGCAACTGTACTATTCAACTGTAGAATAAATTCAATTAAATTTTCCAGTGTGAGAAGAAAAAACGGAGAACTTCCTCACTTCATTCATGCTACCTTGTGATGCCTTTGAAGTCTTGCTACACATTGAAGTGCCTGTCATATCAGTTTGAATTATTTGTAATTCTTTGTCTTGAATAGATTGTGAAAGGGCCACACTTAAGGATATATTTTACTTTTGTTTCGTATCACAATAATAAATCTAAATAGATCAGAACTTGCCAGTAAATTTATTCACAGGTTCAGACTGTATTATGCTAAAATATGCAAGGGTTCTTTTCAGAGGTGGTATTCAGCAGTTCTGACTAGTTCTGCAGAACTGTTAGCAGAAATTTTGAATAGTTCAGAGAACTGGCAAATACCACCTCTGACTGGCTTCACCCCCATCTATTCTCTGCCTCCCGAATCCCAGCTGATTGGCTGGGTCTTTGTTTGTTGCCCTGCACAGGAGAACGGAGCTGGAAAGCAGGTTAGTGGGGTGGGGAGGGAATGGGGATTTTAGACTATCCTTCCTCTGGAGTGGGGTGGGAATGGAAATTTTACAGTATCCTTCCCCTGCCATGCCCACCAAGCCACGTCCACAGAACCTGTAGTAAAAAAAATTGAATCCCACCACTGGTTCTTTTCTTCTAAAAGAAACTAATTAAAGGCATCTGATTTTCTAGAACTAATTATAAGGATACATCTCTTCTTAGGGTGAAAATTCTCAATTTTGTATTTATCATTAGTATTTTGAAATGCATTATTTCATCATCATCTTTTATTGCATCATCAATGTTTAAATCAGAGAGATGAATAAAATCAATGTTAATCTAATTATTAAAACTAATAAAAATGCAATGAAAATAAATATCATTCCAAATAGCCAGCCATAAAGAATTTATTTTAAATGCTTTATTTTTTTTCTTTAAAACCAGTAAACAGAAAGAGAATGGGAAAAGGAGAAGGCTGCAGCTTCTTATGTCCTGGTTATTAAGAAAACTCCTATCCTGAAAAAGTGCCCAATACAAATAATAATTTGTTCTGAAATTGCTCATGACCCTTAAAACATACTTATCTGTCACAATGTCAAAAAAAATAAATCCCCAGCAGTTAAGAAAAAACAAGATAGTTTGTTCTTAGTATATTCAAAACTATTACCTAGGAAATCAATTTGGGATAATCAAAATCATGTTGATCATCTTTGTTAGGGATACACCCGAGCAGAATCTGCACGGCAGGCAAGCAGGCAGGCAGGCAAATATGTGAGATAAACGTTTTTGTAGCTTACACTCAGTAAAACAGATACACTGTGCTAGTTAAATAGTTTATTCCAGTAGAGTTTTAGCATAGTCAAACAGTCCATATATCATTCACTAGTTCAGTCCGTCCGGGGATTATTCAGTTGCAAAGTCCAGTGTCGAAAAAGAGGTCAGTAAACTTACAAATATCAGTCCAGTAATATATCTCTTTGCAGTAGAGATATGAAGAAATCAAACCTCCTTTCTTCCTTCAGCAACAGTAGCAGGGAACACGCAGTTAACAAACCATCAATCCATCATAGTCAGCAATCAATCCAGTAAGCCAGCAATCAATCAAATTCTCTTGCTCCCTCTTATGGCGGTTTTACAACCGCACCCAAAATTACATGCTTTGCTGTTTAAAGTTGACACACACTTAAATTCACTATCATAGTTTATATATATTATTTTACCCAAACTACGTGAGGTAACCTTGTTATTCCTAACAATCTTCATAAGTAAACTTCTGTGTTTTAATAATGTTCAACAGAGACAACCATCATCTTCTGTTACTCTGTTTCATTAACAGTTTCTCAACATTTTATTTTAGACTATTAGGAATACAGTATGGGAAGAAAGCAGGACAATGAAGCTCCATTAGATAATTCAGAACAAATGACACAAGCAGAAAGACCTCATTATTCAGGCAAGTAAATACTGAAACGTGTGGGTTTTGCTACTGTTCCAAACAAGTTTGCATAGTCAATTAAATACTCAATTAGAAGTGATATACTTTCTGGTTTCCGGTTTCGCGTGGCTTCGGGGCAGCAGGAATTCGCGACAGCTCGCGATTCCTGCTGTGCTAGCCGTCGAGGTACCCCCGATCCAGATGGGTCAGGGGGATATGGCTGCCCTGTAGGGACAGCTGAAGAGAGAGGGGAGTCGGGCAGGGAGGTGGGGGTGTCGCAGACCCCCCCCTTCTCCGGAAAAACCCCTTTTTCCCAAGGCGGTGGAGCGGCGGTCAGCAATGGCCGCCACGAAGAAGCCAGCAACCGGGTAAGATTGCGCTGGAGGAAACGTGAAGAGTGAAAGTGTTATCTGAGCCAGGTCAAGTAACAGCCTTTAAATTGCCTGGAACTGAGCTGTTGGAATTGCTGGAGGATACATTGTATCCCTAAGAAGAGCGAAAGCGGCGGAGAAGCTGTTAAAGGGAACTTTTGTTTTTTCTTCACTCTCCCACCCCATGGAAACAGCAGAAATGTTTGGATATATTGGACATTGAAAGTGAATTGTTTTGAGAGTTGAAGCTAAGGGACAAAAGGATTCTTGGACATTGAAAAATTTGAGAAATTGGAAAACCCTTGTTGGAGGTATGGATTTCTGATTATTTAAAATTGACATTGCAAGTGGGAAGGGAGAGGAAAAAAAATTCAGGTATGGATTTCTGATTATTTAAAATTGACATTGCAAGTGGGAAGGGAGAGGAAGCTGAAAAAGAAGATTGCCTAGAATCCCAAAGAAAGATATATGGTAATTGGACCTCTTTGATTAAACATTAACCCCAGAAAGAGAAAGAGAAGAAGGAAGAAAAGTATTAACTTTTGGAACTTTTTTTGAATTGTTTTTGATTAAAAATACCTGTGGTTGTTTTGGGAAAAGTTTCTCTTTTCATAATGGCATCGTTTGTGAATGAACTAAAGACTGAATATCAAAAATATAAAAAGGAAGATACTTTGGGCGCTTTGTTTCAATTCTTAGAAATGGCGTTATGTACTTATGAAAAGTTGATTACGCAGCAGAAGGACTGGGACAAGGAAGAAGAGGAAGAAGAAGCCATCTTTGATGAACAATGGGTCCCTTCCGGAGAGGAGGAGAAAAAGGATAAGAAAAAGGGGATTTTAAGAATTATAAAAACAACCAAAAAAGAGAAAAATGAGCGAAATGGTGGAGGCAAGGTTAGAAAGCAAAGGAAAAGGAGTAAGAAAAGCGAGGAGAAAAAACAAAGGGGTAAAAAGGGCAAGGAGAAGAATAAGCAAGAGAGAAAGGGGGGGAGGAGAAGCCTTAATGGGGGGAAGCAAGATCTAAAGAAAAAAAGTTTATTTAGAGACAATGGGTGAATTTAATTTAGGATAAAAGAGGGATTCTGGAGGGTATATAAGTTTGTGTTTTATATGTGTATTTAGAGTATAAAATTCATTATGTAATTTTAGAGTCTTTTAAACAGAATTCCAAGAAAAATTTGTTATACGAAGTACTTTTAAGTTAGGGTATAGACGTTACTCCAATTGGTGTATAGGAGAAGTATAGTAAAAGAAAAAAGATGAATGGATAGTTGGAAATAGAACAGACAAAGAATGTTATTGAAAATGGTAATAAGATATGGAAGGATATATAAAGGTTTTGTTATGGTTTTTTTTTTGGATTTTGTATATTGATAAAAGGCAATAAAATTTTAATTAACAAGAAATAATTTGGATGAAAAGGAGAAGTAGGGATAAGATATGAAGTTAAATAGATAAAGTATTGATACTATAATTTGGAATTGTTATGCTCTATTGATTTTTTATTATTATTTTTTACTAGAAAAGAATTTATAAGCTGTTATGCCTTGATTCCTTGTGCATTGTTTTTATAAAATTGATAAAAATGGTTTTTATATATATATATATATAAAGAAAATGATAATAAGATATGGAAGGATATATGGGGTGAATATGATGTTTGAATTTGTGTCTGTGTGAAGAGTTTTAACCCGGGATCAGACAACCTTCAGAAAAGATCTTTTAGTTTTGTTTATGTTTGTGTATTGTGTTTTTTTTTTTTAAAAAAAAAAAGAATTAATAAAACCTTGGAGGAATGTTAGATGAGAATAATTGTAAACAAGTCAGAAAGAAATGAATATGATGACTATAAAATGGATAAATATAGAAAAGAAATGAAATTGAATAAGAGTAAAGAGAAATAATGAGAAATTTGTTGAAAGATATTTATGTGTCCATATGGAAATGGGATAAATTAGAATTATGTTGTATAAAAATAATGTTTTATCCGACTTGTAAAAATTTATAATGTTAAGAGGTTTTATGTACTTAATGGTTAATGATGTGTTGTTTGTCTTTAAAATTAATAAAATTTGTTTCAAAAAAAAAAAGAAGTGATATACTTTCCATTCTTGATGGGGGGAAATCTGAACTTCCCATTCTTGATGAATTTTCTGCATTCTTTTAGCAATTCAAAGAGTTCTAATTCAAACATCTCTCTGAGAGATTATTGGCCTTTCTAATTAAAATTAAAACATTGCATTTAAGCTGTCTCAGATAATCACCAATATATTTAAATAATTTACCTCCAAGAAATTATGCATAGGGTTATGCCTAAGATTACAACTGCACCCTTCAAATTTTATTAGTACATCTTTTTGCATACACTTTTTTTTTTTACAATAAAGCTTTGAGAAAATAATTAGTCCTTTGATTATAAATAATTGCAAAGCAGAATGCATGGCAAATATAATGATTTATTCTTCTTGTAAACAGAGCTATGAATCTATTGAAATCAGATTCAGCTCCTCACTACATCAGTTTGAAATAGCTTTTCTTCTTGTTAGCCTCTGTGTGGAAAAGAGATTGAATTTCAGTTCAGGTGAGAAGCTGCCAGGGAAGGAAAGATTAAATCAACTTTCCTTGCCTGCAATTAATCTGATCTATATCTCTGGTCTTATTTTGGAGTAAATAAAAATTGCTGGGGAGCAACGTGCTATCTAATTAACATAATGTGACTCTCAGACATGTTTATCTTTCAAATCTATGGTGAAAATTTTGGGCTTTGAATTTTATTCGCACGCTAGAATACATATATCTTTTTCAGTGTATCCAGACTGAGGAAAATGGGAAAAACACCTGTATTTCTCCCATCAGCAACAACAGAATTGTTATGGTTATGGTTTGATGTGAAGCAGTGGTGGGATTCAAATATTTTTACTTCCGGTTCTGTGGACAGGGCTTGGTAGGCATGGCAGGGGAAGAATACTGTAAAATCTCCAGTCAGAGGTGGCATTTACCGGTTCTCCAAACTACTCAAAATTTCTGCTACCGGTTCTCCAGAACTGGTCAGAATCTGCTGAATACCACCTCTGGTCTGAATTCATTTGCTTCAAACCAGAAAGGATACAGTTTTGCACATAGCCATAATTTCTGAAACTTTCAGAATCCACAAAAAGGGTGTTGGTACTTATCTGACACGCCCATTCTCTTTGAGCTGTGAAGAGCATTCAGTAGTGGGAGGTGCTTCAGTCTCTGCATGTCTAGGCTGGGCTTAATTTGTGGAACGCTCCTCCTCCTCCATGCATCCTCCCCAGCATTCCCCAGTTTTGGCAAAGATGAGAGAAATAAACCCCCTTGTCCTCAATGCCCTAACAATTCGTTGGCCGAAACAGGACCTCACCAGATGGAAAAAGGGTGGGGCTGGATGCTCTTCACAGCTCAAAGAGAACGGGCGTTTCAGGTAAGTACCAACGCCCCTTCTCCCATAAGCTGTTCAGAGCATCCAGTAGTGGGACATACCAAAGCTTGGCCTGTCTTACGGGAGGGACTCTGTCTGGCTTGGAATCCTCTCCTGGTCCCTGTGGACCCGTTGCAGAACTCTTCTGCCAAAGGAGGCCTCAGCAGATGCAAACACATCTATTTTATGATGCCTAATGAATGGTAATGGAGAGGCCCAAGTTGCGACTCGACAAATTTCAGTTATTGGTGCCTGTGTGGCCCATGCTGCCGATGTTGCAGCGCTCCTTGTTGAATGAGCTGTTATGCCCCTGGGCACCTGCAGTAATTGATTCTGATACGTTTTCGCTATCGCGGTCCATAGCCAACGGCCTATTATAGAAAATGAGACCTTGCATCCCTGAGTGTTGGGCTGAAACAACACAAATAAGGCTTCTGTTTTTCTGAAAGTCACTGTGCGATTAATATATATTTGCAAACCTCGCCTCACATCAAGCCTATGCCATTGTAGTTCCAAACCTTGGGATGGTCTGGGACAAAAATTAGGAAGTATCAGCTCTTGTGCCCTATGAAAAACCAAGTTGATTTTGGGTATAAATGTAGGATCAGGACGAAGGACCACCTAGTCAGAATGGAAAACACAAAGATCTTGTCTGATAGACAAAGCTGCAATCTCCGAAATACAACGAGCAGAAGTGATCACTACAAGGAAAACTACTTTATATGTCAGAAATTGGAGACTTGATGATTTCAAGGGTTCAAAAGGGCCCTTAGTGAGTGCGATGAGGACCTTGTTAAGGTCTCAGGTGGGATAATGGTGAACAGCTGGCAGGTGTAAATTTGTGGCTCCTCGAAGGAAACTCCATATGCATGGATGATGGGAAAGAGATAGTAGACCTTCACAAGTGAAAACTGACACCAAGGCTGCCACCTGTAATTTCAACGTATTAGGTAATAATCCCTTGTCAAGTCCCTCTTGCAAGAACTCTAGGATTTGAGCCACAGATGGAGAGATGGGATCAATTCGAGACTCAGTACACCATTTGCAGAAACTGGACCATGTGGCATTGTGAATTTGAGTTGTTGAGGGGCGTCTGGTGGCTTGGATGGTGGCGATAACTCTGTTGGAAAACTTTTTGCCCTTCAGACGACTCCGCCCAACCTCCAGATGGTCAGGTGCAACCATTGAAGGTCCAGATGTTGAAGGGGTCCCTGGGTGAGCAAAACCCTGTCTGGCGGAATTCTCCATGGTGTTGATACAGATAGACTGAGGAGGTCTGCAAACCATGGCCATCTGGGCCAGTAAGGAGCTACTAGAAGCAGTTCCTCCATCTCGTCTAGCAGTTTCTGAATAACCTTGGGAAGCAGTGGAAGTGGCGGGAATGCATACAGAAGTCCCGGGGGCCAACGACAGTGGAGCGAATTGAAATACTCCGCTCCATGTGAGGGGTACCTGGAAAAAAATCTCGGGAGCTGAGCATTGAGGGAGGAAAATGAACAGGTCCACCACCAGCTGTCCAGATGTCCTGACCACCTCTTGAAACAGGGTTGGATTGAGGCGCCACTCCGATTGATCAATCGTGGACCTGCTTAGCCAGTCTGCCTGTGTATTCGACAGGCCTGAAATGTGTTCCACCCAACGACACAAGCACTCCGCTTCCCACATGAGATGTTTTGACTGTGTGCCCCCCTGTTTGTTTATGTGAGCTTTGGCTGTTACCTTGTCAGTCAATATTAGTATGTGTTGATTACGTACCTGTGGAAGGAAGCTGCAGAGAGCCAGGTGTACTGCTCAAAGCTCCAGCCAGTTTATGCTGCATGACTGTTCTATGGCAGACCAGCGGCTTTGGGCTGTGAGCAATTGAACATGCACTCCCCATCCAAACAGGCTGGCATCGGTGGTGATGGTAAGTCTGTGTGGCTATTTGAAGAGGCAGCCTCTGTTGATGACTGGTTTGGTCCACGAGAGGAGAGATATGAGGACCTTTGATGGTACCTTGACCTTGTATTTGGAGTTGCTTCGGCCGGAGCGCTGGTACAGGAGCAGGAACCACTGGAGGGATCTAGTGTGGAGCCGGGCCCAAGGGATGATAGAGATACATGAGATCAACTTGCCTAACAATTTTTATCATTCCACTAGGGACACCCTCTTAAGACCCCTGATCTCCTTGACTAATGGCTGAATGCTATTTAGTCTATCTGGTGACAGGTGAACTTTGCCTTCCACCGTATCTATGACTGCCTCCAGATGGGTTAGCCAAGTCGATGGTGTTAAAGGACTCTTTTTCCAATTTATTGAGAACCCGTGTTGTTGTAGGGATTGTAATGTGTTCTGAGTATCTCTGACTAGGGAAGGTAGAATTTTCTTTTTGTTTCGAGTTTCAATTAGCAGCGGGTCGAGGGTAGGGCCAAAATGTCTGTCTCCCACAATAGGAGATGAAGCCAGCTTGCATTTGTCCTTAAAGTCCGCTTGCCAATGTTTTAATCATAGTAAGCTGTGACATGTGAAGTAATGACCCTGCCTGAAAACTTGACTACATCTCTGGAACTTCATCTTTGGAAGAATGTCGTCCTGTCGAAGAGCGGCAGCCGTCGGAGTGAATGTAGATTCAGGAGCCCTTCGCGTGTTCTGTTTTCCAGGTAACTGTTCCTGTTGACTCTGGGGAACCAAGCTATGTCTGGATGAGAGGGAGAGATCTGGGGGAGGAGGAGGATGGGAAGAAGTAGACGGTACTGGACTAGGGGGCAGAAGGTCCTGTGAGGCCCTGTGTGCCTCCCTTGCACACCTATCTATTTGCTTTTCTAATGCTTTATGGTACCTGTCGGCATCCTTTTCTGAAGCTTCAGAATGACCTTTTGTCTACTTCAATTTGTGCTGAGATTTAGCTTTGACCTTTGATGTTGTGGTCTGAGAGCTACTACCACCTGCCATTTTGAATTGAAAGAGATGCAGTATGCTCGTTATTCAAAGCGATAATGTTGAGGCGGTTGGCATGCCCAGGGGCCTGATCCAAGAAGGGACCGGTTGCCCTGATAATATTTTTTCCCCTTGTTTTTTTTTAATTAAGATATATGTATATATAATATGAGTCGTATCACAGTAATAATATCTTTCCTTATTAAGATATTACTGAATATATTATTGTTGTTTTGTTGTTGTTGTTATTATTATTATTATTATTATTATTATTATTATTATTATTATTATTATTATTATTATTATTATTATTATTATTATTATTATTCAAAAAATCCAATGGCTCCCTAGGACACACCATCTACCAGAAGAAAATAAACCGCTATCTACACGCACTCTCACACCACCACCCAGCACAGATCAATTCCGTAGCCGAGACACTCATCTTCAGAACAAAATGCTTAGCCGACGAACAACACCTAGAGACCGAACTACACACTCTCATCGGCGTGCTGACAGCCAATGGATTCCAAAGAAAGAAGATCACCCACCTAATCCAAAAAGAAACCCCAACCAAAATCCAAGACAGAGAACAAGAGAATGGCAAAGCCCTCCTCCCATATAGAAAAGGCACTACAGACAAAATCAGCAAGATCCTCCAAAAACACAACATTAAGACAGCATTCTGCACAAACAGAAAGATATCCACCATCCTAAGAAACCCTAAGGACAAAATTGAGTTAGAAAATCAAGGAGTATACGAAATCCCTTGCACTGCCTGCCCCACCATATACATTGGACAAACTAACAGAAGAATAAGTGCACGCATTGAAGAACATAACAACTCAATCAAAAAGGAAGAACCGACCTCTTCCCTGGTCCAACACCTCAAAGCCACAGGACATGAGATTGACTTTAAAAATACCAGAACTATCGCCAAAACTGAACACTTCAGCAGCAGAATAATCAGAGAAGCCATAGAGATGGAAAAACGCCCACACAGCATGAATAAACGAGATGATACCTCCCGCCTACCAGCCATTTGGAAACCCGCCCTCATCAACTGACGAGTACCTAACATGAAGAATGACACCAGACCCACACCCCTGAGAGCCACACAAGATGCCACCACCACACTTTCACGTAGAAAGCAGACTCACACCCACACAGAAGATGAGACACGACCACGGACCAGAAGCCGCACTGCAGCTGCATCACTACCCACTTCAAACCCATCTGAGCCATACATGAAGCGAACTGACCCCCCATCATGAAGATGCAGCACGACCATGAACTCGAAGCCAAACAGCAAGATCACAGCTCACCAGCTCAAATCCCCCAGCAACTAAGACTAACCTGAGCACAACCAAGCCCCCACCTGAACAGAACATGCCTCCAGCCAAACAGAACACAGCCAACCCCCCAACCAATCAGAACACAGCCAAACCCCCAAACAATGAGAACACACCCCCACCCAATCAGAACACAGCCAAGCCCCCACCCAATCAAGTCACAATCAAATCACTAGCAGTTAAAAGGAAGAAGCAGCTGCAAGCTCACATCACTCTGAGAAGCACAGAGCTGAAGACCAAGCCTGAAGATGATGAATGAGACTTCATCGAAACATTGCCTAGATACTTCCAATCTTACGCGGGAGAAAACCCGAATAATCAAAGATCCACATACAAATACCGCAAGAACCTCAGAAAACACACATACACACAGAGATATATATATATATATATATATATATATATATATATATATATAAATTAATTAACAGAGAAACAGCTTGATAGAGTGAATATCCAAACAGCCAAACTAAGAACACTTGAAAGGCCAAGATAATAAAGAGAGGCCTTCAACAGCTTCCCTGCACAGGCGGACACGGGCCTGGGTGCTCTCTGTTGTGCCGCTGGGTGGGTAAGGCTGTGAGGGTTAAGCCAACAATAATACACAGATGGCCTCGAATCTAATAAGAAAATGAGGTGTAATAATTCCTTAGGTTATCAGAAGGAAAAACCCCTGATTGGGAAGGAAAACTACCTTACACAGCTCGAGTTACAAATAGCGCAGCCATGCAGTTTTTTAAAAACAAAGGCAAAAACAATGGCTGTTGTTAAGCCTGTGTTCCCCAACCATGGTTAAGGAGACAAGCTAAACAGAGTGTGCAGCGTTAGTCAGATAGGCACACAGATAAATGAGTGAGATAAGTTTGTATGTTTGTTAACATACAGTAAAAATAACAGAAACGCTTGTGCTATCAAAAATATAGTTTATTCCATTTAGAATTTATAGCATAGTCAAAATAACAGTCCATTAGTCATGTATCATTTTAGTCAGTCCATTCAAGGATATTCAATTAGCAAAGTCCGTGTAGAATATCCAATGTCAGTTCACTTACAAATAAATCAGTCCTTTCTCTCTCCCTTTCCAGTAGGAGAAAAACGCAGTCTTGAATCCATCCAGTAGTTAGGGATCATCAAGCCAGAGAGAGCAAGCTGCTGTTGTCTTGCTTCTTTTATGGTGCTATTACAACCACTCCCTTAATTACATTCCTACAGTTAAAGTTGCAGACACTTTAACTAACAAACCATGATAACTTATTTATTATTTTACCTAAACCAGTTAGGGTAAACAATGTTATCCCTAACAGCTGTTACTTTTGGTGTGCGCATGCTTCCCAGAAACAAACTCCTGCCACGTGGGGAAATGCCTCCAACGGCTTCTCTTTGTGGCTAAAAGGAACAGCAGGGAAAGGGGTGGAAAGAGTTCTTACTTCTTTCCACACCTAGACAGTGTTCTGAGGGGAAAAAAATCAAACGATACGACTCAGATGAGAGCAAAAACGTCCACGCCGCTATTGCCGATATAGAGAAAGGCAATGCGGAATCACAATGGCAGGGGGTAGCAGATGGGGGGGCTCGGAGCAATGCTGAAGCTGCTCGCCACTTCGGGGCACGAAACAGTGCTGCCCAAAAATGCAAATGATTTCCAACAACCAGATGAATAGAGCTAACATCGGGAGATCATAATGTGATTTGGAGGCTAAAAGCCTGAAAAAATGAACTGGACTATATCCAAACCTGCTGAGTAATACTCCTGTTTCTGCCAAGGAAGAATTATAAGCACTGCCTATCTCTCACGAGGCTGAGCCAAAACTGGGGAACGCTGGGGAGAAGTCCCATGGAGGAGGAGGAGCATTCCACAAATTAAGCCCAGCCTAGACATGCAGAGACTGAAGCACCTCCCACTACTGGATGCTCTGAACAGCTCATGGGAGAAACGTATGGTATATAAGATAGTGAATTGCTGAGATTATACTTACAACATTCACTGTGATGATTATAGACTTTTTTTCCCTGTAAAAAATCCTACTACTGTTGGTAAATTATTAACAGACTGTTTACATGTTAAAAAGAAATACAGATCGTATTCGACTTACAACAGTTTATTTAGTGACATTTTGAAATTACAATGGCGCTGAAAAAAGTGACACGACATTTTTCACATGACAATGGCAGCACCTCCACTGTCATGTGACCAAAATTCAGATGTTTGGCAAATGGTTCATATGATATGTGCAAATACCTAAATTGAACAAGAGATATAATTAGATATAAATTTTGTTGTTTCATACATAAAGTTTGTATTTATACATACCCTAATGAAAAAGTAATGCCATATAGACTGGATAAGCAGAAGTAGCGGGTGAATTCTAATGCTCTAAGGTCAAGTCATGCCCCAAATTAAAAGTGCAGATGACTCATAATATAATATATAATATTCCCCAAGTGACATAGTAAAGCATGAATACATTCAAAAACAAAGTACTTACTGACATTTCTGTCATTAAGGCTTCTAGACCAAATACATTAGTACAGAATTAAAAGAGCATCTCAGAGTCACTTCTTTCTCCTCAAAAACAGATTTAAAAATATATGGTGAAATTAAGAATTAATCTCACAAGTCCAGTTTGTATGCATGTAGGTACAAACCAAGTACAAGGTGAAAAAACATTCAGAGAAAATGCAGCCTCTTCAACTGATTCTGTGCTCAATAAAAAGGACATTTTTCAAATGCATCAGAAGATTATTTCAAAGATTAATTGAAGATTGTCCCTTTTATTGGCCCTGCTGCTTTTATGTCGATTGTGACAAGAGAGCCATCTAGTACAAGGTAGACATTCCTTGTCTTTACAAAATAAATGCATGGAAAAAAACAGGAATGTGTAACACCTCCCCCCCCATAGTGGTGCAGTGGTTAGAATACCAGTACTGCAGGCTACTTCTGCTAACTGCCAGCTGTCAAACAATTTGGCATTTTGAGACTCACCAAACTCAAGGTCAGCTCAGCATTCACCCTTCTGAGGTCGGTAAAATGAGGACCAGATTGTTGGGAGCTGTATGCTGCCTCTGTAAACTGCTTAGAGAGGGCTGTAAAGCACTGTGAAGCAGTATAGAAATCTAAGTGCTATTGCTATTGGTATTGTAGAACATTAACAGAGGCAACATAAGATGCAAGATAAGATGAGTGATGTGGTGGCCTAGAGGTGGAGCTCTTGCTTCACAATCAGGAGTCTGTGAGTTCAATCCAAAGTAGAGGCAGATATTTCTCTTTCTGGCAGATATTCTCACTGAGAATATATCTGCTGGGGAAAAAACCTCCGCATCGGCGCCAGGAAGGGCATCCAGACAGGAAGCACTCAGCTCTATTCAGCTGCCCAGACTCCACCGGGCAAGGAATTATGGGGTCGTTATAAGAGAATGATGATGAACATGAGATGCAAGATCCAAAAGCCTCCAGCCAATGTTAACTTTAAAACTAAGATTTAAAACTATTTGTAGAAGATTCATTGTAATGGAACATAATAATTAGTTAGAAGTATATAAAAGCAAATGTTGCAAGGTATGCCTATAAATTTAAAAGCTACGAATAATTCAAAGAAATTGAACCCAAGAGGAAACTGGGGTTCAGGCTGGGCAAGGATTGTAAATATGCAATTGAACAGTGTTTACAGTTCCATAATTGCACTTACATAAATGGAAAAAGAAGTTTCCTATATGACCCATATATTACACTATTCAAGCCTAAGGCTGTGGCAATTCACGTATGTAGTACACTTTTACTCAGGAAAAAAGTGATAGGGTGGGGTTTGGGGGAGGTACCTTAAATAATCTGCAAAATTGAGAGGAAAAGCTATACTCCAACAGCATGTTAAATGTGCTGCTGAAGACTTGAAGAGTCTTTAAGTCTGCCTTAAAACATAGCAATATGTATTATTTATGGTCACTAATCATACATGGCTTTCTAACATATACTGGATATTGTTTAGGCCTGATCAATGCAAATAAGCTATTTCATATGAGAATAAAAATTTAGGAAGCATGAAGGATTATTTTAGGTAGTGCTTCATGTACTAACTAGTGAACCATAGCTGGCACTATTGAAGTGAAGCCAATTTTGAATGAATAGAAATTAAGAAAAATAGTAATCTTAAAAGCACAAATGTGATTATAGCTATTTTAGGGAAATAAAATAACTAAAGTCTTATTTCCAAACCCACTGAAATATTTGCTGAGGAAAAAAAACCTAGAACGTTAAGGAGGTATGATTTTCACTGATACACTGTGTCTTTTGTCACTCAACAAACATGGATGCAGATCCATTTCTGCTCCTAAAATAAATGGATCTTCATCCATGTAACAAAGTTTGTTGAGTGACAAAAGATACAAAATGGTATATGTTTACATGAAAACAATTAATGGAAGCAATTACAGCTCTTCTTTTTCTAAAGCTCCTGAAAGTAGAATCTACATTCTAGGTGGCACCTGTAAAGTTACCAATAATATAATGCAAATTATATTCTTAAATTTTTCAATTCTTCAGTAATGTACAGTTTTCCAACATGTTTCAACTATAGCCTTCTAATTAGAAAGCACCAGCAATAAGTATAGCAGAAGGCAACACTTAACCTATCTTGGTCTAATCCAAAATGCTAGATATATTTAGGTGGGATAAGGCTAGGGGTGAGAGGCTATCAAGAATACCAAGATAGACTATAGGAGTGATTGACAAGAAAAGAATTATGGCAGAAGGCCATAGCAAAGTACTTTCATATTCTGGCCAAGATGGGTTATCAGAAGTCACACTGAAGCATTTCCTTAAAATGTATTATGAAAAAATAAGGAATGAGATATTAAGTATCTAGATGCGATATGGTAGATATCAGGGAAAAAAATACAATTTATTTAATGCAAATGGTTTAGTTTATGCTGAATGTTCAAATTATTCCTGCTGTAATAAAATGTATCTCATTGTGTCCCTAACATAATTATTGAATGGAAGACAAATTGGCCTAGCAAAGATATAGACCACTCAGTTGACATTCCTAAAGAATTTGTCAAAATCCTATTCTGACACAAATGGAGTACCTCAGTTGAAACAAGAGGTCATGACAGGACAGTCAGGCAGTAGCTAGAATAGATGAATCTACATTATTGCTGAATCATCTAGATCAGGGGTGCCAAACTCACATCGTCAGGGCAGTGTCATGTGATGTATCAGCACTTTTTTCGTCTTCACTAAACCGGGTGGGGGCATGGCCAGTGTATGATGCATCGGGCCCATTGGCCACAAGTTTGACAGCCTTCATCTAGATTATGAGCCATCTGGATCCAGTATCGATCTGGGTTAAGCTCCTCCTCCTCCTCATCTCATTTGCACTGATCTTTACTTGATCATTACAATAGACTACATACAACCCAGAATTGGCATTTCTACTGCTTATATGTAGATATAAAAATAGAAATATTTTAAAGTAGAGAAATTAACAGAAATGCATATGTCTCATCCCATGTTTCAAAAACACATGCCTAGCCATTTGATACATGAGAATCTCATCTCTTCAGTATTAAGCAATGGATTCTTGCTAGTTGTTAGTAAGTAACAACAAGGAGAGGGAAAGATTAGTTATATATCATTGCATATTGTTTTGATGCTAGAAGGATATCTAGACAAGCTCATCCAATTAAATGCAGTGGCCTACCTACTCCAGTAGTGAGTGCTCTTTCCTAAATCATCTAGGAAATCATTCCTCACAACAGTAAAAAATCAAAATGGTTTCTATATAACTGAATTTCTGCTGAACTGCCATGCATCCAATTATACAAGACGAGTGTTAAGAACAAATGTGACATGAAGGGTTTCTGATTTACCTTCAATTGTGGTATTTTAAATTATGGCAACATTTTTTAAAATTTCTCCTGAATCTAGCTTATATGGCGTTTTAAAAATGAGCAGAGACATATAATTGAATCAGAGTTGTTTCTCTATATCTGGTGACATGATCAGTCATCCACATCTCATAGCCTGATTAAAAAACATTAAAATGATGCTCTACACACAATCTTGTCCACATTCTTATACATCCATTTGGCCAGAAGAATTCTAAATCTAAACTCACAACAAAGTAGAGAGAAGGCAGAATAGAGAGAAAGGGGGAGATAAATCAGATGGATTTATCAAAAGAAACATTATCTACAACAAGGGTGTCAAACTCACGGCCCATGGGCTGGATGAGTCATGTGCTGGCTTCGCCCACCCTCATTCCAGTGAAGGGGGAAAAAGTTGTGATACATCACGTGACAACAACGTAGCAACATGAGTTTGACACCTCTGATGTACAGTCTACCTTGCTGGTCTAAAGTACCACAATATGGGCCTAGCAAGCCAATATATTATAAATGTCACTTCTTGCCCTTTGGGTTAAATTCATTTTTGGTTAAGAGCTCACTTGGATAGATTATTATTATAGAAAAATTAAATAACAACTTGATTTCTAGAAACTGGATGAGATGCACATGCATATTTTTGTTTAGGAATTAAAATAAAATTGTCTAATACCCACTTTATTGATCTTGCTACATACATTTTCCATAATGGTTAACTGACCTAATGATCAGGAGTGATTATGCAAACGTGCACACATGTTTATCCCCCATTTCATTATACATAGTGAACAGGAAATCCTTTACATCTAGTTTCAAACATAGCCTGAGTTTGAGTTGGATCAGTCAGGTTCATCCCAGCAAATTTAGTATTACAAGCAACCAGGAAAGGACATCTCTGAAAAATCTTCAGATATGAACATTTCAGCAGAAGATAAAGCAAATGTTTGTTAGTGGTTTTGTGTCTCTCTATGTGTGCCTTTATGTTGCAGTCCTAGCGACTGCCTATAAAAACCCCTTCAGTTTTCTTGGGAAGATTTCAGAAATGATTTGCCATTCCTAGGATTGAGAAAAAGAGAGATTGGGTCAAGGTTACCCAGCTGACTTTATGCCTCAGGACATAATAGAAGTCACAGTCTTCCAATTTCTAGCCTGATGTCTTAACCATTACACCAAACTTGTTCTCTCTTGTTCTTGCTAAAGCACAACTTTTGTACAACATACAAATATCCACCAAGGATAACTTTTAATTAAGGCTACGTGGGATAAACAGAAAGATTGGAAAAGCACCACCAGAACAGAATCTAGCTACAGAGGACCTTACATCTTATACATAAACTCAGTCTATAAAGACACCACTAGTCTGTTGTTGCCCCCCAAATTTTATTCATGAAGCTGAGGTGAGCCCCCATTCTTCTGGTTTTCCACAAAAGCGTTAAGATCTGGTTCTACCAAATAGCAATGGGGGGGGGGGTAGGAACCAAGAGTGTGATATAACTCTGGGGTGTCTGGTGCCTTGAGGGCATTCCCTCTACCCTGTTAACTATTTTAATCTTCTGGATTTTTTAACTTTGATTTTTACTTTTAACCTGTAAATGTTAATCTTATTCTTAATTCCTTTTTTAACTGTGCTTTTAGTTATGTGCTTATATTATATATATTTATATTGTAAACCAACCAGATCGCATAAATGAAATGAACAGTGTAGAAATTTAATGAAAAAATTACTTGCTTTTATTTTTTGCACCATTTCCCCTGTCAAACACAACTTCCTTTGTCTTTTAATGCATTAATTTTCAGCTATACTGTATATTCCTCATGACATCATATATTCCCACAGTGCAAATCATCGGGTGCAAATCACTGCAATTCACAACCAGCAACTGAGTTTCTTCTTGTTATAAAAATACACAAATATTCATGAGCTTAAACAATATACTTCTGTCATCAGCAGACTTTTTATTCATTTATCCATAAGTACATTAAAGAGGCCAGTGCAATTACTGATTTATTCTGCTCAGTATTGATCTGGTTAACACTGAACCATTTGCTAGCAATTTCATTTATCCCATTTATTCACACACTTACTTCATATTAATGATTTATTCTATCTTTTTCAGGTCTCTATTCCACACTTTTCATATGCTTTTTTAAAATCAGCAAATATTCAACAATTCATTTTTCACATCCATGCATTTCTCAGTGGCCTGCTAAACAGTTGACTGGACACCATGTTCTCGACAAATTTCAATTATTGTCATGCTTGTATCCTTTCAATCTAGGCATATCAAACAGCTTCTTTGGTTTCATGACATTCCAACTTCTGTTCCTGCAGAACAATCCATCTTGATATTTGGTTAAAGAATGTAAAATGCACATCCCTAAAATAAAGTGCGTTTTTCCAGTTCAAATTCCATTCTTAGCAATGTTTGCTTCTGAATTAAAATAATAACCATTAGAATTGCTATAATTAATAAAGTGCCTAAATTGCTAAGGGCTATAATAACATTAAAGAGTCACTTGAAAATCAGAAATACTTTCCTTACTTCTGACAGGAGAGAAACTGATTACAAAGATCACTATAAATCTTGCTGATAATGTAAACTATTTCAATATGACTGAACAATGATCATAATTATAAAGCTGAGGTAATTTTCTTAGTGTGGACAAGGTTAATAGCACTGCCTTTCTGAAGATTATTTTTCTTTCATCCTGTCCAGTCCAGCAGTGGGATGATTCATAAAATAAGTTGAATTTTGAACTATGGAATGAAAATTCCTTTTTATCAGCACTGCAGTATACTGATTAGCTATCTAACAGAAAATAGCACAACCAATTTTAAAGAAACCATGCACCCATTTTTAAAAAGATGTAACTGTTTTGTGTTAAAAACTATTTTGTGTTGTTTTAAAAGCCCTTTAGCGGAAGTAATAAAAGACTTCAAATATATAAAGGTAAAGGTTTCCTTCGCACATACATGCTACTCATTTCTGGCTCTAGGGGGCGGTGCTCATCTCTGTTACAAAGCCGAAGAGGCAGTGCTGTCTGACGATGTCTCCATAGTCCTGTGGCGGGTATGACTAAATGCCGAAGGCGCATGGAACGCTGTTACCTTCCCACCAACGTGGTCCCTATTTTTCTACTTGCATTTTTACATGCTTTCGAACTGCTAGGTTGGCAGAAACTGGGACCAGTAACAGGAGCTCACTCCATTACGCAGTGCTAGGGATTCGAACCATCGAACTGCTGACCTTTCTGATCAACAAGCTTAGTGTCTTAGCCACTGAGCCACTGTGTCCCTTTTTGCAAATATACGGAAACTAATGAATTGTTAATTTTTAAAAATGTTGTTGTTCTCTTTGAAATGTAGATCAGGCTGCTTTTAAGCAACGAATCGTGCCTTTCTGCTCTGCTGCAAATCTTTCTTCTCTTCACCTTATCTTGTTCCTTATGTTATGTCAAACCATGTTCTAATTTTTTTAGATATGTGTATGGGATGTTTTGGACAGTTCATATATATTTAATTAGTATTTAACTATGATATGTAAATGTGATCTAGAATTTCAAACTTTAAAGTTAACATTAAGGACTTAATCCATACAATAATTGCAATATAAAAAGTATGTATTAGGTCCCAAAAATTTAAGCTAGTTTATTTTGTAAACTCAAATCCGACCAATTTTTACTTTCATTATAATTAGATTTTTCTGATAGTGATTCAACTTCATTAGAAGGATTAGAAACAGCTCCAGTATTCTAAGTAAGGAATCATCCCTAGTATTTATTGGGAACTAAAATACAATAATTAAATCAATGGATTATTTAATAAATTAATTAATGGATTAAATAAATTAAGTAGCATATAACATGTACTGTCCCTGTGAGTGTTATCAATAGGGACAAAATTAGTGTTTTCTAATGCTTGTGTTATTTTTATTTTGGGAAGATGCAAGAATATGTAAGTATATAAAGGTCTTTTCAAAGTCTTTTTTGATACTAAAGCTGTACAGCAAAGCTATTATGGAAAGTGTTCATATATTAGCCAGTTTTTATCTCTCCACTCTATTGGTGAAAATTACTTACAAACTAGAAGATTGAGAAATGATTTATGATAGCAAATTATTTCAATTCCTGTATATAGGTCCAAGGTATATCGGTCTGTAAGTGTAACTCTCAAACACAAGGGCAAGATTGCATTTCCTATTGTAGGAGCGAATGAAATTTTCAAAAAAAGGACAACCATTTTCTGAAGGGTTTGCTTCTCTTAATTTTTGATTTAGAGCAGTGATGGTGAACTTTTTGGCACTGAGTGCCCAAAGCACATGCACATACTTAAAAAGAAACATGCACACATGCCCCTGTGCATGCGTGCATACCCTGCATTTACACCCCACCCCTGCACATACACGTCTGTGCATGTGCAGCAAGGCCCAAAGACCAATGGGCCAGAAGGAGGCGCATGCACATGTATGGTGGAGCAGTGCAAGGGCAACAGCACGCATGTCCACAGAGAGGGCTCTGCGTGCCACCTGTAGCACGCATGCCATAGGTTCGCCACGACAGATCTAGAGGTTGGAGTCGTTCTTTCATTAAGCTTCAAAGAAGTGGAATTGAGTAGCCATTGACAGCAGCATGTATTCATTATATGGAAAATACTTCAAATATTATGGCCCTGTGAAAGGCATGTCTTCAGATGAGGAGAAGAGGAGGAAGAGGAACCAAAACAAGTAGCAGTGTCCTGTTGCTGAAGATTTTAGAATTTTGAAGCCAGTGATCTTGCTCTGGTCTGACAGACTCAGCAAGTTCACAAGACCTCTTGACTGGACTTACCAACAATAAGTCAAACGGAGAAGTTCAGTCACTAAGCAGAGGCATTTAAATGAAGGTCTAGAGAGCTAAAATTTGCAGATCTAAGAGGCTAGCCAAAAGGCATGCAAGTCTTAATCAGACACTGCACCTATTGTTTGATAAATCACCTGTCCATTCAGAGGAGACTCGGTGTGGCTTATTTATTGGACTCATTCCCTCTGGTTATTACTGAGAGCAAATTATTTAAAATTATTTAAAACTTAGTTTTCTTCTGCCAATAGTTGCTTTGCCATGTTTTCAGAGCTTGGATTTCATTTTACTTGGTGTTTTGTTCCTCCTTTGAATTTGTCACCTGATAGATAGTTTACCTGTCTCGACCTGCCTACTGAAGAAGTGAAATTGATCCTCTTTTGAAAAGCTGTTTTATTTCAACTAGCTGTGATACAATCTGACCTTGCTTATCTCTGGCAGGTGGCAGATTTATAACTTTCTAAATTAGTTCTTGGCAGCCAGTCATCCCCGCACAGAAATGTGAATTTTCCAAAACTCCCATTTTTCCCACCTCTTTATTGAAAACCCTGCCTGTTCTTTCCATTGCTACAAAATTTCATTGAGTTTCTTACACTTCATCTTCTAAAGAACATTTTTAGAATATTCTATTTCAAATGTCAAAATAACTTTTCCAGATTTAGATAGTTGGGTTGGAGAATACTAGTCAACTTTAATTAAGTCTTCTATATAAAGTAATCCAGAGATGAAAATATTAATTGCATCTAATGTTTCAAAAAGTGATATTTGCACAGAGGCAAAATACTTACAGAGATGATAACGAACATGTAAACTATCAAATCAAAAGTCAGTATTCATTCTTTTTCTAACAGCAGGCAATCAATTTCAGAATCTAATTTTGTGATAATAATCACAAAGTCTATTATCTTGGAAAATAGAGGTTTTGTTTAAACTATGATTTAATTAGTAAGTTTGACGCACAAACTGAAATAGAAAATAATTCTTCCCCCTGCAACCTTTCAATTGTTTTAATAATGATGGCCCTGAAGAAAGCTACCTGAGAGTAAATACTGCAATGCATTATTTCCTTGTCCTACAAGCTGACAGAACTGAAATTCCAAATTAAACTTCAGGAAACTTATATAATAATACTGACCTTTATTGTCATTGTACATATGTACAATGAAATGATTGATTATATCACATTCTCTTTGTTTTCCCAAACTCTTTATAAAGAAACAGAAAAGAAATCTTTTATATTTGTGAATTTCAATGACCTACTCACGACACTGGGGGAGAAGCAGCCCAATAACAGACCCTATTTAAAATGCCACTGCTTAGATATATCTACTCTGAAACAATAGCCCACCACTTGTTGAATTGTTTATTCTATCAAGGCTGGCAATCTACACTGCTTGCAAGGTCCAAAAGGGTTACAGTCCAAATCCAGAATTGTGCAGTGTTTACTACAAGATATTTCCACATAAACATTTGGAGGAGTTGTAGCACAAGTAGTGGCTGTGGAGGTTCTTGGCAAATTATACACAGGAACAACAACAAAATCAAACTAGTGAATTAAGAATGTCTCAGCAAATATGAATATATCTAATTCAAAATATCTAATTTTAGTTTAGATTACACGCATACTAACATTTTTTAGTTGTTTTAGAGACAACTCAGCACAACAGAAATACTTTATTTCCTAGCTTTGCGAAAACTATTTTATTGCTATGATTATTTATTCTACTAGTAGAACCATGACCACTGTGTTCTATAAATGAATTTGTGCTGCCATTTAGCAATTAATAATCTGATAAATTGATCATATATATATAAGCCAAATAAACCTTAATTGAAGTTTGCAATGGTCTCTACAGAAAAGGAGAGAAATAGATATTAGGAGAGCTCAGGGCACAACTGCAACAGCTGTTTGGGGGATAGATGTGTTAATGACTTCCTTCCAAAGACTTGTGACAAAGTGGTATAGCCCATCTTGCTGTGCCCCCTTGGAACGATATTAGCTACCTCCCAGAGTTGATGGAAACAATTGGAGGTCAATATGACAGTCATATATTTCCACTGTTGGAAGTAACAAAAATCCCCAGCCATAAGATTAAATACTTCTACTTGTTGTGTATGCACATGTGTATATGAACTTATGAAAGTCTCACTGTATGTGTGTGCGCGAGAGAGAGAGAGGGAGGGGAGAGTGGACAGATACAGAGAGGGAGAGAGGAGGGGAGAGAGAGAAAGAGAAAGAGAGAGAAGAAGAAAGTTAGTTCTTGTAGATAGATCATACTCTTTAGGTTTACTTCATTATCCTGATTTTCCATTCTTCTCTCCAAGAAAATGTTTTATTGTCAAAGAATAGGTGAAAGGGATAAATATACTAAAAACAAGAAGAAAAACTAATTGTGACTCATACTGATCCAATGTTCTAAGTTTGCTCTTTTTAGGATTGCTTTTCTTATTAAAATTGAGCCATTTTAGATACTTCTGATGTTAAAGCTACCTCTACCAATCCAGTAACAAATTTCCTTCCTGTTTGCTATATCTGGTCAATAAAAAAAAATACATTTTCATCAATTAGGTTTGTGCTTCATCAAGTAGGACTGCTTAAAGCCCAAACCCTTTGTTCTTAGGAGTGCTACGATGAGGAACATCCATAAAGAACCAGGTACCGACAGCAAGTCCAATAATTAGTTGAGTCCTTTTGATCTTTGATTTGATTAAAATTTTTCCCAAGATTGTATGTTCATTTTTCACTTCCACAAATTTTAAAAAAGAAAGATAGCGAAGTCCTACCGTATCTTCAGTTTTGTGATTATTATCCAGCAAATCTGGAAGAAAATCTTCATTAAGACTCTCTCTCCTTATTAAGGTAAATTCCCGTAGGAAAACAGCCCCCTGACTTTGGTCACCGCCAACCTGGAAGGGAATAATAAAAAGTATCTCAGAAAACTAGTCATGCTTGCTTCGTTTATTCACTCAGTTCTTTCCTGTTACAATAAAAAAAAACTATCGCCAGGTCACAATATTGCAAAATTATACTAAAAGTTTATGATTTTTAATATCTTAAAAAGTATAATATATTTAAGAATGTTATGAAAAAAGATATCACACTAGATATACAAATGAAATCAGCTGATGGCATAATAATTCAAAAGGATATATAAATGGCAAACCAAAAGAGTGACTTAAATAACTTTCTGCTATTGGATTTAAAAAGAGTTCTGTTAAAATTTTAAAGGATTTTATGAGAAGGGAAAAAGAAAACAATCTCTAGACATTATTTGAAGGAATTAAAGATCAAGCTTCTTAAAAGTAAAAGGAAGGAATATAAAATGTTCATTTTTGACATCCACAAATTTTTAAAAAGAAAGATAGCGAAGCCCTACCGTATCTTCAGTTTTGTGAATATTATCTAGCAAATCTGGAAGGAAATCCTAATTAATTAAGCAACCAATATTTATCCTTTACGGTTTGCAGCAAAAGCAGGTTGGAGGAAAGCAATAACAAGTCAGGATTCTGGAGAACGTATGCTGCATTTCACAAATTCTTAAAAACTATTTTATACTTAAAATAGGAAATTTAAAACTTTGAAGAACCTTGGCTTTATTGAAATGTTTTCCCCCACAGAAATGCAGTGAATCAAAAGATGTGTAAGTCGGATTAAAAATAGTTTTGGTGCTGTCCAACCTTGTGCCTAGTGTTTTATACTTGGACACACACAGATACGCACTGATACAGTGAAATATGAAAAATACTATAATGTATATAATTAAAAAGTATATATAATAGTGGTTAAAATAAACTAATCTTAAGAAAAAAATTTCAGATCACAATTACCAGTAATCCTGATCTTATGACCATGATTGGAACTTGAATTTTGGTTGCTAAGCAATGAGACTATTAAGCGACTCGTCATGCGACCGGACCCAATTTTATGACCATTTTACCACAGTTGTTAAGTTAATCACTTGGTTGTTAATTGAAGTGGCTTCCCCAATTGACTTGTTGAAAGCTGTCTGGGAAAATACTCATAAAGCTCTTTTCTTTCTCATCAGCTCTTTACCCCTCCTGAAACAATAGAACATACGATAGTACACTGACAGGATATGCCTAGCTTCCCCCCCTAAGTGACCATCCAATCAGATTCCTAGAATTTCCCACTGGCCCCCAACTTCTATAAACATCTTGTTTATAAGGTCCCTCTTTCTTGAGCATAGCCATTGAGACCATTGCAATAAAGTTTCTCCTGCACAGTTTATTGTAAATCCATGACACTATATACTACAAGACTATTATGGAAATGTTTAATCTGTCTAAATATACAGAGTCTCTCTCTCTCTCTCTCCCTCTTCCTCTTGTGTGTGTATGGGTGTGGGTGTGTGATACCTTCTTCAAATATAAAACAAGAACCACTTTTATAGACAGTTATTTAGTATTTCAGTATGAAGATCTTCTCACATGAAAAATGAGCAGTAATGTATTGGATAGATGCTATATTTCTAGCAAGAAGCTTGGAGAGAAATCAACTAAGGACAAAAGGAGAAGGGTGGAGAAAGAAATAATAATAAAAGGGTGGATGGAAAATCCAAGTTCTCCCAGCATAGTACAAACTTATTTTTTTTACTTTGTAATAAGTTGGAAAGAGTTTATCCCTATGAAAGGGTTGAAGTAGTGTAGGGTGGGGAGCTTTTTCAGTGCATTAAATAGTTTTCCTGTAAAATTAAATGTTAAAATCATAGTACTGATATAAGATAAACATGATTTAATAGTGTGATTTATTTAAAATTCCAGATTCAGAGATTTAGTACTATATACTTAATAATAACCTAAAGTTTTATTCTGTCTTGAAACATCCTTATTACATGGGGCTGTCTTATTAGAATGCTCTTACCTTCCAAAAGAATCTATGGCACAAAACCAGGAAAGGAATTTCTAACAAATATTTTCATCCTATTAATTTATACTTATAACATACTGAGTTATACAGCTTTGATATTTTCCTTAGCATGTAGTCTGTCTTAAGGCTCAATTCAATGTTAGTTTTTCCATTAAGAGTATTAGCTTTTACATTTCAGTTTTAAGCAAATATATTCCAGGATAACCTATTAATCAAAATTCTTTGTAATGCATCTTTTGGTACACTCTTCTATTTTATTGTTTACAAGCCATTCCTCTAACTGCTTCATCCTAGTTCTACATATATACATATAAACAAAATCACGTGAAAATTAGTACCACTTTATAAATCCTTACAACTGGAATACTGCATCCAGTTTGGGTCACATTATAAAAAAGATGCTGAGACTTTGGAAAAAGTGCAAAGAAGAGCAACTAAGATGATTGAAGACTTGGAGACAAAAAACATACAAACGGATGGTTGCAGGAACCATATGGCTGGTCTACAGAAAGGAAGGATTGGGGTGACAGGACAGCAGTATTCCTGTATTTCAGGGGCTGCTACAAAGAAGAAGGGGTCAAGTTATTTTCCAAAGCACCAGAAGGCAAGACAAGAAAAATGGATGGAAACTAATCAAAGACAGAAGGAACCTGGAATTAAGGAAAAACTTCCTAACAGTGAAGACCAGTGGAACAGCTTGCCTTCAGAAGTCATACGAGCTTCATCACTTTTAAGAAAAGACAGCCCCCTGTCTGAAATGGTGTAGGGCCATGATGGCGAACCCATGGCAGGTGTGCAGGAAGTGGCATGCAGAGCCATCTCTCTGGGCATGCCAGCCGTCGCCTATTGCTCTTCTGGATTCCGGTACATGCAGCTCCCTGGCATGCATGTGTGCATTGGCCAGCTGGTCTTTGCATGCACGGGAGCACTGGAAACCAGAAGAGCAGCTCCCCAGTGTGCATGCACGGGGGAGTACCGCAAACCGGAAGCTCAGTTTTCTGGCATATTCATGTGTACCAGAAGAAAGTGGTCTTCCACTTTCTAATGCGCATGCATGCTGGGGGGCTGCTCTTCCAGTTTCTGGCGCATGCACATGCGTGCTCCCATTTTGGCACTCAGTGCTGAAAAGGTTCGCCACCACTGGTATAGGGTCTCCTGCTTGAACAGAGGATTAGACTAAGGTTCTTTCCAGCTCTATCCTGATTAAATACATACAAATTTCTTCAGCACTAGCAGATTGCTCTTGCAAATTTTCTTCATTATTTAATTTTATTAAAACTCATTATAATTACAATTTCTTTAATAAAAATTCTTAGTAGTCTGATGCATTATAAATGAAATTCAATAGCA
This sequence comes from Hydrophis major, assembly GCA_033807585.1. NCBI lineage: Eukaryota > Metazoa > Chordata > Lepidosauria > Squamata > Elapidae > Hydrophis > Hydrophis major. The sequence goes on from CM066329.1 coordinate 279,110,648, forward strand.
ATATAGCAATGTAACTATATAACTATTATATAAATATTATACAGTTAAAGTAAAATTCTAATCTGTAGTGCAAAAACTGTAAAATTAAGAAAAATAAAATTAAAATCTATATACTAAATATATAGAGAAAAAAGGCAAATTTCTAAGAAATGGGGGGATTAAACAACTAAACTAAACAAAAAATATAGCTAAATTGTTATGGAGATAGGTAGGTAGATAGGCAGGCTGGCTGGCTGGCAAATACAGGTGTGTGTGTGTGTGTGAATATATACAGTGCCTTCAGAAAATATTCAGACTTTTGTTAATTTTGTTATGCTGCAGCCTGATTCTACAGTTATTGAAATTCATTTTTATTCTCATTAATCTACACTCGATACCTCATAATGACAAAGTGAAAACAGAATTTTAGAAATGTCTAAACCATAGGGTGGTTGGAGGTGCTGGCATTGGGTGGCTGATAAGAGGGTTAAGCTTTGTTTGTTGTTTTAAGTGGTCTGTTTAGTATGTTGTGTTTTTATTTTGTTTGATGCCCAGAGTTCTTTGAAAAACTTGGTCCACTTGAGCAAATTTTCAATCCTATTCCTGATTGCTTTAGGGAACAGTAGACATTGACCAAAAATAAGCATGGCAAAGTTTGTAATCAAATGTTTGTAATTAAAAGAGAAGCATCTGCGCATACAATAAATTGGTTCAAGGTTTGCACTGTCCCAGAAGGAAAGGAATTAAAAATACTTAAGTGTGAAATGACATTAATGAGTGCTACTTCCTTACTATAATGTTCCAATTTCTTCCGATTGACTGAGTAAAACTACCCTATTAACTGGATCACAAGCCTCTTTCACAACAAAGTTACTTGGACAAGGAATGACTTCCTGTGAATGCTCCAGATGTGTCCGCATTGGTTCCTCTTGCCAAGAACACTTGCTGATTAATATTGCTTTGTTGCTTCAAGCAAGGGTGGGTTTATTTTCATAAAAGAAGAGTTGGAAAGGAGAGAATAACATAATGGGATGTAGAAAAGAAGCAAGTGAGAAGAAAGGTCACAGGAGAATGACATACTATAAGTAAAACAGAGACAAAAGTTATTTGTTAGATCTCATAGATGTTCTGTGCAATTAAATCAGGCAGCAATATTAAAACAAAAGGAAGCATTTCTTATTCACCAGAAATAGATCCCATTAAAACAAAGATATTTAAAAGAATTACACTTAAATTATATACGCTCTTTATCACTCACAGTGATCTGTCATTTCATATTTCCACCAAGCTTCTTTTCTCATACTTTGCATGAGCAAAATTATTCATATCTCTGTGGCATTTTGCAAGTTAATTCTTTCACTCAAACATCTTTCTTTTTCCTTGTATCTGCTTTCCATTCATTCCATTGTAAGACTAATTGATCTTCTCTTTTTTTACATGCAGAACTCATACTTTTTCTTCCTACCATTTTATTTCTATTGTATTTCACATCTTTTCTTCCAGTGTCCATTTCCCTCCCAAATTCCATTTTTGGCATTAGCAAAAAAAAAAAAAAAAAAAAGACCAGTTCCACATTCAGAATCACAACTCTCAGCACCTTTCATGACTTCACTGCATCTTTCATCAGAGACAATCAATTCAGTTATATTTTTGGATTTATTCCTCTTCCAGGTATACAGATGAAGACATTTAAGCTTAAATCATGCTTTTAAAACAAACAGTCCTTTTTCTAAGCAGATGCTCATCAAGCTTTCACCATTCTATTTCATCCTCGGGTTTCCAAATGGCACAATTACTATTCATTCACTCATTCAAAATACTATATGATTTCTCCCAAAGCTCATTCCTGCTTTTTCCATTATCACAGTTCACTGGAATTAAGATGGTGTCAGTTCATACTTTCTGCCATATGTTTTAACTTTTTCATTTACAAATAAAAGTAAAAAATTCACTTTCCTGCATGGATTCCTAACTCCATTCTATAACATCAGGTCATTTTCCTTCACATCAGTTACATTTTCCTTTTTCCCTTAGCTTCAAAGAAGCTGTCCTTATCTTCTCTATTAATTCACAATATTTACTATTTACCCCTTATACATTCCAAGTTGCAAATCTCTAAAGTTATCAGAAGATACGCTAGCAGCTATTGACCTCTGACTGCTATTATGTTTTTTTTACTTTAAGAAGGTAGACGCTAAGTTATTAGATTTAGCTAGACCTGTGATACATAGATCATGCCCTGCTAACACCAACAAAAATATTTGTCTGTTGTGGAGAATTTGGCCAATATCTCCAAACAAAACACAGATTTTGTTCAAAGTTCAAAGCCTTTATTGTCATTGTACATCATGTATACAACAAAATTGATTTAGCCTGTACTGGTGCAGTCCATAAAAGAATACAAGACAACATGAATCATATAAAGAATAACACAAATGGGGGGGGGGGAAGGGCGTTGGTACTTACCTGACACGCCCGTTCTCTTTGAGCTGTGAAGAGTATCCAGTAGTGGGAGGTGTTTCAGTCTCTGCATGTCTAGGCTGGGCTTAATTTGTGGAACGCTCCTTCTCCTCCACGGGACTCCTCCCCAGCGTTCCCCAGTTTTGGCAAAGACAAAAGAAATAACTGCCCTCATCCTCAATGCCCTAACAAATTCGTTGGCCGAAACAGGGCCCCATCAGGCAGAAAAAGGGTGGGGCTGGATGCTCTTCACAGCTCAAAGAGAACGGGCTTGTCAAGTAAGTACTAACGCCCTTTTTCCCATGAGCTGTTCAGAGCATCCAATAGTGGGACATACCAAAGCTTGGCCTGTCCTATGGGAGGGACTCCATCTGGCTTGGAATCTCTTCCTGGTCCCTGTGGACCCATTGCAAAAGGAGGCCTCTGCAGATGCAAAACACATCTATTTTATAATGCCTAATGAATGGCGATGGAGCAGCCCAGATTGTGGCTCAACAAATTTCAGTTATTGGTACCTGTGTGACCCACACTGCCAATGTTGCGGCGCTCCTTGTTGAATGAGCTGTTATGCTCCTGGGCACCTGCAGGGATTGAGTCTGATATGTTTTCGCTATCGCGGCCCATAGCCAACAGCCTATTGTAGAAGGTGAGACCTTGCATCCCTGAGTGTTGGGCTGAAAAGACACAAATAAGGCTTCCATTTTTCTGAAAGCTGTTGTGCGGTTGATATATATTCACAATGCTCGCCTTACATCAAGCCGATGCCATTGTAGTTCCAACCCTTGGCATGGTCTGGGACAAAAATTAGGAAGTATCAGCTCTTGCGCCCTATGAAAAACTGAGTTAATTTTGGGTATAAACGTAGGATCAGGACAAAGGACCACCCGGTCACAAAGATCTTGTCTGATAGACAAAGCTGCAATCTCCGAAATATGACGAGCAGAAGTGATCACTACAAGGAAAACTATTTTATACGTCAGAAATTGGAGACTTGACGATTTCAAGGGTTTGAAAGGGCCCTTAGTGAGCACGACGAGGACCTGGTTAAGGTCCCAGGTGGGATAATGGTGTACGGCTGGAGGGCGTAAATTTGTGGCTCTTCGAAGGAAACTCCGTATGCGTGGATGATGGGAAAGAGATAGTAGACCTTCACAAGTGAAAACTGACACCAAGGCTGCCACCTGTCTTTTCAACGTATTAGGTGATAATCCCTTGTCAAGTCCCTCTTGCAAGAACTCTAGAATTTGAGTCACAGATGGAGAGATGGGATCAATTCGAGACTCAGTACACCATTTGCAGAAACTGGACCATGTGGCATTGGAAACGCAAGTTGTTGAGGGGCATCTGGCGGCTTGGATAGTGGTGATAATTCTGTTGGAAACCTTTTTGCTCTTCAGACAACTCCACTCAACCTCCAGACAGTCAGGTGCAACCACTGAGGGTCCAGATGCTGAAGGGGTCCCTGGATTAGCAAGACCCTGGCTGGTGGTATTCTCCATGGTGTTGATACGGATAGACTGCGGAGGTCTTCAAACTACGGCCTTCTGGGCCAGTAAGGAGCTACTAGAAGTAGTTACGCCCTTTCGTCTAGCAGTTTCTGGATGACCTTGGGAACCAGTGGAAGTGGCAGGAACGCATACAGAAAACCCGGGGGCCAATGACAGCAGAGCGAATTGAAGTTCTCCGCTCCTTGAGAGGAGTGCCTGGAAAAAAATCTCAGGAGCTGAGCGTTGAGGAGGGAAGTGAACAGGTCCACCACCAGGTGTCCAAATGTCCTGACCGCCTCTAGAAACAGGGTCGGATGGAGGCACCACTCCGATTGATCGATCATGGACCTGCTCAGCCAGTCTGCCTGTGTATTCAACAGACCCGAAATGTGCTTTGCTCTGATGGAAAGTAGGTTGCTCTCCGCCCAATGGCACAAGCGCTCTGCTTCTCACATGAGATGTTTTGACTGTGTGCCCCCCTGCTTGTTTATGTGAGCTTTCACTGTTACATTGTCGGTCAATATTAGTATGTGCTGATTGTGTAACTGTGGAAGGAAGCTGCGGAGAGCCAGGTGTACTGCTCAAAGCTCCAGCCAGTTTATGCTGCACAACTGTTCCATGACCAGCGGCCTTGGGTTGTGAGCGATTGAGCATGCGCTCCCCATCAAAACAGGCTAGCATCGGTGGTGATGGTAAGTCTGTGTGGCTCTTTGAAGAGGCAGCCTCTGTTGATGACTGGTCTGGTCCACCAGAGGAGAGATATGAGGACCTTTGATGGTACCTTGACCTTGTATTTGGAGTTGCTTCAGCCGGAGCGCTGGTACAGGAGCAGGAACTACTGGAGGGATCTAGTGTGGAGTCGGGCCCAAGGGATGATAGAGATACATGAGATCATCTTGCCTAACAATTTTGATCGTTTCGCTAGGGACACCCTCTGAAGACCCCTTATCTCCTTGACTAATTGCTGAATGCTATTTAGTCTATCTGGTGACAGGTAAAGTTTGCCTTCCACTGTATCTATGACTGCCCCCAGATGGGTTAACCGAGTTGATGGTGTTAAATGACTCTTTTTCCAATTTATTGAGAACACGTGTTGTTGTAGGGATTGTAATGTGTTCTGAGTATCTTTGATTGCTTGATAAGCGGAAGATGACAAAATCAAGATGTCATCAAGATAACACTGGAGTCGTATGGGGATATTATGGAGATGAGCAGCTAGCGCTGCGAGAACCTTCGTGAAGGTCCTGGGGGCAGAAGCTAGTCCGAAAGGAAGGGCCACATATTCAAAAAGGTGGTTATTATAACAGAATCTCAGAAATTTATAGTGGGAAGGCCGAATAGCAATATGTAGGTACGCTTCTATCAGATCTATGGACGTAAGGACGTCACCCTTTCTGATGCAAAGTAAGATAGATTGCAGGGTGTGCATTTTAAACTTGCGATATACTAAGAAATGGTTGAGACATTTCAGATCCAATATTGCTCTCCACCCCCCCGAACTTTTGGGAACATCAAAAAGATGTGAATAGAAACCTCACCCTCATTGATTGGTAGCTACTGGTTGGATGGCTCGTATGTACAATAGATGATGGATAGCTGTTTTCATAAGATTACATTTAACCGGATCTCTGGAAACAGGGCATGACATGAAAAAATTGGATTGAAATTCCAGCGCAAGGCCAAATCTAATCGTGTTTCTGACCCAGGAATCAAAGGTTGAGGAGTCCCATTGGTCCGCGAATAATTTAAGGCATCCGCCAATGGGGGTCAGGTCCAGGAAGTTATCTTGGATGCCGAAAGGACCTGTTTCCTGCTCCCCAAAAAGATCTCTTGGATTGACCACCCCTTCTGCTCCTATCCCCAAAGTCATACCTGTCTGGCTGCTGCCCCGGTCTGAATGATGGGGGTCTCTGGTATCTGGGTGAAAAGGATCCCTGGTAAAAGGGCTGAAAGGATCCCTTCCAAAAGGACTGAGGGTTTCTAGAATCTGACTTCTGAAAAAGGGAAGGGAGAATTTTCTTTTTGTTTCAGGTTCAATTAGTAGCGGATCAAGAGAAGGGCCAAAGAGTCTGTCTCCCACAATGAGGGATGAAGCCAGCTTGCATTTGTGCTTAAAGGCCGCTTGCCAATGTTTTAACCATAGTAAGGGTCATGCTGTGACATGTGAAGTAATGGCCCTGGCTGAAAACTTGACTGCATGATAAGTTGCGTCAGCTGAGAATTCAGTAGCTGCTATAAGTTTAGCAATATCTTGGTGCGTTCTAAGGTTGGAATTAGGGATGTGTTCCCATAAGAGGCGGAGCCATCTGAGAGAAGAACGGGTGACAAAAGAGGTGGCCATGGTTGCTCTGATGGCCCACGCGTCAGACGAGCTCTGTGTAGGGCTAGCTCAGCCCATTTTTCCTCTAGCTTTAATGCTTCCAGCGCTTCACTGGAAATGGAGGAGGACGCTAATCCCACTATAGGTTCATCTACCTCAGGAGTATTCAATAATTTTGAGAAATCAGGGGCCAAATTGAAATATTTCCTGTCATATCAAGTGGGTGCTTGGTACACCACTGCAGAGGCCCACTGTTTATGTACCAGGTCCAAAAACATGGGAGGAACTGGGATCACCTCTGCTTCGACTACTAGTTGGTTGAAAATTAGATCTTGTGGTCCGTCTTCCGAAGGAGTTGGAGTGGTAGAAGGGGTCGACTTGTTTAGGCATGCAATATTTTTTGCCTTAAACAAGGGAGATCTGAAAAGTTGTGGGCAGAATAAGCCTGTAAAAACAGGTTGGTCAGGAACAAGGCCCTCATCCTCAGACATTCCCCTTTCTAAGGGGCCTGCTTCTGACAGGGGCTCGCTGTCATGTATTGATCCTGATTCAATCTCTTCCATTTGATCCATTTGATCCATTTCTTCCTTCTCCTCCTCCTCCTCCTCAGTCGGCCCTTGGAAGGGACTTCCCCTTGTAAATGTACCTGGGTATAGTGCTGCTCTGACCTAGTCAATGACCTCAGCGATTGGGAATCATAATCGGCAATCACAAGATATTCCCTGGTCATAACTGATCTTGAAGACCTATTGTGATTCCCTGGTGGATTGCCAGCTCCATCCAGGCCTTCATCCTCTCTGGAACTTCTTCTGGAAGAATGTCATCCTGACAAAGACTGGAAACCATCAGAGTGAATATAGCTTCGGGAGCCCTTCGCGTGGTTGGCGTCCCAGGTACTTGGGCCTGTTGGCCTTGGGGAGCCAAGCTGCACCTGGATGAGAGGGAGAGATCTAGGGGAGAAGGAGGGTGGGAAAAGGTAGACGGACCTAGACTGGAGGAGGGAAAGTCCTCTGAGACCTTGTGCGCCTCCCGTGTGCACTTATCTATCTGTTTTTGTAAAGCTTTATGGCACCTGATGGCATCCCTTTCTAAAGTTTTAGAATTCCCTTTAATCCTGTTTAGGTTTGTGCTGAGATTTGGCTTTGACCTTCAAGGATGAGGTCTGAGAGCTGCTACTGTCTGCCATTTCGATTGAAGTTGGAATTGCAGTATGTTTGTTATACAATGCAATACTGTGAGCGCAGTTGGCATGCCCAGGGGCCTGATCTGCGGATAGACCGGTTGTCCTGATGATGTTTTTATTGCCCCCTTTCCTCTTTTTTTTTTGAATAATATCTATCTATAATGAGTCGTATCTCAGTAATAATATTTTATTGATATTAAAATATTATACCAGAGATGATGATGATGACAATTATTATTATTATTATTATTATTATTATTATTATTATTATTATTATTATTATCATTATTATTATTCCACTAATAAATAAATATATATAAATATAAATATAAATAATATAAATATATACATATATGGAAATATGTATATGAATATTAATTAAGTGGCACAATGTTAAGTGTTGAGAAACCAAACAGTCAAATTGAGAATGCCTAAAGGCCCAGATTGATAAGGGTAGAGGCCTTCAACAGCTTCCCTGCACAGGCAGACACAGGCCTAGGTGCTCGCTGTTGTCCGCTGGGTTGATCGGGCTGTGAGGGTTAGGCCAACAATTTAATTATAAGAATAGCCTCGAATGTAGAATAAAACCAAGACGAGGGTACAATGGTTCCCCGTGTTCCTGAAGGGAACCTCTGCTCGGGACAGAGTTACCTCACACAGCATGAAATGGAATACAGGTGCACAGCCACGAGGTCTTGTAAGAAAAGATGCCCTCCGGCTGTTAATCTTTTGGCGTGCTCCCCAGCAGCAAACTCCCCCCGTGTGAAGGAATAGCCTCCGATGGCTTTTCCTATAAGGCTAAATGGTGGGGAAGGGTGGAAGGCACTAAATATTTGAATCCTCCACCCCTAGTGGCGTTCAGAGGGGGAAGGAAAGCGATACAAATCCATTGGGAGCAAAGAGCTCACGCCGCTGTTCGGGTAAAAGAAACTCTGCGGCAATCTGTTGGAATGGCAGGGGTAGAAAGATCTGTTGTGGGGAGGGGGCGTGGAGCAGTGCCAAAGCTCCCATCGCTTTAGGGCACGAATTGGAACTTCCCTGTAATGTGAGCGATCTCTGTAATGCGAGTCAACGTTGAAAGATCGCGATGTGATTGATTAGAAGGCTAAAGGATTCTAAAGACAAGCTGATTAACTTTCAAACCTGCTAGCAAGCAAAGAACTTTTCCTATTTCGGCCAAGGAAGAATCACAAGCACTGCCTATCTCTCATGAGACTGAGCCAAAACTGGGGAACACTGGGGAGGAGTCCCATGGAGAAGGAGGAGCATTCCACAAATTAAGCCCAGTCTAGACATGCAGAGACTGAAGCACCTCCCACTACTGGATGCTCTGAACAGCTCATGGGAGAACTAGACATACGTTTTCATATGTCCGTCATATTCTGTGCAACATGCATATTACTCTGGGGTATGGTCTTGTATCATGGTACATACATATTATACACTACACTGACACCAGTGAAATTCATCATATTAATCTGTTTGTGGTGCTATATTGTGTTTAGGAGTCTGACAGCCCATGGTAGAAGCTGTTTTTCAACTGTTTGTCTGACTGGCTATACTTCTGTGTCTTCTGCCCAATGGTAAAAGTAAAAAGAGAGCCCAAGCATGTTCACATTATTTTGTAAAAAACTGGGTTCTAGGATACCACCTCTCAAAATCACGTAATATTACTTACATTATGGGCCCTGCATGAAGGAGGTACATATATTAACAAACACATTCATGTACTCAGACATGGTTGACATAACAACTGCAGGTCAAATTATACTTACACAACTTTTGTGTTGTATATTTCTCACAACAAAATAGTCTATGATAGCCTTTACAGATTAAAATTTCTTTTTAAGAGAAGTTTCTTTTTAAGAGAAATTAAAGAAGGATTCAATAATGACTGTATCTGCTTTAATTTTATCCACCACTTTCTACAGGCCATCATTCCCATGAAGATCAATGAAGAACCAACAACTAGGTTTTTGACAAGATGGCAGAATATGTGTGTGTGTATCTGAACTGAAATAAAGCCGCAGACTGCGAAAGGGAGCAAAGCGGCACAACGAGGAAGGCAGGGGAGGGGAGTAGTGCGAAGGCACTACTGGCTTTCCCCCTTGCCACCCCTGGGGGCACAAAAGGAGTGCTTCCCCTAGGTGGATATAAAACGAACTGACCACTTGCGCAGGGCTAATTGAAAGAGAAGCAAATACAATGTGAAAATTCAGAAGAAAAAAACGATTGAAGACAACGAACTCTTGAATCGGCCAAGGAGCTATTCTATGCCTGCCTGTCTTGCACAAGGCTGAGCAAGAACTGGGGAATGCTGTGGAGGAGAAGGAACGTTCCTCAAAATCAAGCTCAGCCTATGAATGCAGGGACTGAAGCACCATCCCACTACTGGATGCTCCGAGCAGCTCTGAGGAGAATGCCTCCAGTTTATCTTAACACAGATCTTTCTTATGGCCTAGATAAGTGAAAGTAGGAAGCCAATGTTAAGTCTGGAGCATGAGTGCGAATGATGGAGACGAGCCGGTAGAAACAGTGAACTTCAAACTTTTTATTTACATATTGTGACAGCTCAAACTGGAGGGCTGCTATAGCCTTCCTTATACAGGCAACTTATTAACTATTCAACCAATAGCAAACCTGGAGCGCTAGCTCTGTTAACCAATAAGAATGGCCTGTTAATGGCCAATCAGATGCTCCTGAACGAACCAATCCGATCCTGCCATTAATAGCCAATCAGAAGTGCAGGGCCAGAACCCTGCACTTGACTTCAAGCTCAAGATAACTTTATTGGTATTATTCATTCACAACATCCCTTTCCCCCGGCTTCTGCCCACGGGGCGCGGTTACATAGTCCTTAAGGTAGGATGGGTGTTTTGTTAGTCTTTTCGATTTTCGCAAAGTGCCTGGCAGTTGGGTGCACTTCTGCTGAGGTCGATCTTTGTTTATCAGTAGGGGTGCCTCTGGTTCCAAGTTCGCGTTCTCGTCGTCACCAATATCACTGGCCACTCCCTGAGGTGAACTCACTCCGGTCCCTGGTTCCTGTTCCTGCATTTCAGTCCCATTATCAGTTTCTTCAAAAAGGTTTCCCTCAAATTGCAATTCGCTTTCCTCTGTATCTCCCCCCCCCAGTTTGGTCATAAGGGAGTTCGGAAGTGCGCGACGGTAGCCGCGATCGTAGTTGATCTATGTGGCACTTCCAAAGTCTGTCGTCAGGGCACTGAACGAGGTATGATCTTGGGCCGGTTACGTGGATTACGGTCGCTTCTACCCACAGCGGATCACCCGATAAGTTTTTAGCGAATACTAAATCACCTACCTGGAAGGTACGGCATCAGCCGCTGGATCCGAGTGGTTTTTCCGGTTCGTAGGCTGGGTGTAACCAATCGAGGTTGGAGCGGAGCTTTCGTCCCATTAGCAGCTCAGCGGGAGTTTTGTTGGTGACGCTGTGAGGTGTGATGTGCTGTAGGAAAAGGATCCGGTTGATTTTCTCATCGATGTTGTCGTAGTCAATCTTTTGAAGAGTCTTTTTGACGAACTGTACCATGCGCTCAGCCCTACCGTTGGCAGCAGGGTGCGCAGGTGAAATAAACGCATGTCGGATACCGCGGTCAGCCAGGTACTGCTCAAAAGACAGTGCGGTAAACTGGAGCCCGTTGTCGGATACCAGAACGTCTGGTAATCCGTGGGTTGCAAACAGTCTTTCCAGTCTTTTGATGACCACGTCAGTGGTCGTGTTGCTCATTCGGTGAATCTCAAGCCAATTCGAGTAGGCGTCGACGGTTAGCAAAAACTTGTGGCCTTTGGTTGGCCCAGCAAAGTCCAGATGGATGCGGGAACAGGGTCCCCGCGGCGTCTCCAGTTGGGGTTGCCTTTGGTGGAGCGTTGCTTACTTCTTGGCATCTCCTGCAAGTTTTAACCCACGATTCGATTTGTCTGTCGATGCCTGGCCACCATGCGTAGCTTTGTGCGAGTCCCTTCATGCGCACGATGCCAGGGTGGCCATCGTGCAAGGTTCTTAGCAATGTCTGTTGGAGTCGTTCTGGGATAACGACTCTATCGCCCCAGATGACACAGCCCTTCTGCGAGAACAATTCGGTTTGATGACTTTTGAATGGTGCAAAGTCGTCTGGTACTTGGTCCAATGGCCATCAGCGTTCCACCCATGTGAGGACTCATGCTAAGATGGGGTCGCATTTTGTTTCTCTCGTGATGTCATGGGCCGTTAATGGCGGCATGTGGTGTCTCGATCTGCAACGCTGTCATTGTTGGTGCAGGATTGTTGATAGTTTCAGGGAGCGGTGTACGGCTCAGCGCATCGGCGAGGGGAATGGCTTTACCAGGACGATATTTTAGCCGATAATTGTAGGCAGCCAAGAATTCTGACCAGTGGGTCATTCTGGGAGAAAGTATGTAGGGAGTTGGCTTGTCCCCAGCAATGATCCCCAGCAATGGTTTGTGGTCAGTTACAATGATGAAAACCCGGCCGTACACGTACTCATGAAATCTTTTAACAGCTGATACGATTGCCAGGGCTTCTTTATCGATCTGGCTGTAATTTCACTCAGTTTTTGAGAGCGTCTTTGAGAAGTAAGAAACAGGGGCTTCGTTACCGTTAGGTAACACATGGCTCAAAATGGCGCCCACTCCAAAAGGCGATGCATCACATGTAATGTTTATTGGCAAAGTCTCATTGTACTGCATTAGTACGGCGTCCAAAGTCAGTAGTTTATTCACATTACGGAACGCCTGCTCTTCTTTGTGACCCCATACCCAAATCGATTTTTTATCTAATAGACGACGTAAAGATTCAGCGACAGTCGCCTTGTGCAGCGAGAATACATTATAAAAATTGATGAGGCCTAAGAACGCCTGGAGGTCGGTCTTGTTCTGGGGTCTGGGAGCATTTTTTATTGCTCTCAATTTGCTATTGGTAGGGTGAATACCCTGACTGTCAATTAAGTACCCTAAAAATTCAACACAATCGGTACACAGTTTGCACTTATTTCTTTTGACTTTCAAGCCTGCTTCCTGGAATTTTCGTAATACCAGTCTTAAACGCTCCCGTAAGATTTTTGGAGTGGGGGCGGCAATGAGCACATCGTCAAAATAGGGAACAATGCCCTTGATCCCCTGCAATAGTCTCTCCATTAGGCTCTGAAAGATCCCCGGGGCCACACTGACTCCGAATTGAAGCCACGTACACTTAAAGGCACCTCGGTGTGTTACGATTGTCTATGCCTGTGCCGTTTTTTCGTCAACCGGCAGTTGCTGATAAGCCTGAGCTAAATCTAGTTTAGCGAAGACTTTTCCGCCCCCCCAGGGAATGGAGGAGGTATTGTACCACCGGCACCGGATAAGGGTTCTGTTGCAGAGCGTGGTTTAGGGTGGCTCGGTAGTCCCCACAAATTCTAATGGAGCCGTCTGGCTTAATTGGTGTCACAATCAGCATTTCCCATGGGGAGTGGTCAGTTGGCTTTAACACTCCCTGGGCAATCAACTTATCAAGCTGTTCGTCGATTTTTGGCTTTAGAGCGAACGGAACTCAACGAGGCTTAAGGCGGATGGGAGCTATCTTTGGATTAAGGCTAAAGGATATCGGGGTCCCTTGTACTCGCCTAGCTTTTCTGCGAAGATGTCCTTGAATTCGTGGGCGAGGTCTTCCTCCCAGTCACTGCCGCCGATTCGGTTAATGCCAGCCACTTCAATGCTGAGTGGTGCGAACCATTGCAGGCCTAACAGACTAGGCCGGTCCTTATCGATCACCGTCAGTGGTAAGTACTCCGTGCGGTTCTTGAATGCAACCTGGACTCGACTGGATCCTGCGACTGGAATTCGGTTCCCCTGGTCGTCCTTTAACACGAGCCGTTGGAATTGAAGGTCTTGGCGCCGGATAGTGGGGATGAGTTGCTTGAGGATCTTCCATGAGACCATTGAAAGAGACGATCCCGAGTCAACTTCCATTTGGCAAGGCCGATTTTCAATGTTCACGTTGACCCGAATTTTTTTAGCGTCTAGTGAAGAGGCATGGCCAATAGTGAGTGTTTGGTGGGCCTCTTCCCATCTCACTAGATGATTCACGGGTCCGTTTCTGTAGGAGTGTTTTGCTGGTTCTCACCTTACAGGGCGATTCCCTGTCGATTGGCGGAGATTGGTTCCTTTCGAGGTCTGGATGGGTCCGAGGAGGTTTCTGCAGACCCGTCCGATGTGGCCTCGTTTCCCGCACTCGTGGCAGAGCGCGTCACGGAATTTGCAGTCGGAGCGGTAATAGTTGGCCCCGCAGCCAGCGCACAGTTGCTGGGACTTCGGGTATCATTCCCAATCGGACCACAGGCAATGGACCTCTTCTTTGTCGCTGTCTGACGACGAAGAGAAGTCCTCATGGTGGGCCATCTGCAGCTGCCCTTCTGCATTAGGTGAAACTTTGCCGGCCGGTGGGTGTGCTGGAGCACGATTTCGGCGTAATTGGGCAGCCGACTTCTTGGTCACTTCCGCTGCTGTAGCTTCAGCTATGGCGTCTTTAAAGGTGATGTCGCCCTTTTCCATTATTTTGCTCTGTACGTTTAGAGCGTCTAGCCCGAGGACTGCTCGGTCTCTCAAGGCCTCTTCTAGGTCGGTGAAATCGCAAAGGCCTCCCAAGTTCCGGAGGTCTGCAACGAAATCGGCGATGCTTTCTCTTTTCTGCTGGTTTCTTTGATAGAACTCGTGTCGTCTTACGAGCGTTGGAACGGTTGGTGCATAGTGGGCCCTTAGTAGCGGTTCGAGGACATCCCAGTTCATGGCCTTCGCTTCTGCCAGTTTTGCTAATGCCTTAGCCATTTTGAATACCGTCCGGCTGCAGTGTGTTAGGAATACCACACGTTTCTTCCCGGGTGTGGCATCCTTCAGATTATTCGTTTCCAAAAACATTTGAAAACGATCCATGTAGGACTCCCAGTCCTCTTGAGCTGGGTCGAACGGAGCGGGTGGTACTACGCCGCCGGACATGGTTCTGCCGTTGTGCGCTTCAGCCACGTGCTTAGTTGTCTTAGTTGGCTCTGATGTCATCCAATCCCACCCTCGTCGCCAGTGTTAAGTCTAGAGCATGGGTGCGAATGATGGAGACGAGCCGGTAGAAACAGTGAACTTCAAACTTTTTATTTACATATTGTGACAGCTCAAACTGGAGGGCTGCTATAGACTTCCTTATTTAGGCAACTTATTAACTATTCAACCAATAGCAAACCTGGAGCGCTAGCTCCGTTAACCAATAGGAATGGCCTGTTAATGGCCAATCAGATGCTCCTGAACAGACCAATCCGATCCTGCCATTAACAGCCAATCAGAAGTGCAGGGCCAGAACCCTGCACTTGACTTCAAGCTCAAGATAACTTTATTGGTATTATTCATTCACAACAGCCAACATCAATTGTGAATTTGAATATAACTAAAACAGCATTATTTGTGACAAGGTATCCAAAGATGTTCAAATTAATTAATTGAAAAAACTGCTTGTCCAGCATAAAGAAAGGCAAATCTTGCTTAAGGTGCAGCAGCATAGGTAATAGTCTTGTCTTGTTAAACTTGAATGTTAATTTTGGACTTCTTTGCTTTCAACAAAACGTTTTGCCAAAGATTCTTGAATAAACTGGACAACTCAGAGATACAAATAATCTGATTAAAGTACTGATTAAAGAACAAAATATAATTGGTTAAACAGCAACTATATCAGGGGTGTCAAACTCATTTTCATTGAGGCCCACATCAGGGTTGTGCTTGACCTTGGGGGTCCGGCTGGGTGTGGCCTAGGTGGGCATGGCCAGCTCAACATCACTCATGTTGGGGGCACCTCTGGTGGTCTGAGCGCTCTGCCAGAGAAAATGGAGCTTGGGAGGGCCGCATGTGTCAATCCGGAGCTCCATTTTCACTGGCAAAGGGTTGCAGAAGGCTGTCACAGCCCAAAACAGAGCTGTTTTCACTGGCAGAGACACCGTGAGTAGTCCTTTGCTGTTTCGAGAGTAGCCCCATGGACCAGATTTAAGCACCCCATGGGCCGGATCCAGCCATGGGCCTTGAGTTTGATACCCCTGAACTAAATGATTAGCTGAATAATCCTCAGAGTAGAAATTACAAAGATGTGTAATTGAAGCTCTTATTTTTATCATGTAATATTTGTCTTTAGAGATGAGTCGTAAGATGGTTAAATGTGCTGATGACCCAAAATGATTTAGGATTAAATCAAAAATATGCCGCAAAAGATCCAGATGTTCTTTGTGAATCAGCCATTAAAATGGCAAATAAAGTGATTCTTTGAATTAACAAAATTACCAATAAAGGAGAATATTTCTAGCTCAGGGGTTGAGATGAGGGGTCCTTAATGCTCTCTTAATTTGCTTGTTTTCTCTTGCAGACATTTCATTACACCTGAACTAGATAACACCATTACTACTAATTTGTGTATCGTATTTTGTTACTGTTCACTGGGATGTAGGTTTCTTTGTCCTCTGGTATTTTTTTTTTGCTTTTTTTAGGTATTGTACTCTGTCAATAATAACCATGGTTCGGTCTTTGTCTGCAGGTAGGATGATGATGGTCTGGTCCTTTTTTAGCTTTCTGAAAGCTATTTGGTCTTTTTTATGATTTGATACAGCACTGATGATGTTACCTAGTTTGGGCAATGAAACATCTGTAAGAAAGAAAGAAAGCTCAGAGAGCACCAAGGACCTCTCTCAAAAAAAAAAAAACACCTTGTATTATGCTAATGAGTCCGAACTGGCAGTGAATAACTTGAAAAAGTGTGTTAGGACTTGGGGAATAAAGCAAATTATATGTTGGAGCTTTTAAGGAAAGAGGGAAAAACATCAATCCATCAATTACCATAAATCAGAAATATTTTAAGTTGTATTTCATCCTTGAAAATGTATGTATTTATTTATCCTTAGAATAATATGTGTTTCTAGTTATGGCAGTTTAAAAAAATTATAGAGTGGGCAAAAATGTGGAGGAAATGTTGCAAAGTTGTGGGGGGTATTTTAGCTTTAAAAAAATGAATGAGAATGTAACACAAGTGGATAAAACATGTATATTTGTAAACAAAATAAATGAAGATATTTTCCATTTATGTTAACTGACCAATATCTCGACTCATCCAATGAAGTTATAGGGAGATATTTCTTCACATAACACATAATTAAACTACATAATGTGTTATGAGCAGAAAATGATAATCGAGCATGGATAGCAATAGAAGTTAATGAGGGTTAAGTATGAAAGCTTCTTTATGGCTATATACATTGTCCAGTATTAGACTTTCAATACCAGTTGCTGGGAAACATGATTCAGTGTGTGTTTCTGCATTTATGTATGATTAGAAATCTGGATCTCCATCATGAGAACCAAATGTCTGATTCAGAAAAGGTCTTATGTTGTCATGGTAAACAGTACCAGGGTGGTACATTTTCTCTTCTTGATAATCTTGAATTATCTGAAAAAATCTTGACAAAATATTTTGGCCAAGGAAAATGACAATGATTAAAAAGCTGCTGCAAATAATAGACAAGGGAGATATATTTTAAGCCTCATGTTACAATGTTGATAATTTCCTGTCTAATAAGTAATGTCAAATTAGATTTCATTTCCATGAAAATTAATGTGCTTTTCCCCAGATATTTATGGTATTAAATATAATTAATTGAATTAATGTCATGTGTTTGCAATCAGAAATATATACTTTAGGTTAAAAAAGACCTGAATTCTATTGCAATTACATATTCCCAGTATTATTCTAAATACTTTTATTTTCAAATAAAATATTTTCAAATAGAGTGAATGTGATAATGTACACATTAATCTCACTGGAGTTTATTCAGAAATACATTCCACTGTACAGTATTTACTTTCAGAGAAAAAGTCAGAGGATTACAGGTTTAGTCTAGTTTGTAGCTCCAACTATCAATGGTTGAAATCCACAAGAACAGCCTATAACACAATCGTATGTAGTATAAAACTACTGATGTTTAAAATTAACAGCACGTCAAGAGGCTTTTGGATGGCTTATCATGGCAACTCCTTGTATCATGGAAAAATAGGTCTTAAGCATAGTAATATAAGAAATAATGTAAATTGTCATATAATACATTAATCATATTTCTTTTGCTCCTTGGTTTTTTTTCAAAATGTCTATTATGTTAGCTAAACAGATGTTAGACAACAGCTTGACACTTAGAATTATTTATTACATTCAGTTGGCGGTGGTCTGACTGTCTGACAAGTTTCTTGTTCCACTTGTCCCGATACACAAAGATTTTTCCAGCATGCGCTCTCGACTTTTTTTTTTTTTTTAAAGAAAGGGAATTTTAATACCAAGGAGTTTGAAGGCCCTGTTAACACAAGCCCCACAGATTTCTAATCCAAACAGTAATACATTACAAAAAGCAATGCTTTATTCTACTAAAAAGTTCTCACCAGACATTTTTAGATACCTTTGAAATATGTTTAGTCTTTCTTGCCCCTACCAACCTTTCTTTCTCCTAAAACTGAATTCACAACTCCCCTTTAGAGCAGGAGCCCGATTCCTTTTCTGTGACCTGTGAAGGAAATGGTACTTTGTGCTAATTACGTCCAGTCCTTAAACAGCCACAATAGATAAGTCTGGCTGATGTATTCATTGAAATAAATTATTTCAGCTTCATTTCAGCTTCTCTTTGCTCAAGGAAAGAAAGTGACATCAAGTGATTTGCGCTCAAGAATTACAGCATGAAGTGCCCCTTCATACAAAGACACCAGAAGCTTAACAACTGAGGCAGACATTAGCAATGATGGGGATGTTATTTGTAAAGCATGCACACGCCTACACTTGACCTACAGTGTTCTAACAACAGAGAAAGCCAATATGGCCCAAGCAAATGGAGTGGCAGAAAAGGAGGAGGAAAAAAGTAGAAAGTATAAAACAATGTGTTTCTGCTGCCAAGCAACCTTGGCTGAAAACTATATGGGCAGCAGACTGTGGGAACGCAAGATTAACTCATATAGGAGCAAATAAATCAGAGCTTTATATCTGTTTTAAAACACTATTGATTAGAACAGGACTGCTTGTGTCTCACTGATGGCCAACAGAGACACGAAATGGAAAAAGATCTTTGTAAGCCTGTGCAAACTATATTCTAAAATATCTATCTATTTCAACATGCAACAATACTGCATCAGATTTCAAGTGAAAGCAAAACTGAATTCAAATTTGGAAACCACCTGAGGCAAACTTTGTGAATTTTCATAATTTTTCAGAAAGATAGAAATTTTCAATAAAAAATTGCACAATTTGCACAATGTTTCATTTTTCATTATCTGTTATTAAACCTTTTCATTCCGATTTGCTTTATGAAGGCAATATTACAAAATTACAAAGCTTTTTTTTTCATTTGAATTAATAAAATTAGTACTGTATAAGGGATGCGATAAAAATGCTGAGCATGATAGTCTGGGCTTGAAACCTAAGGGCCACACACAATGGGGTGAGCTCCCGTTACTTGCCTCAGCTCCTGCCCACCTAGCAGATCAAAAGCAAGCAAATACGAGTAGATAAATAGGTACCATTTCATTGGGAAGGTAAGAGCATTCCATGCACCTTGGCATATAGTCATCCTGGTCACATGACCACAGAAATGTTTTCAACAACACTGGTTCCCTTGGCTAACAATTAGAGATGAGCACCAACTCCTAGAGTCAGGCATGACTGGACAGAGAAAACCTTTACTTTTGCTGTCTGTATTCCATTTCCTTCTCATTTATGTGACTGTTTTTACAAGGCTGTTATTGTGAGCAATAACAGGCCACCATAACCCACTTAAACTTCCAGAAAAATTTTATCCAATGCCTACATGCAAATGAAAGATACTTACCATATATACTCGAGTATAAGCCGAGTTTTTCAGCACATTTTTTGTGCTGAAAAAAAACCCCTCGGCTTATACTCGAGTCAGATTCCCCTCTGAAGAAAAAATGGTGTGGAGCTCCGAAGCTGGGCAGCCGCTTCCCTGCTTCCGTGTTTCCTTTGCAACTTTTAAGCATGGGAGGGGGAGGCTTTTCTGAGCTCTAGGCTGAAAAAGCAACGCGAGCCGAGGTCGCTCCACTCAGTTTCATTTCCTCAGCTCCAGCTGCTTTCAGTCCACTCGGGAGGAGGGGGAGGAGGGGGAGGAGGGGGAGGAGGGGGAGGAGGGGGAGGAGGAGGGGGAGGCTTTTCTGAGCTCTAGGCTGAGAAAACAACGCGAGCCGAGGTCGCTCCACTCAGTTTCATTTCCTCAGCTCCAGCTGCTTTCAGTCCACTCGGGAGGAGGGGGAGGAGGGGGAGAGAGAGAGAGAGAGATATCATAAGAACGGCTCTTGGTTTTTTCTTGCAGGGAGAGAGTGACTCCTGCCTACCACTGTCATCATCATCATCTTTTGGGTTGGTGAATCAATCAAACCTTTCATGATAGTGAGATCGTTTCCCAAATTTCCCTTAAATCAGGGAAGAAATCAGAAACAAAGCTTTGGGCTGAGAATAAGCTTGTTCCTATGATGCCATTTTTGTTCACTTCAGTGTGAAAAGTGTGAAAAAACACACTTCTTTTTCTTCATCTTCTTGTTCCCTATTTACTGGTCTCTTTCAAAGAGGAAATTGTGAACATCAAACTTATTCTCAACTGTCCTAGTGAAAGTTTTTATTGGCATCTATTTTTATTTTTGAAATTTACCAGTAGCTGCTGCATTTCCCACCCTCGACTTATACTCGAGTCAATAAGTTTTCCCAGTTTTTTGTGGTTAAATTAGGTGCCTCGGCTTATATTCGGGTCGACTTATACTCGAGTATATACGGTAAGTCAAAGGTATTTATCTTACAGTATAAGTAACTCAGAGCTGGTTTTTGTTTCTCCAGCAACAGTCAATCAGTACTATATTTATGCTGGTTATAGCTTACTCTGAGCCGTGGTGGCACAGTGAATAGAGTGCAGTACTGCAGACTACTTCTGCTAACTTCCTGCAATTTGGCAGTTCAAATCTCACCAGGCTCAAGGTTGACTCAGCCTTCCATCCTTCTGAGGTGGGTAAAATAAAGTCCTAGATTGTTGCGGGGCAATATGCTGACTCTGTAAAACCGCTTAGAAAGAGGGTAAAGCACTATAAAGCGGTATATAAGTGTATATAAGTATATAAGTGCTATTGCTATTACTCAGTAGAGCTATCTCTTAAGAATGAGAGCAGGCTCTGCACACTACAGAGGGCTGCCCAATGTATTTAAAATCACCTGTCACCGCTGAATCAAGCAAGAGATCAAAGTGGTTTTGTAATTCTAGGAGATAGTCAATATATTCATTTAGTTTTTAAAATTACATAATTACTACTCATCCCATTCCAGAGACACTGGGGGAATACTATAGAAAATAATAAAATAAACAAATAAATTCTTACTGAAATTAAAATGATGTCATTAATTAAAATAACAAATTAGGAAAAAGACATCAGAACATTAACTTTCATCGATGCAATCAAACTATATGGTTTTTGTTTTCCCGGAAAGCAAGATATTTCATAAGACTAGGACAATTGCAGAAAATGTCTGCTTCCTCACTCCCATCCTTTCTTCTTGAGGAACTAAACTACAGAATATCCATTCATACTTAGATTGCACAGGATGGGCAGATTCTATCTGGAGCAAGCAGTTCAGAAGACTGCCTGAATATGGATCAAGGGAATCAGAAACAAATAGCTAGCCAATGCAGCATCCAGCATACTAATGTAATTTTCCTAAAGTGACTGTCACCCAATGGTGAGCTGCTGCCAATTTGAACTACTTCTAGCAAACTAGTATGAATGACAATTAGTTGGCCCCGTCCACCCACTTCCACCCTATCCTGTCTTACATTTCCTTCTTTTGCAGCTCAGCTGATTTGTGCGTCAAAGTAGATTACTATGCCTCAACTGTTCTACTTACCGGGGAAGTCTAGAAGGTGAGCTAGAGAGGTTCAAATTGCTGTTTATTGAATGCTGTTTATTGAATGCATGCACTCACAGAACCAGTTCTGAAACTGGTTGCAGCCCAACCCTGCTGTCACCCATTAGTAATCAAAAAATCATGCTGTTGCTGAAGTTTCCAAAACGTTTTTGAAATTCCAGAGACAGTAGGACAAGAAATACTGTTGCCAGGACCCTCTACCTTAAAAAATGATTCCTACTGACTCGCAGTGCTATGATAGTTTTAAAATGTATTTAATAGTTTGGGTAATTTCAGTGGACTTTTATCTATTTAGAAAAGCTTCATTACCCTGTAATAAGCTTTGGATAATTGTGGTATCTTATTTGGTCCAGGAGTGGCGATTACACCATAAAACACTATAAAAGCTTTATAAAATCTTCAATGAGTATATAGAACTAATTATATCCATAATTGGCACTTCCCTCCTAGTTCCATATTAAAAGGAAATATGGATGATTTAAAAAATAATTAAATCTATGTTTGTGTGAGAAAAGTCTCGATACCTATTTTTGAGGGGCTTTTTCCCATGTCTGATTTTGTTTCTTTTTTTTCCCCCTCCAAAGATTTATTTGAAGGGATTGGATTTTTAATGTTTCCTGCCAATGGTAAAACTGGTTTTAATAACTGTTGCATCTTTATTCAAAATTTTATGTAGTATGTGCATAGGTTTTTTTTTTTTAATGATGTTGGAATGTTTTCCTTTTTATCTCTCCAATTTTGCTGGGCTATAATCATTGGCATATGTGTAATTAATTTAGAAAGTTAAATCACAGTCTTGCTATTGAAATTCCTTATGAGATCCTTATGTAGAGTTTGTGTGCAATGAAGACAGTTTACACCAGGGGTCTCCAACCTTGGCTCCTGGAAGCCTGGCGGACTTCAACTTCCAGAATTCCACAGCCAGCTTTGCTGGCTGTGGAACTCTGGGAGTTGAAGTCCGCCAGGCTTCCAGGAGCCAAGGTTGGAGACCCCTGGTTTACACATAAAAACACTGTAGAGAAGATCTTATATTTTAGCAAGCAAGGTAGGAAACAAATATTCACCTAGTGTTCAGAGGTGGTATTCAGCAGGTTCTGACCAGTTCTGTTATGTTCAGTCCTGTTCTGTCCTATACTATACTATACACTGTAATATACTATACTATTCTATTACTATATACTATACACTATACAATACTACACCACACACAAACTATAGTGAGTAGCGTAGTGATGAAGATGTGTGCCTCCCACTTGGAAGGTTGAGAGTTCAATCCTAAGGTAGATGTTTCTCTCCTAGGGTGCAAAGGAAAAATATTTGCTATGAACTTCACATGGTGTCAGGAAAGGCATCCGGTCAGTAATTGCTGAGCTCCATCCAGTTGCTCTGACTTTACCATGAATTAAGGAATGACAGGGTTGTAAAAAAGACAGTTTATACTGTATTATATGATGAGCAAAAAACTTTTTAAGTGAGCCATATCTAATCTTACAACCTTCCCCCCACGCACCCATGGTCATTCAACAAATCATTTAGTGAAGCAAATGGTCATTAAGGAAATCTGGCTTCCCCCATTGACCTTACTTATCAGAAACTGTCTGGATAGGTCAAATGTGTGGTAATAGACCAAACACATACATATTCAGATTGCCAGCTTTGTATGATAAAGCTATTTTCTTATGCTAGTAACAGAAATGGTATAAAGGCAGATATTCTCTAACAGCTTTATAACTGGTCCTCTTGAACTGAGTGTGACTCCTCATTAGCTTTCTTGGCAGTATTACAGAAATAGTTTGTCATTTTGTCTTCCAGGAATTTTTTTTAATGATCTCAACATTCTAACTGGGACTTCCTGGTGATTTCCACCCAAAAATTAACAAAACCCAGCTCTCTACAGTTTTTTTTCTCCCCAAAATCTGCCAATATCAACTAAAAGCTGCCACATGAATAAACCTACTAGTATGCATTCTAATAAATATATCTTATCCAACAACTGTACAGTTTGACAGGTTTGATTGTAGGATATATTATCAACATCGTAAACAATTGTTTATCCTGAGATTCACGTAACTTGAACAAATCACAATTAGTATTTGTTTTTCTACTTAAATTTTTTAAGTGTTAAAAGGCAAGTGCAAAAGAATTGTCTTTGGATAATACATCATAAACAGCATTTATATTAATTAGACCAATCATTTAGATATGAGTGTTCCCAATTAGTAAAAAGCAATAAAGAAGAGAAAATGTTTTGAATGAGTAAATGTGCAGGGTGACATTCTGTTTTTTCAGCTGGGATTTTTTATTTGCAAATATAGCTTTCTCTATGAAGTTGATCCAAGAATTTTTTCCATGTAAATAAAAACTACATTAATTGTCTTACAGTTACACTAACAATGCAATTCCAGGCATGTATTCAATAGGACTTACTCTAGGTAAGTATGCTTTGGTGGCAACTTTCTAGAGGACAAGCATCTTCATTGAATTTAACTCTCAGATTTACACAGAATTATATAGAAACTGGGAATTTAATTTTAGGCAACAACCAGCACAGGTTGAATAAAACAAGACTAAACATTCATTCTTCTCCAGCCTTTGAACTATGGTGCTGGAGAAGACTCCTGCGGGTCCCTTGGACTGCAAGGCGGTCAAACCCGTCAGTCCTAGAGGAGATCAACCCTGACTGCTCTTTAGAAGGCCAGATCCTGAAGACGAAACTCTTTGGCCACCTAATGAGAAGGAAGGACTCACTGGAGAAGAGCCCAATGCTGGGAACGATTGAAGGCAAAAGAAGAAGGGGGCAACAGAGAATGAGGTGGCTGGATGGAGTCACTGAAGCAGTCGGCCTGAGATTAAATAGGCTCCAGGAGATGGTAGTGGACAGGAAGGCCTGGAGGAGCATTGTCCAAAATGTATATTCTGAATGACTGTATTTAGTCAGAGAGGATAGAGGGATTTAGACATGATTACAAATATTTTTTAAAAGAAACATTGATTTATCACTATGCCACTAGGTGTCCTTTGATAAAGTAATTTGCTAACTTCTCTAAACTCTGAATGAAATGAAAACCTGAATTTACATTTAGTATTTTTAGCAGCTAAACATAAGAGCGATTCAGATATAACAAATTCCACTACATACATAAAATATACGCTGATTGTTAGGGATACACCCTAGCAGAATCTGCACGGCAGTCAGTCAGTCAGGCAAAATATGTAAGATAAACTTACAAATATCAGTCCAGTAATAAATCTTCTCACAGTAGAGATATTAAGAAGTTCAAACCTCTTTTCTTCCTTCAGCAGCAGCAGCAGGGACCCATCAATCCATCACTGTCAGCAAGCAATTCAGTAAGCCAGCAATACAGCAGGTTCTCTTGCTCCCTCTTATGGCGATTTTACAACCGCACCCAAAATTACATGCTTTGCTGTTTAAAGTGACACACACTTTAACTTACAATCATAGTTTATATATATTATTTTACCCAAACTACGTTAGGTAACCTTGTTGTTCCTAACACTGATCATTCAATGACCACGCATAGAACCACTCATATTAATTTCCTTTTACTGAGTCTGAAGATAAAGTATAGATTGTGAGATTGCCCATATGAACTTGGGATAACATATTCCTAAAAACTTGATCCTCATGAGATAAAGTACTAAAGCAACAGTTCTCAACATTTTTAGCTCAGCAGACTGGCAGAAATAGCAGAGGTGGGACAGGGGATGGTTTCTCACATGCATGTGCGACACTTTTACAAATGCAGCTTTGTGTGCTTGCGTGTGTATGCCATTCTCGCCCACCATTTCCACAGCCTGGTTCCGAACAGGCTGCAGCCTGGTACCAGGCAACAGCCCCGGTGTAGGGACCCCTGTTCCCCTGTTCTAAAGTATAATATTTCACACAATATAAATATGGATTTTAAATAATCACTTGGCATAATGACATGTTTAGGAAAGATGGAAGGCAACGTTTCTCTGGCTTTTAAAATACTTCAATGGGAACTACATTATGATATTGTACAGGTTCTATCAAAGAGTACACAGGAAACAAATAATAAAATACAAAGAAGGATCCTGTTCAATGGATCTCCAATGTAATGTTCCTTAGAACTACAACCTGACATTTAACCTGGTGTTAATCTCAAGTTTTTGAAAAGGAGGTTGAGGAGAAAGAAGAGATACAACTGAAAAGAGGTAACAATAGATGTTTAACAAAAGATTCTTCATCTGCACCAAAGAACTTATAATTAGAATTTTGCCTTCACATTAGCAGATTGTTTTAAGGGTCTATTGGTAATCCTCGACTTACAACCACAATTGGGGCCAGAAGTTCCATTGCTAAGCAAAGTGGTTAAGTGAGTTGTGTCCCATTATGACCTTTTTGGTATGTCTATTAAGCAAATTACTGCAGGAAAGTGAATCAAGCAATTGTTAAATGTATCCAGCTTTCCCTGTTGACTTTGCATGTTAGAAGTCAGCTGGGAAGGCCACCAATGACAATCACATGACTCTGAGATGCTGCAACTATTGTAAATAAATGCCTGTTGCCAAATGACCAAATTTTCGTCACATGACTGTAGGGATGCTGCAACAATCACAAGTCTGAGTACCGGTTGTAAGTCACTTTTTTCAGTGCTGTTATAACTTCAAGCAGTTGCTAAATGAAAGGCTGTTAAGTTGAGGAGTACAGTACTTATGTTCATAAGTTAACATGTTTATTGGAAGTGTTATCCATCACAAACATATTTGATTATGATACTACAAAGTCATTATACACTCTAACTGATCTCACTTAATATTTTCAGTAGAAATTAAGCAACCATCTAATATTTCAGTACTGTAAGGCAAAAATTAACAGCATTCAGTTTTGCTTTATATATAATGATCTCCTTTTATTTCTTTCTTCAGATCCAGAATAATTCCCTTCAGAAAGCTATGGTTTAAAATCTGTATTGATCTTTACAACATTTTCTAATCTACAAGGCAATCCATGTCAAAAGTGAGAATAGTCAGGCGAGGCCCAAGTAAGACAAAAGACAAGAAATGGAAGCATTTGTTCACCACATTGAATATTACTCTTGAAAGTAGTGAAATGTGAAACAAGGATGATAAACAGACACATGTGGCCTCTACATAATGGGAACCAAATGAATATCACAACAGAAGAATACTTTCACACTTTTCCACCCCAATAAACTGCTCCAGTTAGACACAGAACAGAACAAGACAAGAGATATAAGAATCCAGAAAAGTGAGATGTGCTACCATCTTGCCTTCAAACTGTTAGCAGTAATTGACTCTCCTTCATGTTCAAAATAATTGAGAATGTACATGTATTTTACTTTGTGGGCAAAAAAATCATCAGTATGTGGTGTTATCCAAGAAAAACCAAAAGTTATTACATTAGTCAAAATCATGTTAATGTAATAACATTTCATCTAATGACTAAAAACTAAATAAAATATTTTTTTTTTAAATAAGACAAATGACTAATGAAATGGTAGGATCTCCTGCTTGAGCAGTGGTTTGGACTAGACCTCCAAGATCCTTTCCAGCTCTATTTTATTCTAATTCTACTAATAGAAAGAACACAGTGAAAGATATTTATGCAAACAAGAATTAATCTAGCAATATAACTTAAAAATAGAACAGAATATATATATTTCAAGGCTGAAAGGTAGAGATCTTGTTGCTCTTTGAGTTTTATTATTTGCCTGCAGATGTTTAATTATCCAATTAGGTAAGTGCATCATTATCATCAATATAATTCAATCTAATTTTTAAATGTGTTAATATGCATTTTAAAAAGTTATTTTAACATATTAAGAAAAATCTCAGAAAATACTTTAGGTGAAGCAAAAGTTTTACAATTCTGTTTTTAAAGCATTGTTTATGGATACACCAGACAACACACTGAAGACATTTCAAGGGTTGCTTCAAACTCAGGGAATGGGTATTAAAACATCAAATATAATTCAATATAGTGAGTCTTAATGATGCTTTCTGGGCTTGTTTGAGTGCATGTGCTTAATTACATTTGATTTTAATTATAGAAAAAATAAGTAAACTCTTTCTGTAGTTAAACTTGACTCCTAATGACTAAATAAACACATCCATATTCCTTTATTGGCTTCAATATGTAAGCAATTTTTGATCTAGCCCCAAGGCTTCCAGTGAGAATATGGTGAGTTAGACATCCTTGATGTTACATTCACACGTCACAAAGGAAATATTCATTAGACTGCAAGTTAGAGAAGGATGCGTATTGGTTACAGGTTTTTTTTAAACTACTATCTAAACTCTTTAATTCTTCACTTAAGTATTCTATTTTTCATTCCCTAAATTAGCCCAAAGACATATCAATTTATTATTGTATGCCGCTGAGGTAATAAGCCTGTCATTAATCTCCAGACCTTAAAACAGATTTGAAATCAATTATGCATTGTTGCACTTAGGAGGAATTAATAATAAATTGCATCTAAGATGTTTTACTTTATCTAAATACCCAAACAGAAAAACTGGATATTTATGTGGGCAGTCCATTGAACAGCTTAAGCCTGGGGTCCCCAACCCCCAGGCCACAGGCCACTATCGCACCTTGAGTCTTTCAGAACTAGGCAGCAGAAGTGGTGGGCAAACACGTGCAAATGCGTGTGCGCATCCCCAATCACGAGTAGCGGGAGTGTGTCTGCATGCGTGCTTGCCCACCGCACATGCCCACTGCAATCCCCTCTCTCTCCTGCCAATCCGCAAAACCAAAAAAGCTGGGGTACTCTGGCTTAAGCTACTTTAAGCTAGGGAATTTGTATACCTCGCCAGCAGATTTTATGGAAAAAAAGGGATTGCAGTATACATGAAGGACGACATGAAAGCAGAGCTAATTTGGACAGACCCCAATGGAAGAATTCTGGTGTTACAAATTTGGATTAAATCCACTCCAATTCTATTAGTGGTAATTTATGCCCCTAATGATAACCAAAAGGAATTCTTTAAACAATTACATGGGGAAAAAAAAGTGGAATTAGAGAAAAGGAATATTCGTATCTTGGGGGATTTCAATGCTATTGTGGACCACCAGAAAGATCACAGTAGCAGGGGGGGGGGAAAAACCTACCGAAAACATGTGAAGAAATGATGATTGAACTAAATTTGATAGACATGTGGAAGAAATTAAACCCTGATAAAAAGCAATTTACACTTTACTCTAATCCTCATCAGTCATGGACATGAATTGATATGGTGTGGATGAATGGTGAGCTAGTAAATGAATTAAAAGAGATTGAAATTTTACCAAATGAATGGGCAGATCACAATCCAATTCAGATAGTGTGGAAAGGTAGGAAGAAACCAATGAAAAGGTAGACTTTAAATACACAGTTAATTAAAAAGAAAGAATTTATGAATAGACTTAAGAAGGAATTAGACTATTTCTTAAAAGAAAATAACAATGAGGCAACTAACAAAACAGAATATTTGGGATACAATGAAGGCAATAATAAGAGGCACAATGATATCATACACCGCTAAAAGAAATAAAAAAAAATATGTCCAACAAAATAAATTATAACAAAGAATTAAAGAATTAGAAATTCAGCTACAAAACACCCCAAAAGATTGTAAATTGAAAAATCAGATAATAACTAAACATAAATTAAATTTAATTGAACAAGAAGGAATGGTTTCAAAGTTGAATACAGCTAGACAGATATTCTTTGAACAGGCCAATAAACCAGGAAGGTGGTTGAGAAGGAGAACAAATAGGACCTCTCATGGTGGAAGTATATAATGAGGTCCTACTTGCAGCAAGAATGCTGGATTCATGGAAGGAGACACTGATATTGTTGATCCCGAAAGAAGACTCAGATTTACGACTTATACAAAATTACAGACCAATTTCCCTGTTAAATACTGATTATAAAATATTTACCACAATTATAGCAAATAGATTAAAAAATATTGAATGAATATATACATAAAGATCAAAATGGATTCCTTCCCAATAGACAAATTAGGAATAATTTAAGAATAGTGAGAAATGTTTTGGAATACTACAAAACCTATCCGGAAAAACAAATAGCCTTTGTATTCTTGGATACACAGAAGGCCTTTGACAAACTAAGTTGGCAATTCCTAATCCAACAAATTTATAATATGAATTTAGGCACTAACTTTGAAAAAATTGTGACTACAATTTACGATTTACAAAAGGCAAATATTATAATTAATGGAGAGTACACACGCTCAGTAAAAATAGAGAAAGGAGTTAGGTAGGGATGTCCACTATCTCCCCTTTGAAACATTGCTTACACGAATTAACAGAACCCAGGAATAAAAGGACTAAAAATTAAGAAAGAAGAATATAAACTCCAGTCATTTGCAGATGATATTGAAACAGGTCAAAAACTATTGAAAGAGTTAGATCAATTTGGGAAAGTTGCAGGACTTAAAATCAATAGGGAAAAAATGAAATTAATAACTATAAATTTAACAGAAAACATACATTAAAATTGGAAAGGTTAATGGGATTACAAATAGTAAAAAAAAGTTAATTATTTAGGAATTTGGTTGACGACTCAATGCAAAACCCTAATGGAAAATAATTATAATAAACTATTACAGCAAGTCAAAAAAGGATGTAGCAGTACATTATTAGAATGGGAAAAGGTCTGGACAAGGAATAATAAAATTACAAAATCAGCAACATATAAAGAAAATGCCTATAAAATGTTTTATAGATGGCACCTCTTGCCCTTGAGAATAGTGAAGATGTCTCCTAACATAAATTCAAATTGCTGGAAATGTAAAAAGGAACATTCTTTCACGTGTGGTGGTCCTGCACTGATGCCCCAAGATACTGGCACAGAATAAAAAAATGCTTAGAAGAAATAAGGGTGGAGCAAATTGAATTAAAACCAGAATTCTTCTTACTGGGGATATTTAATAGACAAATTTCTAAAAAAAGTTAAATATATAATACTGCGCATTCTTACTGCAGCCAGAGTAACTTTTGCACAGTGTTGGAAACAAGCAGATATTCCAACAGAGGATATAACAGCCTGTGCAGAGATGGATAAATTAATCTTAGCACTTAAGGAAAAAGGAACATCAGAATATTGTAGAAGCTGGGAATACTGGTATGACTGGATAGAACAAAAATAGAAAATATATTAGTAAACACCATAAAATGTGAAAGAGGCAGTAATTATATACCTGCAATAAAATCTTTTTGTAAATATGTCACCAATATTGATAACAAACAAGAAACCATAGACTGCCATTAATAGAATTGCTAGGTTTTTTTAAATCTTTTTTTTCTTTTTCTTTTTCTTTCTGTGTGTTTTGTATGTGTTTGTTTGACATTTTAGTTGTATAATCAATAAAGTTTGTTTTTTTAAAAAAAGATATAGAAAGTCAAATAGAGGGGAAGGCGGAGCTTCGTCGCCACGATACAGCTGCGATCTCGGGGCTCCGAGATCACAGCTGATATCTTCGCCCCTGGTCGGTCCCAACGGACCTAAACCGTCTCGTAGTGACGGTGACAGTAAGGGGCGCGTTCTGTAGATTCCAGGGACATCGCAAGTCCCTGGTTGATCCAGAAGAAGCCCTTTTGCCAACGGCGGAGAGGCAGCCATTAGGCTGCTGAAGCTGGGACAGCTCCGGAAGAATGGGATAGAAAAAAGTGTATTGGCTGGTGAGGATCTGTTTTTTTGATTGGGACTTAAAAACACTCTAATATGAGAAGAAATCTGTAAAATTATTGACAGAATTTGATTTAGCAGCGATTTTTTAGTAATGTCAAAGTGAGGCTTGGCTTTTTACTTTTACTTTTTTTTTTTTTCTTTACTGAACTTTTATTGCGATCTAGTTAACCAGACTGGCTTTTTTCTTTTATATTTTTATATTTACTTGCTTTCTCTTTGCCTTTCTGATTGTTTTATATTTTTTAAAAATAGAGGCCCCCTTTAATATCTTTTTTTAATATACATAAATATACATACATACTTTTTTTTTCTTTTTAGGCTTCTTTCTGGGGGGAAGAAGGGGGAGTGGATTGAAGAAACTTTGTAACACTGCCAACTAGAGGCTTGAAAATATTCTGTTTGAAGTTGAAAAACTTTTGTTTGAAAAACTTTTCTCAAGGCTACTGGAAATGATAAGATAGAGGGAAGAGTACTGCAGGATGTTTATACAGGTGCTCTTTGGAACTTCTATTATTAAATGAATATTTGAAGTTTGGCTTTGAAACTTGTGGAGAAGTCAAATAAGAACCTTGGATAAATAAAAGGCAGTGTGTGTCTTTTTTTTTTTTTAACTCCTTATTAATTGTTTCATTCCTCCCCTCCAACCCCACACTATTTTGTAATATTGATATATTTATTTTTTATTATATCTCATTTTTTATTTATTTTTTTTCAAAGGGGAAGCCTCAGAATATCTTTTTTTTTGCTTTTTTTCTCTTTTTTATAGGGATGTCTGCCTTTTGATTTCTATTTTTGACCTATTTTTATGGGTTTTTTTTCATTTTCTAAGGTTTTTCAATTGGATTAAGGTGGGAAGAATTTGAAGAAATATCCTTTTCTTTTTTTTCTTTTCCTTTTTCTTTGCTTATTATTTTTTGATATTATTGCTTCTTTTTTTCTCTTCATCTTTTAATTTTTACTTTTGAATTATATTTGCGTATTTTACAATTGGATTAATGTCTTGAAGAATCTGAAGAATCTTTTTCTTTTTAATTTTGGGCTTTTTACTTATTACTGGTTTTGTTTTTTGTTTTTTGTGGTGTTTTCCTTTTTTTAAATTGGATTATAATTGGCTACCTCACTAATTGGATTAAAAGACCCGGAAGACCCTGAGTTATCGAAATGAGTAAGAAAATTTTACCTTCAGGCATCTCAACTTCTGCTCCTGTTTCCCTGTCATCTGGAGGATGACTCTCAACAATGGTGAAGCAAGACAAAGTGCAAGTAGATTTAACGATGGTTATGCAAGGAATACAAGATCTTAAAATGAGTATGGAACAAAGAATGGAGAGTATTGACCAAAGAATTGGAAAGATGGATGGGAAAATTGAAAATTTTCAACAAATGATGGTGAAACATGATGAGAGAATCCAAAAAATAGAAGAGAAAGACAAACAAAGAGATGATACAATTGGGAATATTGATAACAGATTAACAATGGTTGAACAAGAAAAAGGTGGGATGTTGAAGTGGGAGATGGACAGGTCAGAATTTTATCTTAGATTCCAAAATATTGAGGAAGAAAAAGGACAAAACTTGGCGGCAGTAATGATTGAAATTCTGGCTGGAGTCTTGAAAATAACAGAGGAAAAGATGATGGATGGAGTAGATGAGATATATCGAGTCTTCACAAGATATGCGATGAGGAACCAATTACCAAGAGAGGTCCATGTTAGATTCACTAAAAAACTATTAAAAACCAAATATTACAAGTGGTAAGAGAGAAGGGGTTGAAATATAAAGGCAAAGAGATTCTGGTCTTAAAACAAGTACCTAGAAAAGTGAGAGAGATTAGAAGAGAGTATCGATTTTTGACTAAAATGCTATTGAAAAAAGAGGTGAACTATAGATGGCTGATCCCAGAAGGACTAATATTTACATGGCAAGAACAGAGACACAGAATTGATTCAATTGTGAAAGCAGAAATGTTTTACAAGGAATTTTTCGAAAGAAGAGAAATGGAGACAGAAAAAGAAAAGATTTTAACTGAATTTGAAGAGGATCAAATGGAGATGGAAAAAGAAGAAGGTGCAATAGGTGGACAAATGGAGATCAAAGAACAACGTGAAATAAGATCCACGAGAGCTGTTAGACCTAAATATAAAGCATAACCATGGGGGAGAAAAAGCTGATTTCTATGAATATAAATGGACTGAACTCAGCTATCAAAAGAAGGAAAACTTTTTGTAAATTAGAGAAGCTAAAATTTGATATAATTTGTTTACAAGAAGTACACATTAAAAAACAACATGAACAATTATTGATACGACCAAAGTTAGGGAAAATATTTACTTCTCTGACTCATTGTAAGAAAAGAGGAGTGGTTTTGTATGTCAAAGAAACCACTCCAGCTAAATTGATTTATACTGATGAAGACGGAAGAGTATTAATAGTTGAAATAGTGGATAATAATATAAAAACTCTCTTGGTTGCAATTTATGACCCAAATGATAAACAAGAAGAATTTTATAAAAAATTACATATGAAAATAATTGAACTGGACTATGGTAACATACTTATAATGGGGGACTTTAATGGAATTGTAGACAATAAACTGGACTGTACAGTAAAAACAACACGACAAAATAGGAAAACTCTCCCTAAATCCTTTTTTAAAATGATAGATGAATTAAATTTAAAAGATATATGGAGAGAAAGAAATGCTAAAACTCAACAATATACTTTTTATTCAAACAGGCATTTATCGTGGTCCAGAATAGATATGATTTGGACATCAACAGAATTATTATTTAATATTCAAGAAATAAATATTGAAACAAGTACATGGGCAGACCATAATCCAATGACAATTAAATGGAAAGGACAAAAAAGAAGATCTAGATGGACATTAAACAATACTATTTTAAAGGGAAAAGATTTTATACAATGGATGGAAAAAGAATTGGCCTTCTTCAATGAAAATAAAAAAGAAGATACTTCAATACAGAATGTTTGGGATACAATGAAGGCATATGCAAGAGGATTAATAATTGACTATACAAAGAAAAAGAACATTAGGAAGAGGCAAATGATTAAAGCTCTAGAAGATGACCATAAAAAACTGGAAAAAGAATTACAGAAGATGCCACAGAAAAAAGATATCAAACTTAAAATGGACATAATTAAACATAAAATGGATCAAGCAGAGAAAGAAGAACTGGCACAAAAAATTAGAAGTGCTAAACAGAACTATTTCGAAGATGCAAATAGGCCAGGTAGATGGTTAGCATATAAGTTGAGAAAAGAGAAAGAGTCAAGGAAAATAGACGATCATGGTCAAATTTGTTATGGTAATAAGGAGAAAAAGGCAATCATTCGAGATTTTTATGGACAATTATATAAACAGGAGGATCTTGATGAAAGAAAAATTAAACAGTATTTACAAAATGCTAACCTACCTAAGATACCTGCTGAAACTTGGAAAATGTTAGAAAGTGCTATAACAATGATGGAATTAACTGAAGCACTTAACAGACAGAACAATGGAAAAGCACCAGGACCAGATGGTTTCCCGGCAGAATTTTATAAAACATTACAAGAATCGTTGAGCATTCCACTGTTAGAAGTCATGAATGAAGTTATGATAAATAAGAAAATACCTGAAACATGGTCAGAAGCTTATATTACACTTATTCCAAAAGAAGGGGTTGACCCATTACAAATTAAGAACTATAGACCTATTTCTTTATTGAATGCAGACTATAAAATCTTTGCTTCAATCTTGGCAGAAAAGCTTAAAAAATACCTAAATAACTTTATTCACTCTGATCAGAATGGATTTTTACCAAAGAGACAGATTAAAGACAATATGAGGGTAACCCTGGACACATTGGAATATTATGAGGCGCACCCGGAAAAACAAATGGCTTTGATATTCTTAGATGCCCAAAAGGCATTTGATAATGTGAACTGGAGATTTATGTTATTACTATTGGAACAGATGGGCTTTGCTAGAAAATTTATCCAAGCAATAGAAGCCGTATATTATAAGCAAACGGCAAAAGTAATAATAGATGGAGAATTCACAGACTCTATTAATATTAAAAAAGGTACAAGACAAGGATGCCCATTATCTCCTTTGTTATTTGTATTGACCTTGGAAGTTTTAAATAGAAATATTAGAGAGGATATAAACATAAAAGGAATGAAAGTCAAAAAGGAGGAATTCAAATTGCAAGCCTTTGCGGATGATTTGGTCTTTATTTTGGAAGACCCTTTAGAGACAGCTTTAAAACTATTGGAAAAGATAGAGACGTATGGCTAGTTTAAAAATAAATAAAGACAAAACAAAGATTCTGACAAAGAACATGTTATTAAGACAAAGAGAAGAGCTGGCAGATTTATTGAAAATTCAAGTTACGAACAAAGTTAAATATTTGGGGATATATTTGACGTCAAGATGTACTACATTGAAAGAGAATAATTATATTAAGCTTAAACAGCAAATAGCATCCGACCTGAAAAATTGGGAAAACCTACAATTGTCATTGATAGGTAGAATTTCAACAATCAAGATGAATATTTTACCCAGAATTTTATATTTGTTTCAAACAATACCAATTAGGTTAAGCAAGGATTTCTTCGAAGAACTAAATAAAATTGTGTTGAAGTATATATGGCAAGGCAAGAAAGCAAGAATAAAATTAAAACTTTTAGAGGATGCTAGAATTAGAGGAGGATTTGGCCTTCCTAATTAGGAGTTGTATTATCAAGCTGCAAACTTCATGTGGGTTAAAGAATGGATAACGTTAAGAAAGACTAGATTGTTGACATTAGAAGGTCATGATTTATTATTGGGTTGGCATGCTTTTTCATGGTATAAGGGAACTAAATCACAGGGTTATTTTAGAAGGCATTATATACGGGAATCGTTATGGTTGAATTGGGAGAAAACTAAGAAACAATGTTATTTGAAAATTCCAGTTTGGTTATCAACTATTGAAGCTTTTTCGTATCCTATAACTTATAAGAAGGAACAAATAGTTAGATATGAGGAAATATTGGATGAAAAGGGTGAACTTAAAACGATGCAAAATTTAGAAGAACAAGGTATAAAGATGAATTGGTTTTCATATGCGCAAATACATTCAAGGTATCTTAAAGATTCTAAAACAGAAGGATTTTATGATAAATTGACTGATTTAGATAGGATTTTGACAGGTACTGATGAAAAAGTGATTAAAAAACTATATAGTTATTTGTTGGAAATTAAATTAGAGGAAGAACAAGTTAAAGAAACAATGATTGCTTGGGGAAGAATTTTGGATATGGGATTGATTTAGAGAAATGGCAAAAATTGTGGTCACAAAATTATAAAATGACAATGTCAACAGCATATAAAGAAAATTTGTATAAGAGGTTTTACAGGTGGCATTTTCCCCCGACAAGAATAGCAAGAATGTTCAAGAATAAATCTGAAAAGTGCTGGAAATGTCATCAGATACCTGGCTCATATTACCATATGTGGTGGACTTGTGAGGAGGCCAGGAAATATTGGACTAGAATTCGCATATGGCTGGAAAAAATGATAAAGAAACACATACATTTGAAACCAGAGATTTTTTTTATTGGGAATCATAACTGATATATATAATAAAAATTTAAAGTATCTGATTGTAAATGTATTAACAGCAGCTAAGATTGTATTTGCTAAACATTGGAAGAGTGAGAAAATACCATTAGAGGAAGAAATTATTAAGAAAATATTGGAATGTGCTGAAATGAGTAGATTGACATTTGAAATTAGAGAACAAGAAGATAAACAATTTTATGAAGTTTGGGATCTTTTTTATCAATGGTTAGATAATACAATATGATAATAGAATATTTAGAAATTTAGGAAATAATGAATATATAATTTTTCTTGGTTTTGATAATTTTTAAGAATATTTTATTATGATAGATTTGGTATGATTTCATGATTTGTCATAAAATAATTTAACTTAATTATAGTTATCTCGCTTAAGTATGAATTAGTAAAATTATAGTCAAATGATTGTTCAATAATGATATTGGGATATTTTATTGATGATTGATAATGTGAGTTATTATGTAATATAATTATTCTGATGACTATGAAATTAATGCACAAAAGGGAGTGGTAAACCAACCGATACACTGTAAATTTATGAAGAATGTTATAATTTTTTATTTTTTATTTTTTATTTTTTTTATGTTATGTTTTATGTCTTATATGTTTTCTGTCTGTTGTTAAAATCAATAAAACTTTTACCAAAAAAAAAGACAGTGGCACAGAATAAAAAAATGGTTAGAAGAAATAAGGGTGGAGCAAATTGAATTAAAACCAGAATTCTTCTTACTGAGGATATTTAATAGACAAATTTCTAAAAAAAGTCAAATATATAATACTGCACATTCTTACTGCAGCCAGAGTAACTTTTGCAGAGTGTTGGAAACAAGCAGATATTCCAACAGAGGATATAACAGCCTGTGCAGAGATGGATAAATTAATCTTAGCACTTAAGGAAAAAGGAACATCAGAATATTGTAGAAGCTGGGAATGCTGGTATGACTGGATAGAACAAAAATAGAAAATATATTAGTAAACACCATAAAATGTGAAAGAGGTAGTAATTATATACCCGCAATAAGATGTATTTGTAAATATGTCACCAATATTGATAACAAACAAGGAACCATAGACTGCCATTAATAGAATTGCTAGTTTTTTTTAAATCTTTTTTTCTTTTTCTTTTTCTTTCTGTGTGTTTTGTATGTGTTTGTTTGACATTTTAGTTGTATAATCAATAAAGTTTGTTTTTTTAAAAAAAGATATAGAAAGTCAAATATCTTATGATATAATTATCTTATGATATAATTCAATGGTGGTATTCTACCGGTTTGGCCGGGTTCACATGAACCGGTAGTAAAAAATGCTATTGTTCAGCCAAACCGGTACTAAAACAACAGCTCTGGTTCGCCTGAACCAGTATTTCTTTTTTTTCCTCCCGACAATCAGCTGTTCTGATGATCAGCTGTGCCGGGATCCCCCTTGCTGTCTTACTGCTTCACCC
This sequence comes from Hydrophis major, assembly GCA_033807585.1. Classification (NCBI taxonomy): domain Eukaryota; kingdom Metazoa; phylum Chordata; class Lepidosauria; order Squamata; family Elapidae; genus Hydrophis; species Hydrophis major. The sequence continues at coordinate 279,148,823 of CM066329.1, forward strand.
AGGAGGCTTCCTTGGGGCCCAGGAGGCAAAAAGGGGTGGGAGAGGGAGCTGCAATCCTCCCCCATGCTTCGTTTTTTGCCTCCTGGGCCTCAGGGAAGCCCCCTGAGAATAAAAACGGGCTCCCAGGAGGCTTCCCTGAGGCCCAGGAGACAAAAAAAAAATATGGAGCACTGAGGGAAGGGGTGTTGCAAAAAAAAAGCCATGCCCACCTAGCCACATCCACAGAACCAGTAGTAAAAATATTGCATCCCATCCCTGATATAATTGCATATAGTCAAATTTTAGTGCTTTAAATCATCCTCATATTTATATCACACTACAGTTCCCAAATTCAGGAGAGTCTTATCTTTAGTTCAATTTAATGCTTTCCTGACAGCTGTCCTGGAAGGAAAATATAGGGAAACCACACATGAAACCCAATATTGCCCCCTGAGATATGGGTATCATACAAATCACAGGGCATACAGAACAGAATAAAAAAGTAAGAATGGACCTTGGAGGTCTTCTGTCCAATCTGTTCTTAAAAACTTCCCATAATGGAGCACCTCCAATTTCTGGAGAACAAATTAATTGTTCTCACTGTCAGGAAATTTCTCCTTAGTTCATGTTCTTCAGTATTGCCATTTCTACAGAGACATTTGCCACCAATTGATTACTCCTCCATTATTTCAATTTCCTTTCATAATTTCTACTTGTATTGCCTGTTAAACAATCAACAAAAATATTTCTCTACAAGTAGCAAAATTTTGCTACATTATGTGTAAGCTTCACAATCACTGAAATAAAATTTGTGTCTTGATGACAAGGGAGAAAGAAAAAGGAAAAGAAATAAAGTTTTATGACTTTATTCAAAGAGATTAAATCCAAGATTGTTAAAATTAAAGGGAAGGAATATAAATTTGGTTTATTTGATCAGTGTTAAAATTGATGTTTTTATTTCTGGTAATCCTTAATGAACCTTTTCTGACCAGGACTGAATGGTGAAGTTTTAAGGATTTGTTTATAGAAAATAGATGAGATATGGGATGAACAAATGGTTTATTGCATTTTAAGAGTCAAATTGTTAAACTTGTTTATGCTTGTTCTGACAAAGAGAAAAGTTACTTCTTTATATGCTTCTTTATTCTTTTCTTTGCTATTTTTATTCTTTCTTTTATTTTACATTGTTCTTTTACTGCATTCTTTTATTATTATTCTTTTTTATGATTTATATTAGTTTTTATTTATGGAGTCCTTGGTGCCCTTTGAAGTCAGTTGTTTGCTTGCAGAGGTTTCGTTGTCCAGTTAGGTAACCCTGTCAATGCTGGTAAGGATGTTGTTTTTTCCTTGGTAATTCCTTGATTAGTTGCTTCCTGCTTGAATCTGGAGTTCCTACACTGGGCAAGCTATTATATATAAGCAGAGAGCAAACCCCATTCTCTTCTTGAAATGAGGATGTTTTCTAGTTAAGTAATTAAATATCTGCAAACAACTAAACTCAGAGACAATCAAGAACTCCACATTTCAATTCTGAGCTACATATAGTCTCTTCTATTGGTAGTTTTTATCTGTACAACTGAAATTATTACTTAAATTATTTTTAAAAAATATGGAATCATCATTGTCTTATTCCAGGATTTCTTTTAAAATCCCCAGTCTAATCCTCAGACCTGGGATTTCTAGCAGAAAGCTACAATTTTTTAACTGAAATCTAAAGTGACAAACCACTATTATTATTTTTTACTTCCACTGAGCCTACCTTACACAATTAAATAAAAGATTAAATAATATAGGCAGCTTTTGGGTTAAACCAATTTGTCCTGTAATATTACCCATTATAATTCACAGCGTTCAAGTTGATACTGGATATTTCTAAGTAACTCTAAATGTGTGCAATGCTAGTATTGTCTGCTAAATGAAAAGAATAAAAATATATTTCTGCACTTTAAAAACAAAAAAGATCTCTCCCCATCTCCATTTGTTAAACTGTTCTGCTGATTTGATTATAGCATGCTGAAGAATTTTTTAAAACTGGGCAGCCGTCGACATTGTATTTGGCAGGATCCTGAATTTGTTATATAGTCCAATAGTCATCTGCCAAACCTGGCCCATGCATCTTTTCTCTTAGCAATCTACTTTTGCTGTCCTTTTCAAATTAACCCTAATTAGATTGGTATCGCCAACAGCTTTTATAAAAAACATAATTTAACTTCCTTAAGGATTACAAACAGTAGGTAATACCTATCCTTCTTAGGCCAGGAGACCAGATAAGGAGAGCATTTTAGGTATGTCTGTAAAGCATCTTGTTTTACAAAAAATTATGCATGTTCTGGTGTGTTTGCACACCCTCGTTGAAATGTCACACATGCTTGTAATTCTGTAAGAGTAGCAAACAAGAGAAAATGCAAGGGTCTCCTTGCTGCTAATAATCTAGAGGCTGCCAAAGTAATTTGAATCTTTCCTCTCCACACACCCAGTCCCTAGCTCATTAACCTTCCCAATAGCATCAACTGTAGTGATTTCTTGAAAAAAAAAAAGGACGAAAGAAATACTAACAGCTAAATACAATTTCCTGGATTAGACACACAATTTCAGAACTAATAACTTGCCAATTGTGAACAGAGTGTTATCTTGCAGATGACTTGTTCGAGATTTTCTCTCCTTCTCTTTCTCCTTCCTCCTTGGAAAAAAACCCAAAATTGTCCTTAATTCTCTCTCCCCCCCCCCCCCCATGTGTGTAAGTGTGTGTGTGTGAACATCCATCTGTCCATTTACACACTTTACATCAGAAAATAATGCCTCAGTCTCACAGAACACCACCATACAGCTAGCATCTTAGGAAATCACTTATAAGATTATTTTTGAGGTTTTTTTTGCTAATGTTTAATTTTGGGGGTGGGGAGACTAATTTTATACAATATATATATTTTTTTGATAAAAGTTTTATTGATTTTAACAACAAACAAAAAACATATAAGACATAAAACATTACAAAAAAAAATATCATTCTTCATAAATTTACAGTGTATCAGTTGGTTTACCACTCCCTTATAAGAAGGAACAAACAGTTAGATATGGGGAAATACTGGATGAAAAGGGTGAACTTAAAACGATGCAAAATTTAGAAGAACAAGGTATAAAGATGAATTGGTTTTCATATGCGCAAATACATTCAAGGTATCTTAAAGATTCTAAAACAGAAGGATTTTTTCTTGCAAGGGAGAGAGTGACTCCTGCCTCCCACTGTCATCAACATCTTCTTCTTTTGGGTTAGTGAATCAATTAATTTGGGAAATGATCTCACTATCAGAAAACAACGCGAGCCGCCACCACCACCTCCTCCTCCCCCTCCTCCCGAGTGGACTGAAAGCAGCTGGAGCTGAGGAAACGAAGCTGAGTGGAGCGACCTCGGCTCGCGTTGTTTTCTCAGCCTAGAGAAAGGGGAGGGGGGCTCATCTGAAAGATCTTCCGTCACTTTTGCCTTGTCCCTATATATTCCCTCTGTTAAAATCCCCCCACACACACACACACTTATTTTCGGTCAGATAGATTTCGTGTCTGAGCATTCTCACATGGCGGTGGGTCTTCCCCCCAAAAAAACAGTTAAAAAAAGAAAAAACAATATATCCTCAAGCAAGAACTTTTCTGCTTCCGATTACCCCCATGCTTAAAAGTTGCAAAGGAAACACGGAAGCAGGGAAGCGGCTGCCCAGCTTCGGAGCTCCACACCATTTTTTTTTTTCAGAGGGGAATCTGACTCGAGTATAAGCCGAGGGGGGTTTTTTCAGCACAAAAAATGTGCTGAAAAACTCGGCTTATACTCGAGTATATACGCTATTTTACTGATGATTGATAATATGAGTTATTATGTAATATAATTATTTTGATGACTATGAAATGGATGCACAAAAGGGAATATTGTACAATATTATACTGCTTGCTTTTTCCAAGCTACCAGTTAAGGCTATATGATTATGCAGCCTACTTTTGCTTAAGGAAACTTTCTCACTAACTTTCTAACTGGTCCAAAAGTACAAAAATCATTGTATATGAACTACAATTCCATATTGAATTAGATTAATGAAAATATGTCATAAAGCTTTCTGAAGATGTAGCTTCTGAAGTAATTCAGGGGCAACACTGAGCCATTAACTGGATCACCTCCAGTCAGGATGCAAAGCATTGGTCATTCCAATCGATGACTAATATTGGGATCTCATGGAGGGAATATTTTTTATTTTTATTTTTTTATTTTATTTTATTTGGTTCGTCAATTGCTCACAAGATAATAGGTATAAGTAAAAACATAGTTATGAATACATGGATACATATAAGAAAAATAAAAGAAACAATAGGACAGGGTCGGTAGGCACATTGGTGTGCTTGTGCATGCCCCCGATAGACCTCTTAGGAAAGGGGTGAGGTCAATAGTAGACAGTCAAAGGTTAAAGTTTTTGGGGTTTGGGGAAGAAACCACAGAGTCAGGTAGAGTATTCCAGACATTGACCACTCTGTTGCTGTATACACCTTCTGTTCTATTATATTTCTCAGCAGTGCTCAATACATTGCCATGGTATCTTCAGCACTGTCTATGAAGATAAGGCTGTGCTCCTTCCTGGATAAGCCCTGGTTATTCTGGGAATTGAAGTCCACAAATCTTAAAGCTGTCAAGGTTGACGGTGCTCTAAGGGCTGATTGGTCAAAATATGCTCAAATGAAATCCCTGAAAGACAGAGTTGGGTTTCATAGGTGATCAATCTGGTTGAAAATCAACGTTGCTTCCAGATGGGGTTATGTTTCTCTAGTGAAGAAGTAACCTGCAACTTCGACCTCCTAGATTTTCTGAATATAGCAATGACGCCTAGACTTATATATTTCCCGCCTCCCACCAATAGTGCTTTATAGCCCTGTCTGGGTGGTTTACAATGTCAGTATATTGTCCCAATCTGGATCCTCATTTTACCCAACCTTGGAAGAATGGAAGGCTAAGTCAACTTTAAGCGCCATCAGGATTGAACTCCAGGCTGTGGGCAGAGTTAGCCTGCAATACTGCATTCTAACCATTTACCCACGAGGGCTCCTGAAATTTACAGAAACTTCCCCTCATAGAGGGGAAAGTCCTTAAATCTATGATTCATCCTCAACTCATAAAAGTAGCACCAGCATGGATAGCACCAACAGCAGTAAAATCAATTTTGTTGTATATATGTACAATGACAATAAAGATTATTATTAGTTCCCTCTTATGGAGCTGCCCTTCCAAATAATTTAAAACAGGGATTAATAGATTTAGAAGCATCACACTGTTCTTCGGTGAATGCATTAGTTGTCAATAGATTCTAAATCAATGTCAAGGTATTGACTTTAATTTATAAACGCCTACATGGCTTCAAATACCTACTTACAGACAAATCTCTCTCATCCAAGCCCAACTGGTATTCCAAAATACCAGGCATTCCAAAACAAGTTGCTGAGATCCACAATTAATGAGGTGAAAGGATAGGGGGTCTGAAAATATGCCTTCTTGGTGATAGATCTATGCTGTACAAATGTCCTCAATCCTTAGGTTCAGGGGACCTGCCTGCCACCTTCTGATTGATGTTCACTATTAAAAACATTTTAGTCTTATGAGCTTTAGTGGTGATGATTGGTTACCATCATAGTTTTATTTCTATGGTTTTGGATTATGCTGATTTTTTAAATTGTATTTTCTTAATATTGCTTTGACATATTGTAAACTGTCCCAAGTCTTTTGAAGTAGTGCGGAAGAGCAAGTCTGGTGTAGAGATGAAGACACCAGACCACAAACTAGGCGATTGTAAGTTCTCCTCGTGCCTTAGTCATGAAGACAATTGGATGACCTTGGGCAAGTCACTTTCTCTTAGCCCTATAAAGCAAGCAATGGCAAACCACTTCTGAAAACTTGTCAGAAAAGCCCACATAAATTTTCCAGGCAACCGCCAGATGGAGATTGAGAGCTAGTCTGGTATAATGGCTAAAGAAATAAGCTAAAAATCAGGAGATCTTGAATTCTAGTCCTGACTTGCATATGAAGCCAACTAAGTGACATTGAGCCAAGCGCTTGCTTTCAGCCCTGGAAAAAAGGCAATGTCAAGGTGCTGCTGATTTTACATAGAAAATTGCAAGGATATGTCCAGGCAGTCATCAGGAGTCAACACTGATTCAAAGGCACACATATACAAAAGAGTACAAATATTTATCTAAATAGACAGTTAGAAATAATCACACATGGAGAGAAAAATAAAATAAGCTTTTTCCAGAGATGTGAAATGTGCCTCCATTGTGTATATTGAGTCTAGGAGTAAACCCAAACTGCATACCTGGCACAAAATAAATTAAACTCCACCATGCAAGCTCACAACTTTTCTAATCCAATACATCTGTCTTTCTTGCTTTTATCTAGGTCAAAATTGCTGAGTTTTAACTATGTCCTTGGAATAGAAAGCTAGAAAATGGTGGTAGAATTAGATTTCAACTTACTGTAACCCAAATTTCCAGAACTTCATGCAGTAGTCAAAAGCAAAACAGTAGCATAGTGTAGCAATTCAAGAAATAGAAAGGAATTATTACAATCAGTCTTAAAGTTGCTTTTCGTTATTGTTAAAATATAAAGGGCTAAATTAATATTAAGGGCACAGAAAAATAATTAGTAATATTCCTTGCAAAAAATATTATACAGTACTCTTTTTTTTTTTCTTTGCCCACTGTTGTTTTTAGAAGTCCATCTTTCCAAATATGAATTTATGGCTGGAGGACATCATTTGGTTTCTACTTAGGTTTAAACCAGTTGACAATCATGTATTTGTTTACGTTTGGCACTCAAGTAATTTCTGTTTTGTTAATGATGCAAATTTGGGTTATAAAGATTGGAATTTGATTTTTTTCCCCATCTACTTAAACATACCAGTCTGACCATGACTAACGAAGAACATTTCTTATATCTTAGGAGGGAAGTTCCTAACAACAGGAAGTATGCCAACTGCCATGTGATTGTTAATTTAATTTGCTGGAAAGTTGGCAGTTTCTATCATAGATAAACTGAATTTTTTAAAAACCTCTAGAGAGGAACAAGTTTATTGGACAAAATTGAGGCCAACTCAAATGCGGATTTACAAATGACAAATTATATCCAAACTGTTAAGTTCTGCGCATGGGCGCAAGAAGTGGAGACGAGACGATGAACAGTGAACTTCAACTCTTTATTTAACATTGTGGAACAGAGCAAAAACTACGGCAGCAATAGCCCTTTTTATAGGCAAGCTGCTGATCAAATAACCAATAAGAAATGGGAAGCGTTAGTTCCCTTAACCAATGAAAGAGGCCCGCTAATAGCCAATCAGATTCTCCTGAACGGACCAATCAGATGTCGCTATTATCGGCCAATCAGAAGTGCAGGCCCAGAACCCTGCACTTTTCTAAAGGTTTTAATAATCTTTATTTAAACACTTTTATTAATTCACAACACCCCTTCCCCCCGGGTTCCGTTTAAGGGGTGCGGTGACATAATCTTTGAGGTAGGCAGGTTGCTTAGATTGTCTATTAGATTTTCGCTGTCCCCCCAGTACTTGTTTATAATCTTGTTTGGGCAGGACGTTTTCTGGCTAGTAGAGTGCTTCCGGTCCTTCATTTTAAAACTTGGTGCCGCTAATGTCCTTGTTGTCCTCTAGCCTTTGTGGGCTTGCCTCTGACGAGGTGTCTCTATGAGGCAAGTCCACCACCCTCTCTGATCCTTCTTTATGCGTTAAGTCCGAATGCTCACTTCTTCCACTCATGCTTTCTGCCGTTTCGAACTCGGTCTCCTCGGCATCTCCTCCCCCCTCAGTTTGGAAGTTACCGGAGTCACAGAAACCAGGTTGCAGCCTTGAACACAGCTGATCAATATGGCACTTCCATATTCTTCTGTCGCGACTTTTTACTCGGTACGACCTGGTTCCTGTGACTTGGATTACAGTTGCCTCGACCCACAAAGGATCGCCAGAAAAGTTTCTAGCGAAGACTAAGTCGCCTATCTGGAATTCGCGGCATTTCCCACTGGATCCGTGTGGTTTTTCTGGTTCGTACGATGGGTGTAGTCGGTCAAGGTGGGAGCGGAGTTTTCGTCCCATTAACAATTCGGCCGGAATCTTGTTGGTGACGTTGTGTGGAGTGATGTGTTGAAGAAAGAGTATCCGGTTAATCTTATCTTCGATATCGCCATAGTCCATTTTATGTAGGGTCTTTTTGACGAATTGTACCATGCGCTCGGCTCTTCCATTGGCCGCAGGATGCGCCGGCGAAGTTAGCGCATGGCGAATACCACCGTCCGCCAAATACTGTTCAAAAGAAAGCGTGGTAAACTGAGGGCCGTTGTCGGATACCAGAACGTCTGGCAGTCCATGGGTTGCGAATAATCTGTCCAATTTCCTGATGACGGATTTGGTTGTGGTACTTTTCATTTCATGGATTTCAAGCCAGTTTGAGTAAGCATCCACCGTTATTAGGAATGTGTGTCCTTTAGTAGGTCCCGCAAAGTCAATATGAATACGGGACCATGGTCCCCTGGGTGTTTCCCACTCTGTTGGGGTTGCTTTCAGTGGGGCATTGCTAACTTCCTGGTATTTGCAACAAGTCTTTACCCAGGCCTCGATTTGCTTGTCGATACCCGGCCACCACGCGTAGCTTTGTGCGAGCGCCTTCATGCGCACGATGCTGGGGTGGCCTTCATGCAAGGTTTTCAATACCGCTCGTTGCAGCCGCTCTGGTGGGATGACTCTATCCCCCCAAATTATGCAGCCTTTCTGGGAAAACAGTTCTGTCTGTCGATTCTTGAAAGGACTGAAGTTGTCAGGGATTTGATCCAATGGCCATCCTCGCTCGACCCAGCTAAGAACTCGCTCCAAAACGGGATCACGTTTGGTTTCGATCGCGATATCTCAAGCTGTCAGTGGTGGTGATTGAAGTGTCTCAATCTGGAGCATTGCAACGGTTGGAGCTGGGTCGTCAACGGTTTCCGGAAGTGGTGCACGGCTTAGTGTGTCAGCGTGGGGGATGGCTTTCCCCGGGCGGTGTTGCAGCTTATAATTTTTTTTTTTTTTTTTGAAACAAATTTTATTAATTTTAAAGATAAAACAACACATCATTAACCATTAAATACATAAATACATAAAACCTCTTAACATTATAAATTTTTACAAGTCGAATAAAACATTATTTTTATACAACATAATTCTAATTTATCCTATTTCCATAGGGACACATAAATATCTTTCAGCAAATTTCTCATTATTTCTCTTTACTCTTATTCAATTTCATTTCTTTTCTATATTTATCCATTTTATAGTCATCATATTCATTTCTTTCTGGCTTGTTTACAATTATTCTCATCTAACATTCCTCCAAGGTTTTATTGATTCTTTTTTTTTTTTTTATAAAAAACAAATTTTATTAGTTTTACAAAAAACACAATACACACAAAACACAAAACATAAACAAAACTAAAAGATCTTTTCTGAAGGTTGTCTGTTCCCGGGTTAAAACTCTTCACACAGACACAAATTCAAACATCATATTCATCCCATATATCCTTCCATATCTTATTATCATTTTCTTTTTTATATATATATATAAAAACCATTTTTATCAGTTTTATAAAAACAATGCACAAAGAGTCAAGGCATAACAGCTTATAAATTCTTTTCTAGGAAAAAATAATAATAAAAGACCAATAAGGCATAACATTTCCAAATTATAATATCAATACTTCATATAGTATTAACTTCATATCTTATCCCTACTTCTCCTTTCCATCCCAATTATTTCTTATTCATTAAAATTTTATTGCCTTTTATCAATATACAAAATCCAAAAAAAAGCATATATATCCTTCCATATCTTATTACCATTTTCAACAACATTCTTTGTCTGTTCTATTTCCAATTATCCATTCATCTTTTTTTTCTTTTACTATACTTCTCCTGTACACCAATTGGAGTAACATCTATAACTCGTTACCCTAACTTAAAAATACTTCGTATAGCAATTTTTCTTGGGATTCTGTTTAAAAGATTCTAAGATTACATAATGAATTTTATATTCTAAATACACATATAAAAACACAAACTTATGTACCCTCCAGAATCCCTCTTTTAATCTAAATTAAATTCACCCATTGTCTCTAAATAAACTTTTTTTTTCTTTAGGTCTTGCTTCCCTCCATTAAGGCTTCTCCTCCCCCCCTTTCTCTCTTGCTTATTCTTCTCCTTGCTCTTTTTACCCCTTTGCTTTTTCTCCTCACTTTTCTTGCTCCTTTTCCTTTGCTTTCTAACCTTGCCTCCACCTTTTCGCTCATTTTTCTCTCTTTTGGTTGTTTTTATAATTCTTAAAATCCCCTTTTTCTTATCCTTTTTCTCCTCCTCTCCGGAAGGGACCCATTGTTCATCAAAGATGGCTTCTTCTTCCTCTTCTTCCTTGTCCCAGTCCTTCTGCTGCGTAATCAACTTTTCATAAGTACATAACGCCATTTCTAAGAATTGAAACAAAGTGCCCAAAGTATCTTCTTTCTTATATTTTTGATATTCAATCTCTAGTTCATCCACAAACGATGCCATTATGAAAAGGGAAACTTTTTCCAAAACAACCACAGTATTTTTAATCAAAAACAATCAAAAGCAATTAAAAAAAAAAAGTTCCAAAAGTTAATACTTTTCTTCCTTCTTCTCTTTCTCTTTCTGGGGTTAATTTTTAATCAAAGAGGTCCAATTACCATATATCTTCCTTTGGGATTCTAGGCAATCTCCTCCTTTTTCAGCTTCTGCTCCAATTTTTTTTCTCTCCCTTCCCACTTGCAATGTCAATTTTAAATAATCAGAAATCCATACCACCAACAAGGGTTTTCCAATTTCTTAAATTTTTCAATGTCCAAGAATCCTTTTGTCTCTTAGCTTCAACTCTCAAAGCAATTCACTTTCAATGTCCAATATATCCAAATATTTCTGCTGTTTCCATGGGGTGGGAGAGTAAAGAAAAAAAAAAAAGTTCCCTTTAACAGCTTCTCCGCCGCTTTTCGCTCTTCTTAGGGATACAATGTATCCTCCAGCAATTCAAACAGCTCAGTTCCAGGCAATTTAAAAGATGTTACTTGACCCGGCTCAGACAAAACTTTCACTCTTCACACTTCCTCCAGCACAATCTTACCCGGTTGCTGGCTTCTTCGTGGCGGCCATTGCTGACCGCCGCTCCACCGCCTTGGGAAAAAGGGGTTTTTCCGGAGAAGGGGGGGGTCTGCGACACCCCCACCTCCCTATCCGACTCCCCTCTCTCTTCAGCTGTCCCTACAGGGCAGCCATATCCCCCTGACCCATCTGGATCGGGGGTACCTCGACGGCTAGCACAGCAGGAATCGCGAGCTGTCGCGAATTCCTGCTGCCCCGAAGCCACGCGAAACCGGAAGCCTTTGCAGCTTATAATTATATGCAGCCAAGAATTCTGACCAGCGAGTCATTCTGGGAGATAATATATAAGGGGTTGGCTTGTCCCCCGCTATAATCCCCAGCAAAGTTTGTGGTCGGTAACTATAGTAAAAACTCACCCATAAATATATTCATGAAATCGTTTAACAGCAGAAACGACAGCAAGAGCCTCTTTATCAATTTGACTATAGATTCGTTCAGTTTTTGATAGCGTTTTTGAAAAGTAGGCAATAGGGGCTTCACTACCGTTTGGTAACACATGGCTCAAAATGGCACCCACTCCGAATGGTGATGCATCACATGTAATCGTTAAAGGCAAAGTCTCATTATACTGCATCAAAACAGTGTCTGAAGTCAATAAGATTTTTACGGAATCTTGTTCCTCTCGGTGTCCCCAGACCCAGGTTGCCTTTTTGTCCAACAGACGATGTAGGGGCTCGGCTACGGTTGCTTTGTGGGGCAGGAACACATTGTAAAAATTGATAAGGCCCAGGAAAGCTTGGAGATCAGTCTTATTTCTGAGCCTTGGAGCATTTTTGATTGCCCTTAGTTTGCTATCGGTGGGGTGAATGCCTTGTTTATTGATTAAGTACCCAAAAAATTCTACTTTATCCGTACACAGTTGACACTTTTTTTTTTTTTACTTTAAGGCCAGAGTCTTTAAATTGCTGGAGAACTAACCTCAGGCGCTCCCTTAGTATTTCTCTAGTCGGAGCAGCAATTAAAACGTCATCAAAATAAGGTACAACCCCTTTTATACCCTGTAGTAGTCTCTCCATCAAGCTCTGAAAAATTCCTGGGGCCACGCTAACTCCAAATTGGAGTCGGTTGCACTTAAATGCACCTCGGTGCGTAACGATCGTTTGTGCCTCTGCCGTTTTTTTTTAATCTACAGGCAGTTGTTGGTATGCCTGTGTTAAATCCAATTTAGCGAAGACTTTTCCGCCCCCCAGGGAATGGAGAAGGTGTTGTACCACCGGTACCGGGTAAGCTTTCTGCTGAAGGGCGTGATTCAGGGTGGCTCAGTAGTCCCCACAAATTCTTAACGATCCATCCAGCTTGATGGGTGTTACGATTGGGGTTTCCCAGGGAGCGTGGTTGGTTGGTTCTAACACACCCTGGGCTATTAATTTATCAAGCTGCTCATCAATCTTTGGTTTAAGGGCAAATAGAACTCGACGAGGCTTAAGGCGGATGGGAGCTACTTCAGGGTTAAGGTTAAATGATATCGGGGTCCCCTTGTACTCGCCTAATTTATCTGTAAAGACGTCCTGGAACTCCCAGATGATGGCCTCTTCCCAGTCATCGCTGTTGGTTCGGTGAATGCTGGCTACTTCAATTCCAAGTGGGGTGAACCATTGGAGGCCTAACAAACTAGGCCGATCCCTGTTGACTACGGTTAGTGGTAGGGATGCAGTACAATTTTTAAATAAGCCATGGACTTTGCTGGATCCAACGACTGGAATTCGATTTCCCTGATAGTCCTTAAGTATGATTCTTTGGAATCTGAGGTCTTGCCGCTGGACGGTGGGAATTAATTGTTTAAGGGTCTTCCAGGAAACCATCGAGAGGGACGATCCTGAATCGACTTCCATCATGCAGGGCTGGTTGTCGATGGCGACCTTCACCCGGATCTTCTTGGCGTCTAATGATGAGGCGTGACCAATCATAATGGTTTGGTGTGCCTCTTCTCGTTTCGTTGACTGGGCTGGTGGTTTGTTTCTGTAGGCGTAGTTGTTCCATTGGTGGGTTAAGTATTCCCGATTCACAGGATGACTTCCTGTGGGCTGGCGGTAGTTGGTCCCCCTCTGAGGTGGACTGGATCCTTGCTTGCTTCTACAGATTCTTCCGATGTGACCTCTTTTCCCACACAGATGGCAGAGTGCGTCGAAGAATTTGCAGTCTGATCGTGGGTGGTTTGCCCCACAACCAGCGCATTGGTACTGCACTCTCTGGTTACATTGATGGCGTTGGTCTCATTCAGACCGGAGCCGGTTGACCTCTTCTTCATCACTTTCTGATGAAGATTGGAGGTCCTCATGGTGGGCTGTCATTGCCTGTCCTTCCAGGTGAGGTGATATTTCGCTGGCGAGTTGGCGGAGCGGGGCGTGGGTGCAGCGCATTCAGGCAGCCGACTTCCTGGTTGCTTCTGCTGCAGTAGCATCAGCTATGGCATCTGTAAGACTAATGTCGCCTTTCGCCATCAGCTAACTTTGTGTAGCTGGTGCATCTAATCCCAGAACTATTCGGTCTCTCAGGGCCTCTTCGAGGTCGGCGAACCTGCAGAGGCCTCCCAAATTCTGGAGATCCGCTATGAAATCTGCAACGCTTTCTCCCTTCCGCTGGTCTTTCTGATAAAATTCATGCCTTCGAACAAGCGTTGGTACGGTTGGTGCGTAGTGGGCCCGTAGAAGGGGCTCGAGGACATCCCAGTCCATGGACTTCACCTCAGCCGGTTTGGCTAGTGCCTTGGCCATCTTAAACACGGTCGGCCCGCAGTGAGTTAGGAATACAGCTCGCTTCTTTCCGGTAGTGGCATCCTTCAAGTTGTTGGTCTCCAGAAACATCTGGAATCGGTCCATATATGAGTCCCAGTCCTCTTGTGCCGGGTCGAATGAAGCGGGTGGTATGACGCTGCTAGACATGGTTCAGCCATTGGTGCGTCTTCAGCCACATGCTGTTTAGCGCTCTGTAGTGCTCAATCAGCTCTGACGTCTCCACATCCCATCCTCGTCGCCAGTGTTAAGTTCTGCACATGGGCGCAAGAAGTGGAGACGAGACGATGAACAGTGAACTTCAACTCTTTATTTAACATTGTGGAACAGAGCAAAAACTACGGCAGCAATAGCCCTTTTTATAGGCAAGCTGCTGATCAAATAACCAATAAGAAACGGGAAGCGTTAGTTCCCTTAACCAATGAAAGAGGCCCGCTAATAGCCAATCAGATTCTCCTGAACGGACCAATCAGATGTCGCTATTATCAGCCAATCAGAAGTGCAGGGCCAGAACCCTGCACTTTTCTAAAGGTTTTAATAATCTTTATTTTAGCACTTTTATTAATTCACAACACAAACGATATAAAAAAAGATATTATACTGAGTATGCAAATGAAATCAGCTTAATTATTAAAAGGGGTTTGCAAATAACAAATCAGAATGAGATCAGAATGATTCAGTGATTTGAATCATTTTCTCTTTTTTTCATAAAAATAAAACAACACAGAGTTGTTAAAATTTTGAAGGATTGTCTGAGAAAAGAATCGGGTTCTGGGACAATATTTAAAGGGATTGAAGTTCAAAATTGTTTAAATCAACGGGAAGAAATATGAAGCTGATTTATTTGATCAAGGATACACACAGATACAAATATATGGAGTGGATATAAAAAGTGTTCACACAGTTAAAATGCCAGGTTTTTGAGATGTAAAAGAAATCATATCAAGATAAATCACTTCAGATTTTTTTCCACCTTTTATATAAACTATTGTTGTTTGTTGTTTTTAACCATTTAGCTGTGTCCTACTCTTGATGACTTTATAAAGTGCTCTTCATGCTATCCTATCAACACAGGTTCTTTCAATTACAGTATGTTCAACTTTGCATCAGATTTGATGTTATCAAGCCAGTGTGTTCTTTGCTTGGTCCTTCTTCTTTGTGGAAGCAAACCAGACGTAGTCTTATGAGTTTACCTTCCACTGATGTGTCTGGTTTGGTACGATTTTGTATGATTTAACACCTCTCTGTCAGTTACTCCAGCTGTCCATGGTATGCACAACAATTTATGCCAGTACCATGCTTCAAAGGCATCTTACAACCTATAAGATGTACAATTCAATTGAAAAACAAAGTGAAATCTTTCGGGGGGGGGGGATAAAAATATACATACATGCACATGTTTGTTTCTTGTAAGTCTGAATGAAATTTTGCTGACCAGGACCAAATGAACAGGTTTTATGATTGGGGGGCAGTATGAATGTAGGCGATATTGGATCCTGCAAAAAAAAAATCGTTGTGTTTTTGGAAAAAGTGATTGGTTACTGTGTTAAAAAAGAGGGAAGGGATATATAGTTGGTTATTTGAATAAGTTTACAACATATATGTTGTTTCTAGTAACCTTTAATGGGTTTTTGTTGACTAGGATTGACCAATGAGACTTTAAGAATTTATTTATAGATTCTTATCTATAAATAAATTCTTAAAGTCTCATTGGTCAATGAGGTATGGGAAAATATCTATTTTGTAATAGTATCAGAAAAAGTTATTACTGAAAATGTATTTTTGCAATGAAAGGGAAAGTTATTTTTTATATTTATTTTCTTTTTCTTAACTGTATTCTTATTTTTCTTCTTATTGTGTTTATTTTAAGAAAGAATAAAAGTGGGTTGAGCATGCTTAAAAAAAAGCAAGAATAAAATAAAGAAACATATGGTGTGTAATCAAGACAAAAACATAGAGAAAACAAGCAAAAAAATTACAAGAATTGATCGAACACCCTATATAGCAGTCAAGAAATAACCAAATTTTCAGTACCACATGGATCTCTGCTTTTCCGAAAGGTAAGCATCATTACAAAGAAGTCATATTTCCAAGATCTCAGCAGATGCCATTGTTTAATTGAGGGACCTGAAGCTCACACACTCCGCCAGATCAAAAACTATTGGAAAGAGGTGGTCTTGCAAATATTGTATTTGTGTCATATTTTCCTATGCAAAAAAATAACATCAGATCATTACTTTCCTCACCATATTATTACAAGCTGGGGAGAAATATTTCAATGGCATCTCTCAATGAACATGCAACACCATCAATTAGTAAAAAGATAGTTTTCACCTGATTTGACAAAGGGCTAAGAATCTGGACACAAGAACAAATAGCAAGCAGTCATCAGGTTTTTTTAGAATAAAAGAAAAAGTATGACATCAGGGATATTTTATTGAAATATAAATTAAACTTGCCACCTGCCGAATAACACTGACTGTCTAGAGAGGGCATTGGGATTTTGCACATAGCAATAGCATTTAGACTTATATACCACTTCACAGTGCTTTCCAACCCTCTCTAAGCAGTTTACAGAGTCACCATATTTGCTCTCAACAATCTTACCGATCTCAGAAGGATGGGTGGCTAAGTCAACCTTGAGTCGGTGAGAATTGAACTGCTGGCAGTCATCAGATAGTAACCTGCAGCACTGCATTCTAATCACTGCGCCACCACGATACATCCCAATTTTTAGATTAAGTTTAGACATATGTCTCTCCATGTATTTTTCATCCCACAGATATATTAGTGAATTACTAAAATCTAATCTAGTTCTAATATGTATAACCCCATTCTGTTTTGCTGGGTTCCAAGAAAAGTCCTTAAATATTACAAAGGTGAAATATAGATAATCTGCATGTGATCAAAATTCAGGTGCTTGGCAATCAGGATGCATTTACAATGGTTGCATCAGAAACATGCAATCTCTTTTTGCAACCTTCCCCAACAGCTTCCGACCAGCGAAGTCAATGGGGGAAGCCAGATTCATGTAACACTCACAAGATTCACCTAACAACTATGATTCATTTAATGACCATGACAAAAAAAGTTCATAAAGTCAGAAAGATCAACTACCTTGCTTAGCAACAGTTATGGTCAAGGACTACCTGTATTTTGTTTAGATACTTCATGTTATTAAAGTTTTAATTCACTTACAAAAGATGTAATTTACATTAAGTTAGTTTCTGTTACAGAAATGGATAACTGAGTTCAAAATTCCTTTTTGCTTTCTATTGGCCATGAGATTCAATGGGATCCCTGCAAATCATATTTTTCCTGTAATGTTAGTATTTTTTTCAAAAACATTCCTGCTTAACTATAATATTTGCGTGTTATAAATCCATTTATTCATGTGCTTTTCCATCTGCAGGCCTGAAATATTCAAGTACTTCGCATCAAACGATAACATCCAACATATTTTTTTCTGGACAAAAAAACCATATATCAAAAGCAATATTTTAAAACCATATAGAGATATACAGATTGATATATAAACTAAACTGAATACTAAAGCGCTGCAGAGGACTGCAGTATAGTCTGAAAGGTAGGAGAAGCTGCACAGCCAACCAGAATTAAGCATCCATTAATTTTAAGCAACAGTAGTACTGCAGCTAGCCCACAAATAAAATGGCACTTGAAAACAGAGAATCACAAATATCTAAATCAGGGCTGTCAAACTCGCGGGCCAGATGCGGACCGGATGCATCATGTGCTGGCCACACTCACACCCAGTTTAGCAAAGGAGAAAAAGTTGCAATACGTCACATGATGTGGCCATAACAATGAGAGTTTGACACCCCTGGTCTAAATAAATGTCCTCATTTAAGAAAACAGAAGAAAAAAGGAATCACTTCAGCTATAGAAAATTGTTTTATAACATAGTATCTACTTCATTACAGAAATGTCTACCACTTTTAACATTCATGATTACATCTTCAAGTGCACCGACTGTCCCAGTATTTTTTAGCATATTAATTTTCTAGCTAATTGGCTGAGTTTGAAAATGACCGGGCAGCCTTTCGTTTCATTTACACCTCAGCCTTAACTTTACCTATCAGCAGTTTTATTCAGCTTCCTAGAGTTTTTTTGAATGAAAACCCACTCTTCTGGGAGGCAAAAAAAAAAAGAGTCTAATGAATATATCAATGGGAAGTGAAATATTTTCACTGTTTGATTTTTCTTAAAGCTTTGCTATGAGTCAACTTATTTTTAAGGGAATTTCATTAGGTAGCAGTGTGAATGTTCATTTAAAAATATTTAACTTGGCATCTCTGTTCTTGAGCTTTTATTCCCAGATTTCCTAGTTCAACAACTTTTGAAGAAGAGTGCCAGGTCAGCTTAAATGTTGAAACAAACATGCGGGACCAATTTAATCAACAACCCACAGATAATAAGTCCTAAAATATATAAGTATAGGACTTTATACTACATATGTGTTTAAATTGCAACATCAGTCATGATAAGGAAGGAACTCAATCAGAGCATATTACTTGATGATAAAAAAGAAAGAACGTGGGTGAAGAATCCTTGATTTTAACAAGATTTATTAATTTTTTCAATTCACTTCAGACTTTAATTCACCTTTCAGAGATCGAAATAAAGAAGAGAATGAAACAAGTTAAAAATACAAATAAGCTATAACTTCCACACAATTTATTATTCATTTACTTGTCTTTGTATGCCAGGGACAACCAAACTTCTTGGCAATTTAAAATAAAAATAAATCCAAAATCAAGCTGTGAAAAGTTAAAATACCAATGATATCAAAACAAGTAAATAGTTATCAAGTACATGTTAGTTTTTTTAACATATACTTGATAATAGTAGTAGTAGTAGTAATAACTAATAATATTATTGAAGCTCAAGAACTACAAGAGTCATGCTCATTCTGTCAATCCTCAAACATCTAGTTAACCAAATCATCTGAGATTTATAGCTTATCCTGAAGCCAGTTTGAAGTGGCTTAAAATAATGTCATCCCCTCATCTGCCTACAGTTGAGAAGCCATCACTCTCTTAATTATCACATCCAACTTTGAGGAATTAGAAACTGGCGTATATAAAATTGCCCATTCCTAAGAGAATAAGGGAGATTTCCCCCATTTTCAGATCATCAATTGCAGCATTCAGAATTTTAAGTTCAGTGTTTGAGCTATGGCAATTAAAACATATACAATGTAATTGTAGATATGAAGTCCTCAACTACCCCTGAATTGACAGTGAATACAATGACAATGAAGTTGCAGGAAGGATGTACTGTATTAATGGAAAATGTGGCCATACCAAAAGCATTCCATCAACATTATTCCAATTGTTATAAAGGAAATGACATATCTCCAGGAAAGATAGATGAATATCTGAAGAAACAGCAAAAAGAGTTTGAATCGACAATTTCAATTTATGTATTGTTTCGACACTTATGAAATTAGCATTTGTCTTAGAGTCTACAAGAGTAGAAAGTTCCATCTTTTGCTTGGAATTCAAAGTAGCAATATTTAGACTAATTAAATCTGCTTATCTGCTACCATTCACTCCTCTGCTCAAAAGATGAAGGACGCCTCTTCAGAGCTCATGGGAGGGGGAATGACACTGTTTCCCTGGTATGCTGCTGCAATGTGAACTGGCTGCTTACTGGCTACATGCTTTGTTGATTTACAATCAACACGGCATCGTGTTGCTATGTCAAGAAGATGGTGTTTTTTACAAGGTATGATTTGACTGCATCCTGGGACTCCACGGAAAAAGCCCTTCTTCTTTGCTTCTTTCTTGATGGTAGAAATCTCTCCGTTGGTCCAATCTGCACGGGGGAAATGCAATTTCCCCTTATGGTTCCTAACTTTTCTATTATTACACAATGTTGATCTTCCAGGGTGTTTGGAATGCCCTGCCTCTCAAACTCATCTCTCAGGTCCTCAATCAGCTCTTCTCTGAACTGGTCATTCAAGGCTACGTCATTCCACCCTACATTTCCAGCAAGTAATTCAGCAAGTCTGAAAGATATGACTTCACTTTTCTCTGTCTCTGCTTCTCGATTGCTTCATTTGTAGTGCTTCTCTGTATGGAATCTCCAAGGTGCCTTCAGATTTATGCATGAAGTCCTGATAGTTGAGCGGTATGATTTTTTTCCCCTCAAGTACTGTCCACTTATCTTCTGCTTTCAGCAAACTCAGCACAAAAGTCATTTTGATGTGATCAGTGGGAATTTTTATTGGCCAGCCTGCCATAAGCATTTTGCATTGAATATCTGGAATTGACCCTGGTTTGCTCCAAACTTTTCCAGCAAGCACCCATGAATGCAGAAGCATTGGTTGAGCCAAAATCCATCCTGCAGCTATGGGTTGGCTCAAAGGCCCTGTTGGGTTCCTTAGTTGTATCATGGCAATCTGCAAATTTACCATCTGTGCACCATTTGCTGCTGGTGTTGCAACAATACTGCTGACAGATGCTCGGTGGATAGTTAAATCCTTGAGGAGCAGTGGTCATTCCTGAAACTGGAAGATTATATAAAACTTGCAAGATTTGTGCTAGGCATGCCAGATGAACTAGATAGGAAAACATGACCAGATGAGCAAATTCTACTTTTATTGTAAGGCTACCTTAGCAGAATCTTAGACGTCTCAAAGCATGTGTAAATAAACAGAAATGTGCATTTTAGATTTTAAAATAACACCAAACATTTACATGAACAGAAAGGCTCAGTAACAATTATAGTATGCAGGTTAATAAAATCAGAAGAAAAATTCCTTGCAGGGAAACTCCGTAAGAATCCCTTTAGAGGCAGTTTATAAAGCAAGTGACATACTGAATAAATAGTTGTAGGGACTAATTCATGAAAGAAGGATCTTCTTCTTCTAAGGAAATAATATGGAATATAATATATACAAATGCCCTCTTTTTTATGCCTCAGTGACAAACTAGCCTCTTATTTATTTGCAATATATACCACAACATGCATAAAAGAACTATAATCATGCATCTTACTCAACCAATCCCATTTAATATTTCAATTTTTATTTTGTTTCATTATTTTTGCTCTCAAAATCTCACAAGAAATACTTTTATGAAGCTCATCTATTATATCAGTCAGAAGGATTTAATTGATTTAATACATTATTCATTCTATGTCCTACTTGTGAAAAGGAAAGCAATATTACTAAAAAATATATGAAAATAATAAAATCAAGTTCAGATAAGTATGCTGTGCCCTATCACATGCTGATGACATAGTGCCATCTCCTACACATAGCATTTTATAGCATTTAAGTCAGATTATAGTTACTGTGGACAACATTAAAATTTCATAAATCATCATGGTTGATTATTCTCTTAAATTACTTAAATAAGCTCTCTATAGGCTGGTGTCGTCCAGATGGCCTATAACTCCAGAATTCCACTGTGGTTTGGAAATTATGGAATTTGTAATTCAATACAGGAGGAAGATACCAAGTTAGAGAATATACAAAGTATCTTGACTATATAATACTGACAAAACCCAATTGCAAACTGAATTTAAACACACACACACACATTTGAGCATTGAAGGTGTGCTTGCTGTGAATATAGAAGAGTAAAGCATAGTTTGCTCTATATAATGTTTGTGGGAAGAGAAATACAAAACTAGAAATTATTAATGTTAATTTTTTACAATGCACCTATCAGAAATGCTTATTTAGTATTTATTTGGAAACAAGACAAGGTATGAGGAACATATCTGCAAGTGTTGGCTAGCAATAGTTCATTCAAGGAAAGAAAGTTTACATTCTTAGCAAAAATGGTATGAAAAAAGAACATTTTTTCAGTATTTTCTCTTTGGGTTATTGTAGTAAAAACTGTTACGGAAATATCCTTTGCAAAGCTGAGAATACTTTACAGTATTTTGCCACAATCCACTTTATGAAAATTCTGCAAGGCTGAAGGCAGAGGTGGTATTCAGCAGGTTCTGACCAGTTCTGGAGAATCGGTAGTGGAAATTTTGAGTAGTTCGGAGAACCAGCAAATACCGCTTCTCACTGGCCCCGTCCCCATCTATTCTCTGCCTCCCGAGCCCCAGCTGATCAGCTGGGTCTTCTTTTGTTGCCCTGCACAGGAGAACGGAGCTGGAAAGCAGGTTAGTGGGGTGGGGAGGGAATGGGATTTTGCAATATATCCTTCCCCTGCCACACCCACCAAGCAACGCCCACAGAACCAGTAATAAAAAAATTTGAATCCCAACCCTGAAGTACAGGGTGTTATGATACATACTGGTTGTTCTGAAATGCTGAGAATGATATTAGAAAAGGGAGAAAGTGGTCATGATCCTTTTCTCTGAATATATTCAGAGAAATAATTATCAATCAAAGTTTTTTTCATCACTGTACTCAAATTCTGAGGATATGTTTTTAAAAATCCTTTATTTTGCTCATTTCTCTTACTTTAGGTGTTTAATTTATTCAAAACAGAAGGGATTTATTCAATTACTTAAGCACTCAGCTTTGCCTCTGAATGCGAAACTAATCAATCAATAGCTCGTGCTAATGACTTTTCAAAAACAGGTGTGCACCTGGGCTATGAATTTAATTGCCATTTGGACAGTCCAAAAGTGAGGCTACTTAATTAGTGATCTGGCCTAACACACAGGAAGAAATATATTTCTAAAGAGGGCACTGCATATATCTTTGGGAATGAATATACATATATTCTTGTTATCAGTGAATACTGCAAGTGACATAAACTGATGTTAATTGTTTGGAGGGTACTTTATATATTTGAACAGAACTGATGTGGTTTATGGCCTTCATTCCTTTATGACATTTATCAATTCTGTCATGATGTTTTAGCCTAAATCTCACATAATTTTTACACAATTAAAATAGTTCTCATTGCATAGAGTCCATTTATTTGAAAATGTCCAATACATGAAGAGTTCAGAATAAATCATTGGAGAAGTTTTTATTTAAAATCCCAGCTATTTGAGAAGCAGTGTTTCTACTGAGAATTAATCATAGAACTATAATGAAATAAGAAATCTGGAAAGTTAAATGCCATACAATTTCACAATTTCTTATTTAAGTACCATTTTCAATTATATATACAATGGATTTATAGCAGAACAAGAAAAATAGGCATTTATAACAAAACTAAAATCTATATCTACAGAATTTGACTGAGGAATTGATATACATCTGGAAATACACTGACTATTTAATTATCTAAATGGAATTCAGAGCCATTCAAACCACTGGACATAAGAAACAATTATTTCTCTAGAGATCTGTATCCAAGCTCCCCTTTGAATTGAGCTGTAATAAAATGGGCTAGGTCACTGTAATAGCACAAATCTTGCAGCAATATCTATTTCAAATTATATATTCACATTAAATAGTTAAGAAGCAGAGAATCTTAAAATGATTTTGTATTTCCAACACTTCTTAGAGGTACAGTTTCAATAGAAAATGGCAGATATATGTAATGACTGTTGTAAGAGAAATTTCTGCAATAGGGCTCCAATTTCATTTTAAAACACTGAAAACATCCCTTTAAACAGAAACATTCCTATATATACTTACATTCAGTGGTGGGATTCAAATATTTTAACAATTGGTTCTGTGGGTGTGGCTTAGTTGGTGGGCGTGGCTTGGTGGTCATGTTATTGGCTGGGCGTGGCCAACTCAATATCTCTCACATCGAGGCACGCATCTCCTTGTCTGGCCTCTCATGATTGTGGGGATGCTGCAACAGTCGTAAGCGTGAAAAATGATCATATGTCACTTTTTTCAGTGCTATTGTAACTTTGAATGGTCACTCCACACAAGCAAAGTACCAGCAAAGCAGGGGAAAAAAACTCCAGAGAAGTTCCTGAGACAGGAAGTCTAATCCTGCCAAGAATGTAACAAGGGTCAACAGAGAGGCAGTTTCTGTAAGCAACACCAGAATGTTTCCTTCCAGCCTTCCTTACAGGATTAAGCCAGTAATTTCTTCTTCTAACAACCAGTTCTCCGAACTGCTTAGAATGTTAACAACTGGTTCTAGCATATAGGTGCGAACTGGTAGAATCCCACCCTTGCTTACACTGGACTGAAATTCAAGCCAGGAGAATAGAACATGTCATTGCTTTAAACCAATTTCTGCTGCATTTTCCTATTAAAAGTAGTTTACTACAAAGCGTTGTTTATTACCAGCACAATTATTTAATTGCTATATTTCAATTCCTTCCAGCAAGACTACATTTGGAAAAAAATTGGTTTTAAATCATAGTTTCCCAGAAGACTAATTGACTAATAGCTAAAAAGTTATTTGGGGAATGAAAAAACAAGCGAACAATGTGGCTTGAGATAGATAGGAAAATGGGGAAGTATTGTTCACAATTAAATTATATCCATAAGTCAAATATAATGACTTAATACATGACTGGGAACTAATTTACTTAATACTAATCTGGAAATTTATTTTTTTCACTTTAAAATATACATATTTTTATTCCTCCCTCTGTCTTCTTTGACAGATGAACTTCCTTGGAATCTCAGTACAAGTACACGGAAAGTACAGCTTTGTGCCAATTCTGCCACACCAAAAGCTTTACCTTCAACCGGCATCAAAACCAATTGGAAAAAGAAAGTATTTCTCATGAGAGAAGCTGAATGACAGATTATTTATATTTCTACTTTTTAAATTAATTATATAAAATAAATGAAAAGATTAACACATCAATGATATTGCTAAAAAGAAACTACACATTAGGCTTGGGAGGTAGAGAACCTATAAACAAAAACCTAGCTTTTTGTTACACTTAAGTAAAATGTAAATAACTACAACTTACACCCTTTATTTCTGGTGCAAGTTTCTGTACCAATGGAGAATAGAATTCTCCATTGGTGCAGAATGTACATAATTATTGTACATAATTCACTAATCAGATGTGTATAATTCTTATGTGCATGAATGTACCTATGTCTTTCCTCGGTCTTAGGACTAAATATCTCAAATAAGGCATTATTTTAATTATTTAAAGGCATTATTTTAATTATTAATTTTAATAAGGCATTTTCTCAAGTTGATCTAGATATGGTGCAAAATGAATAATGGATGTGGTGCTTTTATACTAGCCCTTTCCTCTGGAATGGTCGTTGGCAGAAGTTACTGTGAACGCCCTTTCTATCTATGCTGCAAAAGAGCCCAGGATGGGTTGACTCCTTACCTATGACATCATTTAGCTGAGTCTGTACTAAGATATAAAAGCCAGCCCCCAGGAGAGACCCCAGCTTTGGCAAAGATACTTGACAGACTGAAAGGTGTTTCTGAAAGCACAAATGAATACAGAAATATGTCTTACCCTCTCCGGACGAATCAAGGGAGGGGCTGGGCTTTCTTGCAGCATAGATAGAAAGGGCATTCACGGTAACTTCTACCAACGCCCATTCTCCTCCATGATGCATTAAAAGCCCAGGATGGAACATACCAAAGCTTGCATGTCCATGGGTGGGTCCTCATCCGGCTCATTACACCGACTGTGGACCACTCATTGAAGCACCCGTTTGCCGAAGGCTGCAGTCGCTGAGGCAAAGGTATCCAGATGGTAGTGTCTGATGAAAGGAGATGGGGATGTCCACGTGGCCGCATGACAAATCTCGTCAAAGGATGCTTGGGTCGCCCAGGCAGCAGAAGTGGCCACGCTTCTGGTAGAGTGCACCATCAGACCTCAGGGAACTGGAAGGGCCGCAGCTTTGTAGGCCTGCTCAATGCAAGACCTGACCCACCTGCTAATAGTAGGAGAAGAGGCCTTGTACCCCAAGTGAGAAGGGAAAAAGGAAACAAACATGGCTTCCGACTTCCTGAAGGAGGAAGTGCGCTTAATGTATATTCTAAGAGGCCTTCTTATGTCTAGCGTGTGCCACTTGTGCTCTAAGTCATGGTGTGGAAGGGGACAGAAGTCAGATAACACAATGTCTTGGGACCAGTGGAATCAAGTGTTAACCTTTGGGATAAAGGAGGAGTCCAGACGGGTAATAACCCTATCATTGTGAAAGGTGCAAAGATGCTGCCTGATAGAAAGGGCGGCCAATTCTGACACCCTTCTGGCCAAAGTGATAGAAATGAGGAAAACTACCTTTAGAGTTAGGAATTGGAGAGACACTGTTCTAAGGGGTTCAAAGGGGGGCTTCGTGAGTGGATTAAAAACCAAGTGAAGGTCAAATGAAGGATACCTGTGCACAACAGGGAGGGTGTAGATTGAAAGCCCCTTTCAAAAATCTTCTGACAGAAGGGTGATGGGATAAGGAAGGAAGCGAACCCCATGAAAGAACTGAGGAGAGAGCCGCTACCTGGCAACGTAAAATATTGGGTGCTAAATCTTTCTCCAAGCCATCCTGAATCTCAGAACCTCTGCCAACTGGGCTGAGGAAGGAGAGAGATCCTTCTTGAGGCACCATTGGGAGAAAACCCTCCAGGTGGCATCATAGAGGTGCCTCGTAGAAGATTCGCGAGACACCTGGATGGTGAGGATAACCATCTTTGGGAGATTAGCCTCCCTTAGCTGCTGCCGCTCAAGTGCCACACAGTCAGCTTGAGTCACTGGGGCTCCAGATGGATCAGGGCCCCTTGATGCAGGGAGATGAGATGGGCCGGGATTCTCCAAGGGGAAGCCATGGACAGGTTGACCAGGTCCGCAAACCAGGGCCTCCTTGGTCAATAGGGTGCCAGGAGAATTAGCTCCGCTCATTCTGCCAACATTTGCACCGAAGAGCATTGGTCCCCTTCGCTCCCTGGCAAGGAAACCTAGTGAAGAATGTGTTGACTTGGGCATTTTGAGGAGTGGAGAAGAGATCCATCTCCAGAGTTCCAAATCTGAGGGAAAGATCCCTGAATAGGGACAGAGGAATGGACCATTGTATCTAGTCGACTAAACTCCTGCTCAACCAGTCAGCTTGGGAATTGTTGACTCCAGAAATGTGATCCGCTGAGATCGACAGCAGGTGTTTCTCTGCCCATAACCCCAAATGTTCTGCCTCCCTCATAAGTGCCTTGGATCTCGTTCCCCCATCTGTTGACATGTGCCTTTGCGGCCATATTGTCCGTCAACACGAGAACATGGGAACCGGTCACCGAGGCTCTGAAATGCTTGAGAGACAGAGAGATAGCTCTGAGCTCTAACCAATTTATGGGACGGGTGCTGTCTGACCTGGACCCAACCCTTACACTATCTGACCCTTCATATGGGAGCCTCAACCCAGAAGGCTGGCATCTGTGGTGATTACTAGCCTGTCAGGTTCCTTGAACTGGAGCCCCTTCCAGGAGGATGGGGAGAGCCACCAATTGAGAGACCGCCAAGCCTGTTGAGAGAGCAAGACCTTGATTGACAAGTGGCTGGTTCCTGCTCATTGAAAGGGTAACAGGAACCATTGGAGCGATCGGAAGGGAAGCCATGCCCATGGGATGATGCCAATACAGGAGACCATCTTCCCCAGTAGTTTGGACAGCAGTGACAGTGGAACAGTCTGTTGTTGTTGAATCTGGCTGATGATCTCTGCAAGGCCTTTTCCACGATCTGGAGACAGAAAACCTGGCACAAAGTCATATCAATGACTGCTCCCAAGTGTAGCAGTTTGGTTGTGGGTGAGAGATGGCTCTTCTTGGTGTTGATGGAAAACCCGTGGCTTTGGAGGCAGGACAGGGTAATTTGTAAGTCCTGATGGGCCGAGTGGATGGAGGAGGACAGTATCAACATGTCGTCCAAGTAACAATAGATCCTCACTGGAACAGAATGGAGTGAAGCCACCAATGCTGCTAGAATCTTTCTGAAGACCCTTAGAGCTGATGAGAGGCCAAAGGGAAAGGCTTGATACTGGTAGTGGGCATTATGGTAACAGAAATGGCTCACCCTCCGCAAGGCTTTGGGAACAACGAAAAGACAAGAGTAAAATCCACATCACCATTTTAAGGTGGGAACTGCTTGAATAGCCCTTATGTTGAGTAGGTGTTGGATGGTCGAATTCATAAGGGCTCTCTTTGAAGTGCCCCTTGAAATGCGACAAATCAAACAATCTTCTGAGGGTGACAATAGAAATTCCAATTGTAGTCCTGACCTAACAGTGTTGAGCACCCAGACATCCGTCGTTGACTCCTCCCATTTGGAGGCAAAGAAGGCTAAGTGATCTCCGATGGGTGGGGAGAACAAGTATTACTTAGAGCGATGGAAGGCACAACCCCTCCCCCTCCCCCTCCCCCCACAAGGGCCATTTACCAGCAGAAGGTTGTTGTCTGCCAGGTGGTTCTTGATGTTGGTCTTGGCATTGAGAATACGCCCTCTGTGGCCGAGGAAAGCAGGAGGTGGACTCCACCCAAAAGGCAGGTGGGCGATAAGGAGCTGGCCAATAGTCAGCTTTTTTCCCTGAGGAGGAAAGAATTTTACATTTTTCTCTGGTCTCGATGAGATACAGCGCTAGAGCCTCGCCAAAAAGCTTGTCTCCTGCGTAGGGGGCAAAGGCCAGCTTCCATTTGCGGCGTGACTCCGCCTGCCAATTTCAGAGCCATAGAACCTTCTTGCCACCACCGAAGATGCCATGGCCCATGATGCAAATTTGGCAGAATTGAGGGTGGTATCCGCAGTGAATTCTGCCGCTGCTATAATTTTGTTAAGGTCCTGATGAGACCTGAGGTCAGAGGCAGGCAATCAGTCCTGCAGTTGGTGCAGCCATCGTAGAGATGCTCTTGTGAAAAATGATCAGCAATCGAATCCCAAACAGCCCATGCAGCTGCTTGGTGGTTGCGCTTGAGGGTCTGTTCAGAACGCTTGTCCTGTGGTTTAAGTACATCCTCTGGCTCGGTGGGATGCCAGAAGAGGAGAATGATGCCACAACCTGAGTGTCTACTGAGGGCACTGCAAGGGCGTTGGCTAGGGATGTGCTGACATTGTAGAACCGCTTGTCCAAAGATGATGGATGAGGACCTGTCGAAGGGGAAGCTCACTGTTCATTGACCATGTCGAGAAACAAAAGGGGAGAAGGCAAAACCTCCATGTGTACTACTGGCTTGGAGAAGAGCGAGTCTCCTTGCCCAGAGGGTTCCCCTTGTGGTTCAGGTGCTGCTTCCTCAGGTGACAGGTTGGCAGTGACCAGGGCCTTGCTAAATAGGGTTTTAAAGAGGGCTGGTTTAAAGATTAATGCAGAGGAGGACTGATCTGGACGAGAGTCTTCTTCCTCTGAAAGATTGTGATCTCAGATTTCACCCTCTTCGAGCTCTGGATGAGAGGAGCAATTGTGTTCAGATGGGGAGGCACCCTCTTCCCCTTCATACTCCTCCCATTCTGCCTGTGAAGAATGAATCCTGAGGTCTTGGGGTCTGTGGAAATCTCACTGTGGAGGTAAGGAAGCCATAGACTGAGAAACAAGAAGGGCCTGAACCCTATCTAGAGGCCAAAGAACCTGTTGAAAGCCTTCAACCAATCTCTGTCTAATGGCTAAGGAAACAACATCTTGGATCTCCCTGGGCCTGGCATCAAAGGTAGTGGAGGGCCAAAGGCCAGCTGCAGTGTGCATGAAGATAGCTTCTGGCCTGATCTGGGAGGCCTGAACTCTGGAGGGCATAGGGCCCAGAAGTTTGCTGGAAATATGGCCCAGACCTGCTGAAATCCTGAGGATCTAGTTGTTCCTCAAACGTCTCAGGGGACCAGACCTGGGGGGGGGTCCAAAGGCTCCATGAACAACTTTCCCTCCTCTGGGGGGGGCTTCTCTTGAAACCCTGATGCTTGGCTGGTTGGGAAATCTGTTGCAGTTGCCCTCTCATTTGTTGAATAGTCTTGTTAAATTGTCTCTCTTGAGCCACATGTCTGTGTTTCTCTGCCTTCAACTCAGCTTGAGTTGTCTTCTTAGGGGCTAGAGCCTTAGCTCTGATTTTTGCAGCCACTTCCCTCTGAGCAGCACGTTGTCTGCGTCTTTTCCTTTTAGTGGGTTGGAGGGCCTGTTCCCCTGGGGGAAGCTCTGCATGAGCACTGTCCTGATCCATTTTAAAATAAGCAAGGCTCAAGCATTGAGAGAATGGCTCCCAATGCTTAAGGATGGCAGAGGGTGGAATTGGGTCTTTGGAGCCCTGAAAATGGCCTCCAGGCCATTTAAAATGGCCGCTTACCTCGTGTCTGAAGAGACTTCACTCCAAAATGGCCACTGTTCTTCGATAGCTCTGAGAAATGAATTTCACTCCTTAGGCTATTGTGAGCCCCAAGCGATCAGATCAGCCAGAGAAGGAAGAGATCGTCGCCCACGCAATCAGCTGGCTGGTTCTGTTATCAGTTTGCTGATCAGTTTTACAATCAGAGAAACTGCGGTTATGGGGAAGGTCTCAGACGCTTCCCTGCTTGCCTAGCAGTGCTCGGGAAAACATTGATCCCAATGTTGCAGGAGAATGGAGCCCTACTCTCTTGAAGTTGCAGCTGCCCGGATCCCCAAGAGCTGATTGAAGCAAGGGTAGCTTCTGTAGAAAATCGCTGAATAAAATGCTAATGATTTCAGAGACACAGCTTGTGACTTAAAGAAGCTGAGTCAAAGCTGGGGATACTTCTGTGGCTGGCTTTTTCTACAAGTACAGACTCAGCTTAATGATGTCATAAGAAGGAGTCTACCCATCCTGGGCTCTCACTGCAGCATGGAGAATTATCTAATTTAATAGTTTTTTTTAAGTATTTCCACACAGGTACAAATTATTTTGAAACAATTTAGAATTTGTGCTTGTCAATGTAAGCCCAAGATGTTTAACCTTTTCCTCCATTCTGAAACACAACTTTCTTGTCAGTATTTCATAAAATAAATCTGGAAATTTGCTGTTATATATGTTGACAGCAGCAAGAACATTTTATGCACACACAAAATGGAAATGTACTTTAATTCCCACAATGGACAAATGGTTGGAAAAACTGATGGAACTAGTAGAAATGGCTAAATTAACTGCTTTAATCAAAGAAAAGAACATGTCCACTTTTATACCTACTTGGAAACCACTTCCGAACTTTGCGATTGAGGTGAGGGGGAAATGAAACTTGGAATTTGAGTTTTGCTGATTAGATATGTTTGTTGTTATAGAAATGATTAGTACATATTAAGTATGTAAAAGTAAAAAGTTGGGGCTGTAACGTTATTTTATTGCACTAAGAAGAGTCAGAAGTCAAAAGTGTGAAGTGAGAGTTGATGTTTTTATGTTTTGTTTGCTTTGTTTGTTTGTAGAAAATCAATAAAATCGTTTTCAAAAAAAAAAAGAATCAGAAGTCAATGCTTTTCCTTTTTTTCCCCCTTTACCTCATCTCATCCCCTGTTTTCCTACCATTTTCATTTTCTTTTGTATTTTATATCTTGATAAGCTTAATAAAATTATTAAAACACAGATTATAAAATAAAGGCAATCAGATCTAATTAACCTTCTAGATCTATGGCAAGTTGTTTAAGATTCTCATAGCATCAGCACTGCCTTGGGTGAGAAAATGCATTATTTCAATTTCTCACACAATATTCTATCCACTCTACTACCATCAATTAAAATCAGGATAACTTTAGCCAATGTGAAAGGATGCATGTCCAAGTCTACATCTCAGATTTGATTATGATGTTTTCTCAGTATACAACCATATTAGGACCACACAGTGGAATTTAAAATATGTTTTTTGAAGAATTTAGATCACATCTATTCAAAGGAATGAAAAGAGCTATGCAGTCTCAATTGGGATACAAACAGAATTTGTGCCTGGAATCTAAATGGGACGATTTTTTTGAATAGGTATGGATAATACACTTTAGGGGTAATAAAAAGGTTGTAGGATTGTTGCTGATTTCT
Organism: Hydrophis major; assembly: GCA_033807585.1. NCBI lineage: Eukaryota > Metazoa > Chordata > Lepidosauria > Squamata > Elapidae > Hydrophis > Hydrophis major. The sequence continues at coordinate 279,180,596 of CM066329.1, forward strand.
GTTAGTAGCTTTGAACAGCAATGTCACAAAGATACATCTCTACCTAACTCTCTCTAATATGTATTTTCTTCATATAAAACACTAGCCTCTGTTGAGGCAAGCAGAATTCTTTCACACACAGAAGATGTCCTACTGCAACTTCTGGCAAGTAACTTTTGGTCCACATCCAACTAAATTTCTTTTTAGTCAGCAAGTTATCTACAAATTCTTGTACTTAGCCTTGAAAGCACTAGTTAGGCTTGCTGTCTAAGGCCAACTTGTTGGCGTAATCTACCTCTATATGAAGAAAAAACGTCCATACCAATGTAGGAAAACATACTGTGGCAAGCTGTTCATGTGTATACTGGCTGCCATCATGAGGATTTAATGTTTAATAATCTCCAACCAATACCAGATGAGTTTATAGCCTGTATACAAGATTTAAGTTATCCACATTACAAAGGAAGTCTCTCAAGCAAGACACTTTAGTGTATTTGCATTTCAAATTGTTATCCATGAAGTTGTCTTAGTACATCAAACCAATTTTTGATAACCGTGCAGCTTTATCATTTCAATCCAGAATAAATAGCATTTGTGCATTGATTCCACTTGACCTTTCCCCCATTCTTAACTGACAAATTGTAAATGTTGATACACTAAAATTAAGTAACCCAAATTCAAACATACTTTATTTTAGTATCTCGAAAGAAACGGCAAACTTTTTTTATTTAGTTCTACATCTGAACCTCAACCCTATACTTAGAACGCTTCCAATAAAACAATTATGTTGTAAAAGGATTTGCAGTCAACTTATGAGAAAAGCAGATCAAATTGGAGGCATTTGGGCTCAGATGTAAGTTTTTGTGAACTTCCCAAGTGCTTAAATCGAGAAGCTTGAACTGGCCTTACTCCAGCATCAACAGAGAATTGTCAATCAGACAGAGCCCAAGTACAGAAAATAGAGCTAACTTTGAACGTAAAAATGGTTCACTGCAAAATAATTGGACATCATATTTGTCTTAGCAGCTTTACACTTATTTAAAAAACATTTAAGTTTATCAGGAATGAAAGTTATCCTAAAAATAAACCAAACTTGTACATTTTCTTGGCATGAAACTGGAAGAAAAAGGTTTTATCATATTTATAGAGATCAGCATTTTTCTCTATTTCCTAATTTGATTATGAGGAAGCTGAAGTGTAACCAAATCTCCACAGTTAAGTTCATCTTCTTCACATTTAGCAGTTATTGCAGCAAGAGTTCTAACTTCATTCTGGTGTTGATGCTGGATTTCAAGGCTATATAACTTCCATGAGTTTTAAGAGGAGCCATGTGTTTTCTACAAGACATTTAGGGCTATATGCTAAAATAAATGGGGCTGGGATTATAAAGGGGGATATGCAGGGGTGGGATTCAAAAATTTTAACAACCAGTTCTGTGGGCATGGCTTAGTGGTGGGCATGGCTTGGTGGTCATGTGACTGGGTGAACATGGCTTGGTGGTCATGTTATTGGCTGGGCGTGGCCAACTCAATATCACTCACATCGAGGCACGCATCTCCTTTCCTGGCCTCTCATGATTGTGGGAATGCTGCAACAGTCGTAAGTGTGAAAAATGGTCATAAGTCACTTTTTTCAGTGCCATTGTAACTTTGAATGGTCATTCCACACAAGCAAAGTACCAGCAAAGGAGGGGAAAAAACTCCAAAAAGTTCCTGAGACAGGAAATCTAGTCCTGCCAAGAATGTAATAAGAGTTAACGGAGAGGCAGTTTCTGTAAGCAACACCAGAATGTTTCCTTCCAGCCTTTCTTACAGGATGAGGCCAGTAATTTCTTCTAACAACCAGGTCTCCGAACTGCTTAGAATGTTAACAACTGGTTCTAGCGAATAGGTGCGAACTGGTAGAATCCCACCCCTGGGGATATGCTGAGACTTTGAAGAAGTAAAATTGGTGCCTTAAACATGAATCAGTTATGGGTCACCTTAAACCTACAAAACTAAAAAAAAAAAAAAACAAGCAAAAAGTGGAGGTGGCAGGTTTGTTTTGGCCCCACTGACCCTACAGAGACTCCACAGCTATTTTTTTTCTGCCCCAACCCTCTTTGACATTTAAACAAGAATAGTCAATGTTTAACACAATGTCAATGTTTAAAATTTTTCATAGATGCTAACATTCTATTGAAATAAAAATAACAGGACCAAAAGGCAAGTCTGCTTCATTTTCCACTAACTTCCAAAGAGAAGAGAGCCAGCTTGGTCTATGGGTTAAGCTACTGTGCTAGAAGACAGGAGACCATGAGTTCCATTCCCACCTTAGCCATGAAAACCAGCTGGGTGACTTTGGGCCAGTTACTCTCCCTCAGGCCAACCAAATTCATAGGCTGGTTGTTGTGGGGGAAAAATGAGGAGGAAGGTATGCTGGGTAAATTCTTTGCCTTGAGATATTTGTAAAAGTAATAAAGTCAGGATACAAATAAAATAAATGATAGCTTAGGGATACTCAGGAGTAAAACAAAAAACAAGCCAAGTGGTAAAAGATTTATTTCTACCCAACATTTAATAGTATCTAAACCCAAGGCTGTTTTAAGGCCAAACTAAACATGATCTTTAGAGATGGACAGATCTCTGTGTTTTGAATCCAAATTATTTATTTACAGTTCTGAACCAATAAAACATAAGCACTAAATTTAAAATACAGTGGGGGAAAATCCCAAACTGAAATATTTAATGAGAAGACAATATCAATCATCTTCTGCTAGAAACCAGCAATCTTTCTAGTAGTTGTCTGAAGCAAGCCTTGCAAAAGGAAGATTGTAATTTCTTGATCAAAGGGAAATTGCTGATAATTTTCTGGTATCATGGTCATGAGCAAGTACAATGGGCACTTAACAATACATGGATTTTTAATTCAACATCTATAAATACAGGGGGCTCCATTTGCCCTTGCTCTTCATAATAGGAAGTGTACCAATTCAAGCCAAGACATAAAAATACCCAATGTGAAACATGTAGGATTTTAACAAGTAGGATTTTAACATGTAGAATTTTAACAAGAACGGTACACCGAAAACCTTTAATTGCCTCTTAAAAGGGACAGATAATTTTAGCCCTGTCATTTTATAGGTCTATAATTTAGATTCGTAATTTAGATAGATCATTTTTATAAATGCCATCACATGCCAGGTCAGAATCACAATAATTCGGCCATCAATCTAGTTGAATGAGCTGAAACAAAGACTCAGCCCAAAGCATTTGTTTCCATCAAAATCTCAGACCCCAATGTCTCACACAGACCCCCAAGATAAATGCAGCCAAGTCCTAGATAAACAATGGCATTTGGAGATGAAGAGGGACACAAAATACAGCTTTCAGAAACTTAAACTTCAAAAGTAAGAAACTACATGTCCCATATAGTCCAGTGGTGGGATTCAAATTTTTTTTACTACCAGTTCTGTGGACGTGGCTTGGTAGGTGAGGCAGGGGAAGGATACTGTAAAATCTCCAGTCAGAGGTAGTATTTGCCGGTTCTCCAAACTACTCAAAATTTCCACTACCAGTTCTCCAGAACTGGTCAGAACCTGCTGAATACCACCTCTGATATAGTTGTTTCAAATAAATTGCTAAATACATTCAGTCCTTTTCTGTCCTAATTTGTGCATGTCAAAATATATATATCTCCATACAATGGTGAGATTCAATTTTTTTAATACCGGTTCTGTGAGTGTGGCTTGGTGACCATGGCAGGGGAAGGATACTGCAAAATCCCCATTCCCTCCCACTCCACTAACCTGCTTTCCAGCTCCATTCTCCTATGCAGGGCAACAAAATAAGATCCAGCCGATCATCAGGGACTCAGGAGGCAGAGAATAAATGGCGGGTGGGGCCAGTCAGAGGTGGTATTTGCTGGTTCTCTGAACTACTCAAAATTTCCTCTACCGGTTCTCCAGAACTGGTCAGAACCTGCTGAAGACCAGCTCTTGCTCGATATCTAAATATAGGGATTTGGCCTTGGTCACAGGCACTGAATAAATCTATTTATCTTAATAAGTCATTAATTTAGTTCCTTTTTATTTTGTAAGTATTTTATACTACCATAATTTCAGAGTAATTCCTAGAAATTAATAGAAAATATAAGATTTTTTTTTTTTAGAAACATTGCTGGGCTTCTTGAAAATAGGAAACCACAAGAAGCTTCTTTATGGAAGAAATAAAAAGTGAGAAAAATCTAGTTGGCAAAAAACTTTGAAAACAATTATAAGACTCTTAAACAACAAAAATGACTTCAGCAGAGCATTGTCAACAGTTCAAACTTGACAGAATTCTAGATTAGTATATGATAGTTTAGTGATACCTTATAACAGATTCCAAACACTAAATGCTGCTTTAAAGAAGAATATCCCATTAAACCCAATTTAGCTCTCAACTTCATTCTTAAATTTCCTATCAACAGTCTGTATTTCTAAAACAGTTTTGGACCTAGAACTGTGTCAAGCAGACATCCCGCCTACCCATGTTTAAGTTGTACAGGAGTAGTTTTCCAGATGGTATCAAAGAAAGCAGCATTTGTGTATTATACTTAGGTCCTTTTACTTCTTACAGTCATTAAAGGGGGGGGGGAATCGCACAACAGTAATCGAGGAGAGGCAAATGGGAATAACTGTTCTTATTTGTAAAATATAAATGGAAATTGGAGCGGAATCTGGCCCTCAAGCAGAACATTCACTCATCAGAAGTGACTTTCAATGGCTAGAAAAAGAATCTTAATAGAGGCATGTTGTAAATGAAAAAAAAAACCTATGTTACAATAATCCACTAAAAAACGATCTCTGCAAAACTGATTTTAAACAAGAATCGTCTTTTAAAAGGCCAGATCTTTTTCTTTCATGCTTTAATATGATAAGCTTACATGTATGTTTTTAAGGTTAGAAATGTTTCTATTATCCAACCTATAAATCTTCATTTTCCTGCAAAACAGAATAATTTCTGTTATTCTCAAATCAGAGCCAGTTTGGTGCAAGTAATTGAGTTGCAAGGGACTATGAGTTCTAGTCCTACCTTAGGCATAAAAGCCAAATCAGCCCAACCCAGTTTACAGAGCTGTTTTTGTGGTAAAAATAGAAGGAGGGAGGAATATTAAGTATGTTTGCCACCTTGAGTTCCTTTTAAAAATAATAAAAATTGGGGGGGGGAGGGGTTGTTTCTAATAAATAAATAAAAATAAAATAACTTGATCATATGCAAAATTATTCTTGCTGGGATAACATTGTAAAATGAAGAATAAACATTTCATTCTAGGAGAGGGGGCTTTCTTGAAAAAGTTGAAAAGTCTGCAAAAAAAATTATTTGTATAACACAGAGAAATTGGACAGTGAAATAAAAAAGCTAAGAAACTAAGAATTCTTTAACTTTAGTGAGCTTGCCATGGTGGCACAAAGGAAGAAAAAAAACGACACTGATTTTCTAGAGCAGTTCCAATAAGGGCTTAAAATATCTGTTACTTTCTGAAGAATTCTTCACCGAAGTCCATTTTCAGCTCATTTGAATGGATTGGTAATAAAATGCATTTATAGCCTTATTGTCTTCCGGATATATTTCCAGGATTTGGTCCTTCGGAAATGTTCTGTCCTCATTAACATACTCGAAATCCCCGCGCTTTGATTGGCCAAAGCGCGGGGCTTTCTAATTGGTCAGGCGAGCCGCGCCGATTGGCTCGTTAAGAATCTCCCGCGATTGGCTCATTCAGAGCGCGGGAGATTCGAAGTGTTGCCATTGGCCGCGGCCGCCGCGGCGAAAGGAATAAAAGCCGCAGGCTTTTTTCCTTTCGCCGGTTCGGTTCCAGTTTTCCTAATAAAGAGCATTGCATGAAATCACCGACTCCTGGCGTCATTTCGCGGACACGATACTGGCGACGAGGATGGGATCCAGACCCTGAACCGAACCCCGTGTCCGACGGAAGCCAGACAAAGCACCGAGATGGCGAAAATCGCACCGCCCGCCCCTTTCAACCCCGCCACCGAAGACTGGGAATCGTTCTCCGACCGATTCCGCATGTACCTCGAGTGCACCAGCATGAAGGACGCCTCGGGCCCGCTAAAACGCGCCGTCTTCCTCACCCACTGCGGAACCGAAGTTTTCCAGATGGCCAAAGCGTTGGCCAAGCCCGCCGACGCAACCGCCATGGACTGGGACGTCCTTGAACCTATCCTTCGGCGACATTACGCTCCCGAGGTCCCCATCCTGATCCGGCGCAACGAATTCTACCGGCGGGACCAGAGAGCGGGTGAGAAATTGAGCGACTTCGTCGCCGAGCTGCGGCGCCTAGGGGGGCTCTGCGAATTTGATAACCTAAACAATATCCTGAGAGACCGAATCGTGCTCGGTCTGTGGGACCCCGCCCTTCAGAGCCGGCTGATGGCTAAGGGCGACATCAGCTTAGCAGACGCCCTCACCGCAGCCGCAGAAGCAACCCGAACTTCCGCCAATAGCATGCGCAGACCTGACACGAAGGACCACGGCGGAAACAACAACCCGGCGAGGTCGACCGAACAAAAAACTGAAACAACTACACATCATGGCGATCTCCACTCTGCATCCAGCACGTCCGAAGACGAAGAAGACATCCATCGACTTCAGACTGGGCGCGACCAATGGAACCGGAGAGGTCGTAAGTCAAGGACCAACTGTGCCGGTTGCGGCGGCGACCACCCCAGGTCGGAATGCCGGTTTTTCGATTCCATCTGCCGGCATTGCGACAAAAAGGGGCACATCGCCCGGGTTTGCCGCCTGAAGAAAAACCGCAGTCCAGCTCGATGGGACCAGAACGACCGGAGAAGGGAAAGCACACCACCCCGGCCCAGAGATCGCCACTCGGACAGCCGATGGGACCGGACCGGATGATCCTCACGAGGCGGCGACAACCGGCGGAGAGAGGAGACCCACCAGACGGTCACCATCGGCCACGCCATCACCAACGACGCCCAGAAAATCCATGTCGAGGTACGCATCGAGGGCCAGCCGTGCAAAATGGAGGTAGACTCCGGGTCCTACCTCTCCATGATTGCATGGCACGAGATAAAGCGGTTGGTGCCTACCCTCCAAAGGAGGAACATAGACAGCCAGAGACTTATTGTAAAGGACTACCAGGGAAACCGCATCCCGGTAGTCGGCACCAAAAACTTTAACGTAACATATAAGGGGCGCACCGAACAACTCCCCCTAACGATCATTGACCGCGACCGCCCAAGCCTACTGGGACTGCAATGGTTCGCCCCGCTCGACATCACTCTCACGGGAGTCAACCACGTCGCCGACGACGGCTGGGAACAGCGACTAGCCCAGGAGTTCCAAGAAGTCTTCGACGGAAGCCTGGGCAAGTACCAAGGGCCCCTTATCTCGTTCGACCTAGACCCTAACGTCCCCCCCAAACGACTGAAACCTAGGCGGGTGCCATTCGCCCTAAAACCCAAAATAGACGAGCAAATTGATAAGCTCGTCAAACAGGGGGTATTGCAGCCCATAGACCACGCCCGGTGGGAGACCCCCATAGTCACCCCGATCAAGCCGGACGGGTCAGTGAGAATCTGTGGGGACTATAAGGCCACCCTAAATGGCGCGCTGCAACAAAGTGCCTACCCCGTCCCAATAGTGCAATACCTACTGCACTCACTGGGAGGGGGCAGGGTTTTCGCCAAGCTCGATCTCGCCCAGGCATACCAACAGTTGCCGGTCGACGAGCAAACGGCAGAAGCCCAGACCATCGTCACCCACCGGGGAGCTTTCAAATGCAACCGACTCCAATTCGGAGTCAGCGTGGCACCAGGCATATTTCAGAGCCTGATGGAAAGTTTGTTGCAGGATATCAAGGGGGTGGTACCTTATTTCGATGACGTTCTAGTATCGGCGCCCAACCAAGCCGAACTAGAAAGCCGACTAAGAGAGGTCCTAACTAAATTTAAAGAAACGGGACTTAAAGTAAAAAGGGAGAAATGCCAACTGTACACGGAACGAGTGGAATTCTTGGGCTACCTCCTAGACCGGCACGGCATTCACCCCACGAGTAAAAAAATCAAGGCCATCAAAGAGGCCCCCACCCCTAAATCAAAAACTGAACTACAAGCATTCTTGGGGTTACTGAACTTTTACAATGTTTTCCTACCCCAAAAGGTGACGGCAGCGGAGCCTTTGCATAGGCTCCTGGACAAGGTGGCGACCTGGACTTGGGGGAAACGGGAACAAGCCGCCTTCCAAAAAACTAAAGACCTCCTCACCTCCGACGCCGTCCTCATACAATTCAACGAAACCTTGCCTCTGGCCGTCACTTGCGACGCATCACCCTTCGGCGTCGGCGCCGTCCTCAGCCATACCCTTCCTGACAGAAAAGAAGCACCCATCGCGTTCTTTTCAAGGACCCTCACCAAACCGGAGCGGAACTATAGCCAACTGGACAAAGAGGCTCTGGCTATAGTTGCCGCCATAAAACGGTTCCACGAATATCTCTACGGCCGGCCCTTCACCATTATAACGGACCACAAGCCGTTGCTAGGCATCCTTGCAGGAAACCGGGCCACCCCGAACATTCTGTCTCCCCGAATGACAAGGTGGTCCGAGTTCCTGGCAGCCTACAACTACGAACTCATACACAAACCGGGTAAGACGATCTCGCATGCAGACGCATTAAGCCGCTCGCCGCTACCGGAATCCGACTCTGACCCAGCACCCACGATGACCACCCTCAGCATCGAGACCCTACCCAACCTGCCCATAACCGCGTCAGACATTGCCCAGGAAACTAATAAAGACAGGCGTCTGGCACGGGTTTTGCATTGGGTAGAAAAAGGGTGGCCGGAAAAGGACAACGACGAGTCCGTCAAGACGTTTCGGAACCGCCAAATGGAACTCTCATTGTTAAAAGAGTGCATCTTGTGGGGTGACATTCCGGACAAACTACAGGGGAAGGTTTTGGAAATGTTGCACGAGGGGCACCCTGGCATCGTAAGAACTAAAGCCCTGGCCAGAAGTTACGCTTGGTGGCCAGGGATGGACAAGCAGATAGAGGCCTGGGTAGCTAGGTGCCAGCGATGCCAGGAGACTAGGCCCAGCCCACCCACAGCACCCGTCCTAGAGTGGGAAACCCCAAGGGGACCCTGGTCCAGAATCCATATAGACTTCACCGGGCCCACAAATGGACACACCTTCCTCATAACAGTTGACGCTTACTCCAACTGGCTGGAGGTAAGCAACATGAAGACAACAACCACGGAGGCCGTGACCAAAGAACTCTGCAAACTCTTTGCAACACACGGCCTCCCAGACGTCGTCGTCTCCGACAACGGGCCCCAGTTTACCTCCCTGGAGTTCGAGAAATTCCTGGCGGAAAGGGGCATCCGCCACGCACTAACAGCACCGGCGCACCCGGCGGCGAACGGTAGGGCGGAATGGATGGTCCAATTTACCAAAAAAACCATCCGGAAAATGGACCACGGGGAGATCCAAGAAAAAATCAACAGACTTCTCTTTACACAACACATAACCCCGAATACCACTACCAACAAAAGCCCAGCCGAACTGCTAATGGGTAGAAAGCTGAGGTCCCCACTCGACAGGTTACACCCTACGTATAACCCGGAGAGGCCCCCAGACTCAAGCACGAAATACCCAACGTTCGCACCCGGGGACCTCGTATATGCGAAAAACCTGACGGGAGACCCCCTATGGATCCCAGCCGTCATCACCCAAGCAACAGGCCCACGCTCGTACCGGCTACAAACGGCAGACGGACGAGCGTGGAAACGACACATCGACCAACTTAGGTCGAGGACAGCAAACGAACCCACCTCCCAAAACGCAAGCCAAGGGGGGAGGGAATACCCAGGTAACCGATTACAAGAAAAAATAAACCAGCAGTACTTACCGAAACGCAGCCATCGCGACCCCTCGCCAGAAAAGAACAGCCAAGCCAGCTCGACCGACCCGGAAAGACTGAGCGGGAGCGGCGAAACCCGTAGCTCAACCAACCCGGAAGACCCAGGAGGGAGCCACGGAGAAAGAACCGGCCCGATCGACCAGCCGGTTCTCACAGAAGCAAGAGCAACCAAAAACCCGACCGAACCGGCCGGGATCCCGCTTACAACTGAGTTGCGCAGGTCAAGTAGGACCAGACGGAGCCCCGCCTACCTACGTGACTACGCAACGTAAGGACTGAACCAAGAGGGGAGGGGTGTTCTGTCCTCATTAACATACTCGAAATCCCCGCGCTTTGATTGGCCAAAGCGCGGGGCTTTCTAATTGGTCAGGCGAGCCGCGCCGATTGGCTCGTTAAGAATCTCCCGCGATTGGCTCGTTCAGAGCGCGGGAGATTCGAAGCGCTGCCATTGGCCGCGGCCGCCGCGGCGAAAGGAATAAAAGCCGCGGGCTTTTTTCCTTTCGCCGGTTCGGTTCCAGTTTTCCTAATAAAGAGCATTGCATGAAATCACCGACTCCTGGCATCATTTCGCGGACACGACAGGAAACATTCAGGAACCTATCTAAAAGGTAAGGTTAAGGCAGAAAACATTCCTGCACCATCCTAGAATCTATGATCTAGCAAAGAGTTGATCAGTATTATGGACTTTTCTTTGGAACAGCTACCCTTTACCTTCTTCTCTTTATATTATAGACCAGTCTTCTCTATTTTAGATCTGTTTCTGACAATTTTATCCAATAATTCATTGAGTTTGAGAGCACTCAATAAAGGAATGTTGTTCTAAACATTGAGAAGCTCAAAAATTCTCTATGAATATTTTGGATGCAGACCAAAGGAGAAAAATGAATTCTTTTGACACAAATTCTTGAACATAAACTTACTAAAGAACCTCTTATCACTGTAATATAAACAAAGAAAAAAGCCTCCTTAGTCACTATTTTCCCCTCTCCCCAAGTTTTCTTTTGGGGTTTATGGCATCTATGTTCTAGTAAAAAGAGACTAAAAGTGTTCAAATAAATGTTCATTTGCCATTAGATTAAGGACTAAGAGGCTGATAGTTTCTGGAGTATAACTAAATCCTAAATAGAATCCTCTTGCAGGATTAAAAGATGATGCACAACCTCAAATTAATAGAATTGGATTATCAATGAGTGATAAAGTAACAGAAATTCAATCCTCCAAAGTTGGGTTTCTTCTAAAATCCAGATTTTCTACCAAAGAAATAAAGGTAGAACTAAGCGTTTGTGAACCTGGATTGAGAAGTCACATGCTAGAAACATCTGTTTCAGTGTCTCTTTATGTATGTGCAGAATTTTCACCTGAACTTCTGGAATTTGGGCTATTACTTGAATATACCATTTTCCTGCTCCACCAGATTTATGGTACTACCTCTGCTACTTTGAACACCTATTGAATGTTGAGTCTCCTTTGTCAGCTTCCTTCTGCTACAAGTGCTTTTTATGATTTCAAACTTGACTTATTAGCTTAGGCCTTTTTGCTTCCCGCATCTTGGATAGGACAAATATAAATAATCACTTCCTTTGTCAGTATTCATTATCTGAAATGGTGAATCTTCTCTGATATGTTAAACTGCCAAATAATTAAGTCAAAGCTCCAAAGAGTATCTTCAGTTTATAATACTCATTATTTTGCTGATTTTTTGTTTGTTTGTTTCATTTAATCAGAAAAGGAAACAAAAATATGGAATGTGATTTTTTCCTCTATTTTGTCAGCCAATCTTTTCCTCATTTTTTTCCTTATCAGTGTGAGCTTGAAGAAAAAAAACTTAGCCACGAAACTGGGTCACACTTTCAGTTCCCTAGGAAAAATTTACTTGGAAAATGTATTCTGCTTTATGTAATTTCTATAAATGTGCATGTTCTCAAACTCTTGTCCAACATCTCAAGGATTCCTTGGTGTTAAGTCTGGAGCATGGGTACGAATAATGGAGACGAGCCAGTAGAAACAGTGAACTTCAAACTCTTTATTTACATGGTGTGACAGCTCAAACTGGAGGGCTGCGATGGGCTTCCTTATATAGGCAACTTATTAACTATTCAACCAATAGCAATCCTGGAGCGCTAGCTCCATTAACCAATGAGAATGGCCTGTTAATGGCCAATCAGATGCTCCTGAACAGACCAATCCGATCCTGCCATTAACAGCCAATCAGAAGTGCAGGGCCAGAACCCTGCACTTGACTTCAAGCTCAAGATAACTTTATTTGGCATTATTCATTCACAACACCCCTTTCCCCCGGCTTCTGCCCACAGGGCGCGGTTACATAGTCCTTGAGGCAGGACGGTTGTTTTATCAGTCTTTTTGATTTTCACAAAGTGCCTGGCGGTTGGCTGCACTTCTGTTGAGGTAGATCGTTGTTTAACGTTGGGGGTGCCTCTGGTTCCGAGTTCGCGTTCCCGTCGTCACCAATATCACTGGCCACTCCCTGAGGTGAACTCACTCCGGTCCCCGGTTCCTGTTCCTGCGTTTCAGTTCCATTTTCAGTCCCTTCAAAAAGGTTTTCCTCTAGTTGCAATTTGTTTTCCTCTGTATCTCCCCCCCCCTCAGTTTGGTCATAAGGGAGTTCGGAATTGCGTGACGGTAGCCGCGATCGTAGTTGATCTATGTGGCGCTTCCAAAGTCTATCGTCAGGGCACTGAACGAGGTATGATTTTGGGCCGGTTACGCAGATTACGGTCGCTTCTACCCACAGCGGATCACCCAATAGGTTTTTAGCGAATACTAAATCGCCTACCTGGAAGGTACGGCATCGGCTGCTGGATCTGAGTGGCTTTTCTGGTTCGTAGGCTGGGTGTAACCAATCGAGGTGGGAGCAGAGCTTTAGTCCCATTAGCAGCTCGGCGGGAGTTTTGTTGGTGACGCTGTGAGGTGTGATGTGCTGTAGGAAAAGGATTCGGTTGATTTTCTCGTCGATGTTGTCGTAGTCTGTCTTTTGTAGAGTCCTTTTGATGACAGCGCGGTAAATTGGGGCCCGTTGTCGGATACCAGAACGTCTGGTAATCCGTGGGTTGCAAACAGTCTTTCCAGTCTTTTGATGACCGCTTTGGTGGTTGTATTCCTCATTCAGTGAATCTCGAGCCAATTCGAGTAGGCGTCAACGGTTAGCAAAAACGTGTGGCCTTTGGTCGGCCCAGCAAAGTCCAGATGGATGCAGGACCAGGGTCCCCACGGTGTCTCCCATTCGGTTGGGGTTGCCTTTGGTGGAGCGTTGCTTACTTCTTGGCATCTCTGGCAAGTTTTAACCCATGATTTGATTTGTCTGTCGATGCCTGGCCACCACGCGTAGCTTTGTGCGAGGCCCTTCATTCTCACGATGCCAGGGTGGCCATCGTGCAAGGTTCTTAGCAGTGCCTGTTGGAGTTGTTCTGGGATAACGACTCTGTCGCCCCAGATGATACAGCCCTTCTGTGAGAACAACTCTGATTGATGGCTTTTGAACGGTGCAAAGTGGTCTGGTACTTGGTCAGTTAATGGCGGCGTATGGAGTGTCTTGATCTTCAACGTTGTCATCGTTGGTGCAGGATCGTTGATGGTTTCAGGGAGCGGTGCACAGCTCAACGCGTCAGCATGGGGAATGGCTTTACTGGGACGATATTGTAGCTGATAATTGTAGGCAGCCAAGAATTCTGACCAGCGGGTCATCCTGGGAGAAAGTATGTAGGGAGTTGGCTTGTCCCCAGGGATGATCCCCAGCAATGGTTTGTGGTTAGTTACAATGGTAAAAGCCCGGCCATACATGTACTCATGGAATCTTTTAAAAGCTGATACAATTGCCAGGGCCTCTTTATCAATCTGGCTGTAATTTCGCTCGGTTTTCGAGAGTGTTTTTGAAAAGTAAGCAACAGGGGCTTCGCTAACATTTGGTAATACATGGCTCAAAATGGCGCCCACTCCATGTGATATTTAATGGCAAGGTCTCATTGTACTGCATTAGTACGGCGTCAGAAGTCAATAGTTGTTTTACATTACGGAACGCCTGCTCTTCTCTGTGACCCCATACACAAATTGCTTTTTTATCTAGTAGGCGATGTAAAGGTTCAGCAACAGTCGCCTTGTGAGGCAAGAATACGTTATAGAAATTGATGAGGCCTAAGAACGCCTGGAGGTCGGCTTTGTTCCGGGGTCTGGGAGCGTTTTTTATTGCTCTCAATTTGCTATCGGTAGGGTGAATACCCTGACTGTCAATTAAGTACCCTAAGAATTCAACACGATCTGTACACAGCTTGCACTTATTTTTTTTCACTTTCAGGCCTGCTTCTTGGAATTTTTGTAAAACCAGTCTTAAACGATCCCATAAAATTTTTGGAGTGGGGGCAGCAATGAGCACATCGTCAAAATAGAGAACAACGCCTTTGATCCCCTGCAATAGTCTCTCCATTAGGTTCTGAAAGATCTCTGGGGCTACACTGACTCCGAATTGAAGCCGTGTACACTTAAAGGCACCTCGGTGTGTTACGATTGTCTATGCCTGTGCCGTTTTTTTGTCAGTTGCTGATAAGCCTGAGCTAAGTCTAGTTTAGCGAAGACTTTTCCGCCCCCCAGGGAATGGAGGAGGTGTTGCACCACCGGCACCGGATATGGATTTTGTTGCAGGGAATGGTTTAGGGTGGCTCGATAGTCCCCACAAATTCTAATGGAGCCGTCCGGCTTAATTGGGGCCACGATTGGTGTTTCCCATGGGGAGTGGTCGGTTGGCTTTAAAACTCCTGGGCTATCAACTTATCAAGCTGTTAGTCGATTTTTGGCTTTAGAGCGAACGGGACTCGACGAGGCTTAAGGCGGATGGGAGCTATCTTGGGATTAAGGCTAAAGGATATTGGGGTCCCCTTGTACTCGCCTAGCTTTTCCACGAAGACGTCCCTGAATTCGTGGGCAAGGTCTTCTTCCCAGTCACTGCCGCCGATTCAGTTAATGCCTGCCACTTCAATGCCGAGTGGTGTGAACCATTGCAGGCCTAACAGGCTAGGCCGGTCCCTGTCGATCACCGTCAGAGGTAAGTACGCCGTGCAGTTCTTGAATACAACCCAGACTCTACTGGATCCTACGACTGGAATCCGGTTCCCCTGGTAGTCCTTTAACAAAAGCCGTTGGAATTGAAGGTCTTGGCGCCGGATAGTGGGGATGAGTTGCTTGAGGGTCTTCCAGGAGACCATTGACAGAGATGACCCCGAGTCAACTTCCATTTGGCAAGGTTGATTTTCGATGTCCACTTTGACCCAAATTTTCTTAGCGTCTAGTAAAGAGGCGTGGCCGATAGTGAGTATTTGGTGGGCCTCTTCCCGTCTTGTTAGGCGATTCACGTGTCGGTTTCTGTAGGAGTGATTTGCTGGTTCTCGCCTTACAGGGCGATTCCCTGTCGATTGGCGGAGATTGGTACCCTTTGCGGTCTGGCTGGGTCCGAGGAGACTTCTGCAGACCCATCCGATATGGCCTTGTTTCCCGCACTCGTGGCAGAGCGCGTCGCGGAATTTGCAATCGGAGCGGTAATGGTTGGCGCCGCAGCCCGCGCACGGTTGCTGGGACTTCGGATAACGGTCCTGATCGGACCGCAGGCGATGGACCTCTTCTTCGTAGCTGTCTGATGATGAAGAAAGGTCCTCATGGTGGGTCATCTGCAGCTGCCCTTCTGCATTAGGTGAAACTTCGCTGGCCGGTTGGTGTGCTGGAGCGCGATTTCGGCGTAGTTGGGCAGCCGACTTCTTGGTCGCCTCCACTGCTGTAGCTTTAGCTATGGCGTCTTTAAGGGTGATGTCGCCCTTTGCCATTATTTTGCTCTGTACATTTATAGCGTCTAACCCGAGAACTACTCAGTCTCTCAAAGCCTCCTCTAGGTCGGTGAAATCGCAAAGGCCTCCCAAGTTCCGGAGGTCTGCAACGAAATCGGCAACGCTTTCTCCTTTCTGCTGGTTTCTTTGATAGAACTCGTGTCGTCTTACAAGCATTGGAACGGTCAGTGCGTAGTGGGCCCTTAGTAGCGGTTCGAGGACGTCCCAGTCCATGGCCTTCACTTCAGCCGGTTTTGCTAATGCCTTAGCCATTTTGAATACCGTCGGGCCGCAGTGCGTTAGGAATACCGCCCGTTTCTTCCCGGTTGTGGCATCCTTCAGATTATTCGTTTCCAAAAACATTTGGAAACGGTCCATGTAGGACTCCCAGTCCTCTTGAGCTGGATTGAACGGAGCGGGTGGTACTGCGCCGCCGGACATGGTTCTGCCGTTGAGCGCTTCAGCCACTTGCTTAGTTGTCTTCGTCGTTGGCTCTGATGTCATACAATCCCACCTTCGTCACCAGTGTTAAGTCTGGAGCATGGGTGCAAAGAATGGAGACGAGCTGGTAGAAACAGTGAACTTTAAACTCTTTATTTACATGGTGTGACAGCTCAAACTGGAGGGCTGCTATAGCCTTCCTTATATAGGCAACTTATTAATTATTCAACCAATAGCAATCCTGGAGCGCTAGCTCCATTAACCAATGAGAATGGCCTGTTAATGGCCAATCAGATGCTCCTGAACGGACCAATCCGATCCTGCCATTAACAGCCAATCAGAAGTGCAGGGCCAGAACCCTGCACTTGACTTCAAGCTCAAGATAACTTTATTTGGCATTATTCATTCACAACACTTGGTACCTTTATTTCATAAAGGTGGTGGGGTTTTTTTAGGGAAGCAATCGTAGAATCTTATGGAAGAAACCGTTACATAATACAGAAGCACCAAGAGGCATAGTATACCTATATGAAGGAATTTATGGAGATTAAGTTATTTCTCACCATGACAAAGAACTTTTGAGCTACTGTATTTGAGTGAAGGACCACAGCTCTGAAATTAATTAAGTACAATTGTCAACATTGGAAGCCATATTCCCCGCTGCCACATAGCCTGAGAAAATGGGTGGAGATTTCAATTAAGTAGCTCTAAGTAGACAAAATAAAATTCTTTTGTTGATTCATTTAGTATGGCGCAAGATAAAATAAGGATCTTACTTTTGGACGGATCATGCTTGGGCCATGTGATGTGATGACGACCAAGGGAGGATAGATTTGTAGTTTGGGAAATTGTGGAAAGCCCGAAAACTTTTAGATTCAGGATTCCACAGATGTGCCAGGTAATAATGGTACTTTTGAGATATGTTTGTCTCAGAGTTACTGATTGGAATGGAGGTTTGCTGAAATATTAACTGTTGTACCTTATGTTGTACCTTATGATTCTTGATGAATTTATCTTTTCTTTTTGTGACACTGAGAGCATATGCACCAATACAAATTCCTTGTGTGTCTAATCACACTTGGCCAATAAAGAATTCATTCATTCATTCATTCAGATTACACAGAAGCTTCACAGTGCTTCAAGTATGCTAAACAAAATACAAATAATAATTAGCGAGTAAAAGATAAATTAATAAATTTTGCCAAGATTAGCAAGCTGATGTTTGCAAGAGTATTACATTCATGACTGTTAATTCCTAAACCATAATACAGTGCCAAAACCACATCATATATATATAACAATATTAGTTGCAGTCAAATATTAATTTCTCAGTTTTGCATTTGCTATAACTGATCTGAATAGAATGATTTAACTATGAAAAGCAGTTATACCAAAGTCAACATGGAATAAATTGTCTACCTAAGATATGGTATTTGCATGGCAGACATTACCATTTACAGTACATGCAACTTTCACATTATTTATATAAAGATTATATATCTGTTTCTCCATCTCCTGACCATTGGCTCTTAACGTATGATTTCCTGCTGTCTTAACAGTAAATGTTTCCATAGGAACATAAACTCTAAAATTAGCTCATGGTGCTTCCAAAATTCCAGAATTTTAAAATAGTACATAGGTGAATTGTGACAAAATCAGCTAGAAGGCTTATTATAATTAACATTTGATATTTGTGTAATAAGATTCATATCGATATCACATTGTTGAGAAACCTCAAAAGTGCGAATTTCTAGTTCTACATCATTTTAAGATATTTTGCTCTTTAAAATATTTTCTTCAAGCTTACACATACATACTGATAAAAGTTATGCTAGATCAGGGGTGTCAAACTCACGTCGTCACAACGGTGTCGTGATGTATCAGGATATTTTGTCCCCTTTACTAAACTGGGTATGGCCATTGCATCACGCATCCAGCCCGTGGGCCAGTAGTTTGACAGCCCTGTGCTAGATATTAAACCTTTGAAAGGTCAGCATAATTGTCCCCAACAATCTGGGTTCTCATTTTACCAACATCAGAAGAATGGAAGACTTAATCAAATATGAGCTATTCAGAATCAAACTCCTGGAGTGAGCAGTGAGTTAGCCTGCAATACTGCATTCTAACCACGGTGTCACCATGGCTCTTATTATACATATATTATACTATAAATAGTATTACACTATAAATAGCATAATAATGTATAATAATGAATCAGGTGCTGGAATTAACAATGGTAGAAATACTTCTAGAATACTTGGCACTAATTCTTACACTAATAGCATCTTAACTATGTGACTCCTCATGCATAATGTATTATGGTCACAAACTATAACAAACCTGAAACCAGGTTTAAAAAAATAAAACATTAAAATAAAGCAATGAATTGTAGCATATTAGAATTAATGGTGAAATTATTGATGGGCAGCCCAAATCTGCCTAATTTAAATTTTTTAGCTACATTTAAAGGTGTGTGAGCTCTTACTAATGTATGAAAATATTATTGTTGCTTATTGATTTACAACAACCCATAAGATATTGGGTTTGTGGACAACAAAAGTGAGAATGTCTTTCTTACAGACATGTACATTTGATGTATTTATTTCCAACAATGGATTCAATGCAGTATTCAGTTACCGCGGTAAAATGTAAGATAGTAATAACAGAATGTGCAACACAAGAGACAGCAGGCTTGGATATGAAGACATCTGTTTAACAATCTAAGCATGTAAACTCATAATTCACATTGACTGATCCAATTTTTCTATCTGTAACTATATGGTAAGAAAACAGCTAGTAGAAATATTGCCAAAGTCCTTGTTTATATGTACCTAACCAGAAAATTTAAAGCTTATTAAATGAAAGTGAATAAATTACATCCTGGATCAAAGTAAATTTAAAGAGGAATAGACTATGGCAGGAACTGTTTTCAAAATACTTCCTTCAAGTGAAGCCCAACTCCTAGTAACCTCAAATGCCAAAGCAATGGTTTCCCACTGCTTTCTTCTATGATATTTCTCATAGCCTAGCCTGTAGTTCTGGGATTTCCAGTCACATGAAAACCTTGGTAAATTTTTCTAAACCAAGTGGAACCAACAAAATGGGAGATAGAAAACTCCCAATAATTTTTAATTACTTTGGAAGCTATACGTTTTAATAAATTAGTAAGTAATCATCATATTTTAACAACCCTATAATCTCTTGCAGGGTGAAGTCTGGGCAACTGAATAAAGCTAGCAGAGTGTTTAATGGCCAGATGCCTTTCCTGTCACTAATACGGAGTTTTGTTCAGCAGATATATTCTTATTGTGCCCAGAGGGAGAAATATCTGCCTCTACTTAGGATCAAACTCGCAGCCTCCTGATTGTGAAGCAAGAGCTCCACCTCTAGGCCACCGCACCACTCCAACAAATCAGAAAGAATGATTTATTTCTGGGTAAACTGAAGGCAGTGATCTCCTACCTCCTATTTCAGCATCCCCAACCATGAGATTGTAAGTCGATTATTCTCAGAGAAAGCAATTGACCCAAAGAATTCAAAGTCTCTTAATTTCTAGCTCAGCACCTAAGCTATTAGACCAGACTGGCTGGTAGGATTCAGAAGAAGATTCTGCTTTGATATTCTCCCAATGGAGGTGAGGTCCATTCCCATATTTTTAACCTTCTGGAGTTATAATAATCCAATTGGATGATAACCAAGGAATGAATACAGAGCCGTGGTGGCGCAGTGGTTAGAATGCAATACTGCAGGCTACATCAGTTGACTGCCAGCTGCTAGCAATTTGGCAGTTCAAATCTCATTGGCTCAAGGTTGACATGGACTTCCATCCTTCCGAGGTGGGTAAAATGGGGATCCAGATTGTTGGAGGCAATATGCTGACACTTTAAATGCTTAGAGAGAGCTATAAAGCACAGTAAAGCGGTATATAAGTCTTATTTCTATGAATGACTGTGTGCAGTGACTCACAATTCAGGAAAGGCACAACTGGCCCTTCGGCACAAAGTTGTGCAATGGCTTTCCTAGCATATTGATGGTACTTCACCCCATGGTGTTGGATGATCTCACCCAGTGATTTCATGTAGATGTTAAAAAGGAGTGGAGAGAGCCCCAAGCCCTGGGCACGCCACAAAGAAACAGTCAGGGACTGGATTTCTCACTTCCTATCAATACCAACTGGGACAATGCCTTGGAGCTGAACCAGTGCAAGTCTGCATCGCCTAACCCCATCTCCCACAGCCAGACCAAAAGGATAACAGGGGTTCATGCAATACATTCATCAAAGCTAAACAAATCACACCACGGCTGAGTGAAATGTGCGAATGAGGCCAGAATGTTTCTCAGCAGTTTCTTTATTTTAGGGAACAGGAAATTGTGTAGGTTGGAGGAACAATGTGCTACTTTAAATCTTGAAATCATTTCATTACAGGATAAAGTAGATCGCATAATTTCCAGCAACAAAAAGCATCAATAGATGAAATAGGATTATACATGTATTTTGTTTTTCGCACTCTTTCTAAATTAGATCTAGTTTCTAAATCAACCTACATGCTTCAGAATGAAATACCAAATATCAACTCACAAATCAGGACAAAGAATGCTTTTTGCCCCATACATTTCTTCACAGAAAGGGAGGAAAAGAATGTTTCAATTCATACATTTCTTTTTATGCTTGTCAAAATCTTAGCTGCCCCAAACAAGCAAAAAATAAGAAGAAATAAAGAAATAAGATGCTACACAGAAACTTATTTTTTCTGTTCCTTCTGGTGACTGACAAGCCAAACTGCAGAAGCACATTATGCAAACAAGTAGATTATTTTAGCTATTTTCTTGGAGAAAAAAAACCTATTTCAGCAGTAAGATTATATGTCTTCTTATTCTGCAACAGAATTTTTGTGGTTTTAAACATGGCTTCAGGTAACATATTTGAAAAATCACTTTTGGCTTTTGTTTTCAGAGATGTTTGTTCCAACAAACCTAAATTTGACTGCATTTTCTCTCATAGAATTACTATCCCTTTGCAAATTAGTGAGCTTCTGTCTTGCATTTAATTTTTAATGCTCTACCAGAGCATGTCATTTGCAAGATGTCAGTTCTAAAAAAAATCCAGGGCCCAAGAAATAGGTTTTACTGTATAGGACACAATGTACTATATTTTTATTGGTTTCTGAGAACAGAAAACATAAAAAATACTCTGTAGTAAAAATGTAAAATCTGTAAAATAACTGTCTCCCAGAAATAAAGAGATTGGCTGATAATCATGAAGCTGCTTTTTAGACTTCCATCTGCAGTCCATTACAAGAACAGATTCATAAAATATAAAATATTTTCTAAAATTCACATATGCAAGTATCATGAATACTTCAATGAGCACATTTTAGCCAAGTAGGCTCCTGAAAAACTATCTTTAGCCTACAAGACCAAGCAAATGGTTCCCCCTTCCATGTGTGAAATCAGATAGACTACAGTATGCTTAACCACAGTTTATTGCCTAAACCACAATCGACTGGTTTCACTCTTGACTGGATTTATGCAATGCAATAAGCAAAAAACCAAATTATGTATGTTACAATTTAATTTGATAATCTATTAGCCTAGATCTTATATGATTTATGCCATTTATTTTAAAGTTTAAACACAAACTTCCCATTTTTTCTTTGCTTTACTACCCACAAGCAAGATGGAAGAAATTAACAGCAAACATCAGGTTTTGATCATTCAACTGACATTATATTGTTAAATACAAGAGTCTGTGATGCATTAATTGTGAATGTTAGCAATGACTGATTTTGAAATTCAGAAATTATTGTTGGTTTGTAGGGGTTTGCCACCCCTACCATGGCAATTATAAAGTAAATTAACATCTTAAATGGGATGAAAGGCTAATCATCACAATAGGTTGAATTGAAGCAAGATTGCGCAAAGGGTTATAGTAAAAGTTGCTATTATATGTGAAATATTCAAGTATTGCTCAAGCACAGCCCCCACTTATTAATGTAGTATTCTGTCCTAGAGACAACAAAGTATAGCTCAATTAAAAACTGTCAGAACCAATGGATTATGAAACTTTGGGATATCATGTAGAGTAAAATAAAAGAAACCATATGTTTTCATGAGAAAGAAAAAGTAAACAAGATCAAGTTGAAAATCTTGAATAAAATGAAAACTTTTATCAAAGTTTTCAAGATTTATCAAAGATAGCAAAGTTATCAAATGGGATGTTTAAGAATTGAAATGAAACAATTGTATAGTCTCCACCACTCCCTAGGAAGAGCAACACTTTTGGTATCATTTCAGTTACATCCTATCTGCCTCTGAATTATTGGATGAAAACACCAAAAAACCTCCCACAGATATCAATAAAATTTGAAACCTACCCTAAATGGAAAATTATAGAAAATAAATATAGAATGAAATATTTTTAAATGATAATACTCAAAATTAAAAGTAATTTTTAGTTCCAATTGTGAATCATTCTATCTATCTATCCATCCATCCATCTATCATATTTTACCATCAGATATGGTAAAAATTATATCACAAATGAATATTTAGGGAAATATATTTGTTTTGCATATTCAAACAATGCTTTTCAGTTAGTGTATATTGTTATTAAAATAATAGCGTGTTTCTCACAAAATAAGGCTGGGCCTTATTTTTTTTGGATCCCCGAAAAAATGGCTAGGCCGTCTTTTCGGGGGTGACTTAATTCCTCCCCTTGCATCCTCAGGCGGGGGGCAACAGCTTGGATGTTGACCTCTGCATTGGTGGGGCACTTTGTATCGGGGGACCTTCTGCCAGCATTGCTTTCCCTTCTCCCTCTGCTGCCGCGGTGTTTAGAGCAACGCCGCAGCGTTTGGTGCAGCCACACACGGCCAGTCAGGGCTCTTCCCTGCCAGAGCCCGGCAAAGATACTCAGCTCCAGGTGCTCCTGTCACCCCCTTCCCTTCGCTTTCGAAAGCAAAGCCAATTCTTTTAAAAATGACGCCCTACTACTGGTATGACAAAGCCTCCTCTGCTCGAGAGGGCAGCCCAACCCCACGTGGGGAGGCGAATCTCCGGGGGCCGCAACACAAAATTGGCCCACCCCGGGAGAAGCGCCCAGCCACTATCCCTGCCTGGCACTGGGCAGAGTGTGAAAAGCTTTACCTGGGGCGCCAGTCCAGCTGACAGGCGGGCCCTCCTGCCTGGCAGCGGAGCTCTCGCCAAGGAGCGAGCACCTCCCTGCCGGCCCCTCTGCTCATCCCGCCAGGGCCGTGCCAGAGCTGTGCTGGCTGGGTAGCGCCGGGAAAGCGAGCCACAGGTGCACGCCCACCTGCCAAGGGAGCAAGTCGGGCCGATCCGAGCTTGGATTCCTTCCCAAGTCCCTCCAGCCCGGACCCAAAGGGGCCACCAGGAGAGGCCACCCAAGGCAGTGATAGCGCCCACCCATCTGTGGACAGGGAGGCAAGGCAATGGTCTGCACCGTGTCCTCTTCCAAGCTGAACCCTGCCAAGTGAGCGCCTCTGCCCAATGCTCATGCCGCTGCAGCTTTTGGAGCTGCCGACGCATTTGGAGAGGCGTAGGGATGGGGGCGGACTGGGCGAGGGGTGGAAAGGATGGGTGGCTTCGGGGTCTCTCCGCTGGACCCACTGGCCAGGGAAGCAGCACTGCCGTCGCCTTGTGTCCCTATCCATGGATGGATGGGTGCTATCACTGCCTTGGGCAGCCTCTCCTGGTGGCCACTTCAGGTTCGGGCTGGAGGGACTTGGGAAGGAAGCCACGGTTGGGTCAGCCCAGCTCATTCTCTGGGCGGGCAGGCAGGCGCGCACCCACGGCTCGATTTCCCAATGCTGCGCAGCCTGCACAGCTCTGGCACGGCCCTTGCAGGATGAGTGGAGGTCCTGGTGGGGAGGTGCTCACTGCCTTGGCAAGAGCTCCACCACCAGGCAGGAGGGCCTGCCTGTCAGCTGCGCTGGGCACTCCAGGCGAAGCTCTTCATGCTCTGCCTGGCGCTAGGCAGGGATGGTGGCTGGGCGCTTCTCCCAGGGTGGGCCGATCCTGTGCTGCGGCCCCGGGAGATTTGCCTCCCCACACGGGGTTGGGCTGCCCTCTTGGGCAGGGGAGGCTTTCGTACCGGTAGTCGGGCATCATTTTTAAAAGAATTGACTTTGCCTTCGAAGGTGAAGGGAAGGCGGTGACAGGAGCGCCTGAAGCCAAATGTCTCTGCCGGGCTCCGGTTGTAGAGAGGAGCCCTGGCTGGCCGTGCATCAAATGCCGCGGCGTTGCTCTAAACGCCATGGCAGAATGGGAAGAAGGGAAAGCAACGGTGGTGGAAAGTCTCCCGATACGAAGTGCCCCACCAACGCAGAAGTCAACGCAGGCAGCACCATATCCGGGTATGCAACAAAAGTACTTCCTAACAGCAAGCCCCCCACCATGATTCCCCCCATTTTGCATGTTTAATATAGGCCTTAATTTGGGGGAAGGGCTTAATTTGATTTTATGCCTATAAAAGATGCTGGGACTTCCTATTGCAGGAGGCCATATTGTTGGAGAAACACGGTAGTACATTTACAAGAAATAGAAGATAATATCTGTTTTGGGGCACATTTCAGTACTGAAATTTATTCATATTTCTGGTCCATTTTAAAGCAATACTGATATATCTCAAAATGCTTATTGTGCAGATTAAAAATATGTCAAAAATATGTTAGAAGTGCAATGATTTTTAAGTGAACTTAAGTGCATCATTTTTATTTAGTACCTTACAAACAATTTCAGAGGTTCAATTTCCCAAAAAGCTAGTATTTTTTTAAAGAGGTGAGGTTTTTTTCTCCACCTGCTGATTAGGTATGTTTAGATGTGCAAAGACACAGTATAAGGCAGCATTTTTCAACCTCAACAGCTTTAAAATGTGTAGTCCCTAACTCTCATCTAGACTGAGGTTCATGCTTCTTTAAATTGCTGAGGTTCAGAAATACCAATCTAGGGGAGGTAATTAATAACTGATGCATCCACAATAATTGAAGGGGAATTCTATCTACCTTCTCTAGCAAAAATATATATTATTGTAGTATTGCTGGGAAAATATCTCTATCCCTTGAAAGCAAATGCAAGTTCTGTAAATGCTTTTCTCACTGTAGAGGAAGGGGGCGAGATTTAGACATCCTTTCATATGACTCAGGATTTTAATTAATAACACATAGCCTAGCTGAGATATAGGCATTTAAAACATATCAAACAGATGAATATAGAATAAGCAGGAGCAGCTTTCTATTTAATTATTTATTGCTGCTATTGTAAGGTTTTAAATACTGTAATAACAAGAATCCATACATTACCAGTAATATTTTATTCATCAGAGATGGCACAATAGAACAGAGGGTCCTTTCAGTGTTTAATTAGGTTTTTTTTTTAAAAAGGTTGTAGTTTTTTTTTCTCTTGCAGATCAATTAGAAGAGAGAAGTCACCAGAGTAACCTGGGCTGGAGTATCAGTGTTTTCTTTTGTGAGTTTCAGGCTTTGTGTAAGGGATGCTTTAAGCTTTCCAGAAGCCTAAAGCATCTAATCTTTCCCATACATCTCCTTCAAGGGATTTTAAGATATATAACAGACCTAATGGCATGCAATATTTTAAGCACCCATTTTGGCATTTAAAGCTTCCCAAATCACAAGACTGGAAATAAAAAAGAGGTCTAGAATACCAGTTTAATCTAGGGCCTGGAAACGGTGCTGGTGGCACATAGATAGCCTAGAGCCTATGAAGGTATTTATACATACATACATACATACATACACACACACACACACACATCCACATATACACACACTGCTCAAAAAATAAAGGTAACACTTAAACAACAAAATGTACCTCCAAATCAATCACACTTCTGTGAAATCAAACTGCCCACTTAGGTAGGAACACTGATTGACAATCCGTTTCACATGCTGTTGTGCAAATGGAATAGACAACAGGTGGAAATCATAGGCAGTTAGCAAGACATCCCCAATAAAGGAGTGGTTCTGCAGGTGGTGACCACAGATCATTTCTCAGTTCCTATGCTTTCTGGCTGCTGGTTTGGTCACTTTTGAATGCTGGCGGTGCTGTCACTCTGGTGGTAGCTTAAGATGGAGTCTACAACCCACACAAGTGACTCAGGTAGTGCAGCTCATCCAGGATGGCACATCAATGCGAACTGTGGCAAGAAGATTTGCTGTGTCTGTCAGCGTAGTGTCCAGAGCATGGAGGCGCTATCAAGAGACAGGCCAGTACATCAGGAGACGTGGAGGAGGCCGTAGGAGGGCAACAACCCAGCATCAGGACTGCTACTTCTACCTTTGTGCAAGGAGGACAGGAGGAGCACTGCCAGAGCCCTGCAGCAGGCCACAAATGTGCATGTGGCTGCTCAAATGGTCAGAAACAGACTCCATGAGGATGGTATGGGGGCCCGATGTCCACAGGTGCATGACATTTGGCATTTGCCAGAGAACACCAAGATTGGCAAATTCGCCACTGGCACCCTGTGCTCTTCATATATGAAAGCAGGTTCACACTGAGCACATGTGACAGACATGACAGGGTCTGGAGACGCTGTGGAGAACGTTCTGTTGCCTGCAACATCCTCCAGCATGACCGGTTTGGCAGTGGGTCAGTAATGGTGTGGGGTGGCATTTCTTTAAGGGGCCGCACGGCCCTCCATGTGCTCGCCAGAGGTAGCCTGACTGCCATTAGGTACCGAGATGAGATCCTCAGACCCATTGTGAGACCATACGCTGGTGTGGTTGGCCCTGGGTTCCTCCTAATGCAAGACAATGCTAGACCTCATGTAGCTGGAGTGGGTCTGCAGTTCCTGCAAGACAAAGGCATTGATGCTATAGACTGGCCCGCCTGTTCCCCAGACCTGAATCCAATTGAGCACATCTGGGACATCATGTCTCGCTCCATCCACCAATGCCACATTGCACCACAGACTGTCCAGGAGTTGGGGGATGTTTTAGTCCAAGTGTGGGAGGAGATCCCTCAGGAGACCATCCGCCACCTCATCAGGAGCATGCCCAGGCATTGTAGGGAGGTCATACAGGCACTGAGCCTCATTTTGACTTGTTTTAAGGACATTACATTAAAGTTGGATCACCCTGCAGTGTTTTTTTCCACTTTAATTTTGAGTGTAACTCCAAATCCAGACCTCCATGGGTTGCTAAATTTGATTTCCATTGATAATTTTTGCATGATTTTGTTGTCAGCACATTCAGCTATTAATGAACAAAGTATTTAATAAGAATATTTCATTAGAACTTCCAGTTTGAGCTTCTTCAGCGACAGACCGAAATCCGCGATTGTGTGGCTTTGATCCGTGCTCGCCGCTGGAGCGCCCCAAGCCAGCCGGTTTTGGGGCTATGCCACCCCGTAGAGGTGGTGAAAAGGGGGGAGACTGCCAGCAGGATTGAGGAGAGCCGCATCTCTCCTCCCCAGCTGGCGATTACTCCCTTTCCTGAAGGCGATCGCAACAATGGTCAGAAATGGCCACCACAAAGAAGAACTTGACTGGAAAAGAATGTGCAGGAGGAAGATAAGAAGAGAAAGCTTTGGTTGACCGGGTCAAACAGAAAAAGCAACAAATTATGTACCCTGGAATTGAAACTGTTAAAAAACAATAACATTGTTCCCTAAGAAGATTTTTAAGCTGCGAAGGAAAGAGAAAAGGGAAAAGACTTGGTTTTCTCCTTTTCCTATACTGACAGCTAAGAGACTTAAGCAAGAAATTGGAAAAAAATCCACTTTGACATCAATAGGCATTTAATGCTGAAAATAAAAAGTCAAAGGGATAATAAAGATTTCTGGATAATTGAAAGCTTTTGAAAACAGGAGAGAAAAAGAATAAAAGGGCAGGATCTGGAAGGGAGGAGATTGCCTGGAATTAAAAAAGAACTTACAGCAAAATCTCAACAAGACTTCCAAAAGATACATTCTAACTGAAATATCGCAACAAAAACCCCAGGAAGAGAAAGTCGAAAAAGTCGAAATAAGAAGATATAACTTGGGACTATCTGGATTACTTGATGATTTCTGGATTCTTGGTTATTGTTTTGAATGACTAAAATCAATCGGGTGGTTGTTTAAAACCATTTAAAATGGCTCCACTTTAAGAAGAACTGAAAATGGAACTTAAAAAGTACAAAGAAGATGCACAAGAAGGGAGAGGTTCTTTTGGCTTTGTATTTCAGTTTTTAGAAATGGGGATTTGGAATTATGAGAAACAACAAGAAGTGCCTGCAGAACAAGAAGATTGCGACAAAGAAGAAGCCATCTTAAATGAACAATTAATCTTAGGGGGGAGAGGAAAGGGGGGAAGAGAATGGAAAATTTAAGATTGGGAAAAAGAACTCCCCCCCCAAAAAAAAAAAATAGAGTGAAAAATAAGTATAAAATCAGAAAGTAACAGAAGAGGGAAATGCAGAAGAGAGAATTAGAACTAGAGAGACAAGGGGGTAAAAAGGGGAGGGAGAAGATGAGAGGGAAGAAAGAAATGAAAAGAAGTTATAAAGGACAGAAGCAAAAATAGAGAAACAGGGCCTATTTAGAGATAATGGGTAAAAACTTAATGGAAAAGGGGATTTTGCAAAGGTACATAAGATAGTATGGTTATATTAGAAGCAGAAATAATTTTAGAAAATATGAAACAATGTATGATTAAAATGTCTGATAAAATAGCTATCATAATTCAGTGGAATGCTTGTCAATAAATAAGTGTAACAAAATGAATATTTAATGATTTACAAAACATATGTGAAGAGAAATAAGGGAAAAATTAATTATGGAGATTATATGTGTCTTTAAGGAAGTATGATATTTAATTGAAAATGTTAGGGATAACATTGTTTACCCTAACTGGTTTAGGTAAAATAATAAATATGTAATCATAGTTTGTAAGTTAAAGTGTCTGCAACTTTAAATATAGGAATGTAATTAAGGGAGTGGTTGTGAAAGCACTTTAAAAGAAGCAAGACGACAGCTTGCTTCTCTCTCTGGCTTGATGATCCCTAATTACTGGATAGACTGAAGACTGCGTTTTTCCCCTACTGAAAAGGAGAGACAAAGGACTGATTTGTAAGTGAACTGACATAGGATATTCTACACGGACTTTGCTAACTGAATATCCTTGAATGGACTGACGAAATGATACATGACTATTGGACTGTTATTTTGACTATGCTATAAATGGAATAAACTATATTTTTGATAGCACAAGCGTATCTGTTATTTTTACTGTATGTTAATAAACATACAAACTTAGCTCACTCATTTATCTGTATGCCTATCTGACTAACGCTGCACATTCTGTTTAGCTTGTCTCCTTAACCCTGGTTGGGGAACCCAGGCTTAACAGAAAAGAAGTGTTAAAGATGTTAAGATTTTAATGATTATTAATGATAGAACTGAACTGGAATGGAATGAGGGTTTATAATTACATATATTTACAATCTTCCTTTAAAAAAAAAAAAAGAATATAGTGTGTATTATAAGAGTGTACCAAGCAGAATTCGATTGCAAGTTATGTATTATGTATTATATTGAAGGTCATAAACTTAAAGTATATATTGAAGTTTAAATAAGAGTTGAATGGATGCAATTAAAAGATATAAAGGTGTCATACTCCAATTAGTAACTACAGGAGAAAACTTGTTTAATGAGAAAAGATAATATGAAATTGAAATAGAACAGACAAAAGTATAAATATAATGATTTGAATTGAGATGAGATAATCAAAATAAAATTGAGAAAATTAAAAGAGGGGAAAAAACTATATAGAAAATGTAAAATAGTATAAGATATGGAATAGAATACAAAAAGGAGCATGAAATTGAGTTTTGTGTCTGTATAAAAAAGTTCAACCCGGGACCATGCTATTTTCAAAAAAGATGTTTTACTTGTATATTGTATGTGTGAAAACCCAAATAAAACTTTATTAAAAAAAAAAAAAAGAATATTTCATTCATTCAGATCTAGGATGTCTTATTTTTGTGTTCCCTTTATTTTTTGAGCAGTGTGTGTGTGTGTGTGTGTGTGGGTGTGTGGGTGTGTGTGTGTGTGTATGGTATTCAGCTTTGCTCAGGTATTTTCCCACGTCATTATAGTTGTGCTTTTAAAGTTGTAGCAATGTTTCAGCAGAATCTCATCTGCCATCATCAGGCTTCTGTATTGTGCCTGAATATGGCAGATGAGATTCTGCTGAAACGTTGCTACAACTTTAAAAGCACAACTTTTATGATGTGGGAAAATACCTGAACAAAGCTGAATACGAGACATATGCATACATACATACATATTTAACAAAAGGTGAATAGGCACTTAGAAGAAATCAACACAAGTTTGTTCAAGGAATTTTAGGAAAATAAACCATTCTGTATTTTTATTATGATTTATGAATGATTCATGTCTTTTTTATTATCATCTGTTACTGTAGTACACTCTTCATGAAGTTGCCATTAAAAAGGATCCAAGAGCTGCAACTGGTGCAAAATGACATGGTCAGTTACGTACATTTCTTGTGAAATGCATATTACACCTCTGCTTCGTAAGCTGAATTGGTTGCCAGTCTGATTCTGGGTCCAATTCATGGTGTTGGAAATGACCTATAAAGGATCTGGATTGAGGGTCTGTCTCTTCTCATTTATATCTATCTATCCCATCAGGACTGGGCAGGGGGAGCGTAGCAGCACATGCCTATTAAAGTGTTGTTTGATGAGTCCCCCAACCCTTTGGAACATCATCCCCCTGGAAATTAGAAAGTCCCCTACTCACCTTTCAAAAAGCACTGGAGACACGTTTACCGTTGTGTCTTAGGTTCTGGCTGTGCTATGGAACCTACAGAATGGCAGTACTGCTTGTAATATATAAATGTATGAATGGATTGTAATTGCTGATTAAGTTTTTGTGATTTTTTAAAAAATGGCTTTAATATGATACAATTATTTGTATTTTGTTATTTAGTTTTGTTGTCACTTGTAATTTTAATTTTGTGAGCCATCCCAAGTTATAGAAGGGCATGAGGGCAGTTGTTACTGATTTATAAAAGGCACATGTTATTTTGGTTTAAGATAGTCGTAATTTGTTTTACTACAACAGAAGGAAGAACCTTCCTGTGTCTATTTTCTATTACCATTTGAGAAAAATAAAAGTGTTAACAATTTTTTTTTAAATATAAATTTTATTTGGGTTTTCACAAAAACATAATACAAATAAAATATCTTTTTTTGAGAATAGCATGATCCCGGGTTATCACTTCTTCATACAGACACAAACTCAATTTCATATTCATCTTTGTGTTCTGTTCCATATCTTATTACTGTTTTAACATTTTCTCCATAATTTTTCCCCTCCCTTGGTTTTCTCAACTTTATTTTTAATTATCTCATATCGTAATTCAATTATATATCTTTTTCTAAATTTCAATGTCTTTCCAATCATTATATTTATACTTTTGTCGGTCCTGTTTCAATTTCATATTATCTTTTCTCATTAAACAAATTTTCCCCTGTAGTTACTAATTGGAGTATGACACCTTTATATCTTTTAATTTTATTCATTCAATTTTTACTTAAACTTCAATTTATGCCTTTAAAATTATAACATTCAATATAGCACATAACTTTCAATAGAATTCTTCTTGGTACATTCTTAAAATACACACTACGTTCTTAAAAAAATTATATATATATGACACTAGTAAATAAAACACTCATTCCATTCCAATTCAATTCTATAATTAATATTAGTTAGAATCTTAACATCTTTAACATTTCTTTTCAATTGAATATCATACTTTCTTGTAAACACTTATAAACTTTCCATAATTCTTTTTTTTTTCATTTTTCTCTCCACTTATATTTTTATAAATCATTAATAATAATTAAAATGTTCCCATCCTTTCCTAATTTCATTCTCTCATTCACTTTATTTCATTTATTAACAAATATTCCACTGCATTACAATAAGTATTTTATCCATTATTTTCATCATACAGTTTCATATTTTCTAAAATTATTTCTATTTCTAATATAACAATACTCTCTTATGTACCTTTGCAGAATCCCTTTTCCAATTAAATTTTCACCCATTATCTCTAAATAGGCTTATACTTTCAATCCTTATACCTTTTCCCTGTTTCTCTATATCTTGTTTCTGTCTTCTATAACTTCTTTTCCTTTCCTTCTTCCCCCTCTTCTTCTCCCTCCCTTTTGCCCCTTGTGTCTCTACTTCTAATTCTCTCTTCTGTGATCCTCTCTTCTGTCACTTCCTAATATTGTAATTATTTTTCAAACTATTCTTTTTTGGGGTTGTTTTTTCAAATCTTAAACTTTTCACTCTTCCCCCCCCCCCTTTCCTTTTTTCCCCCCACATAAAATTACTTGATCATTGAAGATGGCTTCTACTTTGTCTCAACCTTCTTGTTCTACAAGCTTTTCTTGTTGTTTCTCATAGTTCCAGATCTCTCTAAAAATTGAAAGGAAGCCAAAAGAACCTCTTCCTTCTTGTGCATCTTCTTTCTGTTTTTTAAGTTCCATTTTCAGGTCTTCTAAAAGTGATGCCATTTTAAACACTTTTAAACAACTACCTTATTGACCAAGTAATCCAAATAATCCAAAGTTGTTTCTTCTTGCTTCTTTTTTCCACTTTCTCTTCCTGGGGTTCTATTATTTTGTTACAAAGTTTCAGTTAGAATGTATCTTTTAGGAATCTTGTTAAAGTTTCACTGTAAGTTCCTTTTAGTTCCAGGCAGTCTCCTCCATTTTTCCATTTCCCGCCCTTTTATTCTTTTTCTCTCCTTTCCTGCTTTTAAAGTTTTTTGAGTATCCAAAAGTCTTTATTATCCCTTTAACATTTTATTTTCAGCTTAAATGCCTACTGATGTCAAAGTGGATTTTTGTCAATTTCTTACTTAAATCTCTTAGCTGTCAGTATAAGGAAGGGAAGAAAAAAAAAGCCAAATCCTTTCCCTTCCCTCTCTCCTTCGCTGCTTCAAAGTTTTCTTTGGGAACAATGTTATTTTTTATAGTTCAAATTCCAGGGTACCTTACATTGTTGCTTTTTCAGTTTAACCCGGTCAACCAAAACTTTATCTTCTTATCTTCCTCCTGCACATCCTTTTCTGGTCGAGTTCTACTTTGAGGTGGCCATTTCTGACCACCATTGCAACTGCCTTTGGGAAAGGGAATAATGGCCAGCTGAGGAAGAGAGATGCAGCTCTCCTCGACCCTGCTGGCGGTCTCCCCCCTCTTCACCACCTCTATGGGATGGCTTAGCCCCAAATCCAGCCAGCTCGGGGCGCTCCGGCGGTGAGCACGGATCAAAGCCACGCACAATCGCGGATTTCGGTCCATCACTGAAGGAGCTCAAACCGGAAGACCTTGTGTTTGACAATTTTTAAGTGTTTCTATTTGAGTGATGAAATATTACCACTAACAAGCCAGCAATAACAAAACTATTGAATAGGAAACATTTATTTAATAAAGGGGGGAAGGTATGCAAATAAATGTAAATAAATGATGGAAGGTAGGCTAGGCTTACATGTATTAATCCTATTATCTAAATAATTAACAGAATTATCAATCGTTCCCCCCTGTGGCTTAAAGTGTCCGCTTCATCCATGGAAGATAACAGAACCAAGAATCTTAGCAGTGATATGAGTCAAAGGAAACATTCACTGTCAATCAACATCTGTTCCTAATAAACTCTCTTGAACAGGTTGCCAACTAACAGGTGTTCTTAATCTCATGTTATAAAACTACAGTGACAGCCGTCAGTAATGTAGATTTCTCTTTTCTCTTCTCTGATAAGTGAGACGTTAAAACACTCCAGGGAAAATGTTGTTGTTATTAAGCCATGTCAATTAAAACATTGCCAAAACAATAGAGTATTTAAAATAAGTAACCAAACAATGTAGTGGATGAAATGTGCAAATACATTGGTTACAAATATATATCAACCATGATTATTTACTATGGAATTATCCAACCATGAAGGGCTTAAATAAATAAACTGCGAATGCTTAAATAAATGACAGTTTAATTCTTTTCATTTGTCATGTACTCCATGTAACTGCTATTTTTAGAATCAGTATGAAAGAAGGAATTAGCTGACAGGATGCCTTTCATCTTAAACAGCATTGCTGAATGCTCAGATTTAATACTTATATTTGGAGCTAGCTCATTGTTTAAATTCCACTATAAAATGACATGAAAGTATTGAGAAATGTAGCACTTCAGGACAAAATGTACGAAGCATTTTTATTGTTTTTTAATCAATACAGATCTGTTCCTTCGATTCTATGTTTTGAAACCCATATGCTCATTAACGGAATAGCATAGTCAATCATTCCCCATTTAGGTTGTCTGGAAAATTCTGGGAGCTGAACTCCACAGATATTAAAGTTCCTGAAGCTGAGGAACACTGGACTACTACACATATAACCTTAAAAAAAATCCTTCAAAACAAAGGTCAATAAAGCACCTGTTCAAAAGCTGCATTTTGCAACGAACAGGTGAATAAGAGGACACAAAATATGTAAAAACAAAACAGGTCACAGCTCCTGCCAAGACTAAGGTAGCTTGATTATAAATAGTAGACATCTGGGAATTTATTATTTATTGTTTACTTTTATGTTTTAAGATAAGAGAAAGGTAGGACATAAATTTGCAAATTATATAGCACTGTTAAACGGGGATGCACAACAAGGAAAATGGAGGCACAGCCTGTAAGGAATATTGTTGAGATACAACATCTACCTATAAAACTTACATAACGATGCTATAATGGGGATGTTTTGAATATTTAAAATGTCAATCCAGCTTCATGGGGAAAATGGAACATGGCATATGTGGTAAAACAAATTAGAAGCATTAATTTTAAGGAACAAATAAAGCAGTCGGTTTAACTAATTTATTGAGCCTTGGAACAAAATTCAAAATATTCCAATTAGTCAATTTGATAAAAAGAATGATTCAAAGTTATACAAAATTGCATGAAGCTTGATTTAAAAATATATTATGAAATAATAGCTATCACTTTTATTCTAGGTATTTGTGCTTCTAGAAGAAGTCAATACTGAAAGTAATAGGTTGATATTAATAAATTATTTTATCTTTAATCTATTCTTAATCTAATTTCTAAATAATGAGGGGGAAAAGTTCAGTGTATTTTTGCTCATTGTCTATTCATTTTGAAGACTGAAAAGTTGCAAAGACCTAACCAATATCCAGAGTCAAATTCAGGGAAACATGGATGGCATAAAAAATTAATTAATAAATAAATAATTCTCCACCAGTAAAACCTAGCATGTATTTTACTATTTCTTCTCTGAGAATGGACGAAAGGCAGCATGAGGAAAAACAGCTTTCTGTGCATATGGAAAATGCATTGTTGTATTTGCACCATATTTTTCAAAAACTCTTCAATATTAATATGCCAAAGGACAATTGTAATTTTTGTTTTCTTTCTCTGCTCTTCTATTAATTTGAATCATACAGTAAATTATACTGAACAGTAAGTCATGTTCAGAGTATTGCAGTGTAAATTCAGCGCCAGAAAAGTAAATACAGATGACTGAGGTTTCATTTAACTTCTTTATAAACATATAGAGTAAATTTTACAATACCAGTTGTAGATTTCTCCAACATGGAGCATACTCAAACAGAAGTAGACATGTTTCAGGTTCAGAGCATAACAGCAACTCAGGAGCTCAGAAACAGACATCAGTTTCACTTTAGTTCAGCAGGCAAGAAAGACACATAGCAGAGGAGACAAGCAGTTTCATTTTCAATAGACAGACTCAGAGCTTAACATAGCTTCAGAGCCACGCCTAGGCTACTTCGAGTTTCAATTTCCAAACAGTCCTCATTGGCTGACTTAGTTATGTCTATTCATTGGCTGACCTTGTTACCATACTCTATTCCAGTTCATAAATATACTCTGACAACTCATATTACAATGAACATAATTAGCTTGAAGTGTTCTTAGCACCAGTTCCAAAGAACACCTGCAACCCATGGCATGTACATCATAGAAAGGTCATGATGTCATATAGTATTTCACAACTGAGACTTGACAGATCTTTTAGAGTATTTTATGGGTTACATAATATTGACTTACAATTTAGCCATGAGAGAAAATGAAAGTTTTAAAAAAGGCAACACCTACATATGCTGAATGTCTTTCACTATTATTAATGGAGCTTAATTCTGCAACAATCATAATAATACCACTTGATATTCATTGTGCATTCTCTAATAAATGTTCATACTCATGGAATCCTGATACCAAAAACAGCTTGTTCTAGATGCTTTAGATCAATAAATGTCAATCTCAGGAACAGGAACTGACTCAACAGACAATAATCCAGAACACTTTCACCAGCATCAGATAACAAGGGTCCCAATCCCAAGCAATCATCCAGTCTCTAGAAAAGCCACAAACTCTGGAAAGCAGAACAGAGGCAAGAGTGGTATTAGCCTTAACTGATTCTTACCTGACAGTGACCCTACATCACTGGGTATCAGGGCAAATGGCAGCCATCACCTCTGTTGGGAAGAATTCATCCAAACTGGACTGTCTGCTGAAGTCTTGAAACCTGTATATCCAGATAACTGTCATTTCGACCCCACAATGATTGACAGGAACACTTTGAATCTGGCTGATCTTGCCTCACTACTCAACATTGGACTTAATAGAAACAAACTTATTTATTCGGCCAAAGACCAAAATATCAAATGCAATACAATCAGAAAAAAATAAAGTGCGGGGAGAGAGATACCAGGAAATTATTTGAATTCCAGACCTATTCAGGCAGAAATAAATCACCCATCAGACGTCGCCAATATTAAAACCAAAACTTTCTCATCGCTGTCATAATCAGACAAGATTTGGAAACCCTTTTGGAAGTTTATGTTTGCTAACAAAAACAGAGCATTCTCATCAGGCCAACCCAAATTAGGAAGTTAAAAAAGCTAGGCTAATAATCTAAAGCACCAAAGCTGATTAAAAGTACAAGTTAGAGGGGGGGAAATGAAATTATCTTGATTGCACTGTTTGGGCAAGGGTTTAGGTAATTTAATGTATTGTTGCACATTCCCCCCAAGGCCACTGATAGCAATATAATGGATTTGGCTAATGAAAATCTCTTCTGAGCAGGACAGAAACGATATTAGGTAAGAAAAATTAGCACAAAATCCACCTGTAATGGACGACCTTGGAAAATCAGGAGAAGAGATCCTGCCTAGAAAGCCATCAAGAGAAGAAGCAAGAACTCCCAAGGCCAGACACACAAATTTAGAAAGCATCTGCAGTAATAGATCAAGCAATGAAAAATGGTGGTGGAAAGTTTATACTTTCAGACTTCCAAGATTCTGTTAATGTAGCCTTACAATAAAGTGGAGTGACAGGAAATCCTTGACTTACGACCACAATAGAGCCCAACGTTTATGTAGTAACGAGACAGTTGTTAAGTGAATTTTGCTACATTTTACAACCTTACTTGCTACAGCTGTTAAATGAAACACTGCAGTTAACACAATGGTTAAGAGTATCTGGCTTCCCCGTTGACTTTGTCAGTCAAAAGGTCACAAAAGGTGATCACACGACCCCAGGACATTGCAACCGTCATAAATATGAGTCAGTTGCCAAGCATCCAAATTTTTATCATGTGACCGTAGGGATGCTGCAACAATCATAAGTGTGAAAAACAGTCATAAATCACTTTTTAAAGGGATGTTGCAACTTCAGTCACTAAATGAACTGTTGTAAATTGAGGATTACCTGTACAACTTGAGGACTATATGCAATTCAATTTGCCATGTATTCTGTCTGATTTACCTGGGAGGGCTGATCCTACCACTGCAGTAATTACAACTTTGCTGCTATTTCAATGCAGAACTCAGGTAAGAATTCACTTTAAACTTTTAATCTCTTGGCCCTGGATGTTATCAAGAGTTGGGCTGACAGGCCAGAACAATTCAGGCTTTGCTTTCCATCCAAGAAGAAATAAACTTTCTAGAATCCACTTGTTCCAAGTGAAGAAGCATACTGAGTATATAACAAGGCAAGACGCTTATGAACCTAGATTGCTGTCAACACATTTTTTTCCTATAAACACAAAAAGCTGAGCTTAATAAAACAGAAGATTCAGTATCTTGGTCTTAAATGATGCTGGTTTGCTGGTCTTAAGTGCAGTGGAAGAAAATTATTATACTGCAATTAGTGACATCAATAATGTTAGTAGGAGCTAGTGTGATCAAGCTGCACTTTCTTTCGTGTGCTTCTTAGAATGGATGATTGGAAGAAAACCCCTAGATCTGTGGTGCCAAACCTATGGCACGCCTGTTGGAAATGGCAGGCAGAGCCATTACTGTCGGCATGCGAGCCTTCGCCCAGAGCAGGTTTCCTACACATGCGCCGCCCGCCTGACAGCTGATTATTGGGTTTCTGACATGCAGGTGCAGGGGGCGGAGGGGGCACCAGAGATGCACACACATGCCCAGACACACAGCACTGTGCAGGGGATCACACACAATACACAGGGGGCGTTGGGGGACTCACGCACATTCCCTTCTGGGTGCTGTGCAATTATCGGCACAGGAGCCCAAAAAGGTTAGCCACCACTGCCCTAGATATTTAATGTCCCTCTCTTGTTCAATAGGAGTATTGTCTATTTTCCAATAGTAAAAGCCAGCACATCTCAGACTGTGTTATACAAGAAGCCCCTTGACTTACAATCATCTGTGAAGCGACTGTTGAAGTTACAACAACAATGAAAGAACTGGCTTACAACCAATACTCATACAACTATATCCCATGGTCATATGATCTATATTTGGGCGCTTGGCAATTGGCAGCTTCCTGAGGTTATGTGATCACAATTTGCTTCCAACAAGAAAATTCATTAGGAAGCCAGATTCATGTAATGACCACTTGATTCACTTAACAACTGCAGTGATTCATTTAACAAACATGGCAAAAAATGTTGTAAAATCAAGTGTTACCATTTTTAAGTAAAATGCTAATATAAAACGCATAGGTTATCTAAAATGCCAGTTTGTGTCAGCAATAGTATGGTTAAATTATTAGTGCGGAGGACAGTGGATATGGATTCATTTATCAGAACATTAACAATTATTCACCTTGTAAAATTCCGTTTTAATTTGTTATTTCTTTTTGGTAAGGAGTTGTAAATTTTCTGCAGGGTTTGTGTAGCTCTGCAATTCTTTTTCACATAAGACATCTGAGATGGATTTAAGTCATGTGACAGTAGCCCAGACACTTTACCTCAGCCCAATTCAACTCACAAGATTATTGTTACAGGGAAAGTTGAAGAAGGAATTTGAGTTGCTTATAAAGTAGTAAAAGTGGGATTTAAAAAAAAATCTAATAAATAAAAACAAAGTAAATATATACAAGCCTGCTATCGTCTTTCACGAATCCCAGAATATTGCTTGATATATTTCATTGCATATATCAGTGATGGCTAACCTTTTCAGCTTGGTGTGTCGAAAATCGGGAAAAAGTGTAGCCTTCTTCGGGTCGTGTGTCACTTCAAGAAATATCAATAATTTGGTAATATTTGCAGCCCTAATAAAGTTTATGGTGGTTAAAACTGGTTCTCTGCTGCAAAGATCTCGTGGCAGCAGTGACACCACGCCTCCACGCAACAAGCAGGGAGCAGGGATTGGAGCATAGCACTGGCAGCCTCTAAATGTGCAGGTTTTCCCCACACCAACAGGCGTGTCAGTCAAAGTGCCTCGGCATGTCAGGAGTGACATGCGTGTCATAGGTTAGCCATCACTGGCATATAGAGATAGTAATAGTTGTTTGATTTATGGTATGAAGGCCAAAGTGTAACCAAGTTGTTTATTATACCAAATTTTAAATCTTTATGTTTTCATGCCAATTTGTTCAGGGAATGAAGTTATTATTTTTATAGCCTTCTAGGACAGGGGTGTCACACTCACATCATCATGGCAGCATCAGGTGATGTATCAATATTTTTTTCCACTTCACTAAACTGGACGAAGGCATGGCCAGCATGTGACGCATCCAGCCCGTAGGCCAGGGGTTTGACAGACCTGTTCTGGGATATCTCAGAAAAGACCTCTTCCTACAGAATCTCACTGCTGATGAAGATCATCTGAGAGGATCCATATCCAATGATATTTGGCCTTAATCACTTAGATCAAACTGGATGTCATATATAATATGTGTGTTATATGTGTGTTACTTCCAACCTTGGTAAGTTTAATACACATGTATTTCAACTGCCAGAATTCCTCAGATAGCTTCAAACAGTGGATATAATGACTGCTAGCTGCTTCATTAAAATCTTCAAAGA
Source organism: Hydrophis major (assembly GCA_033807585.1). NCBI lineage: Eukaryota > Metazoa > Chordata > Lepidosauria > Squamata > Elapidae > Hydrophis > Hydrophis major. Next base: position 279,221,117 of record CM066329.1, read on the forward strand.
AAAGTATTCAAAGGAAAACCAGAAAGTCCCATTGCCTCTTGAGAAAGCACCTTTGGGACAACCATGGCCTGAATGACTGAGAATCTCCATAGACATTCATTAAAATGTATGATTTATATCATACATCTTTAAGTTTTGGATAGGACACACCTGAAATTTCAAAAGCATCTCTTGCATTTACATCCAGTGGCTACAAACAATTAGGTTTTCCAGGCACAAAATGTCTATTTGTGAGAAGAAAAACTAGAGATACTTCTTTCTATTATTGCAATTAATCCCACTAGATGCTTCCAATATCCCTTAGCGTTTCTTTGTTTTTCCAATTACTATAGGTCCGAATATCCAGTCATACTTCTCACATTCTTGTAAGTAAGTAAATACAGCAGACTTCCTTCCCTTTTCTAACTTAACTGATCCTTAATTAAAGTCAGGTTTGGGAGAAATGTTGATGGGGAGCTTTATCTATGGTTGCAGCTAACTTTATGCTTGCCGAGATTACATTGAGAGTGCCAATTTAGACACATTGAAAATACACTGCTCAAAAAAATATAGGTAACACTAAACAACACAATGTAACTCCAAGTCAATCACACTTCTGTGAAATCAAACTGTCCACTTAGGTAGCAACACTGATTGACAATCCATTTCACATGCTGTTGTGCAAATGGAATAGACAACAGGTGGAAATCATAGGCAGTTAGCAAGACATCTCCAATAAAGGAGTGGTTCTACAGGTGATGACCACAGGCCACTTCTCAGTTCCTATGCTTTCTGGCTGATGGTTCGGTCACTTCTGAATGCTGGCGGTGCTTTCACTCTAGTGGTAGCATGAGACAGAGTCTACAACCCACACAAAGGGCTCAGGTAGTGCAGCTCATCCAGGATGGCACATCAATGTGAGCTGTGGCAAGAAGGTTTGCTGTGTCTGTCAGCGTAGTGTCCAGAGCATGGAGGCGCTACCAGGATACAGGCCAGTACATCAGGAGATGTGGAGGAGACCATAGGAGGGCAACAACCCAGCATCAGGACCGCTACCTCCGCCTAAATGCAAGGAGAGACAGGAGGAGCACTGCCAGAACTCTGCAAAATGACCTCCAGCAGGCCACAAATGTGCATGTGGCTGCTCAAACGGTCAGAAACAGACTCCAAGAGGATAGTATGAGGGCCCGATGTCCACAGGTACAGGAAGTTGCCAGAGAACACCAAGATTGGCAAATTCGCCACTGGCGCCCTGTGCTCTTCACAGATGAGAGCAGGTTCACACTGAGCACATGTGACAGACATGACAGAGTGTGGAGACGCCGTGGAGAATGTTCTGCTGCCTGCAACATCCTCCAGCATGACCAGTTTGGCAGTGGGTCAGTAATGGTGTGGGATGGCATTTCTTTAGGGGGCTGCACGTGCTCGCCAGAGGTAGCCTGACTGCCATTAGGTACCGAGATGAGATCCTCAGACCCATTGTGAGACCATACGCTGGTGTGGTTGACCCTGGGTTCCTCCTAATGCAAGACAATGCTTGACCTCATGTGGCTGGAGTGAGTCTGCTGTTCCTGCAAGACAAAGGCATTGATGCTATGGACTGGCTCGCCCGTTCCCCAGGCCTGAATCCAATTGAGCACATCTGGGACATCATGTCTCGTTCCATCCATCAATGCCACATTGCACCACAGATTGTCCAGGAGTTGGGGGATGTTTTAGTCCAGGTGTGGGAGGAGATCCCTCAGGAGACCATCCGCCACCTCATCAGGAGCATGCCCAGGCATTGTAGGAGGTCATACAGGCACTGAGCCTCATTTTGACTTGTTTTAAGGACATTACATCAAAGTTGGATCAGCCTGTAGTGTTTTTTTCCACTTTAATTTTGAGTGTGACTCCAAATCCAGACCTCCATGGGTTGCTAAATTTGATTTCCATTTGATAGTTTTTGTGTGATTTTATTGTCAGCACATGACCTGTATACACGTACACATCCAGCAGGTATAGATACATTTTTATTTCTATCCCACCTTTATTATTTTTCTAAATAACTCAAGGCAGCCAACATACAGTACCTAACACTTCTTCCTTCTCCTGTTTTCCTCATAACAATAACCCTGTGAAGTGAGATGGGCTCAGAGAGAATAGCTGGCCTAAAGTTACCCAATTGATAAAAGTTAGCTGCAACCATAGATTTTATATAATGAACGTCATCCATGGTGCTGAATATATCCCTCTCTTTGGAAGTACTAGAAGCAAAATTAGTTTGGCATGTATAATATATGCGCAAAAGGTGGGAGATGGAGATGGATATTTTAAATAACTCGGCCACTCATTTATCTTGAGGAAAATCTAGACCAGGGTGTCCAACCTTGGCGACTTTAAGACTTGTGGACTTCAACTCCCAGAATTCCTCAGCCAGCAAAGCTGGCTGAGGAATTCTGAAAGTTGAAGTCCACAAGTCTTAAAGTCGCCAAGGTTGGACACCCCTGATTGAGCCATTTCAGTCAATAAATTCATTGATGTAGCATACTGAGAATCAGAATACAGGCATGCCATTTAGCAACAGCCAGATTACAAATTGACAAGAAAGGTCAGCCTTCTGTTAAAAAAAACAAAACATAAGGAGCTCACAGTAATTAGAAATGTTTTTTTGGCAGACTCCTAGAATGGATTTTCCCCCCTCCTATTCTTGCCCGGTCTTCTATTTGACTTTCAGCTCTGACAAGTTTAAACTGATTGGGATAAATCCAGTTCTACATGCTATCTATTAAAAGTCTTAAGTCTACTACTACAGGCAGAATGTAGCAATGCCCTGGATACCTTTATTACCAATTTTACTTATATTTTAAGCAAAGTGTTTCAATGAATGAAGCATCACCACCCTTTTTCTGTTTCAATCTCGAAAACAATAATGGACTTTCATTAAGCTGATTTATCTCAACTAAATATCATTATTTGTGCAGCGATAGTTAAATCTCAGGCATTCAGAGTCCTGAAGATCACATTACTAAAAGCAAGAACACAGTTTTTCACTACCAAATTCGAGTCTGTCTGGCTGACTCTTAAAACAAAAGAAGGTAAAGAACAAGAATGAAAGTCACGAATAAGTAATGGAAAAAATTAAGAAGGCAACAGAAATGGCATGCAGGAGAGGAAAACAAGACGACTGCATCAGGTTTAAGGAAAGCAATTACTCAAGGAATCCCACAAAGTGTGTACATTCTTACATGGAAGAGACTTGCATATAACTTCACAAAAATTAAGTTACGTAAATAATTAAAAGAGGTCTGTCTACAAAGCTAAATGAAACCGTATATTCAGACAGAAACATGAACTACATAAAAATAGAATTAATATTATATTGCAGCTTTTAGAAAGTTCATGGGCATTATCTTTCTTGTTTGTTTATTTCTTGGTTTAAATTATTTATTCTTTCCTCTTATTTACCCCACAATAACTCTGTGTGCTAAGTTGGGCAGAGAGAAACTGGCTGGCCCAAAGTTACCAGCTGAACTTCATGGCTAAAGTGGGACTAGAATTCAATCTCCTGGCCTTAACCACTAGATCAATTCCTAGATTTACCACTAAAGCAAACCTTCTATATATATTCAGTATACAGAAATTCAACAATAGTAAAAAATTAAAATCACTGGTTACTTCCAAATACAGTTGTTTAAAATAGGAAACCCATATAATCTGTTTATAACTCAAATTTAGGAAATTTTACATGCAATAAGAATATGTACCAGAAAGTTGGATACAAATTCAGGAGGAGTAAGTTCTAATACAACTCAAATGTTAAACATAAAGTACAATGAGGACAACAGCTTTTTTGAAAAGATTTTTTTCTCTCTCCAGAAACAGTGGATCTGTAACTGAATGTCAAAAACAATATTTCATTTATCTTTTTTTCTTCCTTTCCGGGGAGATAATTCTGCATTAAAGCTTCATGGAGACACCTTTCTTCTCCTTTGCCACTGATAGCTACTTGGATTTTTCTTCTTTAAAATGCACAGGATACAGTATTATTTCCACAAATGGTTAGGCCCCTGTATGAATTTCAAAAGATGCATTATATGGAACATCAGAGATCTACACATCTGCTTTGCTGCCTTTTCCTCCTATTCTGATGCCAGAAGGAAATTATGCCATCCTAAATCTTGCTGTATCCACATTGTGTCTTTACGAGATGCTTGGAATGAATCCATACTGCATTGCAGTCCATAAAGCTTCAATGTATACATTTAAGGGACATGACTGGTGGTATTCTCAGCTGAAATTCCAGCTTCGTAAATGTAATTCATTGTGTAAAAAGTCTCCTTGATTTGTCATGTACACCTTATTTTTTTTCTTTCTTTCCCATCATGATGTCAATTAACTGAACTGTTTCCCACCCCCCTCCTTCTAACTAAGGGTTGGTTACTCAATTATTTAAACTATCAACCAAAGTGTCAGCATTTTTGCATCTCTTCTATTCGTATCCTGTATCAACTGGATCGGTGCAGCCAAGATGTAATCACTGGTCAGTGTTGTTAAAGAGGGTGAGAAAAATCTTTTGTTATGGGGTTGGATGGGAAGGTATACACTATCTAAAAATATAGTGAGGACACAGCCTCTTGACATGGTTTATAAGAGAAAAATCACTTCCAGCTGCAAACTACCTTTACAAAAATATACATGAGGAGAGAAAATAAAGTCCTAGGCCTAGGCCTTCATGCAGCAACAATAATCTGGAAGTTAATCTCTCACCATATAAGTTATAGATTTGTACGGAAGGAATCCTTTCAAATTTTACAGTACTTTGGCTATATAAATGTAGGTTCATCACTGTACAAGTCAACCCACTTTTAAAAAGCCAGAGTTCTAATCATGCTTGCAGCCAAGTCAGTTTCAGAATATAAGGTAACTAGGAACTGAACTGAAGAGGGCATTCCAATAATAAGCTCAAGTGGAGGCTTTTAGCAGATAGCAACACACTATGTGAATGCAGAGAGATGCATTCATCTCAGCCCAGCCTGTCTGCCGACATGTTGGCTACTACCAGTAACAAGTATTGATAATGATTTATTTTGGTACAATGAAAAAGCCAAGAAGGTAGTTTCATTCTGGCAGTCTGAATGTTGATCTAGACCCGGAAGAAAAGAAAAAAATCCAATAGATTCAAAGGGCAGAGCAGATTCCTGCTGTCAACTGCTTTGTTTCAAGCTGCTTTCTTCATGCATCACAGATTATTTATATTTATTTATATATAAGATTTAGAAGCTGCCTATCTGCCTAATAGCAACTGAAGCTCTCTTTCTGAATTCTACCAATGCAAATTCTTTAACTGATGAAGTCTACCATATAATCAATGGAAGGTCTTGAACCAGGATAACGGGAAAAACACTATTTCCAAAATCAGGTAAATAAACTTTTTGGATTCTTCAGTGGATGGCTAATGGTAAAATATAAACACTGAGACAAGGATATATACTAGGGAAATGATACAGTGGCAGGTTTTATTTTACTGGGCCAAAAGTGACCATAGCGTCCATAGTGTCATGCCAAAACAGAAATATTAAACAATAATTTATAGACTAAAAGAACTAGATTTTTGTAATACAAATTCCACTTAAAAAGAAGAAAAAGGGCGTTGGTACTTACCTGATGTGCCCGTTCTCTGTAAGCTGTGAAGAGCATCCAGAAGTGGGAGGTGCTTCAGTCTCTTCTGGAAAAGCTGGGCTTAAAACTCTGGGATGCTCCTCCTCCTCCTCCAAGGGACACCTCCTCAGCATCCCCCAGTTTTGTGAAGACTGAGTGCCAAAGTCCGGGACTCATCACCGAATCTAAATCCCTGACCGGAACGGAACCCCACCAGATGGAAAGAAATGGGTGGGGCTGGATGCTCTTCACAGCTCAAAGAGAACGGGCGTATCAGGTAAGTACCAATGCCCTTTCTCCCATGAGCTGTTCAGAGCATCCAGAAGTGGGACATACCATACTTGGCCTGTCTTTAGGGAGGGACTCCATCTGGATCGAAATCCACTCCTAAACTCTATGGGCCTTCTGCAGGACTCTTCTGCCAAATGAAGCGTCCACTAGGCGTAGACATCAATTTTATAATTTCTGACAAAGGGCGATGGTGAAGCCCAAGTTGCCACTCTGCAGATTTCATCTATGGAAGCCCGAGTGGCCCATGCTGCTGATGCTACCGCACTCCTTGTTGAGTGGGCTAAAATGCCCTTAGGAAGTGAGATGGACTGGCATTCGTAACTTTTAACTATGATGGCTCTCAACCATCAACCAATGGTCGTCAATGACACCCTGTGTCGTCCACAGGGAGTGGAGGAAATGCATATAGAAGTCCAGGAGGCCACTGACATCGCAGAGCATTGACGGCCTCCGCCCCCTGAGTCGGGTACCTTGAAATATACCGGGGCAATTGGGCATTGCGGGGAGAGGCAAATAGATCGATCACCGGTTGCCCAAACCTCTGCACTGCTTCCTGGAAGAGAGACGGGTGTAGGCGCCACTCTGCCTGATCTATCGAGGCCCTGCTGAGCCAGTCTGCTTGTGTGTTTAAGGCCCCTGCTATGTGCTCTGCCTTGAGCGACAACAGATTGGCCTTGGCCCACTTGAACAACCTGACCGTCTCCAGCATCAGAAGTTTGGAGTGGGTACCGCCCTGTCTGTTTAGGTGGGCCTTGGTTGTGATATTGTCTGTCAAGACCAGAACGTGGCATGATTGGAAAAGGGGTAGAAAACTGCATAATGCCAGATGAACTGCTTGCAGCTCCAACAGGTTGATGCTTTGTGATTGTTTGGAAATAGTCCAACTTCCCTGTGCAGTGTGGGATTGGAAGTGAGCATCCTACCAGGCTGGCATCAGTTGTGATCGTTGCCCTGCAAGGTTCCTTGAAAGGACACCCCTTGTTTATCGTGTTTTCTGACCACCAGCGGAGCAATCGGAGAACATTGTGTGGTACCTTTATCCGGACATTGGAAGTGGCTCTTCCGGATCACTGGAAAGATAGCAGGAACCATTGCAGATCTCTAGAATGGAATCGAGCCCAAGGCACTATGGAAGTACAAGAAATCAGTTTCCCTAACAGTTGAGACAGAACTGCCAGGGAAACCCTCTTTAAGGCTCTGATCTCTCTGGCCAAAGACTGGATACTGTTCAACCTGTCCTGAGAGAGAAAAACCCTGCCCTCCACAGTATCTATCACTGCCTCTAAATGAACTAAAAAATAAATAAACTAACCTAGTTGAAGGGATCAAATGGCTTTTATCCCAATTTATGGAAAAGCCATGACCTTGAAGGGTCTCCAGAATAATCTTGGTATCCAAATTTGCTTGATATCTGGAAGATGACAAAATTAAAATATCATCCAGATACATTGTAAATGAATAGATTTGATCCTGAGGGAGGCAGCCAAAGCCGCTAGGACCTTGGTAAAAGTCCTAGGGGCCGAAGCCAGACCTAATGGTAGGGCGATATATTCGTAGTGCCAATCACAATAGCAAAATCTAAGGTATTTGTAGTGAGCAGGTCTAATTGGTATATGTAGATAAGCCTCTGTCAGATCTATAGAGGTCAGGACATCATTCTCTCTGATGCTGAGCAGAATGGACTGGAGAGTAGTCATTCTGAATTTTCGATAAACCAATGATCTGTTCAGACGTTTGAGGTCCAGAATTGCCCTCCAGACCCCCGAACTCCTTGGGACCACAAACAATAAAGAGTAACAGCCTTGACCCCGTTGTTCAGATGGGACCTCTCTAATGGCCCAAATATGCAGAAGATGATTGATAGCCTCCCTGCATCAACACTCTCTTAATGGGGTCCGTGGACCCAGGGCTCCTAATGAAAAAGTTCGGAGGGGAGGATTGAAACTCTACCACCAAACCAAACCTAACAGAGTCCCTGACCTACACATCGGAGGTGGAGCTGTCCCATTGATCAGCAAACAATTTTAGCCGCCCTCCAATGGAAACTGCTGTCAAGGACTCACTTGGGACGATGAAAAAATCGGCCTCCAGTACCTCTGGGGTTTCTTCTGCTTTGGCCTCCCTGCTGACCTCTGTCGGAAGATTCCGACCTATCCTGTCTAAAACTGGGTCTGTAGTCTGATGTTCTTTGCCATCTGGGAACGTATGGGCCTTGATAGTAGGGCCGAAAGGAACCCCTTCGAAATGACTGGGGCGTTCTGTTTTCAGACCTCCGAAAAAGAGGGGGAAGCACTTTTTTCTTGTTTCTATTCTCAATAAGCAGGGGCTCCAAGACACCGCCAAATAATTTATCCCATGATATTGGGGCTGATGCCAGCTTGCATTTATACTTGGTATCCGCCTGCCAATGTCTGAGCCATAGCAGTCTCCATGCTGATATATGAGATGCTATGACTCTAGACGAGAATTTGACTGCTTTAAATGTGGCGTTGGCAGAGAATTCTGCTCCTGCAATAATTTTAGCAATGTCCTGGTGGGCTCTGACATTTGACACTGGCAATATATCCCTCAAGTGGAAGAACCATTGTAGGGAGGACTGTGTAAAAAAGGACGCAGCTGTAGCTGCCCTAATGGCCCAGGCATCAGAAACTTGCGCCCTATGGAGTGCCAACTCCGCTCTCTTTTCCTCCAGTTTCAGGGCTTCCTTGGCCTCGTTGGGAAAGGTTGAAGAAGAGGCCAGTGCCACAATAGGCTCATCCACCTCCAGCGTTTTGAGAAAATTTGAAAACTCTGGTGCCAAATTATAATATTGTTTATTGTACCCTGTTGGGGCTGGGTAGGATGCTGCTGATGCCCATTGATTTTGTACTAATTCAGCAAACATACAAGGGACAGGAATAGTTTCTGTCTCATTAGCCAGTTGTGAGAATGTTAGATCCTCGGATTTGTCCTGAGACCCTGTTGACAATGGATGAGGGCTTGATGTGCCTAGTTTAGCAGTGTTCTTTGCTTTGAACAGTAAAGATTTAAAGAGGTGCGGATGAAAAAGGCCAGAAAAGGTAGGTTGGTCCCGAATGAGGCCTTCGTCATCCGACATTCCTCGTTGTAGTGGGTCAGCCTCTGACAACCCCAAGTCCATCTGATGGATTGACCCCACCTCCATGGGAACATCCCGGTCATCTAATTCCACCTCCTCCCGAAGACCCTGGGCTGGTTTGTCAGGGCTGAGTTTGATGATGTCCCATATGCGCAAAGGATCAAGCAGACAGGGATCCTGCTTCCAAAGTAGCCGAAAAGTGTCTGGTCCGGATGGATTGCTGAACTCCAGCCGCAATGCCCTTTTATATGGCCATCTCCATCAATTGCCTCATTTCAATGGGAATAGTCTCAGGTAATCCCTCCTCCTGTCTTAAACCGGCGGCTGCAGGGGTGAAGGTTGCCTCTGGGATTCACTGGGCAGTGCTCATTGGAGGAGTTATGCCTATGGGAGGCTGTCCAGAAATAGCCTGTCTAGGCTGGTTGGATAAGTCCAAGGGCCCCAACAATGTACTTGGGCCCTGATCCGATTGTTGTGTCACAGCTATCTTGTCAGCCTCCCTGGCCCATTCTGCCACTGATGCTTGATGCCATCTATGGGCATCCTTATCTGCTGCCTTTGAGGCCTTTTGAGGGCCCACTGACTTATCTCGGGACTTATTTGTCTTGGAGCGGAAGATGTTGTCACCTTCCATTGTGGGGGACTGAATCTTGTGTCTCTAACTTTAATTTCTTTTTAAATTATTATTGTTATTGTTGTTGTTATTATTATTATTATTATTAGTAGTAGTAGTAGTAGTAGTAGTACTTAGGGTTGGTGCCTACCCCTGTGGTTGAAAGTAGGGCGCTTCTCCAGGAGTGCAAGTCTATATATATATCTCTATATACAAACACACTCACATATATATATATACATATGCCTATATCTATATGTAAGCCCATATATATGGGAAACAGTATCTAAGGGTCCCCAACAAGGGAAACCCCCCAAGCGCTCCAAGCAAGAAATATTCAGGATCCCTGGTCCCCAACAAGGGAAACCAGCTATACAGGTCCTGGATGGATCCTTTCCTGTCAAAAACATCCCGCTGTTTGAAACGGCACTTGAGGCTTCACTCCAATGTAACGATCCAAAAGCAATTGCCAGAGGGGGGAAAACAATTCCTGTTTAAGGACTAGCCTGCTTATCCAATGCCAGCAGGCTAAGAGAAAAATAATCCCAGGAAAGTGGAGTGGGAAAGTACTTGCCCCGGTCCCCAAGAAGGGAAACCAGCGGGGAATGACGCCTGTAATATTTAGATGCGAACTTGAAGCCAGCCGTTTAAAAAGGCGGGAAGGCAGAATCTCCGATGTTAAATGCCTGAGCAGTTTAACGAGCCGCTGCTGCTGACTCTCCAAAATGTCAGACAAATGATCCTGTAAGGAGAAGTGAGCCGCGGCTGCGAGTGTTCCAGCAAGATCGCAAAGATAAGACGATCGGGGAATTAGATAGGCTAATTGCCTGAAGTGGCTGTCTCAGACTGCCTGCGAAATGGCAGGCTCCACTAGTCACAAAGAGCTGCTTTCAACTGATCAGGGTGATAACCTAATAGAGCCACAAGCCTTGAAATCGCCAGATTAATAGGGGGCAAAATTTGCAAGCCGAATTAACCCAAGAGCAAACCTGAATCTTGACTAGCTGAATCAGAAACCGTTCCAGTCAGGGAGTGCACAACCTCTTACCACGAAGGCTGAGCTAAAACTGGGGGACACTGGGGAGGTGTCCTGTGGAGGAGGAGGAGCGTCCCGGAGTTTTAAGCCCAGCCTTTCCAGAAGAGACTGAAGCACCTCCCACTTCTGGATGCTCTGAACAGCTCATGGGAAAATGAACTGTGACCTACTTATATTTATTCATTTATGAAACATTTTAAAGAAGTATGGTTTTCTCTCATTTGTGGGTAACAACCAATGTGTAATCACCATGCTTCCTTTTTAACAGGAGTACAACTCTATTGTAGTTCCAATTTTATCATAAACCAACTATTATCCTATATGTAGCTAAGATGCTGAGCTTGCTGATCAGAAAGGTTGGCAGTTTGGTGGTTTGAATCCCTAGCACCGCATAACGGAGTGAGCTCTCGTTACTCGTCCCAGCTTCTGCCAACCTAGCAGTTCAAAAGCAGATAAAAATGCAAATAGAAAAATAGGGACCACTTTGGTGGGAAGGGAACAGCGTTCCATGTGCCCTCGGTGTTTAGTCATGCCAGCCACATGACCACGGAGACATCTTCGGACAGCGCTGGCTCTTCAGCTTTGTAACGGAGATGAGGAGCATCCCCTAGAGCCGGAAATGACTAGCATGTATGTGTGAGGGGAACCTTTACCTTTATCTTACTCTATTGTACCTTTTGTCTATCAATCTGTTGTCTGTCACAGACTATCCATTGTTTGTGCTTTCAAGTCAATGTTCGCTCCTGGTAACTGCCTAGACTAGTCACTGCAGTTTTCTTGCCAAGATTTTTTACAAAAGTAGTTTGCCATTGCCTGCCTCCTTGGGCTAAGAGAGAATGACTGCCCCATAGAGCTGTTGCATGCACTTTTCCCCATAGCTTTTAGTCTTAGTTTGTTTTTTAAAATGTAAGTATGAACTTGAAATACAAATCAGAACAGTGCTTGATAATATTATGCAAGGAATATTTCATATGGAACCAAACAAACTCATTATTGTAACAAGCATATGCTGTATTAGACTAACAACATAGCACATTCACCACAATATGAATCTCAGTGGAAAGTAATTTAATTTATGCTAAAATGTGCCTGTTAAAGAAGCATTATATGTTCAGATCTACATAAGAAATATTAGATGACTTGGAAAATAACACTAGAGTTTATCCAGAGGTTTTGAAAATTCCTAATCTTTTAGGGGGGGAAATTGTTACAGAACATTCAGACAGATTTACAGTTTCCAGGATTTAAACATAACAAGCTGTTTTTAAGTTAATGCCTTGTTCAACCCAAACAAATGCCATCATTACTTACTCGATTCCTATGACAAATGCAACTGAACAAATTCACATAGTAGACCAATAGGACTAACAAACAAGGGTCATTTATTTATTTGAATATCACCACAAATCCCAATTTTCTAGCCTTTTGGGTAGATGGCAGTCAAATTACGCTAATTTTAACGGTAGGCATTAAGAAAGCCTAAAACAATCCTCAAGAAAGCCTAAGGCAATCTTTAAATTGCTCTGTTTGCTCAGTTGCGATACATATGATATTGGCTTACTTTATTCACCTAATATTATTGTTCTCACAAAGCACATTATTATTTGGCTAGTGCTACTTCTGGTTATTATCAGCAGTAAAATAACATTTTAATAGTCATATTAGGGTACCTGATTGTTTTAAAATTATTGCTGGCATACATTGTGAATTAATAATGTTAGGAACCCCTGGGAAAGTTCTACACAATAAATTGTAATGAATAAAGAAAAATAATATGATCTGCAAGATAATTAGTAAAGTAAGGCTGATTTGCAGCATTTTTCAAGAACAGCTATCCTGCTTTATGGCTCTGCTGTTTGTATGAGCCAGTTGGATGGCTCTTACAACAATATTCCCATTAGATTCTTACAAAGCCAAGTACAGAATGTCATATATTTAACAAACTAATGTGAAAAGAACCAACAGCCGCACAACTTTTGCAATTTAAAGCTATTTGCTTCTGTTTACACTACAGTGATAATTAATGGGTTTCATATTCTGCTACTGGCAATCTGTTAATAAAAGAATTCTGCTTGGATAAAGTTGTGTTCAATTTCTGAACATAAAATGAAACAAATAGGAAAATCAAAATGTTGAGGCCATATTTGTATGAACATTCAATTATTGTATAATTAACCACAAACACATCCCATAACTATATGTAAATGTCATTCTATAAATGAATGTTAATTATTTTACTTGCCAATGTTCCAACTTCAAGGGTGGTAGCTTGAAGTAGCTACCATGATTGATGTGATCCAGTCCGCCTAAAATGATTTTATAATTAAACAGAATTGCTTGATATAGTTCATCCAAGATATTTTGTTGCCTAAGGAAATAGCAAAATGACTCTTGCTTTACAAAATTCATTTGCATAGAAATATATTGGAAGGACAACTGAATTGTTTTGTGTTGATACAAACTTATCAAAGAAATGCAGACATCATCTGCAAACATCCACTGCTTCTTGATTTGACAGTTTCATTCTCTGTAATGGTAGCATTACCCTTTGACATTTGCTGGTGTAGAAATATAGTTAAGCATTAAACATTAATCCAAGATTAATCCAAACATTAATTCCATATTCTTAAGAACTGAGACATCTTATAAAAAGGAAAACAAATGACTGTAGGAACACATGCAAAATAATGATTAGCTAAGTTCAGAAAGTCAGTAATTTTTTCCTATAAATTACGCTTGCTTATGATTTGTCATTTTTTAGTTTATAAACTCAATTCTATTGCTGTTGAGCAAATGCACTTTTAAATACGCCCAGTAACTACCTTCAGCTTTATGTAAAGGAAAAATTACTTGTAACTTGGAAATATATTTCACCCACATATATTGCTAGTCCAACAGGGTAATTCAATAGTCTTTAAATAAAATCTGTAATAAAATATGAGCACAATTTTTTTCTTTGTGGGCTATTTTATGTTTGTACGAGAATAGGGAGGATCAACAAGGACTAGAAGAATGAATGGAAGCAACCTCATCCAATAAATGGTGTTTTATTACTGATGATTCTCTTTTTAAGACTTGAAAGTGTAAATCCCTCTGAGAGTAAATATTTTGTGACAGTGTCCACAGTATGGTTTCAAAGTCCCAGATATACATTCGAAACACTTGTGGGCTGATATATTGTTTTGCAACCTTAACCATTTTTATTATCCAAAACATTACAAATATGTAAGGTGTGTGTCATCAATTACTTCAATATACAAATTTACAAAAAGTATGAGTCACTGTTATAAAAATACCTTATAGACAAATGATAATTTAACTTAGTAGGTAAAATATTATAAGTTGAGATAACTCTAAACATACATTATACCAGCTTGGTGTAATGATTAAGGCACCAGGTTAGAAACTGGGAGACTGAATTCTAGTCCCATAATGAGCACAAAGCAAGCTGGATTATCTTGGACCAATCACTTTCTTTCAGCCCTAGAAAGGAAGTAATGGCAAACAACTTCTGGAAAACATTGCTAAGAAAACTGCAGGGACTTGTCCAGGCAGTTTCTGAGAATCAGACATGACTGAATGCAGGAAAATATATTTAGGATTATCTGTATTGTATTTTTTTAACCTTTTGATATATAAGTGCGTGGGTATGTCTCAATGGCAGCTATTTTATAAAGCGGGGGGAATCACACATAGAAGCTATACTGTCAATACCAGGCTTTCAAAATGACCAATGTGCCTACAAACTCAAAAGTTAAAGACTTCTACTTATACTGTGTGATGAAGTTTGAACTAAGGTTCCTTAGTCAGATACTTTGCAATAATAGTCCTCTTCTAAAAGTTCAAATTTTATTTTGGGTCTCCTCAACTGTAGCAGCATCAAATCACGTGTATCTGTGTGGTCTTTCCTGGATCCATCTATCAAACAGACAAGTTAAATAATGGGGCAATTTTTCTCACCTCATAGTTGACATTGCAAACCTATTGTATCTTTCTTCTTCAGGGTCATATTAGGAATAAAAATTGTAGTCTGCATTTATTAGAATAGTGAGGGGAGGGAAACAGGAGATACATCAACTGAAGGTATTCCATTTGTCTTTGTCAAAAAATCCAACATCTGCTCCAAGTTTAAATGTTAAAATAGCAAATTACCCATCATCCCATGATTGGCTGATGGCTTTTCTCGTCAGGCAGCACCATGGTTCAGTTCCATTCCACCCTCAACAAATACTGGAAAGGAATGTACATCAATATTCATTTACAGGGCTATTGACAGTACTCTATCACTCCCAAACCTTCTTCACATGTTTTTCCCTGGGGAACTGTCTAGATAGTCTCCATCTGTGACTTGCTCTCCATTACTTCAACCTCTAAAATCCAAACACAAGCACCATATGTTCTTTCTGGGCCAACAGTTTCTCTGGCATTCATCATATCTGTCATACTGAGCTCTGTTTCAACTCTTTGAAGGATCAATAAGAACTCTTTCAACTGCCACCACATGTGAAAAGTTCATTCTTTGGAATTAAACAACCAGCACCCCCCATTTTTTTAAAGTAAACTATCCATTATAAATACTTATGCAGAGATATCTGCTTATATCAGTCCTTATTCCTTAGTTGGTTATCAGAGAAATTGATATTCCATACTATTTTTTGACCAGAAAGAACTATTGACTGAATTAATTGGAGAAAACGTATTCAAACTATGAGGTATTGTAAGACCACAAACAAACATACATAAGCTATATGCTTTCCTACTTCACAGAATGGCCAAGGTACAGTATATTATTGTGTATTGCCCTAGATTTTCTTCAATGTATCTTTCTGTTTTAGAATTCTTTACTCAGGAAAAAGTGTTTACCATCCTCAAAGACAGTATTTTAAAATATAATTCAGATAAAATCATCTTAGACAATTACTTCCACATTGGAATGAAACAGTACGTTGGGAGGCAAAGTATGAACTACCTATATATAAACATGAACAAAACATTTGAAAAAAATAGAAGTCATCCACAGAGTAGAGGACAAATTAGCATAATGCACAAATAGGATTTTCATAATTAATCCAAAGTATTTCTCCTTGTACTCATTATAATCATTTTGTGTAAAGGTGTAGACAGAAATATGCTGGAGGTTTGGTTTTCCGGTTCCGCGTGGCTTCGGTGGCAGCAGGAATTCGCGACAGTTTGCGATTCCTACTGTGCTTGCCGCCAAGGTACCCCCGATCCAAATGGGTCAGGGGGATATGGCTGCCCTGTAGAGGCAGCCGAAGAGAGAGGGGAGCCGGACAGGGGGTTGGGGGTGTCGCAGACCCCCTCCTCGTCTGGAAAAACCCCTTTTTCCTGAGGTGGTGGAGCAGCGGTCAGTAATGGCCGCCACGAAGAAGCCTCCAACCAGGTAAGATTGTGCTGGAGGAAGCAAGAAAAGTGAAAGTGTTGGCTGAGCTGGGTCAATTAACATCTTTTAAACTCTCTGGAACTGAACTGTCTGAATTGCTGGAGGATACATTGTATCCCTAAGAAGATCGGAAAGCGGCGGAGAAAGCTGTAAAAGGGAACTTTTTTTTCTTCACTCTCCCACCCCATAGAAACAGCAGATGAAGATTTGAAATTTATTTGGGCACTGAAGGTGAATTATTTTGAAAGTTGAAGCCAAGGGACAAAAGACTCTTTGGACATTGGACTTAATAATTTAAGAAATCGGAAAACCCTTATTGAAGGTATGGATTTCTGATCATTTAAAAATTGTTGTTGCAAGTGGGAAGGGAGAGGAAAAAAATTGGAGCAGAAGCTGAAAAAGGAGGAGATTGCCTAGAATCCCAAAGAAAGGTCTATGGTAATTGGACCTCTTTGATTAAACAGTAACCCCAGAAAGAGAAATAGAAGAAGGAAGAAAAGTATTAATTTTTGGAACTTTTTTTTTTTAATTATTTTTGATTAAAAATACTTGGGTGGTTGTTTTGGGAAAAGTTTCTCTTTTCATAATGGCATCGCTTGTGGATGAACTAAAGACTGAATATCAAAAATATATAAAAAAAGAACAAGATGGAAAAGATACTTTGGGCACTTTATTTCAATTTTTAGAAATGGCGTTATGTACTTATGAAAAGTTGACTACGCAGCAGAATGACTGGGACAAAGAAGAAGAGGAAGAAGAAGCCATCTCTGATGAACAATGGGTTTTTTTCCAGGGAGGAGGAGAAAGAGGATAAGAAAAAGGGGATTTTAAGGTTTGAAAAAACAACCAAAAAAGAGAAAAATGAGAGGAAAGGTGGATGCAAGGTTAGAAAGCAACGGAAAGGGAGTAAGAAAAGGGAGGAGGAGAGACAAAGGGGTAAAAAGGGCAAGGAGAAGAATAAGCAAGAGAGAAAGGGGGGGGGGAGAAGCCTCAATGGTGGGAAACAAGATTTAAAGAAAAAAAAGTTTATTTAGAGACAATGGGTAAATCTAATTGGGAAAAAGAGGGGGGGAATCTGGAAGGTACATAAGATTGTATTTTTATATGGGTATCTAGAGTAGAATGTTTAAGATATAAATGAGTATTAATATATATGATTAGGGGTTTTTTTCTTTTTAAATGATATGGATAGTGGTTATATAGGTTTTTTCTTTAGTTATTGATCTTTCTTATAAAATTTATTGTGTAATTTTAGAATGTACTAAACAGAATCCCAAGATAAATTAAGTGTTATATGATGTACTTTTAAGTTAGGGCAATGAGTTAAAGGCGTCACTCCAATTAGTGTATAGGAGAAGTATAGTAAAAAAAAAAAAAGATGAATGGATAGCTGGAAATAGAACAGACAAAGAATGATATTGAAAATGGTAATAAGTTATGGAAGGATATATAAAGTGAATATGATGTGTGAATTTCATCTGTGTTGAAGAGTTTTAACTCGGGATCAAGCAGCCTTCAGAAAAGATGTTTTAGGTTTTGTTTTGTTTTCTATGTTCTGTTTTTTGTATGTTGATAAAAGGCAATAAAATTTTAATTAGCAAGAAATAACTTGGATAATTAGAATGAAAAGGAGAAGTTGGGATAAGATATGAAGTTAAATAGATAACGTAAATATTGATATTATAATTTGGAATCATTTTGTATGTTCTATTGGTTTTTTTCTTTAATTTTTTTTTTTTTAGAAAAGAATTTGTAAGCTGTTATGCCTTGATTGTTTGTGCACTGTTTTTGTAAAATTAATAAAATTTGTTTAAAAAAAAGAAAAAGAAAGAAATATGCTGGAGGTTTGTTGTAAGAGTGTAGAGGGAAGTATGCCACTGTACATATAAACCAACATATACAAGTATACCTTTTGATACAAGTGATATTTGCAATACATTGCATTAATGATATCTTCTAAAAGTATTCATAGACAGAGAGGCAAGGAACCATACACATTTACTGGTATGTTAGGCATATAATCATATTGTATTCACACTTCTCTCTTTATTCCCATCAACAAATAGTATTTATGTATCAGAACACTCTGTACTTGTATAGCAGATGCAAGCATAAAAGCAAGCATGTTTGCTTTACAATCCACACATTATATGCTTTTATAGTTGTATATAGTTATAGTGTTAGCAAAATGCAAGTACTTTTCTTAAAATAGTTTCAATAACACAAGTCATTTTACAGATTTGTTTTAACTTCAGATTAGGTAGTAAAGAGAATAAAAATGCCAGATGACTATCACTTCATCCGGGGTTATTTATTAACATGGAACTACACAACTTCACCAGTATGCCTATTTATTCCTTTTCTTGCCAAAGTCCTATCATTGACATATATTGTAGGAAATTATCTCTATGGTCACTCTACTTATTTTCAGCAAAATTGTTTAAAAAGGAGTAGGAGTACAACAATGTGTAAAGGAGTAGGAGTACAAGAGTGTGTAAAGAGTGCTTGAATCCTTCAAGTAAAGAATGATTGAATCCTGGAGATTTTATTACTGTCAGTTTAATTTGAATGGAAGCTTCTTAAGATCACATGGAAAAAGTGCATTGGTATTTTCAATATTCTGATAAAACTTAACATTACTCAACCTTGAAGAATCTCCTTTCTTCATGTGTAAAACAGCAATTACTCAATTAATAAATTACAGGTACCTCAATTGCAGGTAGTTAGTCCTCAAATTTCAACTGTGCATTTAACAATAGTTCAGTTATGGCAGCCATCCTCAAAAAATAATTAATGATCCATCCTCAAAGTTATGAGTGTTGCACTACTCCTGCAATCACGATTGCAATTCAGGCATTTGGCAATTGGCTCAAATTTATGACCGTTACACATCTTACAGTCACATAATCATAATATGCAATCTTCCCAGCCAACTTCTGACAAGTCAATTGAGGACAATTTACAGCATGATTCACTTAACAATTACATTATTTACTTAATGACCATGGTGATTCACTTGATCACAGTAAAAACAGTCATAAAATCAGGTCCAACCACATAATGACTCAGCCATGTTTTATCAGCTAACATGTCATTTAGCAAGCAAAATGCAGTCTCAATTGCCGTGAGGCAATTGAGGATCAGATACAAGTCACTTTTTCAGATTTCAAACAGTCATTAAATAGATGGTCATATGTCAAAGATACTAAGTCAAAGACACTTCAGTGATGGTCAAGCTTCTTAAAACTGCCACCAAAGAAATGGACACAGTGTCCCTTTAACCAGGTTCTAACCGTTCTTTCCATCTCATCATTTGAGTCAAACAGATGCCCACAAAGCTATTCCTTCAGCTTAAAGGGAAAAAACTACGTTAGATATCACTAAGTTTGGATTATGTGATGGACAACCAGCTAAATATGAGCCAGTAGTGTGCAGCAGCAGCCAAAAAAGCTAATGCAATCCTAAATTATATTAACAGAGGGATACAATCAAGATCAAGGGAGGTACTAGTACCACTCTATAAAGCCTTAGTGAAACCACACTGAGAGTACTGCATCCAGTTTTGGTCACCACATTATAAAAAAGATGTTGAGATTCTAGAAAAAGTACAGAGAGCAACCAGGATGATTAGGGGACTGGAAGCTAAGACATACAATGAACAGCTGCAGAAACTGGGCTTGGATAGTCTAGTAAAGAAAAGGACCAGGGGAGACATGATAGCAGTCTTCCAATATTTGAGGGGCTGCCACAGGGAGGAAGTGGTCTAGCTATTTTCTAAAGCGCCTGTAGGCCAGACAAGGAATAATGGATGGAAACTGAACAAGGAGAGATTTAACCTGGAAATAAGGAGAAACTTTCTGACAGTGAGAACAATCAACCAATAGAACAGATTGCCCTCAGAAATTATGGGAGCGCCATCACTTGAGACTTTCAAGAAAAGATTGGATTAGAATTTGTCAGAAATGGTGTAGGGTTTCCCACTTGGACTACAAGGTCCCTTCCAACTCTGATTATCTGTTATCTGTTATGATATCCAAGTTCACAATTAATTCTTGGGTGGCTTGTGATGTGTGAGGCCTAAGGTTATCTATCATATTGCAACATCATTTCTTTGCTTTGCTTCCAATCTCTGCTTAATTGTCTCAAAGTTTTGAATATTGCACTGATAGTAGTGTCAAGTTCAAGGAAATATCTGTGAATTATTACTATTAGATTTATATCCCATATTTATTTTATGCAACGCAAATCAGTATACACAATGTTTCTTTGTAACACCATTCTGTATTCCAAAGAACTATAACTAAGTTTTTCCTACAAAGCTTGGATTTTGAATTTTTTCACTGATCAAATCCTGCAATGACATTTCTTCAACTGTGCTTCATTTCTGTCTTATAATGATGAAGCCATGTTTTGTCAGCTATCAAGATACAGTGAAGAAATGCCTTACTTTCATTCTTGCAGAGTGACAATTGCTGGCAAATTTCAGCTCTTGAAACTTTTAACTTTGCCGTCCTTTGCAAGGAACCCATCTTGCAATCTTCCAATACTGATGATCAATAATGTGACTTACATATTCCTGCGAAATTCCAAACCTGATTGTGATTTTCTTTTGAATGCACTTTGAATGTCCTTAACCAATTCAATTAGGGGGGGGGGGCTAGCAATGTATAGCACTCATTCAAACCATAATAATCACCATAAATAACTTGTATTCAGTGGTGAATTTCAATTGTAGAGATTCCCTTTGGGAGCCAAAAAATCAATCACAAGTTATTGTTTAAAGTGCAGTGATAAGTACTCGCTGCAAGTTTCCATTTCATCAACAAAAGCAATACAACTTTTTTTCCTAACAATTTTCTGCCAATCAAAGTGAAAGAATAGATGCTAAAGAACATGCCACAACTTCCCATAGTGACTTATAACATTGGAAGCCTTTTTAGTCTTCACAAGAGGTGAAAGAACCGTAGACTATAACATTTACTTCAATTTGTGCATTTTACAATAAACATCATACACATATCCTTCATTGAGCTTATAAAATAATATTGAAAAGTTATTTGAGAATTTATGATTCCTTTACAGCTTAAAGCCAAGTTGTACAGTACATAAAGGGACCATTTCTACAATCCAACAAGACAAGACAATCTGAGCCATTACAACATTTCTTAGGTACAAATATTGATAATAGATTAACTTTCATTGAATGCTAACATCTTTAATGTTTCCAATGCACAACTAAGAAAAGGCTTGTGCTTCTTTTCTTCTAAATGGAAATACCATAGTGAATAAATATTGTCATTCTATGAGAATGCTCAAATAAATACCCGCATCTATGTTTTTGTATTAAAGTGGAAAGATCAAAGGTGAGACTCCAGGAAACAAATCACATAGCATAGCATATTTTGTGGACCATATTTTTATAAAAAAATCCATGCAATAACTACTGTTAAATTCATACTCCATGAATTTGTCCTATCCATTTAATATAGATAATTGTGCAGATAGGCATCACTCACATCTTGTGGGGGCCAGATCTCTTTCCTAATCGTAACTCATTTCCTAATGATTTCTATGGGTTTGACCTCATTGAATTTGGTTCTGCCTTTTTGTTGTTGTTATAATATATTTTAGTGGAGCTTTAATTCAACTATTTTATTTATACTTTCAAGTCAAAGTCTTGAACTATAATATTTAAAGATGGTTTTTCATTAGAGAACTTTAAAGAAGCTATAGGGAAAAAAAACCATAAATACAGTGACACTATTTGAGGGTTCAGGCAAATTTTAAAAGATAAGAAATTATTTAAATAATTTAATTTCAAGTCTGTTATGTTTTTAAGGATGATCTGCAGCAGTACTATCAGTAGTAGCATTGTCAACTGTGTGCCTCAAAATACGCTATCAGCAATCAATGTGACTGGCTTTATTCATCTTTATTGATAAACTTCCATAAACAACTGTATCAATACTAAGTTTCAAAGAGTCTTTAAAAGCCTCCCCATACACATATTACTGAGTAAGTACGATGAGGTAGACTTGGAGAATGTGTGGCCTGTCAGTGTCATTATCCTCCAGTATTTAGGAAATCTGGACAGAAAGGCCAGTGAGAAAGGATGCTTAGGGATACTGGGAAATTACAAGTTCCCCATTCCCTAACTACAGCATGAAATTTTGAAGAAAGGTCTACTTTCTCTCAATAAAAAAGCCCCACACACATTGTGGCTTAGATTTGTGAATTTAGTTATACTCTCCAGATTATTTGATAAAGCCTTAGCTTTACTGTTCTCATCCATCTGCAATATGTATCTGTACAGATTTTCCAAAGCTTTCCCAAAAATAGTTGAAGGAAACAATAGATGTTTGTGCACTATTCACATAGTCATGAACTACATATTAAGACTCAAGCCTTCCTGGATTTCCTCCAGTAGATTCATAAGAGTATTTAAAAATATGATGCATAGCCTTTTGCAAAGCAACAAATGCAAAGACCTGCAAACAGCAGTGGAATGATTGTGGTGAAAACAAAAATAGTACTAATAGTAACAGGCACTTTGGGTGCAATCCTAAAACAACTAGAATACTACTTGAACATCATTGGCATTGACAAAATTACCATCAGTCCCAGCTTTACTTGGAACAGCTTACAACCTGCAACAATACACCATCAAATAACATTTATTTATCCCAGGTCCATGGGAAGAACTTGATTGATGGGTAAAAATGCCAAATCCGGTCTAAACATCTAGCTAACTGTGCAAACAATTATAACAATAAGTAATTTTATATGCTTTCCAACTACCAGCAACTCTGGGCAGCACATACATTTAATAAATTATTATTAGTTGTTGGGTATATATCGTTCGCTCTGGGAAAATGAGAAAATACAATCCAAGAAAGTAATTATTGGATTCTGTCCTTGAACTTCATCTCTTGGAATCAAGATCAGTGTTAAGAAAGCATCCCAAGGTACAATTTATTTCTCTACATATCCTCCTTTCCCCTCCCCTTTCAACAAAAATGACTCTTGGTGGTTTACAGCACAATAATAAAATAAACACATAGAAGCTACTAAAAACTTAAATAACCATGGAACAGCTGAAATGTGGTCATTCATTCCCCAAAGGTCTTATGTGTGGAACAATTCTGTCTTTAACAGTTTCAAAAGGCCAATAATTGTAGGGTGCCAATCACATCTCAAGGAGGGAAACTATTTCATAATATAGAGGTGGTTGCAGAAAAACATTGCTTGTGAATCCTGGTCCCCTTCAACTCCCCTACATGGAGAACCATCAAAAGATATTGGTGAGAACTGATTCTGCATCTTAGCCTCAAGCTTAATAGCAAAAAAGCAATAGTACTTAGACTTGTATACTGCTTTACAGTGCTCTCCAGCCCTCTCTAAACACTCAGAGTCAAGCCTATTGCCCCCAACAATCTGGGTCCTCATTTTACCCACCTCAGAAGGATGGAAGGTGGAGTCCAGCTTGAGCCTGGTTGGATTTGAACTGCCAAATTGCAGGCAGCAGTCAGTCAGCAGAAGTGGCCTGCAGTACTGCACTCTAACCACTGCGCCACCATGGCTCACCATGGCTTAATGGTAAAAAAAGAGCACTCTGAATTGCATCGGGAACCTTATCTGTACATAATGCAATGGTCATAGGATTGTAACTATACAAACAAGCATTCACATATCGAGAACATTGCATTAATCCAGATATGTGGTGATGACAACATGATAAAGTCCAAAATAACCCTACACTTTTCACTCATCAAGTAAAAATCATGAATATTCTGATTGGCAGACAAAAGAACAGCTATACTGTGCCAACTTAAGCTCAATTATAAATTTCAGAGCACACACAAAAAAATCTCACACCAAGATCTTTAATGCTGTTTGGGGACAAATAATCCATCCCCTTATTCTGGGCAATGAAATAAGCCTTGGATAAACGTCTAGCTGTTTAACTAAAGCCAATTGACAGAACAATGTTAAAACCATACTGAAATGATATTTTGGAAAAGTGATCTCTGAGAGGAATGGAGATGTTTCTAGCCAGGACAATTGTGAGCTAGCTGGCCGGATAGTCTAGAGGGTATTTGCACAAATCCACGGTTCCATGAGAGCAACCCTCTTTAATGAAATCAATGAAGGAAAATTCTAAATGATTACTTTATGTCCCCTTTGCAGCTGCTTGGGCATTCTTCTTTGCTTCTGGCAGCATTCCAAGCCTCTGATTCTGTTGCCTTCTCTGAAACAAAATGAATTCTTGAGCCAACAGATCAGGGTAACTTTAACAACAACCAAGAGAAGCAAAACAAAACCCACAATTACTCAAGCATACAGAAAGCCAGCATATTTTATCTCTTCTGTCATAGATACTACATTTTCAACAGAAAACGTGGGTCCTACCTAACAGAGCTGGACAAACTATTTCTTGGCTTCCCTACTTAATCCACACCTCTACGACTTATAAAACTTTAAAAGACAGTGCGTGTAGCATGTTGTCATTGTGAGCTTTTCTCAGGAAAGCTAGCTATTGTAGATTACCATGTTGTGTCATTGGAGAGAAAGTACTACTCTGTAACTGGCATTAATTCTCTAGAGAGAAGTAATCCAGACATCATCACATAAATGGCTCTGAAGTGTTTAAGTAAAAACTTCTTTATCTGTCTTCCTTTCCAGGCATTCCTTTCTCTCTGTAATAGTCTTGGAGAATTAATAGTGCCTTAAGAAGATAAGCAAGCACAGCTTTATAACTGAAACCATTACACTGATTTACATTATTTTTAATAAATTATTGGGCATCTAAATTTGTTAAATTTGATGGGTGGTGCACTGATTATAGATGTAGATAGATGGATGGATGGATGGAAAGAGAGGGAGAGAGAGGGGGCAGGGAGGGAGTGGGAAGGACAGACAGAGAGAGAGAGATTGTTCCTCAAGTCCTTCAGGTGCTTTTTTGCAAACTCCAAGCGAGCTTTCATGCGCTTTGCCCTGGGGAGAAGCTTCCATCTAACCATTCTTCCATAGATCCCAGATCAGTGGAGGGCTGCAGTGATAGCTGTCCTTCTGGAATTCTGTCCAACTCCACACAGGATCTCTAGAGTTCAGTCAGAATGGCCATTTCTTGGTCACTTCCCTTACTAAGGCCCTTCTTCCCTGATTGCTCAGTTTGACCAGGCGACCAGCTCTTGAAAGAGTCATGATTGCACCAAACATCTTCCATTTGAGAGTTATGGAGGTCACTGTGCTCTTAGGAACCTTCAAGGAAGCAGAAATTTTATTGTAGCTTTTCCCAGATCTGCACCTTGCAATAATCCTGTCTCTGGGCTTTGCAAGCAGTTTCTTCGACCTCATGGCTTTCGCTCTATGACACTATGCATTGTCAGCTGTGATGCCTTCTATAAGAGGTGTGTCCTTTCCAAATCATGTCCAAATAATTTAATTTACCTCAGGTCGACTCCATTCAAGGCATAGAAACATTTCAGCAATGATCAAGAGAAGTGGGAGCACTAGAGCTACATTTTCACATATTGTTGCAAAGGGACTGAATACTTACATCAATGTTTTGCAAGGTTTTTTTTAAAACAAATTTACAGACATTTCTAAAATTTTGTTTTCGCTTTGTCATATATATGGGATACTGAATGTAGGAATTTCAACAACTGCAGAATCAGGCTGCAGTATAACAAAATTGACAAAAGTAAAGGAGGTCTGAATACTTTCTGAATGCAGAGAGAGAGAGAGAGAGAGAGAGACAGACAGAAGAGAGACAGACAGACTGGATAGATATCACAAATACATTTTAATTATTGTGTGTGTGGATTGCAATTTTAAAACCAAGTTAGCAGATGCATTGTGCCAATTACAAATGTTTTGATGAAATTATTATATAAATTTTTATAGCCACCCAACTTACAAATGGACTCCAGGTGACAAAATTAAATCAATGTAATACAAGGGGATCCCAAATTTCACTGGAAGTCTGAACATTCTTGTAAAAACCTTGAAAATATAATATTGACGAGAAAGAGAATACACTGCACTATGCAATCACAAAACACAGTTTTCCTATTAAATCTGAAAAAAGTTCTCCATAGCAGACTTATTTCAGTTTATTAACTTATATTCCAAAATGCAATCATGATGCTATGGTTGGTGACATTAAATTAGAGAAGTGATTTGTGTTTAAAGAGACCACACATTTCATTAAATAATGCAAATGATCAATGTCATTTAGTTAAAAATTAGTGCCCGACAGATTAATATGAGAGACTCAGTAAATTGTGTACAACTATGGGGAGGACATGCTCTCTGAAAATTAAAATAATTTTAAAATGAATGTAATAGGATTCACACAATAGGTTTTGTTCTGAAACCATGGGATCTGGTGTATGCCAAGTTCATGCTTCTTCAGCGCAGGAAAAAGGAAACGGACAATCATGATTTACATAATGCACTGTATAGATAGTAAAAAGGTTAAGATGTACCTTGGCACAATCCACACAATATCTTTAGGTTCTTTCAGCGTTTGAAAAAAGCCTTCATTATTTACATTATTGGGGAGGAAAAGTGCAGGTTTAGACAAAAGAGTATCTCAAATGAGGATGTCATCATTTTCGGGGGAAACCAACCAATGTGGCAACATTTATTCCAACCCAAAATAAAATTCATCTCTGAAATAGGTCCTTCAAAAACGGTGTAAAGGGATTTCCATCTTTTTCTATCTTTTTCTCCTTCTGAGGCAAACTCCCAGGTTCATGATCTTCCTCCCCTCCCTCAACTTGAGAGTTTACCACAAACTGACAAAACTCCTCACAAGTTCCAGAAAACAGTTTACCTAACCCATATTCATGGATTAAAACTGAAACTCATCGCCCAAAGCCATTTTCAGGTTTTCTTTTCTTTTCTTTTCTTGCAGTGAAGGAGAAATCATATTTCTGGAACTGGACAGATTTCCCCCCTTCTGCAGTTTCTGAAGGGAGATAAGCACTGGCCGAAATTAACCTCTCCTGAGATTATCTGTAGCAGAAGCAGAAAAGATGCCCAACTCTGCAAGCCAAAGACATTTTTCATGTTCATATGTCATGTCCTGAAAGTTCAAAGTTCTCTGCAGTTGCCATGTGACGGATCAAAGGTCAAGTATTTAAAATAGCTTTAGCACCTTTTCTTAAAGCAAGTGACACCTGTCAACCCCAGCCATGTGGAATCTGCCATATTTTTTGGAGGGAGTGGCGGGAAGAAATAAATTGTGAGCTCAAATCTCAAGTTTGTTAGAGGAAACTTCCAGACAACTCAAATCCCAGTTTGTTAAGAGGAAATTTCCAGAGAATTCAAATCTCAGTCTGTTAGAGGAAATTCTCAGTTGAGCTCAAATCTCAGTTTGTTAAAAAGTGCCCAGCTCCAATCTCAGTTTGTTAGGAAATTCCAGGATTACAGTTGCCAGAAGTCAATGATGTAGAGGGCATCAGATGACCAACAGAGGCCCCTTAGCTGCAGTTCACAAAACAAATGAAGATGAGGAAAATCGAGGAGAAACCTGTTCTGTTTTATCTCAGACAAGGAATCCTGGAATCCTCACTTATGCTGGCCTCAAACAACCGCACTACCTACACACACACACCTGCGAGTCCACCTGTCACTTCCTACGTTGGGAAGCTAGCTAACCCTAAATAACCAAGGGGAGTGGGGAGAAGTGAGGGGACGCAACGTCTCTTCTTACCTGTGGAGCCGAGGAAAGGAGCCACAAGGTGACTGCAAAGAGGGAGGCAACTCTCCCTCCACAGTGCGACTGCCGTCGTCCTGGCGCTGCCATAGGTTTTGGTTTTGTTTTTGTTTTTTTGCTTTTTTTTAAGCCACCCCTCTCGGTTGTTCCAAGGGCAGGAAAAGAGCGAGGCGCGCAAACCGTGCCACGATCCTCTCCAACACACCGCCTGCTCGAATCAGTCAGCTCCCGAAACACCTCCCGGGCTCGTCTTCGCCGTCTCGGGCTCCCAGGCGGGCAAGGCGGGGATATGCGCACGGTCGGAGCGGCACTAGAGGGGGTGGGGGGTGGCGGCAAACCGCAAGCGATTTGCGCTTTTCGGCTCGAGGAGACGGGACGGGTGGTGCTGCTGCTGGCTTCTCGGTCCCCTCTTCTCCCTCCCACCCACGCCCCCCACCCACGCCGGTTGGCCGATGAGGGCGCAGGGAGAGCGGCGACTCAGCAGTGCTTGGCCGTGAGAGGGGGACTGTTTTTCTCTGGGACTTTGGGTTTTCTCGCTTTTCTCCGCGGCGCCGGAGTTCACTCGAGGCGCTCGCTGCGCGTGGAGAGATGTGGGGGAAGCACGTTTAAGAAGAAGTCTTGAAGGGCGGGCGGGTGGAAATGGGCGTCGCCCGTCTAACTTGCCTTAAAGAGATACCGCTGATTTCCCCCGAGGAATAGCCTTGTTGGATCGGAATTTTGACGCGCGCCGCTGGACCCCCGGGCAGCGCCTTTCTCTCCGAGTCCCGGTTTCATACATGCGGGAAGCGTGTGGGCGCTGCCCTCCCGCCTTTAACTGGGTGTACGACATACTACAGATTAGGGCGGGGGTGGGGGTGTTTACCAGAGGCGTATTTACAGCTCCTTCACCTGCCCTTGACCTTGTAAGCGTAAGTTGAAAGCTGCCAGGCGGTATTGTCTGAACGCCCCCGAAAAAATAGGCTTTGCGGAGTACAGGTAGTCCTCGATTTACGACCGCAGTTGAGCCCAACATTTCCGCTGTTAAAAGAAAACGAATGTGAAGTGAAGGTTGCCCCATTTGACGAGCTTTCTTGGCGCTGTTGTTACAAGTGAATCACTGCAGTTGTTTGTTTGTTTTTGAACAATTTTATTGATTTTCTACAAACAAACAAGACAAACAAAACATTAAAATATCAACTCTCTTTTGTACATACAGTGTGTCGGTTGGTTCATCGGTTTTGTGCATTCATTTTGTAGTCTCGATTACAGTTAGGCTACATAACAACTCATATTGTCAATCCAAACTTATATAACCTAATATCGCTATTAAAAAGAACATTTGACCATACTTTTAACCATTCATGCTTTATGAGATAACAATACTTTAAATAGTTTATTCTATAACAAATCATATAATCATACCGAATCTATCCTAGAAACACTTTATAAATATAATATCAAATAACAAAAACGAAAGAAAAAATAAAGATATTCCTTGCTATCTAACATTCTAAATATTCTATTATTGTATTTTGTCATCTAGCCATTGATAAAAAAGATCCCAAATTTCATAAAATTGTTTATCCTCTTGCTCTCTCATTTCAAATGTCAATCTACTCATCTCAGCACATTCCAATATTTTCTTAATAATTTCTTCCTGCGATGGTATAAAACATTTCAAGAATCATTGAGCATTCCATTGCTAGAAGTTATGAATGAAGCTATGTCAAAGAAGATGATACCCAAAACATGGTCAGAGGCTTATATTACACTTATTCCAAAAGAAGAGGCTGATCCACTGCAAATCAAGAACTATAGACCTATTTCTTTATTGAATGCAGACTATAAAATTTTTGCTTCAATTTTAGCAGAAAGACTTAAAAAATACTTAAATAATTTCATTCACCCAGATCAAAATGAATTTCTGCCAAAGAGACAAATTAGAGACAATATGAGAGTAATCTTGGACACTTTGGAATACTATGAGGCACATCCTGAAAAGCAAATGGCTTTGATATTCCTAGATGCTCAAAAGGCATTTGACAACATGAACTGGAGATTTATGTTATTACTATTGGAACAGATGGGTTTTGCCAGAAAATTTATCCAAGCAATAGAAGCCATATACAATAAACAGACAGCAAAGTTAATAATGGAGGGAGAACTTACAGACTTTATCAATATAAGAAAAGGCACAAGACAAGGATGTCCCCTATCCCCTTTGCTATTTGTATTGACTTTCGAAGTGTTGAATAGAAATATTAGAAATGATAAAAGCATAAAAGGAATGAAAATTAAAAAGGAAGAATTCAAACTGCAAGCCTTTGTTGATGACTTAGCTTTTATTTTGGAAGACCCGTTAGAAACAGCTCCAAAGTTATTGGAAAAGATAGAGATATATGGTAAGATGGCTGGTTTGAAAATAAATAAAGACAAAATAAAGATTTTGACAAAGAACATGCTACTGAGACAAAGAGAAGAGCTGGCAGACCTGTTGAAAATCCAAGTTACGAATAAGGTCAAGTATCTGGGGATACACTTGACAGCAAGATGTAGCACATTAAAAGAGAATAATTATATTAAACTTAAACAGATAGCTACAGACTTGAAGAAATGGGAAAACTTGCAATTGTCATTAATAGGGAGAATTTCAACAATTAAGATGAATATTTTACCTAGAATCCTATTTCTGTTTCAAACAATACCAATTAGGCTCGGAAAAGACTATTTTGAAGATTTAAATAAAATTATTTATTATTGAAGTTTATATGGCAAGGTAAGAAAGCGAGAATAAAGCTGAAGCTTTTGCAAGATGCTAGAATTAGAGGAGGTTTTGGCCTGCCCAATTGGGAATTGTACTATCAAGCTGCAAGTTTGATGTGGGTCAAGGAATGGATAACATTAAGAAAGACTAGATTGTTGACACTAGAAGGTCATGATTTGCTGTTGGGCTGGCATGCTTTTTTATGGTATAAGGGAACTAAAACACAGGGTTATTTTAGAAGACATTATATACAGGAGTCTTTGTGGTTAAACTGGGAGAAGATAAAAGGACAATGTTATTTGAAAATTCCAGTTTGGTTATCGACTATTGAAGCATTTTCCTATCCTATAATTTATAAGAAGGAACAAACAGTTAGATATGGGGAATTATTGGATGAAAAGGGTGAACTTAAATCGATACAAAATTTAGAGGAACAAGGTATAAAGATGAATTGGTTTTCATATGCGCAAATACATTCAAGGTATGATGAAGATTCTAAAACAGAGGGATTTTATGATAAACAGACTGATTTAGATAAGATCTTGATGGGTACTGATGAGAAGGTGATTAAAAAATTATATGGTTATTTACTGGGAATTAAATTAGAGGAAGAACAAGTTAAAGAAACTATGATTGTTTGGGGGAAAAATTTTGGATATGGGATTGATTTAGAGAAATGGCAAAAATTGTGGTCTCAAAATTATAAAATGACAATGTCAACAGCATATAAAGAAAATTTGTATAAGATGTTTTACAGGTAGCACTTTCCCCCGACAAGAATAGCAAGAATGTTTAAGAACAAATCTGAAAAATGCTGGAAATGTCATCAGATACCTGGCTCATATTACCATATGTGGTGGATCTGTGAGGACTCTAAAAAATATTGGACTAAAATTTGCATGTTGTTGGAAAAAATGACAAAGAAACGTATAGATTTGAAACCGGAGTTTTTTCTTTTGGGAATCTTACCAGATACATACAGTAAAGACTTAAAATATTTGATTGTAAATGTATTAACAGTGGCTAGGATTGTATTTGCTAAAAACTGGAAGAATGAATCACTGCAGTTGTTAACGTAGTAGCCCGGTTGTTAAGTGAATCTGGCTTCCCCATTGACTTATGCTTGTCAGAAGGTCGCAAAAGGGGATGGCCTGATCCCTGGACACTGCTAAGGTCATAAATATGAGTCAGTTGCCAAGCCTCTGAATTTTGACCATGCTGCACTGGTTGTAAGTGTGAGAAATGGTCATAAGTACTATTGCTATTGCTAAGTCACTTTTTGTCCGTGCCGTTGTAACTTTGAATGGTCACTAAATAAACTATTGTAAGTCAAGGATTCCTGTATACCTGAGAGATTATTCAAATACAGAATCTATTTTTTAAAAGACTATCATTGGCAGAGGAGACTGGCATAGAGACTTACTAGCATAGTGTCGTATCATAGACATAGAACAACAGAGCTGGAAAGTTACCTTGGAGGTCATCTAGTCCAATCCCCTACACCATTTCAGACAAGTGGCTGTCCAGTCTCTTCTTGAGACAGGAAGCAGGTTTTTCTCTCTCTCTCTGTGCAAGTATAAAATGAAGACATGCATAGTTTCATGTGCATAAAAGAGTTGGCACCCAGGAGCAAGCCCGTAGTGCTATTCCTCGAGTATCTGGCCAGATGCCACAGAAGCGTCAGTCATGACCACCATTACATACAAAATTGGCTGGCCTGTAAACGAACACTGTGCTTATGCCCCATTCTCCCACACTTAGCCATCTCCCTGTAGAACCCTTCTTGCCAGAGTATAAAACTTTCCAGGCACTCCAATATGTTAATATTGGGTGGGCTCAGCCTTGACAAAGCATGGCTGCAGGAAGATTACTCTATGTTAGCCTGGAAGCGTCCACACCTCCAACATATGGTATCTGGAGCACCACATTTAAGGTTGAGCACCACATATGCAATCCTGCCAGGAGGACCTGGCAGGATTGTAATATAGAATGCCATGAATTCATAACAGTAATCAAAAAATAGGGTGGTCGCATGCAAATTCAGATAATTTAAATTTCAAATAAAATATGGGCTCTAGGAGTATATAGGTAATCCTCAATTTACAACTATTCATTTAAAGTTACGATGGCACTGAAAAAAGTTACTTGCAACTGGTTTTCACACTTAACCATTGCCACATCCCCATGGCCACATGATCCAAATTCAGGTGCTTGGCAACCAGCATGTATTTACAATGGTTGCAGCACCGCAGGGCCATGTGATCACTACTTGTGACCTTTTCAGCTGGCATCTGACAAGGAAAATCAATTGCAGAAGCTGGATTCGCTTAATGCCAAATGATTCACTTAACAATTGCAATGATGTGTTTAACAAATGGCAAAAAAAGTTGTGAAACTGGACTCCAACAGTATTGATAACTACATACAGTAACAATTAGTAGTTTAACATGGAAACCACATAACTTATTCCTAAAGCATTTAACCCAAAATTATATAGATGCACATTAATTTGCAGCCCACAGATGCTTACTTAGAAGAAAATCTACTCTAGTTGTCTGTCTTTGATATATAGAAAAGTGCTAATTAGATCAATGTAACCATTTATAGCAGGTAACTGGGAGTAAGTTTTTCCTTCACATAGAAAATTAAGGAAAGCATTATCTGCTTCAGTTCAATCCATACAACAATTGGTGTGTGTGTGTAAAGTTTTACCTCTCTACAGACTATTAAGTCTACAGACTATTAAGAACTCTTCAGGATACTTCTTGTAGCCTCCTGAAAATCCCCAATTTTTTTTTTTTTTAAATCTCAGGTTTAAGTACTTTGTCCTGCATATAAAGCATGCTAATAAGAAAATAATAAGACACAAGCCAAAAGGAACACTGTCATCCTGGAATTACTCTTGCAAAGTAACAGCAACAATTCTTATGTTATTTCTAAGCTTTCATCTTGAATACTAAATATGTAAATACTCCCTTAGAATGTAGTGCCTGAATACTCTAGAAATAGAATAGAAATAGGATAACAGAGTTGGAAGAAAATTTGGAGGCCTTCTCGTCCAACTCCTGCACAAGCAGGAAATTCAGTACCATTTCAGACAAATCTCTTCTTAAAAACTTCCAATGTTGGAGCATTCACAACTTCGAGAGGCAAGTTGTTCCACCTTAATTGTTCTAACTTTCAGGAAATTTCTTCTTAGTTCTAGGTTGCTTCTATCCATTGCTTCTTGTCCTGCCCTCAGGTGCTTTGCAGAATAGCTTGACTCTCTTATCTCTGTGGCAACTTGTGTACTTGGGTCATTAAGAAAGGACAGACCTAACTGAAAAGCCAAATGCATTGTATTGGGATCCGAAATAAAACTAGCTAGTGTTTAAGCAGCTTGTATGCAGTCTGAACATAGACTTAGCTGTCTGCATATTTTGGGCAGTATATAAATTGTTGCTGAGACATTTTGCACGTCTTCCTCATAGAAAAATGAGGATGTTAATTTTTTTAACTTTCATATGAACTTCTCTGACTCAAAGATAAGGGGATATATGATATTTATGCTCATTTGCTCTAATGTAGCAGGGGTCAAACTCAAGGCCTGGCGGCCGAATCCGGCCCGCATGGTAGTTAGATCTGGCCCGGGGGGGGGGGATTGCCCTGGAAATAGCAAAGAACTGGCCCGTGGTGCCTCTGCCAGCGAAAATGGGCTCCCAAGCTCCAATTTCGGCTGCCATGGCCTCCTGTAACCCTCTGCTAGTGAAAACGGAGTTCGGGAGGGCCACCCAAGCTCTGTTTTCACTGGCAGAGGGTTGCAGGACGCCATGGCAGCCGAAATTGGAGCTCAGGAGTCCATTTTCGCTGGCAGAGCACTCGGGCCACCACAGACGCCCCCAAAACAAGTGACATTGAGTTGGCCATGCCCATTTTAGCCATGCCCACCCTGGACCCCAGGTCAAACAACTTGGTGCGGTCCTCAATGAAATCGAGTTTGACACCCCTGCTCTAATGAACCTTCAGCCTGATGTGCACATGGTGAACTCAAATTATTTTAGACATCAAATATTCATTTAGCTATTACAGTGCTACATTTCATTCCTCTCAGAACATGCAAACTGGGATTTACTGTAAATAAAAAGATTATGCATTACATTTCTATTTTACACGCCCCAAAACATAATTAATATGGTAGTTTTGCACAACCCTTTTAGCTACAATTAATGCCTTACCACAACAGTAGTAGCGATCATAACAATTTTGTGGCTTAGCACAATGTGTTGGGATTGGATTTTAACTCTTCCATTGGCTAATATGTGCTTTGATACCTAAAGTGCATTCTTGCTATGGAACGCTCTTAGATATGTTTATCTATCCTGTCGCTATAAGAGTTTAAATCTTTAGACTTATAAGCCAATGATGTTTGAAGGAACAATTTGAGATGTTTACATCTTCATCCAGCCACATATTTATGGGGCATGTTTGCATCCCTTGGAAGCATTTGAATATGCATACAGTTTCATATGCTATTTTCCTCCTCTTCTTACAGTCACCAGAGTCAAACTCAGTGGTGGTACTTTCAGCCGGTTCGCAACGGTTCAAGTGAACTGGTAGTAAGTTCTAGCTGGCCATATCCCCGACCCAGTCACCTGGTCATCACTGGCTCACTTGACACACCCACTCGATGCTCGCTAACCCCACCTGCCTGACGCTCACCCCTTAAGGTATTTCTTTTTTATCCTCCCGACAATCAGCTGTTCATATGATCAGCTGTGCGGGATTCCCCTAGCATGTCTTACTGCTTTGCCTAGGAGGATTCTCTGAGGCCCAGGCACAGCCCCCCCCTCCAATTTTTTGCCTTCCTGAGCCCCAGGGGAGCCTTTTGGAAGCAAAACCACTCCCCAGGAAACCCCCTGATGCCTCGAAGGCCCTGAAATGGAGAGGGGGGTGCTGCACGCCCCCTCCAGGCTGCTTTTTTTTTCTTCCTGAGCCCCAGGGCAGCTTCCTCAGAGCAAAAATGCCCCACCCCCACCCCAGGAAGCTTGCCTGAGGCTCAGAAGGTCCCAAAAATGGATGGAAGGGTGGCTGCATAAAAGCAAAAAAAAAAAAAAAGCCATACCCACCCAGTCACATGGTCATGCCCACCAAGCCACGCCCACAGAACTGGTAGTAAAAACTTTTGAATCTCACCACTGGTCAAACTGAAAATGGAATCGGAATGTTAGCATTTGCTTCAGTAGGTGTTGGATCCATTTTCTGGTGAATAATGAAATGTGTAGGATTGGTACTAAAACAGTACAAAAGTACTGTAGCTGAAATAGATATTTGGATTGAAACATCTGAACATTTTCCACACAGAAAACAAAAAACTATAAATAATGTATTTCTAAGGCATTCTTTTTCCATGCGCAAAGTGGAAATTGATATAATAATGCATTTTAGTTACCTTTTCATGTAACTGAAAAGCTACAAAAATATGCTAGAAGAAATTACTGGCATTCATTAATAATTAGACCAAATGTCAATGTGTAGAGAGATCATACACTTGAAACTCTAAGGAGGCATGCCAAATTTCACACTGAAAATATACTGCCCTTTTTTTTCAAAGTTTAAAATGATCTCACAGCCTTTTTATAAAGTTAGAATGGTGCTTTGAGTCTTTAAAAATGAATTAATATGTTCTTTTTTTATACATAAACTAGCAAAATCAAAAGTTAGTAAGATCCCCAAAGACCTGTAAACATTTCTATAAACTCCTTTTGCATGAGTTCTTTTGCAAGAGATTCAAGTGCTTTCCCAGAGTTTAATACTATAAATATTATGTAGATGAAATTGTCAAAACCTTTTGAGTATGTTTGTCTTCAAGTATGAAAAATATTAAGGCAGTATGTTATAAAGATTTTGCAGGGATAGAGAGATGTATTGGAATACGTTAATGCTACAAGTTGAGTAGTATTTCAGTTTAATTTAAACAGAGGTGCTTCTAGTTAAGAAAAAGACAGATTAGGGAATAGAAACTCAAACAGAATTGGGTGGAGTTACAATCTCCATGGAGACCCGTGGGTCATATTCTCATGACAAACTTTATTGAGGTAGATTCAGCCCAATGTTCTGGGCATGCATGACACACTAAACTGTTTGCTGGATGATAACATAACATAGGTATGATAGATTAATATGTGGCTGACTTGTTTG